>OY757913.1:60185566-60520566 GCA_963585895.1 Sepioteuthis lessoniana | reverse complement strand
GTGTGTGTGTGTGTGTGTATATATATATATATATATATATATATATATATATATTTCTTCATGTTGCTACAGAGGACTTTTTACTATTTGCCTTGTGCAAAACCTATTTCAGTATATACCTGTACATAATAAAGGGAGTTCCTGTGGTGTAGTGGCTTACATGCTAGACTGCCGCATTGGACTATGTGAGTTTGAATTCCAGTCACACTATCACATTCACCTTCAGACTAATAAAAAGTTGGCAACCTTAGTCGAGGAAGACCCAAAGGCTCACTTTTCACTAGCGAGGTGTAAGGGAGGGTGCTACTCCATTCCCTGGATTACTCTACTTTATCCTTGATCCTTACCTTATGCTGAGTGTTAAGCAAGGCAGCATCAAGTAACATTTTTTGAGTCTTTGGTATGAACCCCAGTCTCCCAAACCGTTGGCAAACACTCTACTCATTAGGCCAATGGCTCGAAGTAAGAACTCCAATATGGGTTAAATAGTACCACTGCCGTTCTTCTACAGGGTTGGCTTTGGAATTAAATATCCCATAAAGGTTTATATACTATCAAAAAAAGAACCAAACTAAATCATAAGAATACATGTGTAAGTGTGTGTGTGTGTATATATATATTTGGAGTAGCCCACATAGATTTACCAAATTGTTATTCTCAAAATTGAACTTGAAAAATTTTCTTTACTAACATGATTTAAGATGTTCCTTTGATTAAATTATTACTCAAATGAAATAAACTCTAATAGATTTTTAAAAAAATGATATCTTTCATAGAAAATTTACCAAAACAGTAAATAGACCAAAAATTAAAATAAAACCAAACCTTATTTTATACTAGTGCATACCAAACATATATGAGGGAAATGTTTTTTCAAGCATGAAAAATATGTAAAAAAAAAATTTACCGAAGTTGAGAAAATAGAAAATAAAACAAACCATTTTTACAAAGATGGAGATCTTTGAGAGCTGGCAAATGCTGACTTAAACACAATACATCTTCCCAATTGGTGTTTGTAGAATTCAGAACAAAATTTTCTATTGTAGGAAGTGGCAAATTCCAATTTTGGACATAGTTCTGAAATAAGTAATAAATACAAATTAAAAAAACATCAACAATACATTATTTAGATAGTATAATATCAAAATCAACATTTAAGCATGATGAATTTAAAAATTTAAACATTGAAGAGTTCCTAGAATGAAATGCTAAATCTATAATCTAATAGCTACCTGCTTATTACTAAAATTCTCATTATATTATATTATATAACTGCAACTTAGCAAAAACAACAAGTTATGATGAGATTTTTATTAGAGAAATACACTTGAAATGCTCTAACTTAGAGAATAAATCAATTTCCAGTCCAAATTGCTACTGAATGATAATTTTGTGAGTCAGTGTTCACACAGCATGTCATTTTTTAATTTCTTGAATTTTTTAAATAATGAAGACAATAATGATATATTAATTAGAATCCTTCACTCCTTCTTGAATAGAAGCATCAATATCATCAAGACAGCTGTTATAATATATATATATATATATATATATACACACATTACTAAAAATCTCATGTTATATATATATGGATATATCTGTAACCCAGTAAAAACAGCAGGTCAGATTTTTATCAGGGTAATACACTTAAAATGCCCTAACTTAGAAAATAAAGCAATTTCCAGTTCAATTTGCAACTGCAAAATAATTTTGAGGGGTCTGCCTTATTGCTGAAAGTCGTTTTTTAATCATCTAAGAAGAATCTTTTAATACTATCTAAACAGAAGTATCAATATCATCATGGACTGCTGTTAGAATAGGAATCCAATCACTTCATTTGGAGAAAAAAGATTATTCTCTTTCTTTAAAATGTTTAATTCTTAGAGCCTGTTTTACTATCTTCTATCATTAATTATTTAAATTTTGAGAATTTCAACTTGACTAGCTGAACCTTATAAATAAGACATTTTTTCATAAGGTTGATATACAAAGAAAATATCAATTTCTTAAACCTGTGAATGAGGGTATTTTTTAAACTCAGATTAAATCAAAGTGATTTTTTAATTTATTTACTTAGATGTTTACTTACATTGTGGTTTTTTAGTTTATTGTGGCTAAGGTTAACAAACTTGAGGCTGGGTAGTTGAGCAATGAGGGGTAATACTTCAGCCCAATCATCCAGGGTATTGCTGGACAAGTCTAAGTCCACAACATTTGGACACAGAGAGCTCAGTCCTTGAGAAGGAAGGCCTGCATAGTCAATGGCATACTGACTTAATACCTGGAAAAAAAAAAAAAAAAAAAAAAAAAAATGAAATCCATTTTCAATTTCAAGGAACAAAATTCATAAAGGTTCTATTTGCAATCCTCATAAAAGAAAAAAGTTTGCATCTTGTTTTTATACTAATTTATCTATCTTGTTTAAAAATGATGGTGATATTTAAATAATTTTACAACTACTTTGCACTAATAAAATAT
The DNA here is from genome assembly GCA_963585895.1 of Sepioteuthis lessoniana. NCBI lineage: Eukaryota > Metazoa > Mollusca > Cephalopoda > Myopsida > Loliginidae > Sepioteuthis > Sepioteuthis lessoniana. Next base: position 60,518,088 of record OY757913.1, on the reverse strand, counting down.
CAAATTCTATGTTGTTTTTCATTTTCTAGTTGATACTTCCTGAATATTAAAGGTCAATTATAATAAGTGTCAAATACATAGACATAGTTTAATTACTGATTGTCACTATTTTTTAGTATAAATAATGAAAAGTGTTATCCTCATAATATATAGGTATGAACAAAACTTTGACAGCCTATATTTAAAACATAAATTAAAAATGTTAAGTTTCTTCCTTTCTTTGTAAGAAAGAAATAATCCCAAATTTCTGTCTATTTAAAAAAATAAAAATAAAAACTAGCTTATTAATTGGTCAGTTTCTGTATTTTGTTTACATTACATGGCAATTCAATAACTGAGACAGTTTATACTACCTCTAACTGTCAGAAGTATGGATATATCTGACTTCTCACCAGATTTGACACAAGGTCATTTTATAGTGGGGGGGGGTCAATGTATGAATTGAGACTCATGCATGACAATCATAAAAAATGCTTGGTACCATAGGCATTCCTCTTCAAGGACACCTAAAGCACCAAGCATATACTACCTGGGAAGAAGGCTCTCTGGAGACAGGTGATCAACTTTATATCATTCACTCAGCGTGAATGTCAGGTGAGCCTTGGAAAGTCCATGTAAGTATTAAACAGTCAAAAGTATAGAGATTGCAAAAATTCTATTTATTACATTTTGAAATTTAAATAAATGGGATATCTTCTGAATTAAATTTTCAAAAAAGAAAATATTTCTTGATAAAAATAAAATAAAAACTTTAAGAAATTTATACTTTTTTGCAGCAGCATATGGTAAACAAATCTTATCAGTCAGCCAAGTAAAAATGTTTATTATCCCTTAAAGAATTTAAAATGCAAATAGATTTCTATACTAAAAATACGGTCCAATGAAAAGCCATATTAATGAAAAAAAATCATAAAAAAGATAGTTATAACAAATATTTTTTTCACCGTTTTAAGCATATCATTCACCATTACATTTATATTACAAAATCTGTCTTTTATATATAATAAAAGAATTAAAAAAAGAATTTTCAATTTGATAAACATTAACAAAAAAAATTAACGTTTTTTATTCTTCTTCTTATTTTTACAAACCACATTCTGAGTATATATATAGAGAATGGAAAAAAATTGGCTTGAGAAGAACAATATTTACTTTAATTTTTCTGTTTTAAAGTCCGCAAAATAAAGTTTCCATTTACAAACACCATTTTTTGAAAAAATAAAAGGGTAAACAAAATGTATTTATTTAAAGAATTATCTTTTTAAAAGGTAAATATTATCCTCTTACAAATCATTAATCAAAAATTTATTTGAATTAATGAAGTATTTACACCAAATTATTTTTGAGAAAGTTCATTCATACTTATTTTACTGAATTACAAAATTTTTATCAAATTCTGATAATTAACTGATTTTTTGTGAACTTTTAAAAATTTGTACTTTTTGTGTTTAAACAGGTGTGCATTTTTGTTCATACCTATGTGTGTAAGTGTGTGAATGTACATATGTATATGTTGTTTTTTTTAATGACAAATAGCAAACACCATTGAACAATTATTGAATTTTATTTTTGAAATTTCAATACAGAATTCTATTTCTACTAGGAAAGTTCATTGCATAGAGATGGACAATTCACTCATCATCTCTATGCAGTGGATTCTTGTGATGTAATAAAAAATGTGTTACACACACACACACACACACACACACACACACACACACACACATTGTAAAAAGATATATTTGCTGTTTTCTTTGCTGCCAGGGGAAATCTTGTTTAACCAATGGTTATATATTTTTATGTTCTTGTAGTAGTATCACATAAAAGATTTCAAGTTTTTTCAATCATAATACAATTGCTGAAGTTTTCAGCCCAACCAAGAAAATAATAAGTATTTTTATTGAATTTTAGGGAAGAATTAAAAAACTTAAGAAATAATGTGCCAAGCTTGAACTGCAGAACAAATATATGGAATAGTATGTCTTTAGGACATTCCCTTCTTGGTGAGTCCAAGAACTTTTTACCACCCTTCTAAAGTATTGAAGATGAGTCAGATTTTGATAGACCAGAACCAAATATTTCCTAAAATAGAAAAAAAAAATTAAAGCATGAACTATTTTGACATAATCCTCTTAGAACTTAGCTTCTTAAACTTTTTACTTAATGGACTTATAAAACATAACTAATTTACTAGTGTTTGACAGAATTTGCATGAGAAATGAATCAGTAAACCATAAATGCAAACATACCTTTAATTCTTGAATTATTTTTAAATGGAAAGAGTGGATTTAGTTGGCACTGAGATCATAAATATTAGGTTACAGATTTGTGAGTTTGAGCCACAAATCAGCATGTTTTATGTTCAAAGTGTTTCTCTGTTTGCTCAGTAATTAATGTACATGGCTAAACACAAATTCCACAATATACAAACTTGAAAGATCTAGTAAAATAGGCTCAACAGTTTCAACACAAAACTTGGAATATTCTGCTACAGTCTTCAATATCTGGTCTACATGAGGCAACAATTTATGTTCTCTTGTTATTAAAGGATTTATAAATGCAAACTAGTAAATTCAGCCCATGTGGAGCCCTATGTTTTTATTCATCCAACCAAAATTTTGTTCCCTCACCCCACCCCCAGTGGTCTGTATGAACCACTTTGAGAAGCCTTGTCTTAGAAGCTGCAAAGTTATCTGTTAATGAAGAATAAAATTTCCATTTGAAATTCAAGCGATAGAAAAGTTTGTGAAAGAAAAAATAGCCAAATTTTGTAAATCAAAAATAAATGTTCAAGAAATAAACTGCACATTTTTATATATAAGTAATAACAATAACAACAGACTGAGAAGAAAGTAACAAATTTGGCAGATGTTACAATGTAGCAATGCACCTTATATTCTGTCTATGTGCACAACAAGAAAAAGATCTAACAAAGCTCGTAAATTAAAATAGCAATGGTAATTAGACTGTTTAAATAGAAAACTTGAAAAAATGTTGAACAGGCACAGACCCAATATTAAGTGAAAACAATTATCTAATTAAATATGCAAAATAGGTATCTAAATTTCTTTGATATTTCAACCACTCTAAAACTACTCAGTTATTTCGCATTTAGTTTTTCAGGTTAACTCAAGAGAGCTTAGTACAGTAAGGGTAACCCAAAGATATTCTTTCTTTTATGAATATTTTAAAATCTACTTATACCAGCAGATCAATTTAAATCTAATTTATCTTGAACTGTTTTATTGGCAATTTTAACACAAAAATATTACAAATGTTGTTAGAAATGTGATATTGAAGAAAACCTTTTTAATCATTGTGAAATATTTTGATGCAAAATGAAAATCCACTGAAACATCAGTATATAGATTTATTATTATTATCAATAATGATAATAAAATAATAATCATCATCTATCAACCTCACTAGTGACCATTAAACTAAGCCAAGCTCAGCAAATGATTACAGATATCTTTTAAAGTAGTGAAGGCTTGTGAGGAAAATCTTTTTATTTGACTCCCTATAAAGTCAGAATAGGACACAAAGTTGGTTTTATGTGAGGTGCCCTGCAGGAAGCAAGCCTCCTGCAAGGGATTTTTAAAAATTGTTTATATTCCATTGGCATTCCTGAAGGCTTGTCTAGAGCCAACCACACTTTTTGGATGAACTGATAATAGGAGAATGGTGCATCAGCAGTTCAAACACAGAACTCCATCAATTTCCACCATAGCTGGGGTGAGGGAAAGAAGAGATGGATTTATGTCTTTCCCAAGGGCATAAATACAAAGTGAAATGCAAACAGCCTTATCCAGTATCTAAAGTTGGCTTGCTGAGTCCATTTTCATAAATGATAATGATTACGCTACTTTGCTCACATTGTACACTGACTTATCAAATTGCAGTTGTTTTAATGTAAAATATATCTATATTAAATCTTGTAAATTTTGCAAGTATAAACTTGATGATTTAGAAAAAGAGCCAGTTGTGTAAGATTGAGATCTAGTGTTTTTTTTTCTTTAAATGAATTTGCTAACAAACTCAGCAACAAAAGAATTATTCAGATAATTGAACTCCTTGTTTTTATTGTTTGCATGATATTTTGACCAGTGTATTCTATGGCTTTCTATGAGTCTATAGTAGGACAAATAATGGTCTTTTCTTGGATTTGGGGGTGTATTTTTGGACACTGATGTCACATGAGAGTTCAAGAATACTTTCTCATCCCTTTTCATCTCTGATCTTTAAACAGTAGACAGCTTCTCTTTCATCCCCACTCTTCAAGCAAAGTAGACAAGTCTTTTCATCACTGTTTGTTGAACAGAAGAGAAACTGCCACACATCACCAGGGAAATATAAGGCCTACATGACTTTGCCCATCAAAGAATATAAGTAAGACTTTTTACCATTATTTCGTACTCCTTTTTATATACTGCTTGATCTTGGAACAATATGCATATTCATCTATTAGGACTCATGCATTATTGTAATACTTATGTATGTGTTAGATATTGGCCTAAAGAGTAGAGTGTTCACCAATGGTTCAGGAGACCAGGGTTCAATCCCAGGTTGAGTCATACCAAAGACTCAAAAATGGTACTTGATGCCACCTTGCTTATCACTCAGCATTATAAGGTAAGGATTAAGGGTAAAGTGGAGCAATCCAGGGAATGGAGTAGCACCCTCCTCTACACCTGTGTAGTAGCTATTGAAAAGAGAACCTTCGGATCACCCTTGACTAAGGTCACCAACTTTACTTATTAGATATTCTATATGTGTAAATGAGCCTATCTGGTCTTTCCTTCAGTTTTAGTGTATCATTGTATTAATGCTAATGTTGGACTTTGTTGAACGGGGATGTGACATAATAGCATTAACTATTACCAATAACTGTTAACCCCTCCAATAAGTGTAATATTCACCTCTATGAGGAAAGGGAGTCTTATTCTAATTTCTTTCTTTGTTAGTCTTCCACTACACTCAGCTTAGTAAATATCTACACAATTCTTCAAATTCTGGCTGACACAGTTTGAGTTCATTGCATACTAATGATCTTGGGAAAGAAATGAATCCATCTCTTCCCCCACCAGCTATGGGTTAAATTGTAGGACAAATTAAACTCTCTACCTTTGGTTGGTAACCAGTCTAAGAAAAAACCTTCATTGCTTCGTGGTCATATCCACTTATGGAAAAGACTTGAAGAGTAAACTCTGAAGACAAATCTGGAGTTGGAGTCCTTAAAGCAGATCAACCTTGTCTGTAACTGTATTCTAGCAATTTCTGTGATGATACTAATACAACATTGTATTTGCCCTTGGTTTTCCTTTGAACAACATTGGTGGCATGAAGAGAGAAGACTTGCTGCATGGGCAACTGCTTGCCTTTTATTCAGTCTTCCCCAAGTCTTCACCTTGAAGAGTAAGCAAGATTTTATAGATGCAGATCCTTGATTGGTTTATTTTAATGGTGTGTCAATCTATCTGGGATTTATTTTATGCCTAGAAGTTAGGGAGTTGTGTACATTATATGTTTATATCTACATTTTTTGTGTAGTTTTTTGCACATGGATATATGATATTCTTATCAAATACAAATAATTTGCAAAAAGATCTATTTGACCCTTAGAAAGGATCCTAACAGGTACTATCACTCTGGGTCACTGTAGACCTGAGAGTAATGGCAATGAAGGAGTACTGCACACTCCCTAGATTTCCAGAACTAGATCTTCCATCAGATGCAGTTTAGTGTCATGACAGGACATTCCTTTTTTTTGGGGGGGCTTACCCCTCTGCAGGGATACAGTCAGTGTATTCAAAGCCCTGCTGACAGTGCAGCAATTCCTTGATTTTTCAAGACTAACAAATGATACACACGCACGCGCGCGCGTGTGTGTGTGTGTGTGTTCTTCCAAAATATAGAATATTATGCTTTGGAATAATAATTTGTATTATCATTGTGGTTATCTTCATTTCAAAGGTAATGAAGATGATGAAAATAATTTTTGTTAAATCATTATAATGGAATATATTTTCAATATTTCTTCTAACAAATGAAATAGAGATAGTATTGAGAAGTTACAATAATGGACTTCTTTTACATTTCTCTATGTTTTAGAAATACAAGATAAAGTCATATAGTGTAGGACAATAAGGTGCATGTTAATTTACTTATATTTATATTCCAAAATATTTTTTACAGATAATAAACAAACTTACATGCCTAATAAAAACAGAATTATCTTGTAAAATGTTATCTTCAGGTATGGCTTCCCTTATTCCAGTGTTCTATCATGCAGAAGAGGAAAGGTTTTGGCATTTTTACTGACCTTTGCAAAAACATTAGCATTTCCTGCAAGAGCTAAACCCCACTCCACGCACAGTTATTTACAGCAGGGGTGGGTGGGTGATATAGTATAGAATGCGGAGATATATAAACAACCAGTTTCTATGGCAATCAAGAATAAAAACAAAAACAACCGCTCTTAATATATTTATTATACAAAGAATATATTCTAAATTTTGGATGGTATTATTAATTATTGATAACTGCACAGTAACATTTGTCATTGATTGATTTAATGTTACAAGATCTCTAAAATTTCATTCATATTGAAAAAAGAAGAACAAAAAATACAGCTGTGCCACCAACAAAGTTCTCATCAGATTATGGCTCAGGAGTCAGACACGTTTTCCAAGCTGAAGCATGATCACCACTAACCCAGAGTATCCCAGGAGTATTTTACAATACCAGCAGACTTCATTTTTATGATATTAAATGATTAGTTGTTGGTATTACACAAATACCTACATTATAAATGTAGAGGTGTGCTTTGTGTAATACTTATTTTCAAAGGAAATGGAATTAGTGACCTTAGTTCAAATCCTGAACAAAGAAGTTTGTGTTTCATTTTGTGCTAATGCTCTTGGGAAAGGCATGAATCTATCTGTTCTACCACCAACAACTATTGGTGAATGACAGGAGAGGCTGGGCTCTTTAACCTTCATATGGCAACCAGTCAAAGAAAAAGAAAACTAAATTCAAACCAGCTTGATTATGCTTAAAATTTGACCTTGTGTTGTATCCTGTCCATAGCAGAAAGTTTGGGTAAATGCCGACATTATAAATGTTGGTTTCAGTTTTTTGTTTAACCAACCTTCATGAGTTATTTAATTTTTAGAAGGACAATAGTGGTGCTATTTAACCCATAGCTAGGGGAATAAGGGAATTCATACCTTTCCCAAGGATAATAGTAAAAATTTGAATATAATAGTGCGACTAGAGTTCAAACTTGCTTACTATGATGTTGCAGTCCAACACTTTAGCCACTACACTATGGAGGCTCCCACTATCATAAATGTGGATGTGTGTGTGTCTCTATAAAAATGTATTCTGAAACTCTTTACATGACTTTTATTATAGATCAATTTATCTAAGAAAAGTATTTCATTTATCACTCTTGAGAATTATCAAGCAAAAGAGAAAAGATGATTAAAGCAGTTTAGAAATAAAAATGTAACTAATCTTTATAAAGGTGTTAATTCAGTTTTATCGTTTATGGAACATTTCAATCTTTCATAGTCTACATTACCTACCTTTCTGAAAGACCCAAAATGAATAATCAATGAAGTTCTTTTTAATGATATCAATTGTAAAGTGGGGACTGTATTTATTTATTACTATAAACTGAACAAGAATTTCAACCTTTTCAATAGACTTATTTTGTAGGAGAAAGCAGCAGTAGAATATTGTATTGCAAGTCAACAAATTTCTATCAGTTAAGGATGCTTGCTAAGTGAGATGCAATAAGCATGGAGAGAAGTGAATAAAACATTTAGAAAATGGAGTTCAGTAGATATAGTAGTTGTCATTTTCAAACCATTGTTTTAATAGACGTATGTATTGAATAAAGTTTGATAGAGAAATGAGTACTGTTTTATGTAAGATGTATCTTCTAATAAATGTTATGAATATTAAAAAAAAAATGAAAGAATTAATGAAATTAAATAAGCAAGGATTGAAAAAAAAAAGTTTTTAAGCCTTGAGATGCTATAGATTTATTAGACTCAAATCTTTAAACAGGTTGAAGGATTAATTTCTGTTATGGATGAAAAGATAGCTTCAGAAAAAATTAAATGTTTCCTAGTTTTGAAAAAAAAATTATATATACATATATATAAATGTTATAAAAAAAATTAGATGTTAACATTGAATTTTAAACAAAGTAAGAAATTCTAATCAGATGTGATATACACAATTTTAGTAAATATCTACCAATTTTTATGAAATGATTCTAACTGGGTGGACCATTTTTTCAATCCCTGTATCAGATTTAATATCTACACAGTTTTATTAAGTGATTTTAACTAGGTGCCATACTACTGATGCCCTTAGTTTAGTAAATAGCTAAAATTTTACAAAGTGATGAAGGAAAAAAAATGATAAATAGCCAATATATATATATATATATATATATATATATATATATATATATATATATATATATATATATATATATATAGAGAGAGAGAGAGAGATAGATAGATAGATAGATAGATAGATAGATACAGAGAGAGAGAGAGAGAGTTGAATGTTAAATGGGAGATATGTATATACCTAGTCAAATTGTTATTGACTAAAAGGGGAAAATCTATTTCAGCTGTTCCCTTATCCAGAACTTTGATCAGTTACACTTGTCTATGGGCAAAGCAGAAATCAATATTATTCCCCTCCATACGCACACCCTTTTATTTTTTTAGCTAACTTTCAGTTAAATTATCCAAATTGGTCAAATATGACCCATGGCTTCCTACCCCCAAGATGAAACAGTTGATTGAGGTCTATATGAGCTATTTATAGCAACAAGCAAAATAAAGAAATATGTAACAGTGGGATCAGGATAGAAAGAAATCAATAATTCTCTTCAATAAAATGCAGGATTTTTTTTCCTTCTGTGTGTGCAGGTATAAGAATGATCCAGAACATTGCCTTGTAGTTATCTAAATAGGTGTATTCATTCATGTCGGTTCTCTAGCAACTTCCTCCTTTTCTTAATTAAGCATTTTCCTTCTTAACAGGCATTCATTCAATATTATTTGTTGCAATGTCAGTCAGCTGTCATTCAGAATAAAGGGGGGGGGGGAGAGAGAGAGAGAGAGAGAGCTGAGCACCAACAACAACATTAATAATAAAAATAACAATAACTGACGAGATCATTCATTTTAAGTGAAAAGGGTGTAAACTTGCTTTTTGGATAAATGGAATCACACAAGATTTACAGAATTAGAATAGCTAGCATTTTACAATAACAAAAAAAAAAAATAAAAGAAAAATTAAAGCACAACTACAAAATTATTCTACTGATAAACTCCCCTGTCAGAGGGATTTAGAATATGCTGACTGTATCCCTTCAGAGGTGTAAGCCACCTCCCCTTAAAAAGAGGATATCCCGAATATAACAATTGATGGTGAGTGCCTGGAACCAGAATTCTTTTCATGGATATTAATTTATTCTTGGGTTTAAATATCTAGGTATAAAATAACCCTGGACAAGTTGACATGCTGTTAAAATCAATCAATGCTGATAAAGTGGCTTTAAATGGAAGTGTTCAATAATTTTCTTTTAATAAGAAACTTAGATTCATTTTTTATCTCTTCATTTAACTAATTTTATACTTGTTTTTAGCAAAAGCCATATGAATAAAAACACTGTTCATAGTTTGGTTTTTGCATTTAAAAGAATCTGAATTTCGAGTGAGAACATACAGTCATGAGGCAGTTGATATCTATATCATGAAGACGTAATTTTTTTAAAAATAGACTTAGTAAAACAATCTCTTCAGTGTATAAACAGTCAATGTTTTCTTTCTTTTAAATATACAAGCTGAACCTGTGAGAATTCCATGGTTTAATTAGAAACAACTACCAAGATCAAAATGATATTTTCAATGCTTTATTTATAAGTTACATATACAGTACCAACTATAAACAATTACACCCCGAATAATCTTTCATAAAAATTTAATTTTATTCTAAAAAAAAAAGGATTTTATTATTTCTAGGTTGGTCAATTGGTTGGGTTTTATAACACATCAACCCTTGCAGGTTATTTAATGCCAAATCCTGTTATACATATAATTAGTAAACAAATAGTTTGTATGTGAAATTTTTGAATAAGCCAGAGTTAATTGATTTGCCCACAATTAAATAGTTTCAAGTATTGCTATTTATTGTTTGCACAGTTAAATGGTTTCCAGTATTCCTATTTAAGACTAATAGGTCTATTCAAAAACAGTTAGATGTTTTCAAGTATAAACAGGTCTATTTGACCCATAGATGGAACTTTAACAAGTACTACCACTCCAGATCAAAGTGGACCTGGGAGTAATGGCAATAAAGGATTACTCCATATTCCCCAAAGCTCCAGAACTAGAGCCTCACCATCAGATGGTCTGTATCACATCCAGGACACTCATTGGGGGTGGGAGTCATCAGTCTACAAAGATGCAGTCAGCATATTCTACAGCTCCAACTGATGGGGCTATATTATTTCTAGTGGAATATTATAAAGTATGTATTTACCTAAACTGTTTGCCACAAGCAGAAGGATGTGACACAGGGTCAATTTTTACATGGAGTAAAGTTGGTTTGAATTCAAAGTTTTCCTCCTCCTAGAATGGTTGCCTAATGGTGAGAAAACAGATGGATTCAGGTTTCTCCGAAGGGCATTAGCTTAAAATGAAATGCAAACAGCCTTGTCAAGGGTTTGAACTTGAGTCACGAAATCCATTTCATACTATTGTCACGTGATGGCTCACGGAGACGAGGAGGTGGGAATGATACTCTCCCCCCGTTGAACTAAAATTATCTAGCAGTCAAAAAGTGACCGTTAGAAATGAATGTGGGTCACACAGATGTTTGCACTTAAGTGACCTTGGGTCGCCGGACATCGGAAGGGGAAAGAAAAATGAAGCCAAATGATTGGCGGGGGGACCCCAAACGGAAGTGGGGTTCCCTTCCCCTCAACGGAAGTAAATACAAAAAAAGGGAGTTTTTGGGCAACGCTCGTGGCAGACGGACGATAGCCATTTTACTCCGGGCTAAAGACAAAAAGACTGAGACACGAGGGACTCCAAAATCTCTCAAGCCAGCATTAAAAGCAATACAAAGTCTATTAGCCCGTGAAAGAAGAGAAATTCTCCAGTGGAACCCCGTCAAAAAAATAAGATAAGTAACTTTGGGACATTTTTCCGTTACACCCAAATTTTGTTTACCACTCTCTCTCAATTTGAAAAAGGATAAAAGCCAAGAAAAGACATTCATATTCATGGACTATCCTATTATATATTTTTGACACTTTGAACATATATATGTATATAACCGTAGTAAAGAACCTATGTATTTTCATTTTACCATGTGGTCTATGTTATTATTTCATGCTTTCCTTTCAGCTTCTATTCGCCTTACATTATCTTGCTTAGAACTGTCCTATTAATTCCTAAAGTATCACACGGGAAACCGGAGTTGCCGACTGTAGCAATATTAATATTATTACAACTAAGACCTATAGGCCCGTATTCTTCAATTATCTAAGGGAAAGAAGTTTAGTGGCCTGGTGGGTGTGTGATAGTGTGAAATTTTGGACCCCTTTGCCAGCGGTGGCCAGTCTGGCCCTATATTGTTCCCTCACGTAATATGCCAGTTCTTATCTGCCCGAGAAAAGAACTCTGAACAGGACTTATTTCTGTAGGGGATCAAGTGCCAACCTGCTCCGTCTTCACACGTGCGAAAATAAAGTCCCGTTTCGGGATTTTAGTTCAATTTGCCGTCACAGACCTGAAATGGGGGCTCGTCCGGGAATATTTTAATATTTAATTCCCGACCTCACACAGACCTTTTATGGGGGCTCGTTTCCGGAATGATTATTATTAATAATATTTATTGCTAGTAGTCGTGTGACAATTCCTGCCGTCTAAACCTACCCTGGGAGACCGTGAAAGAAAAAAAAAAAAAAGGAATATCGTTGAAACAGTCAAATTACTTGTTGATATAACTGTTTGAAAAAATTTAAAAAAAAAAAAAAAAAAAAAAATTTTTTTTTAAAAAATGGACAAAATAGAGAACTTTTTAAAAGAACCCTCCATGGAAAAGTTGGAGAGGCTGAGAAAAAGCGAGATAATAAAAATTGGCGAGAAGCTTGAGTTAAATGTTGAAAATTCTATGAGGAAACATGAACTCGTTATAAAAATAGCAAGACACATGGTCGACGAAAATGTTTTCGAGGAAGCAGTATTAGAAGAGCTACCAACGGAAATGATAAGAATGACTCCAGAAGAAATTGAACTGGAGAAAATTAAAATACAAGCACAAATGGAACTACAGAGAAATAAAATGGAACTGGAGAAAGTAAAAATTCAGCAAGAAACAAGGCTGCGAGAAGTCGACTTGGCAATAAGAGGACGACGCAAAGAAAGCCATGACAGTTTCGAAGTAACGAAGCAAGCGAGGCTAGTCCCAAAATTTGAAGAAGCCAACGTGGATGGATACTTCGCACATTTTGAGCGAACCGCGCTAAATCTTGGATGGCCGAAAGAATGCTGGTCGATGCTACTCCAAACTGTGCTGACAGGAAAAGCACAGAGAGCATATGCAACTCTGCCCACAGAAAATTGCGCCGACTATGATTTGGTGAAGGCAGCGGTTCTTAAAAGCTTCGAATTGGTTCCAGAAGCTTATAGACAGAAATTCAGAACACAGAGAAAAACTGAAAACCAGTCTTATGTGGAATTTCTGAGAGAAAAAGAGAATGCACTGGATAAGTGGTGTGACTCTAAGAGGATAGACGGAGATGCTGAGAAACTCCGGCAGCTAATATTAGCTGAAGAATTTTTAAACTGTGTGCCAGAAGAAGTCAGGGTTCACCTAAGTGAAAGAAAAACTGACGTGACCTATGAAATGGCCGCACTAGCAGACGAATACATCCTCACACACCGAAAAACGAAGGAAAAAACGTTCACGGGAAACAGAGTGAAATTCAAAGCTGAGTTAAGCCCTGAAGGAAGACCCAAGGAAGAAAATAGAAGGACCTTCCAAAGTAGCAGCAGAACAGTGGTCTGCTACAAATGCGGAAAGGCTGGTCACATAGCCATAAGGTGTCAGCTTGGAAAAGGTCCTGAAAGAAACCAGACCCAGCCGAGAAAACCTCAAGGAGCTGTAACAACACCTAGAGGGAACCAATCTTATCGACCTTGGACGAAGAGAGGTGTGATAAGAAGTCCACACGGAGGACCAGTGGAAGTCTCAATTTTACGAGATACCGGAGCATCTCAGTCGTTACTTCTACGAAATAAATTACCTAAAAAGGTAATAGAAGCAACACGTGAGACTGTGATGATAGAGGGTATCGGCGGAAAGAGGGTAAAAATACCGCTGTGTAAAATAACCCTAAAGTCCCAGTGGAAAGATGGACCAATTAAAGTTGGTGTGGTAGACAAACTACCTATGAAAGGAATTTCCCTTATACTGGGAAATGAAGTAAAAACTAAAAAGTGTCACCCGAAAAAGATGGCGAAAATAAGCGCCATAAATGAAGAAAGAAAGATGGCGAGGATGAACTCCAAACATGGAAAGAAATTGGCGAAAATGAGCGCCAAAAATGAAGAAAGAAAGATGGCGAGAACGAACGCCCAGCATGGAGACAAGATGGCGGCTGAGCCACGTGGGCGGCACAAACGACATTGTCGCTCGCAGAGTGAGAAAGTGGAAAGGAAAGAAGTGAACCTTCCACACCTCAATAAACGGAAAGAGAAAAGGACCAGTCGTCAGAGAAAAGATGAAGGTCCAACGAATATTAGGAATAAATTCCCTAATACTTATCGAGAGGATAAGAGGAAAATAAGAGGACCCTCACAAGTGACTAAGAAGGAAGAATTTAAGAAGGGCGATGAAGTCCTGCTACTATCATCAAATAAAGGACCCCACTGTGGTGGACGATATATAGGTCCCTACGTGATATCACAGAGAATAGACAAGAGGACATACAGAATTGATACCAACGAAGGAAAGAAGAAGACACAAGTGTGTCACACAAACAAATTGAAGAGGTATGTCCGTCAAGAAGGCCAACCTCGAAAAATTGAGAACTCAGCAATGCCGAATAAATTCGAGGAAAAATTAGGCCAATTGTCTGTTTCAGAGAGAGAGGGCTTAGAAAAATTAATAAAAAAATACCCAGATATATTTCTCTAACGCCCTACGAAAATGTAGTAGCAGAATATTCCCTCATAGTTGTTGAGAGAAAGAAAGAGAGAGAGAGAGAAACTAAAGGAAATGAGGAATCCTCGTCCCTAATGTTGAAATATGAGATGGGCGAGAAAGTGGTTCGTCAACAAGTGACGAATAGGGGAAAGAGAGAAAAGAAAAGGAAGTTTTCTCCCCAAAGCTTGACAATTAAAATTATAAAAAGTCGTCAAAAGTGACGAAAAAAGAAAGAAAGAAAGAAGGGCTTACCTCCTCAAGGTTTGAAAAATGATACGGCCAAAAGCCGAGAGAGAAAAAGAAAGAAAGGAAAACGAGATTAAAGAAAAAGAAAAGGGAGAGAGAGAGAGAGAGAAAGAAAGAGGAGAGAAATTGTTTTCCCCTATAGTGAAAATTAGGAAGGACGAAAAAAGGAAAAGGAAAGAATTCGTGAAAGCGTGAAGAAGAAAGGGGGTGAAAGAAAAGTAAAGTGAGAAAAAAAAAAAAAAAGAAAAAAAAGTGAAAGAAAAGGAGAAAGAACAGTGAATTGAATTGCCTTTTTTTTTTCTATGGTATTTCTATTCATCCCCCTTTCTTCTCTTAAGCGGGGAGGTGTCACGTGATGGCTCACGGAGACGAGGAGGTGGGAATGATACTCTCCCCCCGTTGAACTAAAATTATCTAGCAGTCAAAAAGTGACCGTTAGAAATGAATGTGGGTCACACAGATGTTTGCACTTAAGTGACCTTGGGTCGCCGGACATCGGAAGGGGAAAGAAAAATGAAGCCAAATGATTGGCGGGGGGACCCCAAACGGAAGTGGGGTTCCCTTCCCCTCAACGGAAGTAAATACAAAAAAAGGGAGTTTTTGGGCAACGCTCGTGGCAGACGGACGATAGCCATTTTACTCCGGGCTAAAGACAAAAAGACTGAGACACGAGGGACTCCAAAATCTCTCAAGCCAGCATTAAAAGCAATACAAAGTCTATTAGCCCGTGAAAGAAGAGAAATTCTCCAGTGGAACCCCGTCAAAAAAATAAGATAAGTAACTTTGGGACATTTTTCCGTTACACCCAAATTTTGTTTACCACTCTCTCTCAATTTGAAAAAGGATAAAAGCCAAGAAAAGACATTCATATTCATGGACTATCCTATTATATATTTTTGACACTTTGAACATATATATGTATATAACCGTAGTAAAGAACCTATGTATTTTCATTTTACCATGTGGTCTATGTTATTATTTCATGCTTTCCTTTCAGCTTCTATTCGCCTTACATTATCTTGCTTAGAACTGTCCTATTAATTCCTAAAGTATCACACGGGAAACCGGAGTTGCCGACTGTAGCAATATTAATATTATTACAACTAAGACCTATAGGCCCGTATTCTTCAATTATCTAAGGGAAAGAAGTTTAGTGGCCTGGTGGGTGTGTGATAGTGTGAAATTTTGGACCCCTTTGCCAGCGGTGGCCAGTCTGGCCCTATATTGTTCCCTCACGTAATATGCCAGTTCTTATCTGCCCGAGAAAAGAACTCTGAACAGGACTTATTTCTGTAGGGGATCAAGTGCCAACCTGCCCCGTCTTCACACGTGCGAAAATAAAGTTCCGTTTCGGGATTTTAGTTCAATTTGCCGTCACACTATGATAACCATTATACAAAGCATGCCTCTTTCAATATAATGGATATTATAAAGAACTATTTATTACCAAATTCTACAGTACTGAAACTATCAACAAATACACAAATATCTAGCAGTCCATAAATAAGTACACCTCTGCAGTTTCAGTTTTGATTACAGAGATGTTAAAATTTTATTTTTGTTAGAGTTTTAATGCTGTAGAGTTTGGTCATAAATAATACCTAATAATATTCATTTTTATTGTATAATGTTTTACTAGAAATATCCTGGTATCTTAGGTTTAGAAGAAAATTATTTTCATAATATATTATTAAGGGTGTATTTATTCATCAATGATACTGTATATCTAAATAATATATATGATATAATAAAATAAACTGAATAAATGAAACAAGTAAATGACACTATTCAATGGAATATCTTATCTATTCATAACTTTATGATAAAAACTATTTTTTGTAAAAGTTCATTGTTGGATTGCAAAACTTTTACTTTTACATTCTAATGTGTGGTGTGAGCTCTTGAGTGATGAAGGTCTGAAGGCAGATGTATTGACAGGTTTTCTTTCTTTACATTTTTAGGATTATTCATAACTTGTTTGCCTACTGATCCTTATAATAAAAGTATACATGTGTGGGTATGGAGAGTAATTTTCATTTTGCTTAGTTTATTTATTCCTACTTATTGTGATTCACACCAAATTCTGAAGATGAAGGCAGGTTAGTAATTACAGTGGTATTTATATGCATGAATAATTGAAAGTGCAACACACATAAATAGCAGACAGAGAGATAGGTTGGTTTGTATTTTGTTACTAACAAATGTTTTAAAAGACTGTTTAGGATATGACAGTAAACTACAGCTTAACCTCTAGGCAAGGCATGAAATAAACCCAAGATGAGCTGACATGCCATAAAAATCATTCAATTGAGCTTTCTCTCCAATATTAAATATGTATATATAAAGTAATTGTATCCAAAAAGAAACCAAATTTGTTGATTTCTTTATCTACAACTTAATGAGACTTATCATCTTCAAAATAGTCCTTTCTCAATTGTTGATTTTTTCAGTTCTGAAAGTCATTTTGAAGGATAGAGTAAAGTTTTTGTCAACATTTTCAATTATCTCCTCTACAGTCTAAAATGAATGTGGATCAGGGTGGATTTTAGCTTTGGGAACAAAATCATCCATGAAGAGAATGAGGCACCTGGGAGATGTTTTCCACAGATTACAGCACGCACTTTCTCAATGTGATTGTCATTCATTGATGTGGAAAGTAATCCAGATTTGAGATAGTCCTTGGTGTATGTGCTCCAATTTTAACTGCTAGTACCACTCAAAGTATTGTATGGCTGAAAGAATCCTCCTCAGGAGCCTGTTGCAACATTAGAAAATTCTCGATAAAAGTTTTTTTCTAATTTATTATAATTTCACTCAAAGATCCTTCATTGTTCAATTTGGGAGGAAGCAAAAAATAAAATAAAAAACCAATTGCACAAGTTTACTCTAGCATGTGTAACTCTAATAGTAAACAATGTGGTAAGATGCAGTTTGTTTTTTTTCTTTTTTGTTGTTTTATGACAAACTCTACAGCATTGAAACAACCAAAATGGGATATAAATTGCTTTTTGGAGAAATGGATTCACACAAGATGCACAGAAATAAAATAGCAAATATTTTATTAAAAAAAATCTTTAAAGCACAACTACTACATCATTCCGCAGATAAATTGGTGTAAATGAAAGTGTTTAACAATTTTCTTTTAGTAAGTAACAGAAATTCATTTTTGTTACTTCATTCAACTTATCTTATGTTCTTATTCAATAAAAACAAACCTAACTTGCTTTTTGGATAAATTGAACTACAATGGTGTACAGAAATAAAATGACAGGCATTTTACAAAAAAAATCTTTAAGGAAAACTTCTACATTATTCTGCTGATAAATTGAGATATAACTAATTTTTATAAGTACCTAAAAGGTTTATAGCTTCATGTAACTATTCTTAATCCTAATAATTTTCACAGTTATATAGTTTCCAGTTAGTGGGTAGAGTGTTCGCCAATGGTCCAGGAAACCTGGGTTCAATCCCAGGTCGTGTCATACCAAAGACTATAAAAATGGTACTTGATACCTCCTTGCTTAACACTCAGCAATATAAGATACATATCAAGGGTAAAGTGGAGCAATTCAGGGAAAGGAGTAGCGCCCTCCCCTACACCTTGGTGTAGTAGCTATTGAAAAAGGAACCTTCTGGTCGCCCTTGACTACAGTCGCCAACTTTACTTACTTTACTTATATGACATGTTCTGCATTTTCATATTTAATGATAATTGGTTGGTTTTATGACATGTCAACCCTTGGGTTAATTATATGGTTTCATGTAAATAATGATAATTATTTGTAAACATTTATAGTTTTAAGCAACTATTCTTAATACAAGTAATTTTCACACATAGTTTCAAGTATTTCTATCTAATACTAATAATTTGTACACAATTATATGGCAACCCAGTCGGCTGGGGCTGTAGAATACACCAACTGCATCTCTGCAAAGGGGTAAGACTCCCCCACCCACAACTAGTGTCCTGGATATGACACTAAACAATCTGATGGTGGGTTTCCAGTAATACTGGAGCTTTGAGGAATATGGAGTACCCCTTCATTGTCATCGCTCCCAAGTCCACTCTGGCCCAGAGTGATAGCACCTAATAGGGTCCTGTCTATGGCTCAAATAGAACTGTTGGACATTTAAACTGAGTACAAATAAATTACATGCTAAATAGAAGTGTTTGATCCTTTAACTTTATGTAAACAAATGACTGATGTTTAATTGAATTGTTAATGATACATAACAATACTTGGAATCATTTAACTGAGTGCAAACGAATGAATAGTGTTCAATAGAATAATTACTGTTAAATAGCAATACTTGTAACCACTTCACTGTCAGTAAACAAATGATTAATATTGAATAGAATTGTTAGTGTGAGAGAGCTATAATTGAAATGGTTTAACTGTGTAGAAACAATAGCAATACTAGTGTGGAAACAAATTAGTTGTAACTCATGCAAAAATGAAATAACCAACCAACTAATGTTAAATTGTGACTGTTATATAGCAATACTTAAAACCATTTAATAGTGTGTAAAAAAATAATTGTTTAAAAATGTTACCTACTAAATGTGTTTACAAATCATACATATTTTATATATATGTATAAAGAGGATTTGGCATTAAATAACCAAGAAAAGTTGATATGCCATAAACCAAACGAACCAATCAACAATTATATGGCTTCAAGTAACTATTCCTATTTAATAATAATAATAATAATGCTCACAGAAAAGGAAACATACAAATACTCGGGCATCTTGGAAGCTGACACTATCAAACAAGTGAAGATGAAAGAAAAAATTAAGAAAGAATATCTCAGGAGAACCAGAAAGCTACTTGAGACAAAACTATGTCACAGAAACCTTATCAAAGGAATAAATACCTGGGCTGTAACCCTAATTAGAAATTCGGAACTATTTCTGAAGTGGATCAGAGAAGAACTTAAACAAATGGATCAAAGAACAAGAAAACTAATGACCATGCATAAGGCATTACATCCCATAGATAATGTTGACAGATTATATGTATCAAGAAAGGAGGGAGGAAGAGGATTTGCCAGCATTGAAGACAGTGTTGATGCATCAATACAACAACTCAAGGACTATATAGAAAAGTACAAAGGAGGACTGATTACAGCCGCTAGAAATGATACTGACAACACAAAGAATGACAATAACTAGAAAACAAAAATGGGAAAAAAAACCCAATTCTATGAGTGTTTTAAATGACTAATAAGCAACATCTCACACAAGAAAACCTGGATTGGCTAAGAAAAGGAAACCTTAAGAGAGAAATAGAATCTCTCCTAATAGCAGCACCAAACAATGCCATATGAACCAATAATATCAAAGCGAGAATAGATAAGACACAACAAAATAGCAAATGTAGGTTATGTGGTAATAGAGACAGAAACATCAATCACATAATAAGCGAATGCAGCAAATTAGAACAGAAGGAGTATAAGAGTAGACACGACTGGGTGGGCAAGGTGATTCACTGAGAGATGTGCAAGAAATTTAAATTTGACCATACAAACAAGTAGTATATGCACAACCCATCACCTGTCCAGGAGAATGACATACATAAACTCCTATGAGACATTGACATACAAACAGATCACCTAATCTCGACCAGAAGACCAGACCTTATAATAATCAACAAAAGAAAAAAAGATAACTTGCAAAATTGTGGACTTTGCTGTCCTGGCTGACCACAGAATAAAACTGAAAGAAAGTGAAAAGAAGGATAAGTACTTGGCCCATACTAGGGAATTGAAAAAATATGGAATAGGAAGGTGACAAGCATACCAATCATGATTGGTGCTTTTGATACAGTCACCAAAGGATTATTAAAAGGACTGGAGGACTTGGAAATAGGAAGACGAGTGGAGACCATCCAAACTACTACATTATTGAGAACAGGCAGAATAATGAGAAGAGTCCTGGAGATTTGCAGTTACTCAAACTCCAGTGAAAGACCATCAGCTAACACTGATGTGAAAAACTCTAAAGGAGTAATTAATAATAATAATGATGATGATGATTATCATCATCATCAGAAATACAAATGATCACCCAATCTTGGCCAAAAGGCCAGACCTCATATTAATTAGCTAACAAAAAAGAACTTGTCATCTTGTAGATTTTGTAATTTCAATGGACCAGTAAAAACAAAAGAAAGCTGAAAGATAGACAAATACTTGGATCTTGCTAGAGAGCTGGAAAACCAGTGGAACATAAAGGTGATGGAGATAGGAAGAATTGAGACCATCCAGACTACAACACTGTTAAAATCAGCCAGAATATTTTTAAAAGTCTTGGAGATTTGAGGAGACTTGCTATCAAACTTCAGTAAAAAAGATCACCAGTTAAACCTGCAGTGAAAAAGTCACAAGGAGTAAAATAAACATTTGCTTGCAGAGTTATACGGTTTGAAGTATTCCTATCTAATACAAATAAATTGCACACACTTATATGGATACAGTTTAGTATTATACCGATGACACTTTTTGGGTAGGGGGTCTCACACCACTGCAGGAGATGCAATTGGCTTATTTTAGGTTCTGTCAACAGGGTTCTGTCCAAAACTTTCTGAATATTAAACTCAACTAAAGATTAAATTAAGTAGAAAAAAAAAAAAATTGATCTTCAGTTCTGTCCCCTTGCTACAAATGAAAATAACATAAAACTAGTTGTACTTGTGAAAATTCCACAAAATACATGCTTAATAATTTCACAAATTATAACTACAAATCAAATAATAACCCTTGTTGATTTCTATTTCTATTTGAAAATCAGGCAAATTAAATATCAACACAAATACCTAATAAAAATCAATGAAATATAATCTAAAAGTAACAAAAAACAAGTAAAAATTTTAAAAATTTGAACAGAAAAGTTGGAGATCTAGTTTCTGGAAGTACATACCTTTTACTTTTGTAGGTAAATATATATTTTTTTAAGAAAAAAATTTCAATAACTTTTTAGGTGAATGGTTTGATTTTCAGCCAGGCTATGTTGCCGGCTCACAAAAAGTTCAAGGTTGATAACAACACTATTGCAGTTGAGAATAATTATAAAAATCTATTATTGAAACAATTGTTTATTATTTCTCTTTAAAAATTTTTATAAGTGATTTTTAAAGTAAAATATGCAAATTAGCCAACAACATTAGGAAATAATTGCTACCTTTGCTGAGTTATATTAGAAAATTGTTTCAGTAAAAGCTTTGATTCCTGTTGATATATTGAAGAGCTTGACTTCAGGGGCCTGTTCCTCCCAGTGAGACCTGTCCTTTTTGCCTAAAAGAGCTGTTTATGCCTGGCCCTTGAGGTGTCCCTCAAGCAGAATGCTGATGGGACCAAGCATTTTTTGTGCATGGCCTCCCTCTATGCTGATGGGACCAAGCATTTTTTGTGCATGGCCTCCCTCTATACTGATGGGACCAAACATTTTTTTGTGCATGGCCTCCCTCTATAAAATGACTTTATGTTAAATCTGGTGGGAAGTTGGAAAAATATCAGCTTTGATTTCTGCTGATATATTGAGGAGCTTAGCTTCAGGAGGCCATCTCCACAGGCAGCACCTGCCTCCTCATTTAAAAGGATAAGGATCAAGTTTGATTGATGCCCAAGGCATCTTCAAAGGAAGCATTGCCAATGAAGACCAAGCAATTTTTAGCATTGCTCTTGTCCATGCATTCATGTGCAAGAAGGCCTTTGTCTAAAAATTTGATCTGGAGTCACATCTTGCTGTAGTGAAGGGATAAGGTAAAAGTGAGAAGAATCAGTTGTCTTGGTAACTCAATTTTCTGTAGAACCTGGACAAATAAACACACTGTAGCTTTATATATAGATGAAACTAATTTTTAATATATACTTTTATTTAGTAGGGACTCATGATGTAATAGTTATTATCATAGGAAATAGACATGGCAACATGAGTTCAAAACCTGGACAAGGCTGTTTGCATTTCACATCGTGCTAATACTCTTGGGAAATGCATGAATCCAACTATTCCTCCTCCAGCTATGAGTAAATAGTAGGACAGACTAGCTTTTTAACCTTGGAATGAAAACTTGTATTGGAGAAAGAAAACTCTGAATTCAAACATTTAAAAAATGTTTTTAGTAGTTTCCACAGCATTATGGCCCAGTTTGAACTAGTAAAGCATAAGTTCCTGAATTAGATTAGGTCGCATGTTCCTGAATTAGATTAGGTCGCATGTTCCTGAATTAGATTAGGTCGCAGGTACGGCTTTCAAATCATACACAGGGAAGCAATGCATAACATGTCAGTGTACAAACTATGATGATACTATCAATCAAAGTGGGTACTTTCCATAGGCTTCAACTGCTTCAGTCACATGATATATGAGCTGCAAACTAGCATGTACCAAAATATTGCAAAACTTTTGACTTACCCAGGTATTATTAAAGACAGGAGGAGAAGTAAAATCAAACCAAGCCAATACATGAAAAGATTAAGAAATATAGAATGATATTATGGAATAATAACAAAAAAGTTAGATCAATAGATTATCAGTTACAAAACCAAAAGGTTAATCAAGCAAGAAGATTTGTTAATATTACTTACAAATAAGAAAAGTTTCTTCATGATCAATTCTTTAAAATTTGCTTCAAGTGTTAGCAATTGAATCAGTCATTCCCAAAATGGGTTTTAATTCTTTTATTTCCAAGTTATCATTTACTAAGCTTAGCTTAGTTTAGTTTATACAAGACCTTTAGTTTGAGGTGCCCAATGAAAATCAAATTCACTATTAATGATCTGCTGGACCAGCTCACTAACCATTAGACTACACAAAACATCGCTTTTCTACTTTCAATGTTATTATTAGCATATGATTGTTGATGGTTATTGAGAAACATAAATTTAATTGTTATATCAAAGCACTTAGCAATAACTATTTTTTCTAATCATAATAAAAGGAGCAGTCCCCGTGGTATAGTGGCTAATGTGCTCAACTCTGACATTGTAGTAAGCAAATTTGAACTCCAGTCATGCTACTATGTTCACTTTCAGACAAATACCATTGGAAAAGCTATGAACCTTCTTATACCCACCCAGGTATGTGTTGAATAGTACCACTACTGGCATTCTTCATTGATGGTTTTAGCATCAAATAATCCATGAAGATTGATGGGCTACTAATCAAAAAACAAAGCTAATCATAGCTCTGTGTGTGTGTGTGTGTGTGTATATATATATATATATATATATATATATATATATATATATATATATATATAGTGTAATGGTCACTGCTATACGAAATGGACATTGGAACATGAGTTCAAATCCTATTCAAGGCTATTTACATTTCACAGTACTAATATTCTTGGGAAAAGTATGAAACCAAGTATTCTCCTTTCAGCTATGGGTAAATAATAAGGCTGATTGTTCTCTTTAACTTTTGTATACCAACTGGTTTAGGTGTAGGAAAACTCTAAATTGAAACCTGTTAAGCTCTGTTTAAAAATTGGCCTTGTGTTACTATCTAATTGAGTGTATATATATATATATATATATATATATATATATATATATATATATATATATGCACTTTGTTTTATTGAGCTATAAAGAATAAGTACAAGAGTATCTATACAAGAGCTTCTTCAGAGATAATAGGGGAATGTCTTACGATATCACATGTAAGGCACTGATTCATGTTGGAAATATTACTTGCCACTCTTTATTAGAAATTTGATCAATTTAATGATAATCACAGTCCTATCAACTATTGCTCCAATATAAGATTGTTTCCTTTCTGACTTAACAAGTTAAGATTTAAACCAACCTCCTTTGAAAATAAGATAGACCCCCCCTCCAATGCATTATCTATTACAGACATTATTAAGTGCTCAATAAAACATTTCCAAAATTTTTCCTATGCAAAATTTAGTATTTAAATATAAGGTTATTGTATTCCTTGTTGAACATATTCTTTCACCCACCAATTGGTAATTATCTGGACAGTTGTTACATAATTATGTGTCAAAATTGCTGGTTATTTTCTATTATGCTCATACACAAAAAATGAGTTATCAGGGATTGTATTATTTTCATGAATAGATTATTTTTATTATGTCTGCCAAAGAAAATAAAGATCTTATTCATGTATAGTAAAAAGAAATTAATGCTTGTCTACTGTAGACTAACAGAAAAGTTTATAGACATTTTGAGATGGTTTTGCTTCTTTTTTTTTTTGAAAGTGCAAACCTCAAAAATGCACTTATAATCCAAGCAATCGGTAAATAATATGGCAGACTGGGCTCTTTAGCCTTGAAAGGGAAATCAGCCTAAAAGAAAGAAAAACTTAAAATTCAAAACCAGAGATGCATGGGGCTAGCAATTCCATCCCATAAAAAACCTACACAAAGGCAACCAGACTAGGAAAAGGAAAAACTCTGAATTCAAAATCAGGGGTGCGTGAAACTAGTAACTTCACTATTCAATTGCTCAAGAAAACAAATAAAGAAGAAAATGGAAAATTACTGATTCATTTCCCCATTACACCTTTCTAGAAGAAACAAGCAAAACTTGAAAAGTTCTTAGTTTAGATCAATAGTATAAATGAAATATACTTGGCAAAATCTACATAAATTGTGTCACAATTGCTCAGGGAGGTAACTGTAAAAATTCAACATAAGACTCCAGTCAAATGTTAGCTCTTTCTCTCTCTTTTGTCCTACTACTTTTTTATTGACAAATAACAATGGTGGAACTGGTGGAACTAGTATATCTGTTTTTCTTAGACAATGGTAGTACTTTAAAATGTATTTAATATTAAAATAGTTAATGATATGCTGCAAATCAATTCAATATAACTAACTGAAAATTCAGGTATGAATTTGATAGATTATAAAAACAATGTTATCCATGATTGTATAAAAAGCAGGATGAATAAGCATTTCACCTTATAGATCAATTCTACAACACCCATATGTATATTTTGGCAGCAAATACTTCTTTAGACATATTTCATTAAATATCACGGACAAGGAAGGTTTAGTTTTTCGTTAAGCTTTTCTTACCGTTCAGTAATATAGATGAATGCTTTGATTGATTTATTTTAACAGCATGTCAACCCATCTGGGGTTATTTTATGCCTATAGGTTACAGAATTCTATTCATTTTATGCTTATATTTACATTTTTTGTATAGCTGTTTTTTCATACAATCATAATGGGGGTGTCCTCGTGGTGAAATGGTTAAAGCGATGGACTGCGGAATCATAGTAAGTGAGTTCGAACTCCAGTCGTGCTATTATGTTCATTTTTGGACAAATACCCTTGGGAAAGGTATGAATCCCCTTATCCTCCAAGCTATGGGTTAAATAATACCACTACTATTCTTCTAGAAGGATGGCTTTGGCATTAAATAACCTACAAAAGTTGATATGCCATTAAACGAATAAACCTAAACCAAATTTAAACAATCATAACTATGTTTTTAATGCCCTTTTTTTATTGGTCTATAATCATTTGTTTGCTCACAGTTATATGATTTCATGTATTCTTATCTTAAACTAATAATTTATACACAATTGGTTTCAAGTAACTATTTCTATTTCATAATAATCATTTGTTTGCACACAGTTATTTATATGGTTTTACATATTTCTTTCCAATAATAATTTCTAAAAAGATCTATTTGACCCATAGATAGATGACTTAATAGGTACTACTACTTTGACTCAGACTGGACCTAGGAATAATATCAATGAAAGAAGTAAGTCACTCTCCAGAGCTCCAGCCTCACCATCAGATGCAGTTTAGGATACACCTTTTTGTGAGGGGGATCTTATCCCTCTGCAGGAGATACAGTCAATATATTCTAAGCCTTATTAAATACACTTATTCTTTTATCATATATATATATATATATATATATATATATATATATATATATATATAGGTTTGATTTGTGCTTCTGCAAACCAATGGTTCTTAGCAAATTGGTTGGTTGAGCAGCTGATGCATTTAACTAGCCTTTCCTGAGGCTAAGTTGTGTGAACGAGTTGCACCAAGAGCTTATCCTTTATTTTTATTTCTAATCTGTGCTGTTCCATAGTATCACTAGGATGATTTTGGGAAGTGATTCATAATAAAACAAAAACAACTAAAAAATTTTTAAAGTGAAAGAAAATCTAGTCAAAATAAATTGATAATAATGCTGAATCAAGACAAGATAAAAACTGTCTGAAGCTTTTCTTAGTTATAGTTCAAATACTTTATAAATCGACAAAAATGAATGAAAATTAGGATGCTATCTGATAGATTGATTGATTGATTGATTTTAATGGCATGGCTACCCATCAAGGCTTATTTTATACTTAAAGGTTAGGGAATCACATTTTTGTATGCTCATATTCACATTTTTTGTGTTGTTATTTCTGAAGAGTTTTTGTACATGGTTAGATCAAATATGAATAATTTTTCAAACAAGTCCATTTAACCTATCAATCCAGGTCAGAGTGGATCTGGGTGTAATAACAATGAAGGGATACTCCACTCTTCAGATTTCCATAATTGGAGCCTCACCATCAGATGCAATTTAGTATCATACCCAGGAAACCCATTTTTTGGAGGAAGATCTTATCCTTCAGCAGGAGATATGAGGATTGTTTAAAAAGTTCTAAGCCTCACCCAGAAAGAGTCAAAGAGACAGAAGTATCTTAGAAATGTCCTTTTCTGCTTGTGATCTGGCATCAGCATTCTTGGGACCATTTTGTAGGCAGCTTGTTCATCCCAAAGATCCCAGTTAAAAATGTTCAACTGAGTGAGGCTTAGAACTTTTTGAACGAGCCTTGAGAGTCAGTGTATTTTAAGCTGGCCTACAGACTGAGGTGTTATCTTAGAACATTGGAAATTTATTAATTTCCTTCATGTAATAATGATGATGTCATGTGTAAAGATCTTAATACTGGAATGTTAAATGGAGTGTTTAAAAAATTGTACTTTAGGAGTCACATGACTCAAACTAAAGGTTTAAAAATCTTTTAAAATGATTGATAGCTATAATTAATTTTTGCTAGTGACCAAATAAGTAAACAAGAAAAGAACTCAGAGGTGATTTGCACTTTACAATACTTTCAAAGTTTTGGCCAATATTTTATGAAGTTTAATATATAGATAAATCAAATTCTATTTTAAACTCAGTTTATATTTTTGTCTAAACATAATTGAAAACATGGGGTCTACTTGCTGGTCATATAATAGGGAAATTTGAAGTGGAATTTTCTAGTATCTTAACTGGCCTATTCATGAAACATGCTTGAGTTTTACTAACATAAAAGATGACCTTATGAATTTCTGTATTGCATCCTGTGTAGAAGGCAATGAAGGAAATAAATATTTGGCTGAAAATTAATTAAGGAAATAAGTAATTTGTTTTTCTTTAAGTTAGTACACACTACCACTGCCCCATAATAAGCTGCTTCATTTGAATATAGATTTCATATATTAAAATGTTACAACTATCATGGGACAGATGTAATTAATTTCTTTTAATCAAGCCAAAAAATAAAATGAATTCTATTTTACCCAACATTTTTCTTCATTTATGTTCAACAAGTGACTAATTTTAATGGCATGTCAACCCATCTAGAGTTTTTTTTATGTTAAGAGGTAAGGGAATAGTGTCCATTGTATATTCATATTCCCATTTTCTGTGTAGTTGCTTCTTAAGAGGGTTTTTTTTTGCATATGGTCCCATCAAATATGAATAATTTTTAAACAGGTTTATTTGACCAATAGATGAAACTAATAATTACTTCTACCCCAGGAGTATAAGCAATGAAGGGGTACTCCACACTCCCCAAATCTCCAGAGCTGGAGCCTTACCATCAGATGCAGTATAGTGTTATACCCAGGACATCCCAGTATATTCTTAGCCCTGTCATTTACATTTAAGTTTATTTACTAATAACTGACAGGAGGAAAGAAAAAAAAATAATTGTGAAATGAAACATTTTGTATTTCACAGAAAGTCAAATTTATTTTTACAAAATGAAAAGTTATTTCACATTCATTTAAAATACAATATTTATTAAGCCAAATGGAAGAGACATGAAACTAAGAAGGTTGTATTATACCAATCTTTTCCCAAGTGGAGAGGGTTTGCACTCCTAAAAAAATCAGCATTTAAAATACTGGCTTTTACCTGAACTCAAACACATCAGGGAGTGGGGCAAATGTAGTTATTTCAGTCATAAAACAAACCTAGAGAGTTAATTATTTAATTACTTTAGACAAGTGGATTATTGTTTAATTCTCACTGGGTGCCCCATGCTTTTGGATTTGTGCTAAAATAAGCTAAGCTTAGTAAATTGTAATAAGTCTAAGTCTATAACCCAATACAGTTAGCTGAATTTTGATTTGAAATCATTGTATAATGTTTGATCTATGTGATAAATATCCATCACTAGATTAACAAAGAAAGAGATTATGATAAAAATATCCATAGTGTAAAATAAATACATTTTTCTTCATTAGCCTTTAAATTTATTGATGTACCAATATAAATTACTTGTTATTCTTGCTCTTTATTGAGAAATCCCAACTTACTGAGATTTGTAAATAGAGTATGAAAAGATTATTATTCTGTAATATTTTCATTGTACATTGGCTCCTATAATAAGGGTCATGTAGTATATGACTATACTCTTTAAACAGAAATTAACTATTTTTATTGCTAAACAAAATTGTCCAATTGTCAGAGACAAGCAGACAGAGATATCTTTATTCTCTTGGAACTATAAAAGTGAACTCCAAATGCTTTTATATGATACAGCAAAAACCTCAAAATAGACTTTTCTTGTTTGTCTTATAAATAAATGCATACAATGAAAATAAAGAAAATTCAATTTAAACTTCCTTATTAAGTTTAAGACAGTCTTATTTGTTCATTCAGAATTGATTAGTACAGAGACAACTTTTTAAATTTACAGTTTAAATCATTATTTACAAGCCTCAAGACTGATTAAACTCTTTTCAAACCTTTAGTGAGCATACTACTAGGCCAATACAAGTTTATATATATATATATATATATATATATATATATATATATATATATATATATATATATATATGTATGTATGTATGTATTTCCTGGTATTAGTTTATTCTAATACAAGGCTACAGTAATGTGACACCCAGTGAAGAGGTTTCACTAACTACATGAGTGAATTTGACTTATAGCCAGGTCATACTAAAAGCACTGGTTCTTGTCAAATCACTGCAGTTAAGCAGTGATAAGCATGTTCAGTTCTGAAATGGGTGGTCACATAGAAATAGCAAGTATTATAATCTGTGGTCCAGAGTAATTCTTATTTACTAAGCTTTACTAGCTTAGTAAATAAGAATTACATTGGTAAATTTGTCAGGCAAATTTGCTAACTATTGCACTATGATAGGCATGCAAATCAAAGGGTAAAATCTAAAGTTTTAAATGGATTACATCTATCTTTCCATTTCCTGAGAGGAAAAAGGGGCGGTTTTAGACTGTACTGGAAAGATAGAAAGCTCAAATAGATTAGTCTCCTGAATTTAAAAATCAATTTTGTCACAACAAAATCTTACAATTTGCATCTAGATAGCCCCAGATATAATATACAAAGGATTTCATTTTTTTTTCACTTACAAGATTCAAAAACAATTATTTTATTAATAACAAACAGAAATTTCCATTCAAATCAAACTGATTATTAAATAAAATACTACTCAAGTTAAGATCTTTTCTTAAAGATTTATAAAAATTACATCAGTAAAATCATTTAAAAGTTCATTTTTTCAGGATCCTCCAAAGTATAAAATATTAGATTGCTTATGTAAAGTCTCATTCCATTTGTAACTCATGAAATAATTCTTGAGTAGAGAGAATTAAAAAAAAGTAGAAAAATGTCTCCAATTAAAGATGATCTTATGAAATATGAACTGGTAATTAATGATAGAACTATTTTACTGATGAAAAAAGAAGAGGTGAAGATTATGAGTGAGATTTGTTCTGTTTTCTTTTGTAAAAGAGAACAAAGAGTGCTTAAAATTACAATTCCCTTATTTCAAATAAAATCTCACTAAACAAAGGATTGTCAAAAGTAGGACATGCATTTTTTTCTTTAAAATATTGAGGTGAATACTGTATTGATTTTAGAGTTAAGAAATATGCTGAGAACTTTGTATTATCTAATAGCTTACAGTAGGTAAGGCCTGCCAGGTATTATATATGTGATATTTAGTAACCAAATTTTATATAGATCAAAATTTGACTCGAAAAACAGAGCAAGTTTTTATTGTTTACTAGTTAATTTTATAGCAAATTCTGAAATAACCAAATAGAGATCAAGAAAGAAAATTAAAATTTATCATCTATTCTAAGTCAAAATAATTATGTATCTAACATTATTTGAATAATTCATGAGATGATGAAGAAAAATTTTCTTTCATTTAAATCATTTGATAGAGTATTGGGCTGGTTATCAAAAAAACTATATGTTAATTTAAAGAAAACAAAAGAAAGAAGTAAAACTCCATATGTACAAATTCTTTTATGGTGAAACATGAAGAATATTAGAAAAAATGTTCAATAAAAATCAATGGCTATGTGTAATAAGGGCAGACCTAAAAGAAAAGAAATTAAGAAATGCAAAAATGCTTTCAATCAAGTAACTTAGCGTGTAGTTAATTTCATATTTTACAGTCTAAAAAAAAAAAAATGAAAACATGCAATTTCTGTTAATAGAAATATTGAAATATTTTGGAAAGAAATTCCTGTAAATTTCCGAATTACCTATATTCTTTCTTAAAAAAAAAATCAGTTCTATCCCCACTCCATCATTAAGTACTTAAATGAACACCCCATTCCTTTAAAATATTTCTTTGTGAAAAAAAAAAAGGGAGAACAATGAATTTTTTAAAGGATACAAGTGATATTGATTTTTTCAGGTCAAATTAAATTTTTTTGTGATTCATTATATTACAATTTTTAGTTTATGGTTGCCAGCACCTTGATTGCTACTTGTAATACATCTGAATATTTTATATCTTATTTAAAAAGTTATCCCAGTACCTCTAAATTTATCAATGGAAACTATTATTTTTCATCAAAAATTTTCCTCACATAGAAAAACATTTTCCAAAATTTAAAAAAAAAATTTTTTTTAAATATTTTGAATAGCCATATATAAAATGAAAACTTGTATCCATCCATACACCCATTCATATATATATATTTTTTGGTTTGGTTTTATGGCATATCAACCATTTTAGGTTATTCAATGCCAAATCCTGTTTATACATATATATTAAATATGATTTTTAAGCACATTTTGTTAACATTTTTAAATGAGCTTGAGTTCATTTTTTTTGGACACAGTTAAATAGTTTTAAGTATTGCTATGTAATTGAAACAATTTAACATCAGACATTTGTTTTCACACATTTAAATAAATATACATGATATGTAAGAAATTAGTTAGTCAGTAATTTCATTTTTAAATGAATTAGAACTAATTTGTTTGCATATTAGTATTGCTATTAAGATAATTGTTTCTACACAATAAAATGGTTTCAATTTAACACTAATAATTCTTCTCAACATTATTCATTCATTTGTACACAGTTAAATGGTTCCAAGTATTACTATGTATCACTAACAATTCAATTAAACATCAGTCATTTGTTTACATACAGCTAAAGGATCAAACAGTTCTATTTCAAACAATTCAATTTAGGCCCAAGAAACAATATATTGATTTTAGAGAGAGAATACAGATATTACACTGATCCTTGGAAGAAGTACTAATCTATATATAAATAATCCTGTCATTTTTTATAGGTAATATGGTATTAAACAACATTCATTGGTGAGACTCAATTTCTGGAGTCACTCTTTCATTGCCATTACTCTCCGGTCCACTCTGACCTAGAGTGATAATACATGTTAGGGTCTCATCTATGGGTCAAATACATCATTAAAATTATTAGTATTAGATAGAAATACTTGAAATCATAACTGTGCAAACAAATTATTATCATTATTATTAAATAGGTATAGTTACTTGAAACCATGTACATATATACAAATTATTATTATGTTTAGTCATAAATAGGAAAGCTACAGGGCTTGATGAGATCCCCCCAGAAGTATGGAAGACCAGACAATTCGACGACATACTGCTCCGACAATGCAACGCAGTCTATAATCAAAATAGGATAGAAAGATGGATGAAGGGATTCATCCTTCCTTTCCCTAAAAAGGGCAACTTCGGATTAGCCAAGAACTACCGAGGTATAACACTTACATCCATAGCAGCCAAAATCTACAATGCCCTACTACAAAACCGCATAGAACCTAAAATAGACAATATCCTTAGGAAAAACCAAAATGGCTTCCGAAGAAATAGATCCACAACCTCACAAATATTGACCATCCGTAGAATCTTTTAAGGCGTACAGTCAAAAAACCTACAGGCGACATTACTATTTGTCGACTTTACCAAGGCTTTTGATTCCATACACAGAGGGAAGATGGAACAAATCCTACTAGCATACGGCATACCAAAAGAAACTGTAGCAGCAATAACAATTCTCTACAGAAACACCAAAGTGAAAGTGTGTTCACCAGATGGAGACACAGAATACTTCGACATTGTTGCAGGAGTACTACAAGGAGACACGCTAGCCCCATACCTCTTTATCATCTGTCTAGACTACGTGCTTAGAACATCGATCAATAATATCAGAGAAAATGGCTTCGAGCTGACAAAGAAAAGAAGCAGAAGATACCCCACAAAAACAATTACCGACGCCGACTACGCCGATGACATAGCGTTACTGGTGAATACACCTAACCAAGCCGAAATGCTACTGCATAGTTTGGAATGGACCGCCGCAGGCATTGGCCTCCATGTCAATGCACACAAAACTGAATATATGTGCTACAACCAAACAGGTGACATTTCCACACTAGACGGAACCTCTCTGAAACTAGTAGACAAATTCACCTACCTAGGAAGCAGTGTCTCATCAACCGAAAAAGACATCGACACGCGACTAATGAAAGCATGGACAGCTGTTGATAGGCTCTCGATCATATGGAAATCAGACCTGACCGATAAAATGAAACGCAGTTTCTTCCAGGCAGCGGTCGTATCGATATTGCTATATGGATGCACTACTTGGACGCTAACTAAATGGCTGAAGAAGCTAGACGGCAATTACACAAGAATGTTGAGAGTAATATTGAACAAGTCCTGGCAGCAACATCCCACAAGACACCAGCTGTACAGCCACTTGCCTCCCATCACGAAAACTATACAAGTTAGACGAGCCAGATATGCAGGACACTGCTGGAGAAGCAAGGACGAACTCATCAGGGATGTACTCCTATGGACCCCCGCATATGGCCAAGCAAAAGCAGGACGACCAGCTCAAACAAACATACAGCAGCTATGTGTGGATACGGGATGTAGCCCTGAAGACCTGCCAAAAGCGATGAATGATTGGGAGAAGTGTCAAGAGAGGGTCAGGGATATCTGTGCTAGTGGCACGACGTGATGATGATCAGTCATAAATAATTTCTGTTTTTTTAAGGCATATTGTAACTACCCATCTCAAACTTGCAATGTTTTAATTGCAACTGGAAATTACCTGATTAACAAGTGCCTTTACCAGTCATTCTTATTTCAGTAGTGAAAGTCTGTGCATCATATTTTCATCTATGATTTCATGCCTCTAAAATGGAGGAACTGAGATTACATATTCAACATGTAATGTGGGAATTTAAGAATAATAAAAATGTTACAGAGACAGCTGGGGGTGTCCTCATGGTGTCATGGTTAAAGCGATGGACTGTGGAATTGTAGTAAGCAAGTTTGTACTCCAGTCGCGCTATTACGTTCACTTTTGGACAAATACTCTTGGGAAAGGTATGAACCCCCTTATCCTCCCAGCTATGGGTTAAATAGTACCACTACTGTTCTTCTCGGAGAATAGCTTTGGCATTAAATTAAAGGTTGATATGCCATTAAACAAAGAAACCAAACCAAACAGAAACAACTCAAAAAATTTCTAGATTATTTATCTCTTAGATGGAGGCTTTAACACAGCCAGGGATCAATCACTCCCTATTTTATATAAACAAGCATAATGACAAATTTTAGTTATACATAGATTATTACACATTTCTCCCATGGAATGTTATGCCTTAGGTACTTCTTGGAAGTCATTAATGCAATAACTTCAATTTTTTTATTTTTAAATTCTAGTAAAATAAATTATGTCTTAATTTTTAAACAAAATAACTTCATTTATAAAAATGAAATAATTTCAGGTGAAAGCCACGAACTGCTAGATAGGCAGACACATTACAATATTCCAGTTAGGACCATCTCTTCAGACAAATACCTAAGAAAAATTGTTGCAGCACAGTCTTTTTTTTTATTTTTTTATCCAAATTTCCTCCTAAGTTGTGTTGAAGTAAGTTAAAGCTTTAATAGTCGTTTTAATCAGAACTCAACTGCTTCGAATGAATGAGTACGAAGAGAGATGGACTGGGATGGGGAGAGAGAGACAGAGAGAGGGGGAGGGGGGTTAAATTCATGTTGTGTCATTTATATTGACTTGGTCCAATCCAAGTTGGTTAAGAGAACACAACATCTTTTGCATACACATATAACGGCAATTACATAACTTTTTTTTTTTTTTACATTTTGAAAAATGCAGATTTTAACAAAAACTAGAATATTTATTTGCGGATGAGAAGTCTTAGAATGAACACTGGTTTAAAAAAAAGAAATTGTACAAAGAAAAGTAAATGCACATTTTTTCCCAAGTATCTTAATCGAAGAAAGAAAGAAAAACCTAACAATAGATTGTATTTGTTACAACGAAAGAATGAATTATTATATGGATGTGAGAGATTCAAGTTCAGACCTGTTGATCTATCAGGCTTTGTCTGCTTTAAGTTTCCTGTTTACACGTGCACAACATGCACAATCAGGCAAAATTTTACTTTTTTTTTCTCTTTTTTCAACGCTTATATTTGGGCGTTTACTACGTTCATTGCTTAACAAGTTTGTCTTGGAAAACCGATTTTTGTTAGTTCGATCCTCAATGGGTACCCTACTATAGTGTCTTTGTGCCTGACTAATCTAATTTTAAATAACCATTTCTTTTAAGAACAGATCCTGTTCAGATGAATAAATAAAAGTGAAATTGGTATTTAAAAAGCAATAGAAAGGTAAATAGAGAAATAAATAAAAATGCTAATAATGAAAAAAATAAGTAACTGAGAAGAATCAGTAAATGTAAACAAAAACGCCAGCATATCCAGAAGAGCCAAAAAAAAAAAAAAAAATGAATAAAATAAAAATAATAATAATGAAAATGTAAACTTTGTTTCTTCCTTAAAAACAAAGGTAAATCAAATTAATGAGAATGAGTGTACACTTATTAAACAATGTTGGTTTAGTTTCTCAGTTTTAATGGCATATCAACCTTCACAGGTTATTTAATGCTACGACCACCCTTCTATGAGAACAGTAGTGATCCAATTTAACTCATAACTGGGAGGATAAGAGAGTTCAATACCTTTCCCAAAAATATTAGTCCGAAAGTGACCGTAATAGCGAGAGTTCGAATTTGCTTACGTCGAGGCCGCAAGTCCAGGACTTTAGCCATTACGCCACACAAGTTTTAAAATTCCTTCGGTAAACCAAATTACTTAACAACATAATTAAGTAGATGGGCGCTGTCAGGATTTTAAAAAAATTCATAACTTAAAAAAAAAAAAAAAAAGTGATACTGTTTTATTAATTTTGAGGATGACACTTTTTGATAAAAAAAAAAAAAAAGACGTTAGAAGAATGCCCCAACTTTTTACTCTTCTGGTTGCATCAAAGTTATTCAAATTAAAAGCTAATTTGAATGTAAAATAAATAAATAAATAAATAAATAAAAGTGAAAAAAGAAAAGATGAAGCTATATATATATATATATATATATATATATATATATATATAAACTGCAATAAATAGAGATAATACAACTATCCAACTGACACTTCCTCATGTAAATAAGATTTTAAAAATAGTTGGAAGAAATCCAGTTGGCAAGTGGATGTATTTGTTGACATTTCATGAAAGAATACAAAAAATGCTGACCAATGAAATTTGAAAGAAAAGAATAAAAAAATTGATATAACAGATTTTACTTCCATGGAAAATTTGTGATCTTTAGTGTCAGTAATTTAGTGAAAATGAAAAACAACTAAATTCAAATCAATTATTTGATTTTTACTTTAAAAAAGATTCTTTTAGGAAAAAAAACAACAACAGTTTATTGACTGATGGGTTCATCTTGTACGTAGAAAAAGAGTAAATTCGAGCTTTGTGAGGTACCCTCGAAGCAGTAATCAATTAACAAGCTAGTTTTGTTGTAGACCACTGTGGTGAGCTCGATTCTCACTGACTAAAGCTTAGTAAATCACCTCAATTGTACGATGAGTAAGATTATCAGCTTAGATCCATCCAGACAGCATCTGACCTCTTGCTTAAAAGGACTAGGTTTATTGCTAGGTGCCTTAGGCGCCCCTTAAAGAGAATGCCGACGGAACTGAGCAATTTTTGGATGCTTCACATTTGTCGCCTAATATCTGGTTAACTTAAGCTTAAAAAAACCCTAAGTCACTTCGTCGTTGTGGTTAGCTAAACCATTACTACTGTCCTGAATTAGATCATTAGTGATATTAAGTATCACACTACTGTGGCCTTGTAAACTAGATAAATTGAAAATTATTTGAAATAAAATTAAAAACTAGTTATTATGAAAAAATAATTATTTGAAAACGTTTTAAAATGAATAGATAACCATAAAAATAATGTTTTAAAAATCTCTTAGTCACCATTTTATTTTAAATAAAAACTTTAATTGGCCCTCTAGTCATGTCCTTAAAATTAAAAATGCATGAAAACCGTTTGCAAAAACCCAAAATAAATTTGAAATTTATTTCTCTCCATAAATAGTTATTTTTAGACAAGGTCTTTTAATAATGCAAAAATATCAATAACTGAACCCCTCACCTCCCTTTAAAAAAAACAAACAAGTTCTTTATGAACGTATATTGTTCTGTTAATAAATGGCCAGCTATTTTTTTCTACTAAAAACTTGTGAGCGTTTTTTTCAAGACTGCTTCTTCCGTTAGTTCGAATTATCGGCATTTATTTTGTAATTTATCTAGGATTGTTGTAGGGTGAATACGAACAATACAGATTTATTAAAAAGTAATAAATTAAAAAACAACAAAAACAAACTATTCTTCTTCACTAACATTGATTGAAAAAGTAAATTCGGGTATTTAATAGCTTGTTAGAAATGTAATATTTACATTCACAATTCAGATAAGAATAAGTTTCAGTAATTGTCTTTTTATTTATAAAAATAAACAACGTCTAATCTTAAAAGGAAACCGTACTGAATAACCCAACCATTTCCACCACCTAACTATGATGAAACCTCAAATGTTTTTTTCATATATAAATTTGGTAATCCACCCTAATTCCAACACTGATCAATTCACCTTTTAAACATTTTTTGAATCACCATTTTCCGGCTGAAGGATGGAGGATTGTCTTGTCTCTTGAATAATCAATATAGCCGCTTTTAAAATTGGATGTTTTTGTTTTTGAGTGCATAAACGTTAAATAATAATTAGAAGACAACGACTGAAACACAAACCCTAATCCCTAATCAATTCACCCTTTAAACATAAAAATCACCACATTTCCGCTGAAGGATGGGGGATTACCTTATTTCTTAAATAATCAGTATGGCGACGTTTGAAAATTGGACGTTTTTGTTATTAAATGCATAAAAGTTCATAAATAAATAGAAGACAATAACTGAAACTGATTCTAATTTGGATTGGGATGTAAATACTACATTTCTATATAACACTTTTGAACATTACTGTAGCCATTTCGCCAGTATGTTATTCTAAACAAGTGCCATGAGTCCAAGTAGCGGATTGGTTGGTTAGTTAGTAAACATCTCGAAGTAAAAAAAGATATATGCATATATATATGTGACATGCATATAAACATATGTGTAAGTAGGTAGCAAACATGTTGCTTAGCAACAGTGCCAAGTAGGAAAGGAGAGGTATTTTGAGGGAAGAGGCTGTAAAAGTGTAATAGCAACTGACCCTTTAAAATCATGTTGTGTCACGTGTAGCCGACACACGACAAGTAACTGCCTGTCGCCATCAGTCATGCCCGACCCCTACACACCCAAGGGAAAGGAGAGATACGTAATCGCGACGACACTCAATAATATAATAATAGACACCTATTTTCCTCCTCGCAAAAGTTATTACCTCGTCTAGAGTTTGTTCTCTTTCTTTTCTTTTTATAGTTCGTTCGTAAACAAGAACAACAATGTCGAGAGAGTAAGCGAGAGAGACAAAAACAAAAATACTAGCCTAAAGAAAGATACGATATACCAAAAACTTAACTTAAAATAGTCATACACACGAAACTTTAAAAAAAAATAAACCAACTTAAAGAAATGCTATGACTGTTTATATACGAAAAATGTCAAAGTATCCTAAGTTTTACAGGTATAAAACTTGTTGCAATAACAAACAGCGCAGTGCTTCATCAGTTTTTGTTTTTTGTATATGATTTTTTTAAAAACCAAAATCGATGCAAAATAATTTAACTTAATAATAATTTAATAATTTTCCTAAAAAAAAAAAGTCATTTTGATTTACTGTTATTTAGTCAGATGTGTTCCATTCGGCACCACCATCCGTATGTTACTCCTCTCCCATTCTTTTCGAAATTATATATATATATATATATATATATATATATATATATATATATATATATATATATATATAACAAATGATAGTAAGCAAGAGGAAGATGATGTTTCTATGCACCTTTTGAGAATATACAGGGTGGGTAACAAACCTCACCAACCCGTATAAGATGAAAAGACTTTTAGTAATTGTACAATGTTGATGCGAAAAATATACAAATATATGAATATTTTCCCTTAGTTTGTGGTTAGATTTATTTTTTTATATCGAAGCTCACCAATCCGACACCGAAAATGAAACCTGAAGAGACCTTGTTGTATCCTTCAACCCACACTTGTAAAATATGCGATGATACTAAATTAGTATCATCAACGAATGAAATATTTGCTATGAGAGTCTTATTACATAACGTTCTAGGTTTTTAAACTACCTCCCCAGTAGTTTCGGAGTCGCCTAGAGAAATCAAGTACTTTTCAAATTTTTAAAAGTATTTGATTTTCCTCGAGTACTCGGGAGGCTCCTTCTATTTTTTTTAATACACCATTCCACAAGATTAATCATTGAATTTTTTGCTGACTTTGGTTTTCTTTTACCTTTAGATAAAAAAAAAGCCATTCTTTTTCTTCATACGTTCATCTATAATAAGAAAACAATAGCTTATCCTAAATTGGAATGTCCTTTAAGTCATGAAAAAGCTAAAGGTGATCTTAACTTTCAATTTTTCAGTTTTCATTAATCGAATTTTCAAATAAAGTAAACATTTTGGCAAGGATAATTAAAAAGAAAGAAAGAAAAACGATGTCTACAAGAATTCCATAGACTTCAATAATATGAGAAAAAGAAACTACAATGTTCGTTTATCTTATTTTCGAAGCTTTAATGTCAAGGATCATAAAAAAAATCTTTTACAGATTTTAAATAATTTTTCAGAATAACTAATACAGAAAGGTAACAACAAAAATAAAGTTTTTCTTATCACAAGTATCTAAAATAATCGACGAAAAAATCTAAGGAACTTTACTTTTAAGAGTTCTTTTAAAATTTTAAATAATCTGCGTTTGTGGTATTTTTAAAGATATACTTTTTCGTTAAATAAGAATAATTAGATTAAAAGATCAGACTATATCTATTTTTATTTTTCCGGTAAAATTTATTTAAGAAATATAATGACCTTTATGTATTAAAAAAAACGGAAAAACAAAACAGAAAGAAGACTAAAAGACTAAAATTTAAAAAGGTTAGTTTTAAAGTTTTAATTATTAGTTTTGCAATCAACTTTTTCTTTTTACATAGTTTCAAAATATACGTTTTACTAAATTTCTTGCTTTGTTTTGAAGCAAAATTAATTAGAATTACACAATTTAAATTTTTATATAAAAAGTTGTAAAAATATTTCAGTTTTGGTTTCTTTTTAAGGTATTTTCTTTGCGCAGAAAAAGAACTTGAAGGAAAACGAAAATAAAATACAGCTTAGATTTTTCTGTAATATTTTATTTATAAACAGTAGTCACGTTTTTCTCCGCCGTGGATAACTGACAGAAAAAAACATAACAGCGAAAAAGAAAAAAAAAAAAAGAAAAAAGAAAAGAAGATAAAATAAAATAAATAAATAGATAATTGATAAAAAAAAAAAAAGAAAAAAGTAAAGCGCATGTTATTTTAGATTAAGAAAAAGAAAGTCTATCTTTTAAAAATTTCAATTTCAGGACTTCAAATTTTGGGAAATTAAAAGATATTTGAAAAATATCATCATTAGACCGTTGTTTATAATAATAGCTTCGCCGTCCTAAACAATAAAAATGCATACACACACACAAACCTAAAAACATTCGCACTTTTTCAGACAAAAACTCCGAAGAAAGCGCAAACAATCAAGTACACAAAATGGAGGATCAGTTTATTATGTAACTTATCTTCATAATTGATCACCCACT
Organism: Sepioteuthis lessoniana; assembly: GCA_963585895.1. Taxonomy (NCBI): domain Eukaryota; kingdom Metazoa; phylum Mollusca; class Cephalopoda; order Myopsida; family Loliginidae; genus Sepioteuthis; species Sepioteuthis lessoniana. The sequence goes on along the minus strand of OY757913.1, from coordinate 60,476,815 downwards.
TTAACCTGATTTTTGGGGCCTCAAAAGTGAGAATGCGGACCCTGACAACATACCGGAAAAAAACGGGAAAATACTCAATGTATAAGTTTTAATCTGTTATTCAAAGATAGCAATTGTTGTAAAAAAAATGTTTAAGACAATAAGACTTGCAAACTCTTGCAATTATACTTACAACATTACGTAGGTGTGCAAATTCGGCATTTGACCCGTTTTTCGAGGGCGATCTGCCCACCACCAGATTTATAACAACACCATCAACAACAAAGTTACAATCTTCGTCTCCACTGCCGTATTTTTCACGCAAAGCATCTGTAAATGATTTAACTCGCTCTTTCTTTTCGATTTTGTCATTTTGTGAGAGTTGGAATTGTTCGCAGTGATCTACTTCCATCCTTTTTGCTTATTTTTTAGCACATCACACTTCTGCAAGAAGACGTTGACGACAACAACAACAACAGATTAAAACTAAATATTTACTACAAGTCGCCTCACGCTTTTTCCAGGCTATTTTTAGACGATGTTTTGATATGGAAACCTTATGCACAATTCCGGAGTTTCTTTAGAAAGAACTATATTAAAACTTCTGACTAAAAAAACACAATTACAAAATTAAAAACTACTTAATATAATTGAATAAATATTTAAAAGTATTCAAAAATATTATTTTTAATCAATAATTGTGATATTTAAAGATTTATAAAAACTTAGGTCTTAGCCCATCATGCTGCCTATCAGATTAGCCAATCAAAACGCTGTATTACCCACGCTACCGAAAGTAAGTCACGGAAATAGCCGATCACTTCCGAGTGTTTCACCTCTGTCAAAATGGCCGATTACGAGAATTTCGAGTCCACCGGTGAGCCTAATGTCGAAGAAGACCCAGCCGCTGACTTCTTGGCTCGAGAACAAACTGAATTAGCAGGGCTTGAGGATGAAAACTTCACTATCGAGGAATCTAGCCAACCCTCTGAGGGTAATGTATCTTTATTTTTTGTGTAAATGTTGCTGTCGCATGTTGTAAAGTGTGACATGGCAGTAACACCCCCTCACAATACGCCCATCAAAATTTGTTAATCGTCCCCCCGAGAGACAAACTAAAACTATATTTGTTTGAAGTATTGTTACTTTTCAGTTCAAATATCAATGTAGCTCGTTACAAGATCATTATATTTAGTTTAACGTTCTAACAAGTATTTCAAATTTAGATGTAATGATGTGTTGCTTTGTGTGAGAACTGGCATAATTTTATTAGAAAGTGAACAAATTTTTTAATGACAACCTGTAAGATTTAGATGTGGTAATACTTGTTATTTGGGAGTTAAATAAAATAAAAATGGTTTGTGTTCAGATTAACAACGAAAACATTCTTGTGAGATATGGTAATTTAATTGTTTTTTTCCGTAATTTTAAATACTGCCCCAAGGACAATATTTTAAACTGTTCTCCTCTGGATCAGATGATTAGTTAACCGCCACACAAGACAAATCACTTATTGATTACGGAACTATATACGGGATAAAATTCATTCATGAAACGTTGAGCATTTTCATATATCTTCAATTAAAACTGGTCCCAAATTTTTAGGGGGTGAAATTGTGTTTACACGATACTAACTATTGTTGCGTTGAGTCATAATTTATTGAATTTTGGTACTATCCTTGAAAGACCCACCCATTTTTTTTTTTTTTTTTTTTTTTTTTTTGGTTTTTGTTTTAATCAAAATATTTTCTACTTAAAAAGGATTCGTAGCTTTTTATGGAGATTTCGCTACAAAGCTTAAGGGTTTTTCTTTCAGTAATTAAAAAACTTAGAATTTCATTTTAAGAAAAGTTCAAATAAATGAGTGACCCCCCCCCCCCAAAGTTATATCTCGTGAACAAAATCTTACTTCAACTTAAGCACTTTTTTGTGAAGTGAAGTTGTAAATGTACTCCTTTTTATTCCTCTTTTTTTTTTTTTTCTTTTTTTTAAGAATGTCGCCGTTAATTATCGTGTGGAATTATTACTTAACTGGATATTACATTTTTTTGTACTTAATGGGGTATTTATAGTCAATAAAGAAAAACTGATACCAACATTAAATTCAGTTCATTTCAATCATATGATCGTCATCGCAGGGGTTTAAAAAAAAGTAGATAAGAAATCAACAATTGCTTTCAATTGCAACCACTTATTTACTAGTAAAGAGAAATAAACGGAAAAGCCCTGTACTAAATAGATTTTTTTTTTTTTTTTTTTTTTTTAATGTTAAATATGTGAGCTATAATTTGCTTAAGATTAAAATCTTCTTCATTAACTTAAAAATGCCTACCGTCTAAATGACTCTTCTTCAATCTTTACACTACACATGTTGGGTTTAATAAGACTTAAAAATATTATTTACTTGTTCTAGTGCAGATTTTGCATAGATTTTTTTTTTTTTTTACTCGTGAGCTTTAATTGATGTTATTTTCTGAACTACATCGGCACACGTGAATAGTGGGCGATCTGTGCTACTAATTGACCGACTTCTTTATGACATTGTCCTAAAGAAAATAAGCTTGTTTCAAAATAAATTATAAAATACAGTGCTAAATCCATTAAAATCTTTAGTCGGTGTAGTGATTTCTTTTTTTTTTTTTTTATATATATGAAAGATAAGTTTAAAAGCATAATTTAAAAAAAAATTTTATAGGATATATATCAGACTAGTAATTGTTAAAATTTGAATTTTAAAATGTTTAAAATCTCGACGAATTTAGCAACAAATATTAGTCGTTGTTCAGAATAACACTCTGGTAAAATGTTTGTAAAAATGTGTGTGTATATATAGAGAGGGAGAGAGAGGTCATAGTTATATTTACCATCCAGATAGTAAATTTGTCATTTTCATTTTTTACTGAGCAGTTATCAACCGTATTTTATTCATTTTTTATTTAAAAATAGATAAACCCTTAAAGTGTTGACCAATGGCTGATTATATAATTCATGGGATTGAAATGTAACTGTTCAGTAAAAATAAGAATTAAGCAAACCTCTGAAATTTCTTTAGTGTGAAATGTTTCATATATCCTGCAGAATTAATGGAAATTTTCTTTATGCTATTCTGGACAAGCACCCAAATAATGTTAAAAATATAAAGCAAGAAAAATAAGTACTTGGTATGTTTAAATATATCTGAAAGTAATCTTTGAAAGGAAGCAATTTTTCAATTTTTAAGCTTCAAGGTTCTGTTTTATCATGTTGAGAAAATTTAAATGTTTTTCTATTGATACATTGTTAGTATATAATGTACTGGATATTTGGAGAAAGAAAGCTGTAATATATTTATATAATGAAACTGATAGTGTGTACATATTGATTACAAGTGAAAGGCAGATATACAAGAAATAGATATACTTCATCTTAAGAGAGAATTGCATCAAAATTATAATTTATTTTGAAACATTCATAGAAAAATACAAATAATCAATTATGAATACTATTAGCATTTACTCAGTGTATAAGATACTAAAGAAAAATGTAAGACTGATTTACTGTTAACATAGATAATAAAAAAAATAACGGAATTACTACAATGACTTATTCAAATTGTTAAGTTTATGATAATTTTGCTAAAAGTGAAAAAATATAAGTATTAAGTTTGGTTTTTTGTTTTTGCTGTTAAATATGTAGAGTTGCGCCCTGCTATAGGGTAGCCTAAGAATTAACAAAATAGCATCTGTTTTCATGTTATTGGATGCTGGGGTTTTTAAGATCTCTAATCTTATATTCTAATTGTTTAAGCCAGTATTATTTCTTTCTGTAATATTTTCTATTTGATTTGGAAAATTAACATGATCAACATGTATTAATTTGATTCAGTACTTTTTTTGAATAGCTTCCCATGAATAAATTGAAAAAAAAAAAAAAAGAACAAACACTATCTAATGAATCTTTTCAAAACAATATGATCAACATCTATTTATGAAAAAAAATAGCTTCCCCACATTTATGTTGTTTCCTTGAAATAAGGGAAGTAAACAAAAATAAATTACCAAATTTCTATCCCCCCACCCTTTTTTTCATTTTAAGCATTCTTGTCATTTCTTGTAGCTTGCTTAGAATATTTCATAATGATCTAAACAAAAATAATTTGATTAAAAAATTATTAGAAATATATTTAAGCAATAATCAAATGTTTTTCTCGAAATTTAATAATTTTTAATTAATAATGTAAGCTTTTTTAAAGAAAATATGTCTGGAAGTTTAAAATGTTAGCATGAAAACCCAGTGTGAATTTGTGACTTATTTTTGTTAGTGTTATCCCTCTCCAATATAACCGCTACAATAATACTTTGTAATTATTAGATAATTAGCACCAGTACCTGTTTATATGTAGTAAGAGGTCAAAATTTCAATTGCAGACAACAAACTGACAAAATTCCTTTGACTTATTTTCTAAGCAATATCTATTTTTTAATTTTAATTGTCAATTAAAAATCAACTCTTACAAATCGTAGCTGTGACTCTGAAAAAATAAACCTGAATAATAAAAAAGATTTTACCAAATTTTTTTTATATTATGTACTTAATTTTTAATAAAAAAATCCACTTTTGTAGAGAGATTGAAAAAAAATTTGAGTGATGCTTAAGACATTTATTAAATTAAATATTTTTGTTTTTGCCTTGATGATTGTTCTTAAAGTAATAAGTAAAAGTAAAGTCGGCGACCAGAAGGCTCCCTTTTCAATAGCTACTACACTGAGGTGTAGGAGAAGGCACAACTCCTTTCCCTGGATTACTCCACTTTACCCTTGATATGTACCTTATATTGCTGAGTGTTAAGCAAGAAGGTATCAAGTACCATTTTTAAAGTCTTTGGTATGACGCGATCTGGGATTGAACCCAGGTCTCCTGGACCATTGACAAACACTCTACTCACTAGCTCAATCAAATGAGAATTACTTTAACGAGACAATATTTAAAAAAAAATTTTTTTATTAAATTTTGTATAAGTAGTTATGTCTTGCTGCAATATGACTTCCACTTTTACGTGATCTCTACTTTCCCTTTTAGGTTACAATTTATTTATTTATTTATTTTTATAGATAAAAATATTATTCTGAGTTCAACTACTGTGGTATCTTTAATTGAAAGTGGCCATATATAGAAGATAAATAAACTTACTGTTCCCAATTATTGATTTGAATAACCCTGAGGTCAGATCTCAAAATAAGCAAGCTATTTGTAATTTAGATTCAAGTGCAATACAATTATTGTTTATAAAAGAAATTCTGTTATTTATTTATCTAGTGAATACAAAGTAATGTGTATATAAATTAATGTCATTCTATTTGTTTTGCTGAAAATATTTTTAATTCAGTGTTTATAAATTGTACCCCTAAGACAATGTGAAAGTTTATTATCGACTAATAATAAAAAGTTATTTTCTTTAAAATATTTTGTCTACTATGTTTTTATTAGATAACATAAATGTGGGAAGCTATTAAAAAAAAAATTGTTTTGAAGATATTTATTAGAAATTGTTTTTATTTGTTTATTTCCTTTCAACTTTTACTTTTATCCTCAAAGTTTAATGTAGTTATCAATTTTCATGTTGAGTCACCGCTTATTCATAGAATTTATATTATAATTGTATATAGATAAGTAAAGGGATACATTCTCAAATTATCCTTTAAGTTTTCTTTAAGAAATTATAAGCATTTATGTGAAAGCAAATGTTAACCCCCATAATATTATTAATTTGCATATTGGAATTGTAAATTGTTTTATTTTCAGTTAAAGCATTTTAATGCTATTGTAGGAATAAAAATTTCATGTCTTTCTTTTTATATATATATATATATATATATATATATATATATATATATATATATATCTCAAAGATATCTGATCATTATAATATTGATGATAAAAATCAATGTTACTGAAAATAAAGAAATTAGTCTTTGTTCTAGGAAGGGATTATTTGTATAATTAAAACTGATGTATTAATTTCAAAATTATAATTAAACAATTATCAATATCCAGAGTGAATGAGTTGGCAAGGATAATTCTAAAGGCATGATTAATTGATATCTAATAAATAAATGAAGAAAGCTGACTTCAGATATTGTTGGTGTGAGTTGACCAAAGTGGAAGAAATATAACCCAATGTGGATGTTAAAACACTGCCATAAACATATGGGGTGGGTGGGGTGGGATGAAAAACAAACTGAAGCTCTTTGTAACAAATATCATGGTAATAATAGTCACTGAATGATATTATGAATGGTATATCAGTGGTTGGAGATGAATATTAAGGGAATGGTTGTTAATATAGATTCTTCTGCTATTGCTTTGTTGAATTTAAAAACCTCAGGTTAGATCACTGCTACCAAAGAGGAAAAATCTGATTTTAAATCTTTAGTTTAATATTTTATGTGATGATAAAGTTCAGTCTTTCATTTGTATGTAGTTTCATTTTAATATACTGGATTAAAAAAAATAAAGTTGATATCATTTGAGATGTATAGGGTGTTTCCGAAAAATTGATATAATTTTATAATTTGATAACTTGACCAATTCTAATTATGTGATCTCAAATTTTAACAGCATGTGTTGCAACGATTAAAAATTCTATGTTTGAATCCCTTTCTCCCCCTCCCCCAGTCATGGCATGTACCTGAAAAGAAAAAAGTCATTAAACATAGATTTTTCTTTGTCTTTTTAGGTATAGAAATGCCATTTACTTGGGGAGGGGAAGATGTTTGAATATTAATAATAGAATAATGAGATGTTTTTAACATGCTGTTAAAATTTGAGGTCAAATGGATGAAAATTGGTCAAGATTACTGAAACACACTGTATATGTCAATTTTCAAACTAAAAATGACAGTGCCAACAATAGCAAATAAAACAGTTTCATACAAAAATATCATTATAATGGAGATTATGTGTCTATCAGTAACTGAAACTGTTACCTATAATATCGCTATTCCCTTAGTTATTTATGCCACATTCTCCATGGTTTTATCCTTACTTAAATCTCAATTATTAAAAAAATAGTTTTATATTAGTACTGTTGGCCTTTTGTACATACTGATAACATGCAATTCTGTGTGTGATATATATATATATATATATATATATATATATATATATATATATATATAACCAAATAGCAGTTTACAGTGTGAATGGGAAGGCTAATTTGTATATTGAGCTTAAATATTTGATTTTAATAAATATTTGCTTAGTATTATTGATTTCTAATTGTTTGCTTTTAATTCAATAAACATTAACAAAAATCCCATCAATAAACCATTTAAAGAAATCCTTTAACAAAAAAAATAACTGTCATTTTATTCTTTACTGTTTAATTTAGCTAGATTATAAAGCTTTAGCAATGAAAGCTGGGAGTGATGGGAAGAACTAACATCAAAGCTGTTCTATTCTTTGATTAATACCCCTGTTTGAATTCGAGTAGCCATCTTGTTTTCCATTTGTGGGATTCTTAATACAAAAGGTACAAAGGCTGCAGTACGTTTTGATACTGCCCCCCCTTCATATATTCTCTAGTTATCTTTGATTGGCTGATTTCCTACTACTTATAGGCAAGTCTATAAATATTTGGTAGCAATTTGTAGACAGCTTGTACTTGTATATGACCCTCCCCAAACAATCCAACACGCCCCACCCTGTTTGGGGGTATAAGATTAAATTTTCCACTTTTAAAAGAAGTACATTAACTCAAAAATTGAATAATCTTTTTGAATTATTAGTATTATTATTATTATTATTATTATTAATACAATTATTTTTTATTTATCTTATTTTTTTGGTCAAAGGATAATTTACACAAAAATACAATTAATGACTTCGTTTTTGGTTAGGATTAATTGGCTAATTTAATGTCATATTCAGGACACTCGTTCAGAGGGTTTACCCCTCTGCTGAGATGCAGTTGATTTATTCTTCTGCCTTGGTCAACTGGGCTAAAATGCCTAATTTGCTAAGTGTAGACTCAATTGCCTACTATAACTTTTCTGAAAGGGTTTAATTTTATTCCTGTCATTGGCTTCGTAAACATATCAACTACATTTTTCTGTTTCAATGTATTCTAAAAGAATTGACCCTTTATTTATTTCATCTCGTATAAACTGAAATTTTATATCAATATGTTTTGATCTTTGATGGATGACTGGGTTTTTTGCCAAAACAATACTGGACTAATTATCACAATGAATAGTTGTTGGATGTTTTAAGGGACTCTAGTTCTGTTATAGTTCTCAGTAGTGCTCTAAGATACAGGGTTTCTTGACTTGCTAATGAGATAGTGATAAATTCCGCTTCACATGTTGACAAAGCGACTGAATTTTGCTTTTTAGATTTCCATGCAATCATTGGGTTGTCTTTTGCCAATCTAAAAATATATCCACTCAAGCTTTTTCTATCACTTAAATTAGCCTAATCTGCGTCACAAAATCCTAATGTCAAAGGTTTCTATGATTTCTTAAATATTAGTGACTGATTGTACCTTTTTTAAATAACGTAAGACATGCTTTGCTTTCATTATGTTTTGGGATAACCTAGTAACTGTATGACAAATGTCTGGTCTTGTTGCAACCAATATATATATATATATATATATATATATATATATATATATATATATATCTCTGACTGCCAATAATTTCATGGTAAGGTTTGCAATCTATTAAATTGACTTCACTTGTTTTCTATATATCCATTTCACATGGAGTTGAGCGTGGTTTGCAATCTGCCATGCTAAACTTCAATATCTTCTCAATATATAAAGATTGATTCATTTTAAAATTGCTATTTTTGCATTTTCTCATGATCAATCATTTTGAATCTACAGTTCAGTTTTGCCTTAATTTTCATTAAGTCTGCCTCAGTTTTTGAAGCTATTAATATATCATCTACTCGCTATAAAATGGACATTTTGAGTGTATATACAGGGGTCCACAGGTGACTGCTTAAAGTTTTATGTTGTTAAATAAGTATGGAATGTTTTATTCCAGGTTCAACCACTCTGTTTTAATCCATATAAGGATCTTTTAAGTTTTCAAATATAATTTCCATTTTTACCTTCAAAGCCTTCTGGAGTGTCAACATATGTTTCATAATCTAAAGGGGCATTTAAATATGCACTCTTAACATCCATATGATGAATTAACAAGTCATACTGGACTGCTATTTGTGATAGTAACCTTATGGAAGCCATATTTATCATTGGGGCAAAAGTTTCTTTATAATCTTTACCATATATTTTTTTACTCTCTTGGAGCTTTCTGCCCTTCAAAAGTTATTTTCTACTAAGGAATCAAGTTCCTTTTGTGTTGGGGAAACCCAGTATTTAGAGTCCTCTGAGTTAATGGCCTCAGTATGATCAGTGGGGATTGTATACATTGTACAACGGTAGTCAACTCCACTAAATTCAAAATTTTCAACTACAAAAAAATCTGGTTTTCTCTGTTGGATTGGATACTGTCTTATTTGCCCATCCCCTTTGGTGCTGAGGTTATTTTTCAGTTGCTTGTATTGCTTATATAGTCCGGCAATTCTGTATGTTCATCTTGTTTCGTAAATGGGCTATTATCATAAGAATTGGTGAATTTTACACTCTTTTGATAGCCCTTGATTCCGGAAAATAAATCAAGTAAGCTGGTCTTTGCTTATCATAGCTGACAAAGATGCCCTTTTCACAGCGAGGATCTAATTTCATTTTATTTTGTATATAACAAAAGCAAGTTTTATCAAAAATATGCATCTTATTTAAATTTGGTTTTGAATCGGTAAAATTTTCATGTGGGGTTTTTCTAGTGTTTCTATCATAACAATGATTTATGATATACACTGAAGCCATCCGTGTGTAAACCCACAAGTTTTTGGGCAATTTTGACTTGATAAAGAGACTCCTTGCCATGGAAAATAAGGTTCGTCACAAATGCTCAGTGGTTCCATTTTGATGCTGGGAATAAGGAGCTGACTGCTCATGTTTGATCCTATTAAGTACAAATAACTGTTGAAAAGGTTCAGAAGTGAACTCCATTCCATTGTCTGTCTGTAAACATTTTACATGACTGTAAGGGTGATGTCAGCTAGATATTTTGTTGTAGTGAGCAAAGTGTCAGACTTGTGTTTTAAGAAATATAACATTATAAGGCCAGAATAGTCATCAATAAAATTAAGTACATATTTATAACCATCTTTTGCTAAGGGTTGAATAGGGCCTGCTAAATCACTGTGTACAAGTGTGAGAATTTTTGTTGCCTTGCAATTCAAAGTCTTATTTCTGTCATTAGACATCTTCCCTTGAATGCATATATCAGAGTTAAGATTATAATCTGGAATCGTTTTATCTTCATTCCTTTTACTAAGTTGGGTAACTTTTTAATATCGGATTCATTACAGAGGCCTAATATTTCATGCCAAGTATGTAAGTCATAAGTGGTATTTTTGGCAGAAACTATATTTTTAATATAATGCAAACATCCTCTCTGTTATGTTGAAAACTGCTCTATTAGAGTAAATTAATTGGGAGTTGTCTCACTCAAAACTTTTATGCATACCGTTTTTTGTTGTTGCTTGTACTGAAAATATATTTTGTTTATAAGTTGGGATATATAGAGCATTTTTTTAAAGATATATCTACGAATGTGTCCATTGCTATTGTGTAACCTGTTGGAATTCGGGTAGCCATCTTGTTTTTCTATTGTGGAATTCTTAATACAAAAGGTATGTCTTGTCCATACAAAGGCTGCAATACATTTTGGTATTTGTCATTCATCCCACTGACTGGATGAGTGTGGCACAAGGCCTTTTTTTTAAGTGGGTCCAAGCACAGAGCTGTAGCCCAGACATGTCTGGCGAGCACAAAAATGCCTTGGGGGCCCCCATCGGCATTCCCCATAAAGGGGTACTTCAGGCACCAAGTGAAAAACCTAACCGCTCTGAGGGTTAGATCTTGGAACAGCCCCCTGAGGCTCGAGGAACGCATTTGCAGCTTTGTCAGTACAAAGTTGGAATAAGTTTTAATATGAGGCCGTAACTTGACCCTCCTCATATATTCTCTAGTCATCTCTGATTGGTTGATCTGCTGCTACTTACAGGCAAGTCTATAAATACTTGCTAGCGATTTGTAGACAGCTTGTACTTGTATATGACCCTCTCCCAAACAATCCAATACCCCCTTTGTTTCAAATGAATTTAATGTTATAATTTTGAATGTTATTATAATGGATATTATGTCTCTCTAACCAAAACTACATTGCCACCAATGTCACAATTCCCTTAGTTATATTATATTCTGAATGATTATTAAATAACCATTATTTAATCTTGACTAGCATTTTATTTATTAATGATATCTCTATTAAAATCTAGCCGAGTTGGATTTGCCTCAAAACAGCTGGTGTTATTAATGTGTTCAAACTCCTGCAAAGTGTTAGTTTTCACTAAATAAAGGTTTACATTGTACATAGTGTGGATAATATGTATACTTGTTTTAACAAATAATTACTTGGTGTTTTTTGATTTCTAATATTACTGTTTTATTCTCAAATGTATAAAAAGTGATCCTATTTATAATTTTATATTGAAATCTATTAAAATAAGAATAAGTGAAGTCTTTTTATTAAATGTGTTATTTAGTTTCATTAGTCTTTTTAATTTAATATATTTGATTAGGTTAAAAGTTATATACTTGCACCATGTGGGCACACATTTTTACCAGTAACAATGTTATCATTAAAAAGAAAAATGATTAACATCAACCGCTCACAAGTTTTATGAGATATAAAAATCAATCTTTCGTTTGAATGTAGTTTGTTTGTTTGTTTTTTTGTTTTTTTTGTAAGCAGTGGGATACAAATTCAAATCTTGCTAGAGACTTATTCTCTATTTCTAACCAATAAGTAAAGAATGATCATCCTTGTAAATTTAAAAAAAAAAAAAAAACGTCCAAAAAGCAACTGACATTGAAATACAAGTTGAAAAGTTGATATTAATTGGGAAGAGTGAGTTTCTCTATCCTTTATAAACAGTTTAATGTGAGCTATCAGATTTGATGTATATAAATGTTGGATCCTGGGGAAGATTTTAATGTATGTATTTATCCAACCCCTATTCTATGGGCAGGATGTGACACAAGGTTGATTTTTGGATTCAGAATTTTCCTTCTCTTAAACTGGTTGCCTAACCAAAGCTAAAGAACTCATTCTACACTACTATTTACCCATAGCTGGGGATAGAACAGATGAGTTTATGCCTTTCCCAAGAGAATTAGTGAAAAGTGAAATGCAAACAACCTCATCCAGGATTTGAACTTTTGTTGCTGATTCCATTTCCTTCAATGGTAATTGTTACACTTTTTTTCTTTTTTAAGATAATTTTTTTTGTTCTTCAGTTGAAATTTGAGGTGGGACTGTAACAGTAACCCCTGGAAAGCCATGTTGCTTCAAGCTATAACTAATCATACAGAATTCAGATATCCCAACTTTAGAAAAAAAAGATTTTTCAGATTTAATTAAATACTACTTATTAGGTTTACAGAGAGTTCTTCAAGCTGGAGATGGAAAATAATTACATTGCATTATTGCTTCATTAGAACTAAAAGTCAAAATAAAATCATTTGAATTTATAAATCTTTTGTCACTCACTTGAATTAAATATTCCTCTACAAAACTGAAATTTTTAAAGAACAATATAATAAAAATGGAAAATCTATGTAGATTTATTCTTTACAGAAACAATTTCTGATTAGAACTCAACTTTTGAGAACAAATATAAAATAATCACAGTTTATAAATTAAGGGATTTGGCATTTGTTTGTTAGTCTTGTCTTTGATCTAAGTCTTGACCTTGATGTAGATGGGTACTCCAGCTAGTTGATGATTAAGAAACGTTGTCTAATTGGAACCCCCCTCCTTACCAAATCAAAGTAAAGCTAGTTTTTACACCACCCCTACACACAAGCAAATGCCATTGATTTTAGAAACAGAAAATGTCAGTGCCAACAGTAGAAAATAAAATGAGATATTGCTCAATACAAAAATATGGAGCCAATATAACATTGATATTATTGAAACGAAGTAATATTACCCAACTCGCTTGTTTTGAGTTTCACAATTTCTTAATCATCAAGTAAGTGATGATCAAGAAATTGGGAAACTTAGTTGTGTGGATTTATTCCCTTTTATTGACTTATTTTTTTAATAGACATAAATTGTTGCTTAAAACTATGACTCAAAGGAGTGTATATCTTAGAATAGTAAGTATTAAATCAGTTAAAGAATATTTGAAATATTGAATTAGTATGATAAACTAATCCTTATAATTATGAAAAATATTTTGGAAAATAAAGATTTTGTTTAAAACAATAGAAAAACCAAAAAGGTATTTTGGATTGTAAATTCTTATATATTTAAGATATATAAGATAAAATAAATCCAAAATGTGATCTATAGCTAACTAAACAAAAAATGAATTTATACTTAAATCTCAAGTTTTGAATTGACTCAATTATTACCTCTCTGCCCTTTCCCTGAAAAAGAGAATCAAGATATATGGAGATTAAAAAAAAATGTTCAGAGTAAACTCATTGAAAGTTACATAAACATCACTCAATAAATCCCAGTCCTAACTAATAAAACAATAACTTTTAGGCAAAATTCGATTTTATTCATCAATATAGTCTCCTAGGGTGATACACTGATTCCAATGCTTCAAACAATTTGATGGGGTGATTTGTCTTTGGCCTCAAAATACGCCTCAGTTTCTGATATCACTTCTTCATTGGATCCAAATCTCTTAGAGCATTCTTTAGAGGTCTGCAAATGGTTCGTAATTGCTGGGGACAGATCTGGAAAATAGGGTGGAAGTAATTCGAAGTGCAATTCATGTAGTTTTGCGATCGACTTGTGACATGGTGCATTGTCTTAGTGAAAGAGCACTTTTTTGGGGTGATTTCTTCCTTCAAATGCATCAATAATGTTATATAATATTCACTATTGATGGTTTTTCCTTTCTCAAGGTAATCAATGAACAAAATACCTTATGCATCCCAAAATACGGCGACCAAAACCTTGCCTGATGATGTTTGCATCTTTGGTCACTTTGGACAGCTTTTGCCTGCTGCTGTCCACTCAGCTGACTGCCGATTTGACTCTAGAGTGACGTGGTGGATGCATATTTCATCCTTTGTCACATATTTATGCAAAAACTCTGTTACATTGAAACAGTTGCAAACAACACTGAATTGTTGACACGTTTTTGATTGATTAAGAGCAAACACGGCACACAGCTTTCTCATTGACAAATGTTTATGCAAAATGGTAAATACACTGCCTTCTGATATCTTCAACTCATCTGCTATCTCAAGCAACTTCAATTTACAATCGGCCTAAAAGAGTTTGTGGAGTTTTTGGTGTTTTCCGAGACAACTGCCGAATTTGGGCAACCTGAGCGTTCACCATCATTTGTGTCAATACAACTATGTTTAAAGTCAGCATACCACCTCTTAACCATTGTCCGAATAACACTTACCAAGCCATTGTGTTGCTTGAACAGTATTTTTTCCCATCAGAAAGCAATGCTTTATCAGATTTTTCCATTGTTTTGAAAATTTGCAACAGTAGCTTTACTTAAATAAGTAATTTGTAAACTAATAATCTGATTGGACTCAAATTTTGACACGTGTCATTTGAAGGTTAGTACTTTATAAAAATCTTATGCATTTTTATTACTGGCGTCATCTATATGTCAGGCCCAGGACTTATTGAGTGATGTTACTTATTTATTTACCTATTTAAATGTTGTAATTTAACAGCTTGGCAGGCATTTGAAGAAAGATAACTTTATCCCAAAAGGGTTCTATCAATATATGTAGCCATTAAGCCATACCTACATATTTTATCATGTGTGCACACACACACATATATCTAGGGATATACAGGTGGCATAATGGTTATCAGCATGCAAAAAGGAATTGGCAAGCCGAGTTGAAATTCTGGCCAAATATAATCTGCATTTGTATTATATTACTGTCCTTGGGAAGGTATGAATCTATTGTTTGCTCTTAGCTATAGGTCGGACAGACTGGGCTTCTCCAGACTTAATCTAGAAGAGAAACACAATTTGAACCCCCTTGTTAACATGTCATGGTCTAGTGTTGCAGTGTAAAGCCCATTATTTTTCATGTCTTAGAAACCTTAGGGAAGACCTAACTTTTATAATGGACTGAGAAAAAAATGCTGGTGATGATAGTATTTAATAATATATCTTATTTCAACTGAAAAGTACCTAATTCCTATTGTGGTCTCTACAACCTTGGTTTATTTATTAAACTTTTTTTTTTTTTTTTTTTTTTTTTTTTTTTATGTGAATAGTTCATAAGTTATACTCATGTAGGTTACCTTGACTGCTAATAACAGGAAGACTAACTTAAGGAAAAAACAAAAAACTTATATTTCCTGTGTATTTATGGTGTATTCAAATTTAATAAGACATGTGATCTTTATCATATAATCAGAAATATTTTAAAATCTCATTGGTTGGTATGACATGTCATATAAAAAAACAAGTGTTTTGAGGAGCTTATTAAATAACTAGAAATAAAATACTAATTTACAGAAATCTTGGAATTTTTCTAAAAACACTATATATGCCAGTTAGATTTTACAATTTCTGCCTATCTACAGGATGTTTATAAAAGAATGCCAATGTCTTTTTGACTACTATTTTTAAAGACACACCATTATAATTTACAATAGATGTTAAAAGTAATTTCCATTAACCTGGATGGCAGTTCAAGCTCTTACAATCCAGGACACTCGCTGTCACTTGATTTTTATCAGTCCAACACAATATTGGTGTCTTTTTTAGAAAATTTAGACATGGGGAAATTTCCCATTTAAATTCATTTTCTCACACATTTGTAAGATTTATACTCAAGATAATTCTAAACAATGTGAGCACAAGTTCACCTTTGGAAAACAACATAGTTGAATGATACAAAAGAATGGATGCATGAATGAGACTAGTGCATGATGCAATCATTTCAGCTGCTAAGTACTATTGTCTGAGTACAGTGTTAGTAAATCACTAGTATTGTAGCAAGAATGTAGATTGTACTTTTCTATCTTTAGGGTTGCATTATTTATGAAATATCCTGTTTTTGTTGTTGTTTTTTTAAGTTCCCTTAATAAGATATATTAAGGGAACTTAAAAAAAAAAAACAATACATGTTTGTGATGTTGATAAGAAAATAACTAATTTAGAAGTAAATTAATTTCATTAAATAATTTGATTTTTAACTTTTTTAAAAATTTATTAACACCCTCAACTTTCATGGCAAAAAATAACAAAAATAGGATATTATTTATCTTCTAAAATAATTTTTGTGTAGTTCACTTAAGGTTTTGTTTTTAAAGATAATGCTGATACAAAAAAATAAGTATGGAAGTTGTCTCTTGGTATCTGCTGGAGAATGGTTTCAGGACCACTCATAAATACAAAGATCGATTGAAACTTGATTCCTTTATATAAAATGACATAGTATTTGCAAATAGCTTATGCACATCTTGCCATGTACATATTAAACCATCTGTAGATTACTTATAATGCTTAATACATTATCTTCGAGTTGTTACATTGTAGGTATAAACAAAATATTCAGCCAAAAAGCCAACACCTGAAGTAGGGTGAGGGGAATGTGTATGACAGTAAATTTTATCAGAAAACCTTAATAAAAAGGATGGGAAAATTCTCGTATCTTATTTGTGTATATCTATTGAACTGGGGATATTAGTGAAAACTTGCTGCCACCACTAACAACAATAATAAACAAGTTATTAGATTTTAATGAACTTTTCAATACTTATTTAAAAGAAAAAAAAATGTATTTATTTTATTGTTTGAAGAAGTTCCCATTTTAAAAATGAGGGCAATAAGAGATACAAAAATAAAGGATACACACAAGTTATGAATATATGCAATATCGAAAGACATGAGATTTTTCTAGATATTGTGTACCTGGTATCTCTGTTAGGTTGTCTTTGAAAATGTATTGCTCATGTTCCAGGGTGCTTCCTCCCCTTCAGACAGCACCTGCACCCTTGCCCTTTAAAGTTATAAGGGCTGGGTTGATTCACCAGCACCTCTGAAGAAGAATACCTATGAAACTGAGCCCCCTCCACACACACACACATTCCAGCTTGTTTCCTACAGGTGGGGGCATCCTACATTAAGCTACTTTTTGTATCATGTCCAATCTCCAGGAAGAGGGTTTCAAAGCCCAAAATGAAGAGTAGGTAGTATACATATCGGACCTAACTGGAAAATTATATTTGATCTGAATTGTCTATTAGCATTTAAGCAGAAAAATGAATGAAACTTAAAAGTCAGTTACTGCATTCTCCATCCAGATTCACTCTCTCTACCTTTTATGTTAAAATGGCAACAATATAGAGGGTTTTCAAAATGATTTGGATGTTTGAGAATCCATAGAAAGTTCCTGGGTTTACAAGGACATTTTTAGAATCTATCTGCTGAAATAAAAAAAATCTTTTTTTAAAATTGAACAATGTCTTTTGAAGTATAGGTTTGTTCAGCAATTAATGAGATAATGAAGTTCAGGTGTTATCTTTGAATGAATGCTATGTAAAAAGTGGAGCATAGGTTTGGGGTTTTTTACTCTCTTAGTGGCTTCAGGGCCAAAAGAAGCACCATAGATCAAATAGTCTGTATAGAAACTCTAATCAGGGAAGCATTCATCAAAAAAGAACATCTAGTCGCAGTCCTTTTTGACCTAGAAAAAGCCTATGATACAACCTGGCCATATGGCATACTCAAAGACCTCGGCCTACAAGACAGACTCCCTATCTTTTATAAAACACTTCTTAGAAGACTGGATGTTCCAAACACAAATAATACACTCTCTGATCCAAAACAACAAGAAATAGGTGTACCTCAGGGTAGTATCCTATCCGTGACCCTATTCATGATTAAAATGAATAAAATAACCACCTGCCTACCCCCAGAAATCAATGGATCATTATATGTCGACGACTTCCTCATTTGTTACAGTTCTAAAAACATGGTGACCATAGAAAGGAAAATGCAACAATGCATCAACAAAATATTAAAATGGACCATGAAAAATGGTTTTAAAATCTCCCACAATAAAACCAAATGCATGCATTTCTGCCAAATCCGCAAAATGCATAATCACAACCCACTCTAAGATTAAGTGGCTCTGAAATACCGATAACCCAGCAATATAAATTCTTGGGCATTACTCTTTACCCAAAATTATCCTTCATCCCACACATTAAACAACTGAGGATCAAATGCAACAAAACTATCCAATTCCTGAGAACCATAGCCCACACAGACTGGGGTGCTGATAAAAAAAACCTTAACCAAATTATACAGATGTCTAATACGATCAAAACTTGGTTACGGCTGCTTCATATATGGAGCTGCCAGAAAATCCTATCTTAGAGAATTCGAAACTATCCATTACTTGGGACTCCGTATTGCCCTAGGAGCTTTCACTACCTCTCCAATCGAAAGTTTATACATAGAAGCAAATGAACCCCCACTTTCCTTGAGAAGATATAAACTTGCACTCCAATACTATATTAAACTCATTTCAGGCCCCCAAACCCTGCCTATAATTGTATCATGGAAACAAAATACAAAAACCTTTTTGAAAATAAAGAAAAGGTAATTAAACCTTTTAATTTAAGAATTCAAACTCTCCTAAATGAAATCAAAATCAATCCCAAAATAATACATAACACAATCCTCCCCAAAACAGCACCATGGACCATAAACCAACCAATAATAAAGCTAGACCTAACCAAACTTTCTAAAACCAAAACACACCCCACCACCTAAGAAAACCTCCTCAACATCCAAAACAACTTCCCAGACCACCAACACATCTATACAGATGGATCCAAACAGGAAATGAAAGTTGGTTGTGTTGCTGTCTTCCAAAACCAAGAACTGTTAAAACGTCTCCCAAATGAATCCTCAATCTATAGTGCAGAAGTCATAGCTATTGACCTAGCAATGAACATTATAGCAAATCACAAATCCTCTAAATTCATCATCTACTCAGACTCCAAATCAGTCCTCCAAGCTCTCCTCTCATCACAAGACTACTAGATAAAATGAACACTTTCTAAAAACAATAGCATCATTCTTACTTGGATACCCAGCCACATTGGCCTACAGGGAAATGAAAGGGCAGACAGAGCTGCAAAAAAGCACCCCAGACATGTATATCCAATACAAAAATTCCATACAATGACCTAAAACCACTTAACAAATTTATACTCAAGAAATGGCAAAAATCTTGAGATTATCAAACACAGAACAAGTTCCACCATATTCAAGATACCATAGGTGAATGGCCAGCAGGTTATAGAAAAAATAGAAGAGAAGTGATAATCTCCAGACTTCGTATTGGTCACACCCACATTACCCATTCACACCTCCTAAAAGGGGAAGACTCCCCAGTATGTCTAACATGCAAAGTACCTCTCACAGTCAAACACATTCTCATAAACTGTGACAGGTTCAAATAAATTTGCCCAAAACATTGCCAAACAAACAATTTAAAGAACCTCTTCAAAAACTCCAAACCAGAGGAAATCTTAAGCATTCTCAATCTCTTCATTAAAATCTATTCAAATATAATAAAACATGACTAAAACTCGTACATTAAAACCTAAAACATGCACAAAAGACAAAAGCAATTTAACTCTTCAGGCATTTAAATTACCCACAGAGGTTGATATGCCCTTAAACTACTTATTTATTATAGAAAAAAATCCATATAACAAGAGACTGCCCAATATTTTTGCTTTATCATATGAAGTTAATATTCTGTGAATAAAAATTCACTTTTCTATTTTTTATTTATTTTTTAATTTTTTATTTAGACTTTAAAAAATTGAAACCTTAGAGATTTATCAAATTAAACATTTTTTTCTTATTGATAGCATTATTGCTTAGATAAGACTTGGTAATTATTTTATATATCCATCTAGTTAGAAATGGTGAGGCTCCAGTCTTGGAGCTTTGAGGAATGTGGAGTACCCTTTCATTACCATTATTCCCTGGTCCACTCTGAACCAGAATTGTTGTACCTGTTATGGTCCTATCTATGGGTTAAATAGAACTGTTTAATCATTTGCTATACTTGAAAATATTTAACTGTGCAAACAAAACATTAATATTGAATTATTAGTATTAGATAGCAATACTGAAGCCATTTAACTGTTCTAATAATTATCTATACCAAACTTTGTAGCCCTATATAAAACCATTTGTTCATGTATAGAAAATAGACTAAATTATTAATATAAAACTTACAGCTATTATGAGATAGTGTTATCTTTTCATTGTGTTACTTGTTTTAGTTATTAAATACATTTAGCATGTAGCACTGATACTCTTATCAAAAGTCATTAACTAAATATTCTCAAAATATATCTGAATCAGTTGGTAAATGAAGCAAAAACAATGGGATCATATTTCCTTCAACCATTAATAAAATATTCCATATTTCTTGATATTTTATCACATTGAAATGTAATTGATATTTGTGAAGCCCTTTGGATTCCTCAGTTTTCTCTACAGAGCCATTACAAAAGACATAAGTGTTATAGCTTGTCTGTTTTGAATAAAGTATTGTTATTGAGACATAGGAGGGGTAATAGTTATATCTTTAGAAAGCTAAGTTCAAATTCTTGACAAATCTGTTTGCATTTCATTGTGTTATATTTTGACCCCTCGCCCCAGCCCCAAAATACTATTCCAAGGTAATACACCGGAAGGAAGTGACACATTCCAACGGCCAGTAATCGAAAGAGATCACGTGGACGGATTGAGGCTTATGATATGCGAAAAGGTGAAGGTCCCATTCTGCCATTATAGTCATGCACCGGAAGAGAGTAACCTCTGAACTGCTTGACAGTTATTTCCGCTTGATGACGATTAAACATTTGATTTCAAAGATCCAGTAGGCGATCGTGTGGGCGTTGAGTTATTATTTAACTCGGTTGAGTTTGGGTCCCAGAGCAGTTGCCAGCAGACTCCCAGAGGGTTAGAGACGAGATGTGGTAGGGAAGGCCACACCCGACCGAGGGGGCCCTCGGAAAGCCCCGATGGAGTAGACCCCAACATCAGGAGAACAAGAAAGACACAACGTGACGGTCATAACAGTGGGGTCAAAATATGAAGTTTATGTTCGGTCTCCAGCATCCTCTCACATGCAACCCTTCAACAACCCTTTCGAACCCTTACAATAAATTGAGAGGTAAATATATTTGAAAAGATGTCTTCATGCGTCCTTTCTTCGTGCGTCTGTCATTTGTCATGCGTCTGTTATCATTGCGTCGGTATGTATCCAGTATATATATATATGTATTTCTGCATGAATCAGCAGATGACAATGCAACAATTGCATGCTAATGTTTTTGGTAAAGGTAGGAATCGCTATTTTCTTGTCAGCTATGGTAAATAGTAGAGCAGATTGGGTCCTGTAGCCTTAGTAAAAGCAACTGGTCTAATAGAAAGAAAACTAAATTACTCCACCCACACCACTAGTATGGCTGGGTAAATTGGAATGGTAAAAACCAAGAACTGAAATCCGTAAGGCAGTCTAACATGTTCAACCTTATTCTTGCAACTTTAGTGGTGAGACAAATAAGTTGTATAACCTCTGCTCTTCCTTCTCTTTAGCAAGAGAGGAAAACCTTTACTTTTCAATGTAAAAGGGGGAGACTTGCTGTATGGGCAACTACTGGTCTTCCATGCAAATTCTTGCCAGGCTTGTGCTAAGATCCAAGTGAAGATCTATATTCTCATAAGACTGATGGATGCCATAAAATTGTTGGGGCCAATTTTGGGAAACAAGTATTTCTGAGAATCCATTTCATTTTTTGTACTAACTGAACTTTGTACAAAAACTAGTTTAAGACAATATCATGGAAATACTTTTACATTCTCCTGGGTGTATACAAGTTTATTAGAAATTTAGACAAAGCATATGGTACTTGACAGAGTATATACCCCCCATCCTTGCTCCATAATTTCATATTTATTGGTCACATAACCTGGTCTCATTGCTGAGTAATGACAAATTTTATTTGGTAATATAAAACCTGTTCATTTCATCAAATCCCAATCAATATATAAGTAATTGCCTCCATTTATGATGGAAACTATACTTATACTATAATATGTAAATTGGCTGTTGAGGTTAGGTTTTATTTACCATCAATTATGGCAGTCTTGTTGGCTACAATCTACTGTTGAAAACCTATTGACAATAATGTCGGTGTCCATGCCATGAAATATATATATATATATATATATATATATATATACACACACACTCTTTTATTCCTGACATTTTATTGAGTGATAATAGCAAAAATTTTATGATTTCTGGTTGGGTATTCATTTGTGTCTTTTCTAGTATAATTTTGTTAATGTCCTCCATAAAATCTATTTAAAATATCAGTAAAATGTAATAAAAAAAGTTTTTTTAATGAAATCTCTTCATGAATTACAATTTAAGTAAATACAATCATTCATTATTATTTTTATATTAAAAAATGTTTTTGTATGTTTTTCATGCCTAATGATTTATTAGTGCTGACAACATTTCATCTTTATATAAATGTTTACAGGAAATGTATTGAATGCTCTTAATTTATGACAGTTATTGTAATTTTTGTGGTAAAAATATTAATTATTCTGTACTAAATATATCAGTCATCATTAAAACAAAGAAATGAATACATTTTAGTCAAAATAAATCCAAGCAAAGTTTTTCTTTCCAAAACTTGTAATTGTATCACAAACTTTGTTATAATGTGAATTTTATTTCCTTCATACAATAAGACTGGATATTATTAGGTATTATCTAAAAACAAATTCTACAGCATCAAAACTAACCAAAAATAAACACTTCTGGGGAGTGAGGTATACCTTTTCCCTTCATTGCCATTATTCCCAGATCCACTCTTTACAAGAGTGGTAGTCTGTGCATTAAATAACTCTAGATGAGTTGGCATGCCATTAAAATTAAAATGCAACACACACACACACACATATATATATATATATATATATATATATATATATATATATATATATATATATATATAGTTTTTAGATCACTACATATATTTAGTTAGTTTCATTGCTGTATAAATAATGCCTAATATCTGTTTTTTTTTTCTATGGAAATAATACAATCTTGGTATCTTTAGTTTAGAACAGGTGTGCAAACTTCTGTGCTGCCCACAGGAGCCTCTAAAAAAAAAAAAATAAAATAAAATAAACACTTGTACTTGAATTGAGACTAAATTCTTTTGATTTTAAAAGATGCAGCCCTTTTATAATTCATAACCCAGTGATGTGGTCCTCTTACCAAAAGGTTTGCCCACCCCTAGTTTAGAATAAAATTAACTGTTTACTTAAAATAATTGGTTGGAGTGAACTTATTTATAGGCAATACTGTAGAAAGGCAACCTGTTGAGTACCATTACATTATTTGATATTATAAAGAACTTAGTTTTATATTGATTATCTTGTATCCCAGATTACTTGGTTCCAGGAGGCCTTCCCTCCTGGCAATACCTGCTTGGCAGAGCTGAGTTTATTGGTTGGAACCTGAGGTACCCCAAAATGGGAATGCCTTGTGGATAGTTTTTGTAATGGCCATGCATGGTCCCACTATAAAATGACTTAATGTCAAATCTGACTCGATGGGAAGTTGGATAAATATCATCATATATCATTGAAATAGATTTGATGGATTTTGCTGGAACTTTGCCAAGAGATTTATAAAATGAATATTTGAGGAAGGTTTGGGGTGTATGGAGTTTGTATTTACCTGACCTAGATTTTTATTTATTTATTTTTAACACTAAAGTGTAAAGATTAAACATTTCCTGAAAGATCTTAACTAAAGTTCAATTTAAGCCAAATCGTAAATAGTTGCTTCACTGCAAATACAATTCCGATATTATTTTCAAGTTTAAATTAATGAAAATAAATTCAGAAATATCTTCCTTTTTCTTAAATTGTAGCTACAGCAGGCAATGGATTTAATGCATTTGAAGAATCCACTGCAACATCAGATGTACCATCTGAGGATGCTCCACAGGTAATATTTATATATTTATTTTGTGTGTGTTTTTTTTTTTTTTTTTTTTTTTTTTTTTTTTTTTTTACAGGTTAATCTAATACACCATCTGGACAAGAAGTTATTTATCTAAAATGTATTTTTAAAAAATTCAATTTCACTTTTTTGTTGAAGTTTAACACCATACTTGAATGATAGGTATTGGAGCAAAATGTTGCTGATAATGTCTTCTCTTCTCAACTTATTTTATTTATTTTCAGTGTTACAAATATTTTATACAAACAACTTGGTTTGTATATAATTTATAAAATCAAATTTGAATTGTAACTGGATGACAACTTATAATTACACAAAGTTTAAAATTAATGACAAAGAATCAGTTTTAACATTTCATAGAGGCTAAACAAACCATTGAGATACTTTCTCTGTTCTTTTTTGGATTTTTTTTTTTTTTTTTTTTTTTTTTCCCCCAATATAAAATTTTACAAAAATTAGTATCACTTATTGAACTATATATCTTGTGATCTCTGGGTCATTGTTTTATCTTCCAAGTTATCATACTTGATTAGAATTACTTATGTTTTTATTGCTCCATTGAATACTTGATACTATCTTGGCAGTTTGAACTCGCTGCACTGCTTAGTGACAGTACTTTGAACCTGATAAATTTTAAGTTTCATTGAACAACTTTTTTAAAGAAAAAAAATTCACGAAAATAGAAATTGTACAAAGATTTAGTAATCATAATATTCAAATATAGTCAAAATACAGTCATGTTTGTGTAAACAGGTTGTGTACTATGTTTTTGTTGTAGCATAAATGTATGCATGTTTTTTTTTTTTTTTGTTTTTTTTTGTTTTGTTTTTTTTTATCAATTTTATGTTTTTTATAGTTTTTATGTTTTGTTTGTTATTCATTTTATACATCTATATTGTAATAGTATGTGTTGTGCCTGCTTTTTTTTCTTTCTCCCCACCCCATCCCAAGATGGCTACATTGATTTCAACCAAGTTCAGCATACTCAACAATATTTTTGAAGTTATAGATTTAAAAAAAAAAAAATTCCTTTTGGAAAGCATATAAGTTATTTGAGTTGACTATAAACATTGAAAAAAGAAAAATTAATAGAAATATCTTTATTAAATTTGTGAGCATTTAAATTTTCAATATATTTTACTTAAAATAGCTGATCTTTTATCTAAAAGACTTTTCCTTTCAGTGTTCTATGAATGCTAAAATGATATATAAAACATGTGATTTATATAAGTTATAAAACACTTTCAATTCAGATTTAATGAAAAATTTTATGTTAATACAAGGCATTACTTGTTGCAAAAGGCAAATGTTGACTATAGACATGATATTTTAATATGGTAAATGTGACATGAAGTCATTTAATTTTCAGAATAAGTAATATTTTAAAGTAAATGTTGACTGTCAAAAATTTATAATAAAAATCTTATATTTTAATAAGATTAAACCTAATACTACCAAAGATGTATATCCTCAACATTAAAACAGTCATATGACACGCTGTGGTCTTAATATAGTAATCATAAGAAAACAAAAATGATTGAATTTTTGACAAGTGTCTTTGAATTTCTGAGATGAGGAATTGTTATTCAGTTATATATTTAGATTAGTATCCTTATCTTAGTTGTTGTTATAGTCATGTTTTTTAGCAAAAGTATAAGCAATCATTTTCAAATAGTGACAAGTAGTTGTTGAAAAAGGATGATTTACAATCAGTTTTAGTACTGGATTTAAAGCAAAATCCTAACAATATATTTATTGATCACAAAAACTATGAATAGTTGAGATCAGATTGGAATTTGAACATGTGAAGATTCAACTGTTTTAGGGATGCTAATCTAATTTTCAGTGCCAATTTATATAAATGGATACCACTACTTGGTGAGGTAGGTAAGATGGCTACAATAGAAAGAAAGTGAGAAAGATCTAGAAATCCGCTGAGGTAAAAACAGTGGCTTTGGATTGGTTTAAAATAAAAGAGTTTTGCTTCTCCTAGGTGAGTGTGGAAACAGACCTCATCGAGCCAGAACCTGAGACGGAACCTGAGACGGAACCTGAACCCTCTCAGCCTTCCTTCTTTGAAACTGAGGAACCTCCGCAAGTAAATTGTTGCATTACTGCTCTTTTTTTTTCTTTTTCTTTTTTTTTTTCCTTTTATTTTGCTTGCAAATTTTGAAGAAAAACAAATTATTGGTGTTGCAGGAAGGGGGATAACAAAAATTTTTAAAAATAGTTAAAATATAAATACAAATTTTAAAGTTTTTTTGAAAGCAGACATGAATGCATTACTTAATCTAGGCTATTTACTCATAAAAAGCTCTAAAAGAACAGTCATGTTTGCGTTTTTTTATATATAATATCTAAGTACTACATGGAACAGCATGATGATTTTAAATAAATTCATCACCTGTAAATTCGTTTCATGGTAAATTTATCATATCCGATTAATTTCTGCTCTAGAGTTTCCCTAATCATAAACGTTTTAGCTCTTTTTATTTAATTCTTTAAAGCATCAATTAAATTCTGAATTTAGCCATGAATAATTTACTTTATGATGAATTTACTAGTGATAAATTTATCATGATGAATGTATTGGACATGCAGCATGACTCATCAGTTGGTATACTAAAACAAGTTTATATTCTAGTTTTGCTTTTTCTAAACTTTGTATTTGAATGAAGCTTTCATTTTATGTATAACGCATATGTGTAAACAAAAACAAAAAAAAACTATACCTAGTGCTAATGATCAATATGGGTGATAGTGTACTAAACTTCTTTTTTTTTTTACTCGTACAAATGAATTTGTAAATCATTAAATGAAGTCTCATACGATGCCACTTATATAAATGTAATAACCAAGTAAAAATAGACAATAATAGAAACCATTTACTAACTTGTACTAAGTAAAGTTGGCAACCTTAGTCGAGGCTATCTCAAAGGCTCCCTTTTCAATAGCTACTACACTGAGGTGTAGGGGAGGGTGCTACTCCTTTCTCTGGATTGTTCCACTTTACCCTTGATCCCTACTCTACAATGCTGATTGTCAAGCAAGGCGACATCAAGTACCATTTTTAGAATCTTTGGTAGAATTCTACCTTGGATTGAACCCTGGTCTCCCAGACCATTGGAGATCACTCTACTCATTAGGCCAATGGAGTACAAATTAATGGGATTAAAGTAATTTTGAGAAATGTACAAATTGGCAGTTATTAACCACTTGGGGCTGGGATGATTTTGTGTGAAATCAAATTGGTGATGTATCTCATCAGCCACTCTAGGACAATCACTGCTTTCATTACAATCTACAAATTGTTTTGAATTTCTATCCAGTTAACTAAGAAAATCCAGAACATTCTTGGCTTAAACAGAACAATTATTGCTTTCAATGACTTTGTCAATATGAATGATCTTAAATCGGTGATACATTACCAGAGTACGTATGATAGTTTTTTTGTTTTTTTTTGTTCCCATAAATGTAAACTCTTCATTGTTTAGAATTGGTTTATAGCAAAAATGATTTTTATCTTGCAAAAAATGTTTCGAGGCTATTCAAAATAGCGACAAATCAAACAGAATCCTCCAGGCTTGAACAGATATGTCATCAGACTTTTGGTGGCTGAGAAGTGCAAGCCATATGAAATTTACAGAAGACCATGTGATGTATATGAAGAGGCATGTTTTAGTCATAAAATGTTTATAAATGGGCTAAACATGGGTTTACAACTACGAGCTTAAGTTGAAACAACCGTCCATGGAGTGAAAACT
This sequence comes from Sepioteuthis lessoniana, assembly GCA_963585895.1. Taxonomy (NCBI): domain Eukaryota; kingdom Metazoa; phylum Mollusca; class Cephalopoda; order Myopsida; family Loliginidae; genus Sepioteuthis; species Sepioteuthis lessoniana. The sequence continues at coordinate 60,448,855 of OY757913.1, read as the reverse complement.
CATTGACTTTCTGGTGTAAAGAAAAAATTGTGGGTAGTCAGTGAAGAAATCATGCTGACAGACTATGAAAGTACCTATCTCTTAATTTCCTTGAAAAAAAAGTACATCTGTAAACAGTGCTTTCTATTTCGAATTCTTTAGGCAAATTCTCACCTTTTTTTTTTTTTTTTTTTTTTTTTTTTTTTTTTTTTTTTTTATATTGAATGATTCTCATATTTGCCAAACTCCTTCACCAGGAACAGGATATGAAAAAAGGTGGATATTTTTTTTTTTTTTTAAGTGGAGTACAGTTTGTTTGAATTCAGTGTTTTACATCTCCTAAACTAGTTGCTTTACTAAAGCTAAATAACTGTCTCTTACTATTTATCCATAGTTGCAGGGAGAACATGGATTCATGCCTTTCCAAAGGGTATTAGCAGGAAGTAAAATGCAAACAGCTTTGACCAGGATTTGAACTTGGGTTGCTGATTCCATTTATTATAATGATAACCATTCATATATTTATTACCCGAGTAAGAAAATACTGGATAAAGAAATGTTTTATGATATATCATGTCAGCTGTTCCCTGACAGTCATTGCTTTTACTGCCTTCATTACTGTCTATGAATTGTGATGGACTCATTGTTAGAATAAGATCCAAGACATTTCTCTTGTCAACCATTAAGTAGTTGTGAATTGATTTTGTTAATCTTATTGATATATAGCATTGTAAGCAAATGGTACTGGGATGCAACTAGATAAATTATCAAGAAAAGCCACCAACTGGATAAAAGATGGGTTGACAATGTTCAATATCTTGTCCAATTGGCTTCTCATAAAGATTATGCTTGATCTAGCATGCTGGACTGAAAAAAGCAGTTAACCAGGGCTGGCTGAGTGATGCCACCCACATGAAGTGGAAGTGGGTTGGAGGTTCTATGAAACCCAGTAAAAGACCACATTTTTCTTTTCTTTCTCTTTTGATGGTGAGGTACAAGGACACAAGTGTTTGTGTGTACAGAGAATGAATGATGAACCTTTCAAAGATACAGGAAGAGTTAGTTTCTTGTAGAATAAAGAAACTACTCTGTATGTTGTGTCCATTATCAATTTTCACTTACTTCCATGGCATCAGAAACTGAAAAATAAGAAAATAAAGCAACAAAGGTCTTAACACTTGAGACAAGTCGTTTCTACTCTCCCATCCGATGATTAACCATCACAGATAAAGTAGTCGTTGATGACTATACTACTGATAAAAATCTCAGTATAGTATAATTTGAAACCAGTTTTATGATTTAATACATTACACAGAGATAAAGGAAAACAGTAATGAACTTTTTTTTTTTTTTTTTTTTCCTGAGCTGTGAATAAATATTGAAATGGTGAAATCAATTAAACTTTGATAACAAGTCTCTGTTAAAATTACCCTTTTGGTCTTTGTGCTTTAGAACTTTCTGATAGTATTTTTAGTTACTTGAATAATTAACAATTTCATACATTATCTTAAGGCCTATAAATTAAAAAAAAATTTATAAATTCCAAATTAAGATTATAATTGATTGCCTTTCAAAAATTCTAAAAATTTAAAGTACATTTTGTTTAAAAAAGATTTTTTTTTTTTTTTTTTTACATTAAGCATGACTTGGTATCTTCTACATATAATTTCAAAAAGACTCCTACAAGTTTTTATGCATGGCATGTTCAAACCTTTCAATATTGGCAAATGTCTTTTTTCTTTATTTCATTCTATTATTGATAACATTAACAAACTAAAAAATCTTTTTCTTTTTTTTTTTTTCTTTTTCTTCTTCTTCTTCTTCAATAAGTTTCCAGGGTGGTAACTGAATCTATTTGCTTTTCATATCAAAAACTGTATTTTGACTGCTCTACAACAGGCTTTAGTCAGTTTTATCTAAAGCTGTGGGTATAGTATTTCCCAATGTTAGTCTGGTACAATGCCATGGCTCTAGAGCACCTGATAAGAATCAAAATCTTTATATAGCTACTAAACATTTCTTTCCAACAAAATGACCTTAAAGTTACCAAAAAAGTCTGAGGTATTAAGTATTTACATTGCATATATAGGAGTTGTTGAAAATTTCTCAGCCTAGAAAAAAATTACTTAGAGCCATGAAATGTACATATTTCATATATTATTCTGTAAATTTAACACTCTTGACATATAATTTTTCAAGAACTCTCAAAAAAAACTCTTCTGGGATAGGCTGAGAACTTTTCTAATAATATTATTCCCCCCCGCCTCCCATAAATGCAAAACATAACTTACTGGCTATAAAAAATGACTTATTTCATAGTAATATTTATTGACCAGAGCATGAAGAAAATAAGTGTGTATAAAGATTGATCATCTTTTGAGTGTAAATTGATTTGTATATCTCTTTTCTTTTGCTGACTGCAGTCAAGGGCAACCCGAAAGCTCCCTTTTCATTAGCTACTACACCAGCGTGTAGGGAGGGTGCTACTCCTTTTCCTGAATTGTTCTCCTTTACCCTTGATCTATAATTTATAATGCTGAGTGTCAAGCAAGGAGACATTAAGTACCTTTTTTTTTTTTTTTTTTTTTTTTTTGACCAATGGGATCCAAGCACTGCGATACAGATGGAAGAAGTGTGTGGACTGGAAAAATAAACCTCATTTGGTCATATTCTATGAGAGTATCTTGGTCAGCTTATGGACTTTTAGCTGACTCTCATAAATAGAATGTAGATAAAATATTTTGAAGAATTGAAATTTATTACTCCCACTCTTTTTTTTTTTTTTTTTTTTTTTTTTTTTTTTTTTTTTTTTTTTTAGGTTACCATAGGATCTCTGTCTACTGAAGTTGATCTTAATCAACAAAACATTAGTATTGAAAATTTTTATTAAACTAAAGCTACTTTTAAAAATATATTTTAAAGTAGTAATAAGTCTTTAACACCATCCTTTAAACTTTATTTCATGTTCATCATACTAAAAAAAAAAAATTAGCTCTGTTGACTGTAACCCCTGCTTTAGGGTAAGACTCCTCTTCCCCTCCTCAAAGGGGTATCCTGAGTATGATGTTAAACTGCATATGAATCTGAGGGTCAGTCCTGTGGAGGGTGAAGTATCCTCTTCATTGCTATTACTCCCAGGTAAAATCTGTTAGTTCTATCTATGTGTCAGATAGATCTGTTTAAAAAATTCCTATTTGATAGGACCATGTGCAAAAAGAAACCCTTAAGAAACAACTACACAAAAAAAATGTAAATATAAATGTACAATGACCACAATTCCCTAACCTCTCAGCATAAAATAAACCTTGATCTGTTGGCATGGTGTTAAAATCAATCAAGCCTTTAACATTAAGAATATTTTGAAGATATAAAAGTAATCAATTTACATGTCTTTAAGGCTATCAAAGTCTGTTCTCAGAGTAGGAGGAAAACTTCAAATTATTTTAAAAGAAAAAGTTAATTGACTATTGAAATACTTTTGTCTAATTTCATTTTATTGTTATAAGTTAAATATCTCTTAGTATTTCATCCTGTCAACAAATATGCTTACATAATAAAAAAGATGCTTTAAGGTTGAAATATAGAAGTGCTTAGGTTCACCTTAAATTTAACTGGATATTTTTCAAATGATGCCAAGAAATTTTAAGTACATTTTCAAAATAGTGCCCATTTCCTGGTGAAAATTATGGGTGAACATTATCAGTGGATTTCAACATCTATACAGAAGGTGTCTTAAAACCTATCTAAAAGATGAGGTTTTTATAGAGATTTAAAAAATATATATTTTGTTATTGTACAGTTTTTTTTTGTTTCAAAACAAACTGGTTAAACAGGAAGTTGATTGAATATCTACTTACAGATTTTGCATATTCACTATGTTCTATTTCAGTCTGGATTGAAATGTCATAATTAAATAAGTATTACTATATTAGATATGGTTCATTAAGGCACTTGGGTTTCTTGGAAAATGTTCTCAAAATGTCCCTATATTTTGTTAAAGAGATTTTTTTTATTATTACCAAGCATTAATTGGTAAACACAATACACTTTATAATTGAACCTGGTTAATCAGAAACCATATTGTGTAATTTTGCCTGATTTTGTTGATATTAATTATGATCCTTTAATCAACAAACCTCTTTTCAAAGTTGATTATAGATCATTTATAAAAGATTTTTTCTTTACTAAAATCTAATAGTTTAACTTTATGCATATTTAAGCAGGGATGTTAAAGTTGACTACCACACATTTTCATTTAAAAAAAACCTTAAATTTTATTTCATATATGCCATTTTGATTCTGTGTAAAATGGTTTAAGTAGAGATACCATAATTTAGAAGTATTGAGTGGAAACAAACTTGATCCTATTTGTATTTCAAGGGATATAATTTTTTAAATAGGTGGAAACAAAGTTAGGACTGAACCTCTAAGCTTAAACTAGATATATTGTTAAATAGTTGATACTGTATGAGCATATTCAAACTGCTTTCAAAGATGTTGATTGTGTGTGTGGGGGGGGAGAATTTGAAAAAATATGAAGCCAGTGGGGATTGAAGCATTGGAAGAGATCAAAATTGTGTCAATTACATACACTCCTATAGTTAAGACATTACTAATGATTTTTTTATTTAACATTCAAGGTATTATATTTTCTATCTTTGTAATTTTTGCTCTATATTTGACCATAATAACATCCTTTGTGAAGATTTAAACTTTTAATTAATAGATTAAGCTATGTAATACTACTTCTGTTCTGTAATGGTTGTTAGTCTATAAAATTTATATGTAAATATGACAAATATTATGGGACAAATGTAAAACTTGATTTACAAAGGAAAATGTATATTTTATTATAAGTTGTGACTTTACTTTTTTTTTTTTTTTTTTTTTTTTTTTTTTTTACTTCAGTGCTGCCTTTTCACTTCTATCTTTAATAAACCAGATGCAAAATTGATTATACAAATAACTTTTAGACTTGGATGGACACTGTATCTTTGTTCCAGAATAATATTGAGCCACTTAATTCTAGTCTATACAAAGAGTTACTTATGAAACAAAATTTTTCTTTCTCTTTTAAATGAAAGTGGTAATATAACTGAGCTAAGAAAAAGTGTGTGTGTGTGTGTGTGTATATATATATATATATATATATATATATGACACACCCCAATTTCAGCAGGACAAATCAAGGAAGATAAAAAGTACATTAAACGTGATAAAATTAATATAAAGAATATAAATAACTTTTAATCTGCATAATAGCCTTTTAAATAATGATAGGTATATGAAAGTTACTCTAGAGCTTAAGCTAATAAGAGTTGTTTGGTAGCTAATTTCAGCTGACTATTGCAAATTTTAAACTTACATATGATATAAAAAAACGCCGGGGAATTTTAAGATTTTTAGTAAAAGAAAAAAAAAAGTATGCCTTATATGTCATCAAATACAATAATTGTATTAACTAAGTTTTCACACTGGTAATAACTGGTGATTAATACTGGAAATTAAATGATAGCAAGTCTCCTTAGTACTACAGCACTGCTTTTAATTTATACTTAGATTTCAAATTCTTCCAATATTTTTAATAATATTGATTTGGGATTGTTCCAAGCATTCTAGTATTGATGGATATAGATTTTGTCTGTCACTGACATGAAATTAAAAAAGATATATATGACCAACTATCAAACCTATGATGTATAAGTTGGATTTCAACTTGAAGTTAAGTTTCTTGAGAGGTCCCATAAACTTTGATTAGCATTCTTTTGATCTACCTAAAAGAAATTTTAATTTGTGTAGTTGTTTCTCTAAAAACTGTGATTTCCATCAATATTTAATTGATGGACATCAATCTATTCTCTGTTTACTTTGTTGCCATCAGCAGTTACTGTTCGACTCATTGTATGATAATTGTTTGTGTAACTGGGGGAATTTTTTATGTAATTAAGCCAGATTTTAATGCCAACCATTTTGGGGGAAATTTTTAAAGTATTGTTTCAGTCTGCTTGTGGATTTAAAAGAAAAAATAATTGTAGATATACACTGTTTACAAATAATGTTGAGATGTAAAAGAGATCAACACAGATTTGAGAGCAAACTAAAGTAAGAGGTGTCCTAGAAGTGGTTAAGAGACAAAAATAGAGATGGGCTGGATATATAGCTAAAAAGAAGGATAAGAAGATAGTTTGAAAGGATGACGTGTAAAAGACCAGACAAAAGATTGAAAGATGAAATAGATGGGTTTGCTGGGTCAATCCTGGTCATCATAGGAGTTAGGATGTATTTGAAATACATGTGTCCTGTCTAGCAAAATTTTTTCCCCACAAATATTTTGTTTCTTGGCTTTCTCTATTCAGGCAATTTGTAAGATTTGGAAAGTATTCATTTTATGATTTTTAGAAGAGTAGTGATGTCTTTACAATATGAATACCATTTTAAAATGATTTGACACCAGTATACTTGTGTGTTTTTGTTTGCACGAATGAGAACTTTAAAAGAATGCTCTCATAATTGAAACTTGGGTTTTAATAGTTTTCTCCTGCTATTAGGAATTTATCTTGAAAAATAAAAATGGGAAAGATAACTTGTGGACATGCATATTAGAAAATCGGTGATTGTTTTGATATTGTAAATAAAAAAAAAAACCAATCAAAAAAAAAAATAAAAAAAAAATAATACTTTTCAAATCTTATAAATTGCCTGAGTAGAGGAAGGTTTTTTGAATCCTAAGCAACAAAAAAATATCTGAAATAGTTTTTTTTTTTTTTTCCCTTCTCTCCCTCTCTCTCTCTCCCTCTCTCTTAATGGAAATTGGACAAGATTTTTGTCTAGCATTGAGCTCAATGGCTAATAACATGAATAAGTTAAAGAACAAAAGTGAGAACTTTAATTTAAAAAAAAAAATTGATTTATCACAACAGAGTTAAGCTTGAAGATGGCTGAGCTTAGTGATTTGAGCACTAACCTAGAGACCACAAGTCTTTCTGCTTAGACCGTTATATGGTAAAGTTCAAGTAATATTTCTAATGTTCAAAGATTTGTAACTGTGTATCGAAACCACATGGCCTGATAGTTGGCAGCATAAAAAGCATTGCAGTTATTTGCCAACAGACTATCAATGTCAAAAAGCATGTAGATGATAATCAAGTTGTAAAATAGCTTAAACACACCTGATGATTAATAGGTCAGAAGTTATTTTATTTATTTTTTTATTTTAAAGTTTTGGAAATAATTATTTCTGTGACAAAAGCCAGGCATGATTGTATGTTATGTAAAGTTTTTAAAAAAATCAAAAAAAAAAAATCTTGCCTGTCTGTTCACATTTGGTTACATTTATATTGGGCTTTTTTCCAAACAATTTGTTGATCAGTTTGCTTTTTGGCATGTAAAGAAAAGTCATGTTGCAGTGTGATTTCCAAATCAATACTGCACGCTAATACTGCATCAGGTTATATAATTAAGGTTTGATGCATTGAAGTGTCTGGATCTATTACTGTATTCTTTTAACAGAATGATCCTTTGGAAAATGTGTTAACCCTTTCACTTATGCAAAAGGCTAAATTGTAGAAGAAAAATTCTAGTTAGAACTTGTTTTGAAAATACAATTAAAAAAGTTTTACAAAGCAGTGTTGTGAAAATATTGAGTTGCAGTGAACCTAGAAGCTCACACACTATAAAGTCATTATATATGACATGTGTTCTAACAGGCACATCGTTTATATTCTTAAAAGGAAATTAGTTGGTAGCAACAGCACTTGAAGATTTCAGCACATATTTAAACTAAAATTAGTAAACCCTTAAAATAATGCTGCCTAAAGTATGTATTTACCCAACCCTCTGCCATGAGCCGATCAATTTTAAGTGGAGTATATCTAGCTTGAATTCAGTTTTCATTCTCCTAGATTAGTTGTCATACCAAGGTTAAAGAACTATCTGATCTGCTATTTACCGGTAGCTGGAGGGAGAATAGTTGTATTCATACTTTCTCAAGGGTAAAATGCAAACAGCCTTGTCCAGGAAAGAAACTAGAGTTGTCGGGTATATTTCCTATAATGATAACTATTATGTTACTAGTGCTTAGAGTAACTCATATTTGAAAAGAAATTCTAAAGAAAAGACTTAATTAATCAACTTTGTATAAAATCCACCTGTTCTAATAGCAAATTATGAGTTAATGTAATCAGTCTTGTTGAAATTGATCCTAGAATATATTTTGAAAAAAAAAAAAAAAACCACACACACACAGAGGTAGTAAATGTTTTTGATTTTGATGCTAAATAGCTAACAAGAATAAAGAAAAATCACATTAATAGTGTTCAAAATGTTTTAATTTTTAAGCATCTGTGATTTACATGTTTGAAAGCTGAAAAAAAAAAAAAGTTTAATCCAATTAAACTGAAGAGACTCTGCCAACAGGGGGAAACAGTTAAAAAAAAAAGTGGTGTGATTAATATTGCAGAAAATAGGGATTCTACATGAAGAATTAAGCGTTGATTCAACTTCTATGACTCTTACTTGCTTTTCAGACTAATGGACCTACAGATGGTGGTGGATATGCTGCAATTGCACAAGCTGACAAACATCGTCAGGAACCAGAAAAAATTAGAATCTGGAGAGAAGAACAAAAGAAAAGGCTTGAACAAAAAGGTAATTTCCTCTTCTCTTCCTCTTTTATCTCTTTTTCTTTTCTTTTTTCTTTTTTTTTCTCCTTTTCTTCTTCTTTTCTCCTTTTTTTTTTTTTTTTTTTTTTTTTTTTTTTCTTCGTCTATCCTCCTTTAGTCTCTTCGTCTCTCCTCCTTTCTTTTCTTCTGCTTTTCCTGTCTCTTTAAAAATTTGATTTAATGAAAGAATTGATTGCTCCATTTAATATTTTTAGATTTATATATGGGATAGTAAATTTAAGTTATTCTATTAATTGTAGCATTGTAAGGATTATCTTCATAGGTATCTTAAATAATAAGTTGCTATGAACTGTTAAACTTTTCATTGGAATTCAATGTTGTCATTTACAAAGCTTAGTCTGACTGAAGGCTAGATTTTGTTTAACCTTTTGAGGGCTCTTTTAATTCAGTAATCATGACGACTTGGTACTTTTAACATTTTTTTAATTTAAAAATGATTGCAATGAAGTTTTATGCATAATTTGATCATCTACCTGATCAACTGGATCCAAGTTGAGTGCTTTTTTTTCTCCCTTGGTGAATGAATAAATAGTTAAAACATTTTTTAAATCAAGAAAGTGCTCAAATACTCGCCCAGTAGACCAGGATAAAACTTAAAAGAAATTTTCACCTCATGTAGATTTCATTATTAGAAGTTTCATGTATTTGAAAAAAATCATCAGATGAAACTCCTATTTACATTGAGCAATGAAGCCAAGATGAGAATTTTTTTTTTTTTCTTTAAATATTATATATACTCCATATATTGATTGGCTTTTGAAAACCTTTTTTTTGTTTTTAGTAAAAATATTATCAACTTAAATATATGAGCAATACTTCTGTAAGGTTTAAATTCTCATGTAAAGGGAAGGACAAACAACAACCTTTTGGCTTTAAAACTTAATCTTATGATTTTGTGGTCATAATTAAATGTCACCTAGATCAAATTATACACCAAAATATATGGTATATGATTTTTAGATTTAATTTCTAAAACCAGCCATCTAACCTGAGTTTTGTAGAACTATTTCATTATCATCCTTTTAATTTTTTTGTGTCTTCTATTAGATCTGTTTCTCAGTTTTTCTCTTGCCAAGCAGTTTTCTTTGGAATTATCTAAAATATACAATTGTAATATTGGTGGTGGTGGTAGTAGTAGTAGTATACATGCTGGTCTTACAGACATTAATCCCTGTCTGGTACTTCAGATGTGATTTCTTTTTTTTTCCTTTTGCTATGTAAATCAATACCTAAGAATCTTCTATCTTTTTTTTTTTTTTTTTTTTTTTAATTGTGAATCTTGACTTAGGTGGGTGAAGGCTGAACAAATTTCAGCTTGACCTAGAGCTATGAGATAGATGTAAATGCTATTCTGCAAATTTCAACATTTTGAGTACTTCTGTCAAGTTTCTTTTATCCTTAAAAAAAATCAATAGAATAAGAAAGTCATTCACTTTTTAGTTTTACCGAAAATTTTTCAATATGTCGTCGTACATACTTTTCTATGTTTGTTTATTTGTTATTACTATTTAATTTTACTTAAATTATTCTATGGCACCAGCTGACTTTTTAAAGCAGTTTTGATGGAAATTTTAAGATTTTCTGTTGAATTTATCTGAAAATTTTCATAGATTTAACATTAGATGAAGTTATTCTATATCTGCTTGAAGAAAAAAATACTCATCTTTTATGAATATTTTAGATATGGATTTAAACTTGTAAAATTTTGTTTTATTGAATGTAAACTGCAAAGAACATCTGGTGGGTGGGGAGATTCCTAACTGTCTTTATAAGTAGTAAAGTTGACGACTGTAGTCGGGTGACTGGAAGGCTCCCTTTTCAATAGCTACAACACAAAGGTGTAGGGGAGGGCGCTACTCCTGTCCCTGGATTGCTCCAATTTACCCTTGATACCTACCTTATATTGCTGAGTGTTGAGCAAGGCGGTATCAAGTACCAGTTTTAAAGTCTTTGGTATGACGCGACCTGGGATTGAACCCCAGTCTCCCAAACCATTGGCAAACACTCTATCTGCTAGCCAATGAGCAAATATTCAATAAGTTGTTACTCTTAAGTGGTATTGGGGGTTGTGTTTACATCACTCTTAAGCTTAGAAAGAACAACTAAAAGTGAGTTTTATTTATGACTAAAACATTCATTTAACTTTTCATTTTTCAAAAGGAAAACTTTCTCAACATGAAAATTTTTACATTGATGATGGTTAGGAATGCAGTAATCAGCAAAAGTATGTGTGTTGGGTGCAAATATATCTATCCTCACTTCCCAACCTTAACTCTAGATAATTCAATGCACAACAAAAAGCAAAATATACGCCTACTACAATAGTATATTTTATGAATTTAAAATTACTATGTTAACAATGTAGACTAACACAGGAGGAGAGAAGCAATACAGTACATGTACAGTATGTATATTTACTCTTCTATTTTTAGTTGCAAAATTAAAATAGATTAATAATACATTTGTTCTTTTTATTTACACATTTTCTGTTTTCTGCATTGTCTGCAATTCTTTTTCCATGGTAGACTGCAAAACTCAAAATATTTTCCTTTAATTATTTATGGCAAATCTGCAAATAAACAAACCTATTAAAGTCAATGTTTGAACATCTTAACAAAAATGAGGGGTGGGGTGGATGATGACCCCCCCCCCGGAGCTGGTGGAAATGGAGCTCTTCCAAACACACAGTAAAAACATGTTCTGAGTAAGTTATTTTATTTTATTGCATTTTTGAAAGCGGTTAGTTCAAGTAGATGGGTAATAAGTATTAAGAAGCTGCTGGCTGATGATAAAAGAACTCAAGAAATATCATCTGGAAAGTCAAATATGCTAGATAAATCTTTTTTAGGCCAGACAATAGGAAATATTTCTTTTGATTTAGTTGTACTTATGTTTTCATTTTATTTTTATGTTAAACTCGCAGCTGTACGGATGATCTAGAAAAAGGGGAGATTCCAGAAAAGGCCTTTTTGAGTGGAAGCAAGTAGTGCCTTGACTGGTAGAGGAAGATTTCTGGTAGTAAGAAATTAATTTCAGGGCAGTAAGTTAGCAGCAGTAGTGAGTAGAATCAAGCTAGCACATGAAGTTTGAAGTAGTTGGCCAAAAGTTAAGTTTGGGTGACATTAGAAAGTAGCATCTATCATTTGTTTGGGCTCAGTTGCTGGTCTAATGTTACTGAAGAGCAGAAAACTGAGCTCGCAGAAAGTAAAACAACCTGGTGTTACATAATTCTCAGCAAAGTGTAATGTGTGACCAAATCTGTAACTGGTAAATAAACACCTTGTATATTCAAGACAACTGTTTGATTTTTTTTTTTCTTTCTGTGGCAACAATCTGATGACCTTTCTTTTTTTTTTTTTTTTTTTTTTCTTTTTTTTTTTTATGTTCTCTCTTGATGACACTGCTCTGTACCTTTTGCAGTTTCAACAAACACTGAGCTATCTTCTTTTTTAAAAAGCAAACCCATGGAAGAAGTCAGACAGTTGAGTAGAGACTGAGGACTATAATCTCACATTATTATATGTAAAGTTGAGTTAATAATGTTAGTCTCCCAGTAGTTGGATGTCACCTCATTCCATTATGATGTAAATAAAGAGTGGGGTTCTCTTTTATATCATAGAGTATATTCAAGGTTGTTGTTTAACTTGGGAGTATTGAATTAAGAATACATTAGGTTTGGTTTGGTTTGGTTTAATGTCCTATAAACCTTTTGTGGATTATTTAATGCCAAAGTCATCTTTATAGAAGGACAGTGGTGATACTATTTAACCTAATGCTAAGAGTTCATACCTTTCTTAAAAGTATTGGTCTGAAAGTGATTAGTGCAATTAGAGTTTGAACTTAAATTCAGTATAGAATCTTGAAATATTTTCTTAATTATTCAAAAAAAATCTTCAATTTATTTTATCTTTAGATGCTGAAGAAGAGGTGAAGAATACTCAGTGGCGTGAGGCTGCCAAGAAAGAGTTGGAAGATTGGCTCAAACATCATGCGGAACAACTTGTTAAAACCAAGGAAAATAATAGGTGAGAGTCAATGTCTGTGAGAATGTGTGTGTGTGTGGGTTTTTATTTAATTTATTTATTTATTTTTTTTTTTAAAGAAATTCATTTTCATTTTTATTTAATCTGATGTATGGCTGGCACTCTTTATTGCTGGCTGCTGCTACTAACACTTGTCTTGTACTTATCTTTGGCTTACCAATTGCTTCTGCTGTTGCATGGGATAAAGACTTCATTAAAAAAAAAAAAAAATTTTCATGATATTTTATAAGTCTGTTCAAATTTAACCACTTAATTTTTTAAAAAATTTATTTTCTTAAACCTTGGAATTTTTTTTTTATTCACAAGTAAAAAATCAATTTTAAATTGAAATTTTACTTTTTTTTTAATGAAAATAGTCGTCTAATAATGTTACAAATTTTATAAGTTTTAAATTCTGGACTATTCAAAATGCATGCTATTTTCAATTTTTTTAAATTAAAAAAAGATTTTTATTTAAATAGAATTTTAAAAAAATAAAATTAATTTGAAATATTTTTTTAATAAGTTATTTCTGAATGTTTCTTAATCTTATGACCTATAAAATTTGTTCTGAAATGATTCTTAAATTGTATGAATTTTTTTTTTGTAATTATTGCAATGCTTTCATATTTTGTAAATGTTACATAAGCTGAGTAGATTGCAAATAACTTTTATTTGCAATCTACTCAGCTTATGTAACATTTACAAAATAGCCACCAACCAAATTTGAACTCACTTCTCATATCATTAAAACACTGTCTTACATGTCCAGTGCCTTACTGATTCAGCTATAGAAACCTATCAGCAGTCAACATTCTCTTTAATTCCAATCTGTGCTGCTTATTTTGTGGTCATAGAAATAAACTTACTTGAGTGTTTATGTGACTGTATTGTTTACAAAAGGAGTATAATTATCTTAATAGTTGGAATTAAAGGTATCTGAGATTAAGATGAAAGAACTAAGTCAAACATTGATAATGTAGCTTCATGATTAAATGACTACAGTTGCTATAAAATGCAGGAAAAAAATGAGACAAGGAAAAAAACTAGCCAATTTTTAATGAGAAATTTTTTAGGCCTTCATGGTATATAGCTTTTTTTTTTTTTTTTTTTTTTTTTTTTTTTTTTTTTTGTTTGTTACTAATTCACATATGTGATTAAAATACCTTTCCCCACAAAGATTCAAACAAAACTTAATTTCAGCATCATTTTATCTTCAGATTTTTTTTTTATTCCAACAGTTTCTTTAAGGTTATTTCTAGTTATTTTGTTTGTGAAACTGAATGATTCCTTCAGAGTGGTTTGGTTTGATGGCATATCAACCTTCAAATCCTTCAGAGTGGAGAAATTTCAAAACTGTAGTTTCCATAATATATATTTTATTTTTTTAATGTAAAAGCTTGATTAAACCTGTATTCATCCTTCAGACTTGTATTTGTGTTATCCTAAAACAAATAGTCAGAATGTCATAATTCTTCTAATATAATAAAATTATTAGGATGTTGGAAAGTAATAACTCATTTTACATAAAATCAATTACTTTCCAATCAACTTAACGTTTGTAATGTATTTCGATAGTAAAAAAAAAAAAATTTCCAATGCATTCTCTGTTTTTTATTAATTTGGAAAATAGTGGCCAGTTTCACATTTGAATATGTAATAAAATTGGCCATTATTTTCAAACAACCTAATAACATAGATTATTTTAATGTGTGAATGAAAATTATATAGTTTCTCTCTTATTAAAGATGCAAAAATCTGTAAGTAATTGTTTTCATATTTCAATAAATCTGTATATTTGGGAGAATATTTCCTTTTAATAATTTAAAAAAAAAAATCTTCATATTTCTTTATTTGTCAATTTGAATAAAAAAAAAAAATCTTCATTGATTTTAATTTTGTTTTAAAATTAGATTTGAACTGATATACAAACCAATTTGACAAGTATTCATTTTTCTCCAGCATTAAAACTCTTTGATTTGATATACTTGAAACTATTTTCTGCAGTCATTTTTGGAATTTGCTTATAGTGTTTAATATTCTACTTGGGACATCTTTCTGCTGTGTGTTAAACAACTTGAAACTACTTAGATTGTCCCTTACTTTGAAGATTACTAAATCTTGCATTGCAATTTTAGAGAGCTAAACAAGAAGAAAAAAAAATTGAGGCAACAATTTTTATTTTTATTGAATAAAGCATTGTCACCCATCATAACTTTTTGGACTAGTAATTTTCTTTCTTCTCTTCATTGCTTTTTTTATAGCAAATTAACTCAAGCCTTCAATTTAATGATAGGTGTGTAACTGGGAACGGGTGTTTGCGAACAATTCCCTCTTCTACCTTCTGTTCCCTTATAAATAATAGGTCACCTATTGCCTTCTTACCAACATTAAACAATTACAAATATCACTAAATGTTAGTGAAGTAATAATTAATTTTTGAGAAGACATTTTCCTCTTATTACTTTTTACAATACTTATGTAAAAACTTTCATTTTAAATTAGTATCAAATGATTTGCTATTGTATGATTTAGAATACTGATACATCTTTTATTGATTAAAACAATTTTTATACTTAGTAGTTTTTGATTAGAATGATTGAACTGTAAAATGAGAAATTTTATTTTTTCATTCTGTTTTAGAAATTTGTCAAATTTTAAAATCAGTTAATTCAGAGAAGCCATTTTGTAAAGAATAATCTAAGCTCACTTTATCCTTTTTTTTTTTTTTTTTTTTTTTTTTTTTTTTTAATTGCTTAAACATTATCCTGAACAATTTTGCAAATTAACTTTGCATAATGGAGATCTTACTGGTTTACCTAGATCATTTTTTTTTAATTTGCTAATTTTAAGATGATTACAAAATTTTACAAATGAATTTGATAGTAAAAGGAAAATATTTATATAAAGAAAACCTTTTAAGTTATATCTATAGAAAAATTCTCAGTATAACATAGCTATGAAATGCTAATTAGAATACTTCACTCTTTATTTTGAGGAAGCATCAATATCATAGACCATTGTTATAACAGGGACCCAGCAGCTACATGAGTCACCAAGTATTAGATTTGATAGTATAATTAAATTTTTGAATCTTTTTCATTACTTATAATATCCAAATATTAGCAATGTCATTATTATCAAGTAAGGTTGTTATTTATCACCATAAAAATAAGTAGAATCACTGGTCAAGTTTTATTCGTGTAGTAGTATTCTTAAATAAGAATTGTTGTTGTAATATTGGGTATGTTTTTACTGTATTCTATAAGTATGAAGGTTGAATATGAGGAAAAGTGAGTGAGTGAGTGATAACTTGCAAAGCTATTGATAGTTAAAGACATTTGGATATCTATTCTTTGCTGTAATCTTTCTGAATCCATTAGCTATTATGAAACTAGTCTCATATAGATGTAATTATGCTGCTTAAAAAAATGGTAGAAGGGAAACAGTTGAAAATGTTCTTGATACACAAGGTATGCTGAAAAAGAAAACAAACTGCTTTCAAAAACAAATTGCTTATCC
The DNA here is from genome assembly GCA_963585895.1 of Sepioteuthis lessoniana. Taxonomy (NCBI): domain Eukaryota; kingdom Metazoa; phylum Mollusca; class Cephalopoda; order Myopsida; family Loliginidae; genus Sepioteuthis; species Sepioteuthis lessoniana. Next base: position 60,432,651 of record OY757913.1, on the reverse strand, counting down.
ACTGTTCCCAGTGTTTTGGCATCCAATTTTGGAACTCATTTTTGAAAAATGGTTTGTAAGTTGAATTGTACCTTTTTGCATCATCTGTAATTAACCACCTTTCAAAGTGGATATCTGCTGGTACAAAACTCAGGGAGAAAGCTGGCTGGAGGAAAAAAGTTTTTGCTTTTTTTTTTTCCAAAAGTCACAGACAAGAAGTAACTTGTTGATTATTCAATTTAGGGAGACAAAAGAAAAAAAAAATGAAAAGTACACACTGTATACACATTTACTCTAGCACTTGTAGCTCAATATTTTGCAAGGCTGACTACTCTGTCAGTGGTGCTTAGAATATGCTGATTGTATTCAATGCAGAGTGGGTAAGACTGCCTCTCTCTTGAAAAATTTTTTTTTTAAAATGGTGCCCTGGGTATGACACTAAACTGCATTTGATAGTGAGGCTCCAATTCTGGAGATCTGGCAAGTGCAGAGTACCCCTTCACTGCCATTATTCCCAGGTACACTCTTTACTGGAATGGTAATATCTAAGGGTCAAATAGATCTGTTTGAAAATTATGCCTATTCAATAGGAATACTTGATATCATATAACTAAATTATTTGTATTAAGAATAGTTTTTTTTTTTTTTTTTTTTAATTTCACCTTTTTTTATATACAAAGCTGAAGATCATTGATATTAAAACATCTTATTGGCACAATGTTTTAAAAGTTCAGGTTTTTTTTTTCTGTAAACCTTATAATTTATTTAAAATTTGATCATTGATATTAAAGTTTCTTAGGCACAATTGTTAATTATGAGGGAATAGGTCTGTCAACAAATAATTTAAAACTATGCCTACTCTTCAATTGAGGCATGCTTAGCATAACAGTTACATTTATTTCCACCTGCTATGATTAAATAGTTAGGCAGACTATGTTCTTTTAGCTTTGCTAAGGCAACCAATCTAAGAAAAGGAAAACTTTGAATTCAAACCAATAGTATTCTATTTAAACATTGACTGCCAAATCCTGCTTGTGGTTTGGTGTCTTTGTTTTTAATGGCATATAAACTTTCATGGGTTATTTAATACCAAAGCTATCCTTGTAGAAGAACAGCAGTGATACTAGTTAACCTTATAGCTGGAGAATATGGGGGTTTATTTTTCTAAATGAACATAATAGTGCAACTGGAGCTTGAACTTGCTTACTTCAAGGCAGCAGTCCAGCACTTAGCCATTATGTCATGGAGACATTTACCTAACCCCTGCCTATGGTGGAGAGGTTTAGTCAATACTATCCTTAAAGATATTCAATAAGTTTAAAGGAATTGAAAATAAGTTAAAATATTCAAATTCATCTTGTAAGCATCTGGCATCATGTAATGTCGTGCACCCCACAAAAAGCTCTACACAAGATGTAATATGAATCTACTTGTTCTGTTATTGTGAAAGTGATAGCGACACAAAAGTCCCCTCAGTAGTATCTCACTGCTAACTGAGAAATTTCACGGGCATGATTCTGTTCACTCATGCACAGTAAGGTCCCTACTGATTGGTTGCCAAGTACGTCACGGCCACACAACCAGTTCCTAGGATATTCCAAATTGCTGGATATTTCAGACAGATCATATAGTTATTTATCAGATTTAGTCTAGCTTGGTATATGGTTTTAGTAGTAGAGTACTCATGAAATTGGTCACAATGTTTAACCAGTTTATCCTACCATTGTGCTATGGTATACTCTTGTATGTAGTATTATATATTTATATCTAAAGGAAAAAAATGAATAGCATAAAACATTTTAAAAGAAAAAAAAAATGCTAAATGCTTTTATATTATTCTTCCTTCTCTGATTCTTGTTAGATTCTACTTGGAACAATTTGTTGTTCAGCAACAACTATGTGGGTCATTTGAATTCAGTAAAGTATTTATAGTAATTGGGTAAAACTAAGAAAAAAAAATTGCTAGTTATGTAAGCCTGTCTTAATCTAAAAGTATAGAGTCTCACTTACCTGCCAATTTTGTTGTTCAATTTGAAAGTTTAATTAGCAGCTTTTATTTCTGGATGACTGTACAGACTAAATAATAACCTCTTTATTTACTTTAATAACAACTTCTAGTGTCTATTTTTATATATTTAAATGGTTGTTTTGGTGTCAATTATAAAAGATATGTCTGCATATTTTTTCCTATAACTTTATATATGTTTCAGGGCTACTTAAATTTTAAAAAGAATTCACAACCAAAGCTATTTAACATTCAAATAGTGATATTGCTTTCTATTCTTAACACCCAAAAAATGAATTATTTGGGAGTTAAGAATAATGGGCTGGCGTTGTATATATTGAAGCTTTATTGCATAGATGTTATCTCATAAAGATAATTGTTTTTCAGTGAAACAGTTAAAATTTCAGTAATATAAAAAAAGGTTGGAATCTTAAAATAAACATATTGAATTCACTGGGACCTTCAATTAATTTGTTTCTTAAATTTTCCTCCATTATTGTCAATATTTCTATTTCCTGTATAAGTGTAGATCATAAATATGTGTGTGGGTGTTATGGCAACTGTTGGTTTTGCTTAGCTATGCATTTGTGTCCAAATCATGGCACAAGCCTCTGGGTAAAGTTTTATGGAAGACCAGCAGTTGCCTATTTAGATCTCCTCTCTTTACAACACTGAATATCAACCATTGTCCATGGGAAGATCAAGCTGTTATGAAATTCAACTAGAGATTAGGTCAAAATCATTAAATCACCTGTTATGTGTGTTACTATTAAAAAAAAAAATTTTTTTTATAAACCCTTAGATTTTAATACTGGTTGCATCATCAGTTAAACAGAATGTCTCAAATATTTTATAGATTGAAGCAGTTAGTTTACATTGGTAATGACCCACAAAATTGTATAGATCAATTTTTAATTTATCAATATGTTCACATTTGAAATTAATTTGAAATTTTGGTTTGATTTGGTGAGTTAATGTTTTCTGTAGCAGTTAAGATCTAAAAATAAAGCATTGTTGCAATTTAGTAAGAAAAACCAAAATATTAAATTTGTTTTTTAAAATTAAGATCTTTGTCATTTTCCCTTAAATTTCTGTACTCTTTCAGTAAGTATAAATGATTTTACATTTTCATTTGGGCCAGTTTTTTATTTTCATGATTGTAGCCTATATAGACCATGAAACTGGTCCAAATTAATATTAACTTTTTTTTTTTTTTCCTTCTTTCTAAAAATGATTTTAGATCAGAAAAATTCATTCAACTTGAAATTTTTCAAAAAAAAAAGGTTTGAAGATATTGTTCTTTTCAGATATGAATTCTTACTCAATCAAACTTAGATATTCATCTTAATGCCAAAATCATTGATCAATTGAAATATTGGACTTTTTCTAAATGAACTCAATATCTGTTTCTTTATTGGATATTTAACAATGAATTTTTAAATTTCTGAGTGGAGGAAGTATCATTACTATACACTTGATGTACTTGGACTAGTGTCTTCATTATTCAATCCACAGTTCAATTAATTGGTTCAAGAGAAGAGACAGACAAGAAACATCTCAAGAGAGAACCTTTTCACTGTCATGTTTTTTTTGGTAGCTCCCAATTCCACTCTTCCAGTAAAATATAGCTTTTTAAAAAAATATTCCTTTTAAATAACGATAAAGTTATGAAAATCAATGCAAATCTTATGAACTTGTATTAAAATGATAGAAAATAAAATGAGCCAGCAAATGGAATGCTAAATATTGAATATGGTACAGTGTTAGGACTTTGATTCTAGCTGCAGTGAAAGGATGCACGAGGAAGTATTACCAGATATTTTCTAAGTACTGGATAGCCCTGTTAGCAGGATTTAGAGCATGCTGACTGTATTTTCTGCATAGGAGTAAGACCCTCCCTCAAAAAGAGGTGTCATGGGTATGACGCTAAACTGCTTCTGATGGTGATGCTCTGGGGATTGTGGAGAACCTCTTTGTTTCCATTACTCTCGGGTCCACTCTTTACCAGAGTGGTAGTACCTGTTAGGGTTCTATTTATGGCTCATATAGATCTGTTTAAGAATGATTCATATTCAGTTGGACTTGGTCCAGCGGTTAGAGTGTTCGCCAATGGCCCGGGAGACCTGGGTTCAATCCCAGGTCGAGTCATACCAAAGACTTTAAAAATGGAACTTGATACCACCTTGCTTAACACTCAGCATTATAAGGTACGGTTCAAGGGTAAAGTGGAGCAATCCAGGGAATGGAGTAGCGCCCTCCCCTACACCTTGGTGTAGTAGCTATCGAAAAGGGAGCCTTCGGGTCACCCTCGACTATGGTCGCTAACTTACTTTATGTACCAAAAAACAAAACCTTAAAACACTAAAAATGTAAATATAAATGATTCCCTAACCTATAGGCATAAAATAACTTTAAATGAGTTAATATAAATAAATTAATTAGTCTAAACATTGGTCAGTCGGATAAGAAAAATCTACCCCTGTGTATTGAATAAAAGGTTGAGTTTAAAATTCTCAGAAAGTTACTGACTGACACACCTGATGAAGGCTAGGTACAATGGCCAAAATGTGGATATATCAAAGATATTAGTCCTAGTATATTGGTGTATAAATATTTCCTTTATTAATTTATCAGATAATTTTTTGTCTGTTACATATTGTTATTTTGGAAAGCCCAGCAGAAGCACTTTGAGCTCGTTATTTCTCTTATCGCTGAACTATATGTAAATGCACTGGCTATTATTGTGTGTATCTGCGTGCAGGACAACACTCTGAGAAAAAGAAAAAAAAAAGAGCTTTCTTCCTTTTTCTTTCCATCCTTTCACCTTTTGCTCTTCTCATTTGCTGAGTGTTATGTTTTCAGCTATGTCTCGTTGTTCTTCCACAGAGCTGCTGCAGCAGCCGAACTTGCGGAGATCACTTGTGGGTAAGACTGCTACTGTACGGCTGCACACTTAGTTTTAGTTTATAGCAATTCATCGTTGTCTCATTGTTGTCCCTTTCATTGTTTGTACTTTTTTTTTTTTTTTTTTTTTTTTTTTTTATTGTTGTTGTGAAAATTAATTTATTTATGAATTATCCTTATTATTTACAGCTGCAACAAATAACTGTTTCTTTAACTGCACAGTTATGTTGCATGGTATTTAATCCCTTATTTATTTTTAGGATCTTAGTCTTTATCAATTCATTAGTTTCTGTTGCCTTTGATCATGCAGGTAACATTTTGTACATCTTGTTTATCCAGTTTGAAAGTTATTTGAATTTTTTTTTTTTTTTTTTTTTTTTTTTTTTTTTTTTTTTTTTTTAAGTCTTCATAAAAATTTCCAAAACAAATCAATTCCCAAATTTCATTGTTTTCTTTTTAAATTGTAAAGTAAAAATAAGTTTTTAAAAATTTGTTTAATGGATTAATTTAGATATCCAAACCTCCGGATGCCAATTTTATTTGTTTTCTAGACAAAATTCAATAACATATCAAGGAGATGCTACTCATTAACCAAAAAGGAAAAAAAATGGTCAATTTAAGTAGTTTTTTCCAAAAAAATTTGATTTTTGTCCTAACAATCTTTGTAGTAACAGTATGAAGTAGAAAAGTAAATACTCGCAAAGAGTGGAGTATAAAGTGGAGAAGGTCGAAAGGCAGTTGTTGGTCTCTTTCCTTATCTTTTATGGATATATAAATATCATTCTTCTATGATGCACGCCTTACACTCCTAGATAGGCTGATTGCAACAGTATTAATATAGAAGATAGGATATTTTCTTTTCCCACCCATGACAACTGATTGCTCTGTGCCTAAAATACGATTTCTGATGAACTGAGTCGCAATGGTTCTTAGGCTAATATGTGGGTGTACATTACCATAATAAGGAAAAATGTCTGTGAGCTAGATTTTTATTAGCACAATAGTGTTTAAAACAAAATTGCCTTATTCTCCAAGAAGCAATTTTGAATTCATTTTTCAAGTTCATAATAATAGTAATGGGGATTTTAAAAAATTTTTTTTTATTTTAATTTTTATTTTTTATTTATTCACTTTTTTTTTTTTTTTTTTTTTTTTTTTTTGTGTGTGTGTGATAAGTTTTTGAGTTCACAAACTTGACAGAATAAAAAAACAAACAAACAAACAAAAACTTTACTAAAAGCACTAAGGTAACAATTAGATATATTTTGAATTTAAAATCATGAGATAGAAAGCTTAAAGTGACAGATTAAAAATAATCACTTCTGTTTTTCAAATGTCTGAATTGCAATTGATAACAGTAGTGTCTGCATTCACACTCATCTTGAACATTATTATTTCTCAAGGTAGATAACTATTAAGTAATTCTGAAATATTTCTCCTTATTCATATTTATTTTATTTGCAACTAATATCAAATAAATTCTATGAATAAGATGTGACTTGTCATTAATAACTACCAAAGTGAATTATTTTTATAAAGAGGAAAATATGAATTTTAATGAAGAAAATAGATGTGGAAATGACATATTTAAAGGTGTTTTTTTTTTTTTTTTTTTTATCTGTTTAGAATTTTTAAAGTAAATATTTACTTAAACAAAAGGAGGCAGTTATCATTATAGGAAATGTAATTGGTGACCATTTTTTAAATCCTGGATGAAGCTCTGTTTCACTTCACACTAATGCCCTTGGGGGAAGGCATGAATCCATCGCTTCTCCCTCCAGCTATGGGTAAATAGTCAGGCACACTAGGTTCTTTAACTTTTATTAGGCAACTAGTCTAGGAGATGGAAAACTCCAGATTCAAACCAGCTTTACTTTAAAGAATGACCTTGTGTTACATGGTGTTATCCATGATGGAAGGTTTGGGTAAATACATGCCTAGAAAAGAAAATGTTTAGATGTAATTGTGTGTGTTTTAAAATCTTTATATTTGATATATTTTGAATTTATACTTTGCCTATTTTGATCTCAATATGTTTTAAAGATTATATAAAATTATTTTAATATATTGTGGTAAATATTTATTTTGTGTTAGAAAAAGAAATTGCCTTTGTACAAAGTGGAACAGAAGTAATAAGACTAACTATAGGATGTAAACATTTATAGAAAAAAAACCCAGTAATATGTATTGTGTATTATTAACTGCCCCACCATATATAGTAATTCTTCATTGTATGTAGGCAGCTCCCAAAAATAATTTAGTTTTATTTGATAAGGATCCAAAAACCAGGAGTAGTGATTTTGTTCATTTTTGGATATGCCAAAGAGAAACTATAAAGTTCTTCCTTTATAAGTGGAAAAAGTTCTTGACTTAACAAAGGGGGTGAAAAATGTAAAATGAAGCTGCTAAACTTTTATTATATTATAATTATTGGTTGATAATTTCTTCTTTTACCTAATTTATAAACTAAACTTTGTCATGTATGTCTAAAAAAAATGTAAAGTGTTTTGGTACAATCCATAATTTCAGGCATCTTGAGGGGATCTTACAAACATTTTCCTCGCACATAATAGAGAACTACTGTATATATGAGATTAGTCATTCTCTATATCTACCTCAATATTTTTCCATATCCATCTTAGTTTCAGTTAAAAATGTAAAAAAAAAAAGTCATTTAAATTAAAGTCTGTTGGGTTTATTAATAATTCCAAATGAAAAATTCTGTTAAGTATCAAATGCTGTAGCATAAAAATTACTATTTGCCTTACTAATCACTGTTTTATTTCAATCCTTAGCACTTGATCTTTTTTTTTTTTTTTTTTAAACTCTCCAACATTAAGAAGAGGGGGCACCTACACATAAACCTCCTACATTTTGTCAGTCAACATCATTTATTGTTAGTTCTCTCTCTCGCACACACAATGTTTTTATTTTATATCTATTTGATTGTTAATCAGATTAACATATCAATTAAGATTACAAGTTTCATTATTAGTGGAGGAATAACATTATTTACCCCACCCCTTGTAAATTGAAATAATTTTGTTTTATTACTTCTGAAATCTTTTTTTCCTTTAATTCCTTTTCCCAACCCCTCAGATTAGTTATGATTTGCTATCAGTTTATTTAAACAAATATGATGACTACTTTTTTTTTTTTTTTTTTTTTTTCTTGCTAAGTAATGGTAGTATAAACAATGTATACCTGTCACCCAAAACCACTCCAAGAAAATAACCGGCTCATTGGCCCAGTGGGTAGAGTGTTCACCAATGGTCCAGGAGACCTGAGTTCAATCCCCGGTGATATCATACCAAAGACTCAAAAAATGGTACTTGATGCCTCCTTGCTTAACACTCAGCAATATAAGGTACATATCAAGGGTAAAGTGGAGCAATCCAGGGAAAGGAGTAGCGCCCTCCCCTACACCTTGGTGTAGTAGCTATTGAAAAGGGAGCCTTCTGGTCGTCAACTTTACTTTTACTTTATATTCTTTAGCTAAAAAGGAAATAGTTTATAACTTATTTTATGGACTGGACTGAAGTTAAGTAGAATGGATTATGTTGTACCTGATAATCATAAATTTGAACATATTAACTAAAAAACGTAGAAGTCGGCTTTGAAAATATTCTGGTATCATAATGATATTTGTAAAGTAGGAAAAGCTTTCAAATATTTTTGAAACATTTAAAATTATTTCATTAGGAAGTGTGTGTTTGTATATACATGTCCACAATTATGATTAAAATTTAATGCTAAAAGCATTTTTAATCTGTAACACCTTTTTAGTGCTCAATGCACAAACATGCAGGGCAATATCACTGTGTATTTCAAGTATAAAACAGGATAAAGCTCACAACCCGGTCTCACATGGTCAGTCTTCAGGTGAGCTAGTATTCAATACATCAATACTAATTATAAGTAAAATGAATTCCTTCAGTTTTCATATATCAATTGTTAGAATATGAAGTAATTCTGAACATTTTTATTTTCTGTAACATCTTTAACCTGGTAATTTTTTTTTTTTTTTTTTTTTTTTTTTTACCCAGAATTTTAAAATCTTATTAACCCCCCACACACTCTCACACATGTTATATTGTATATGAAATCTATTTTTAAATTTAAGAACTATTACCAAAGAAATATTTTTGTCATTTTAAACCTTCTATATTGAAAAGCTTTTATATGTATCAATATTAAAGCAGTAGAAACTTGATGTTAAAATTTGTGCATGAGTATTTTAGATTTTATAATTACTTAAGGACTCTTTTTACTCTAACTTTATATTGAAATAATTTTGTGATTAGTAACTTGAAATCTTTTGACAATAAATTTGTTTGCTGCTCTATTCACTGAGTCACCCACTTTCAGTATTGGTTTGTTTGTATTTACATAAACTTATCTCTTTCCATTCTGGCATATTGATTATTTTATCACTCTGTGCCTTTTATATTTAGTTTGAAAAGAGGTGAATGTATTTGTGGAACCAATTTTATTTTTCATTCAATCTAAATAACATTTAGCAACACAAAGGCCAGAATCACAATCTTATTTATTGTAAAGTTTATTAGCACCCTGTTAAACATTTTTTTTCTTACTGGTCATTATTCTTATTAATTCAAATAGGTACTTTGGATTATTTCCTGACCTCTCAGCTGGGATCTGAGTCTAGTATATGTTTCTCCTATTTGGGATATATTTAAAATCAAAACAAATTAAAATAGATTACAGAATCAAAAAATATATTATAAAATTCTAATATACTTCAATGGTTTCAAATTGACAGAAAAGATTATGTAAAAACAAAAAACATGGAAATAAAATTTCTTGTTTTTTGTACTAATTGTATTTACATTAATCTTCATTCCATAGTCTGTCATTTTTTTTTATTTATTTATTTATTTATTTTTAATTTTTTTAATTTTTTTAACCTGTTTTATAAGTTTTTTATAATGTGTTAGCAACTTGGTATTGCTACTGATTAGTTATGGTAAAACAAAGTATGTTCATTTTGACTGGAGTCAAATAACTTTGAGTGACACTAGGTTGCATGACTTATTTTATAGTTACGTGTGTGTATGTATATATATATATATATATATATATATATATATATATCTCACAGATATAGTTAATGCAGTCCAGTCAGCTGGTGCTGGAGAATACAGTGACTGCATCTCTGTAGAGGAGTAAGACCTCCTCCCCAATGAGTGTCCTGTATATGACACTGAACTGATGGTAAGGCTACAGTTCTGGAGCTTTGGGGAATGTGGAGTATACCTTCATTGCCATGACTATCAGGTCCACTCTAACCCGGAGTGATTGTACTTGTTAGGGTTCCATCTATGGGTCAAATAGAACTGTTTAACCATTTAACTGTGTATAAACACATGACTAATGTTAAATTAAATTGTTAGTGCTACATAACAATACTTGAAACCACTTAACTGTGTGCAAATAAAACCATTAGTGTTAAACAGCAATATTTTAAACCATTTAACTGTTTGCAAACAAATGATCTTTGGCTTGTTCAAAAATGTTACCTAAAACCTATTAATAAATCATATAACAGGATTTGGCATTAGATGTCTTACAAGGGATATGGCATGAAGCACAACCAACTAATGTAGTTAACGGTGCTTAACTATCAGTTTTTCATCTATGTGATAGTTGAACCAACAATCACATAGGTGAGAAACTGTCAGATTCCAAAGCCATTGCCTCTGTCAACACTACACACACACACACACACACGTGTGTGTGTGTACATCTTTTTCTTGCGAATAAGAAATGTAAATATGCTCACTAAAATCTTGCTGTTGTTCACACAAAAGCCTATAAATGTTTTCAATTATAGTTGTCCCAGTGACTTTCTATTTAGCTACTTGATATACTTAGTCTGAAAGACACCATTGTATGACTTTATTCATAATGTATATTGAATTCATAAGTGATTATCATTGTACTGCAAACATGCTGGTGTGGTAATTATTATTACTAATTGCACACATGGTGACAATGTGTTTTGTTTGATTCCTCCTCATAATTATCTGACTTTTTGTGTATGTTTTCATTTTGGCTAATTTATATAATTCATTCCTTTTCTATTTTTCCTTTCGTTAGAAAAATTGTTTAGAAAGATTTAATGAGTTACATTTTCTAACCGTGCTCAGTAAATCTTTTATTTAAAAAAAAAAAAAATTCTTAAAACAATTGAACCTCTTCACATCTTTTGATTTGTTAACAATGTTACTATCAATCCATTCTCCAGTGTTTATCAAGTATATAATCAGAGAGAAAAAGAACTTTTCCCTTGGGAAATGGGGAAATCTATAGAAAATATACTAACTGGACAAATCTTTTCCAGCAGTATTAAGTACAAAGAAAATGTTATAGAATTTTAATCCATAATTTAGTCAGATGTCTCATAATAGATATCATCATGTTAGATTATAATAGATATTAAATATTTCATATCTTTTAGAAATTTCTTTAAAAATAAAATCTGGTAAGATTATTCATCTAATCAGATCCTATTTTGTCTTTCTTACTTGCAGGTTTTAAAATTACAAAGCTGTTTAAATATTTTTACTCTTTTAAAAAAAAAAAAAAAAAAGTGATGTTTGGTTCTATAATCTGAGTATTATCATAGTGATTGAAAAATGTTTTTTATAATAAAAAAAAAAGTCTGACCAGTTTAAACAGGTAAGAGTTGTGTAATAGGAAATTTCAAAATTTGAAATTAGCATTACAAAGATTTTTCAGTATTTTAATGAAAAACCATGGCTTTTGGTATTTAATTTTTCCAATTTAAAAAAAAAAAAAAATTTTTTTTTTTTTTTTTTTTTTGTAGATTGGGAAAATTGGTAAGTGAAAGGGTTTAAAAAACAGAAAACCAAATACTATCTAAAATAGAAGGAAAGAACTGATTATTTGGGTAATGATTATAGAAAGCCTTTTAGGAAAACTTGGCAACATTCTCTTTCTATGAGATGTTGTAAACATGAGAGAACTGGTCAATTTTTCAGTCGGGGTAAAACCTCTTTAGAAGTTTTCTTGTAGCTTTCCTTATATTTTTTTCTCCAAGGAAATTTTTATTAGCTCCATAGAATTCATTCATTTTGTTATATTCATTTTGAATTCCAGTTAGATTTTGAAATATTTTTATGATTTTAGTAAAAGATAAATCTGAATTTTAAAAAAAGAAAAATTTTCTTTAACAACTTTGTTTTGACCACTTGCACTCAACTCATTGTTGCACCTTTTTATTCTTCCAAGTGGGTCTGATTTTGAATTTTGTTCTTATGTGTACATATTTCTCTACCTACCTCCCCTGCAGACATACTGCCGAAATGGGATCTGAACAGTGAGTATGGCATCTGCATATTCTGTTGCTTTGTTCTGTTTTTGGGATGACTTGCAGATTCCTTCCTGCTTGTCATGGCTACCACCCCTTCCATTTTTCTTTTTTCTTTTTTTAAATATAACTTTCTCCTCTTAAATCTCTCTGTTATTAGAATCAAATAATTCCAATGATGAAATATCCTCATTGTTTGGCTTTCACTTTTAGAGAGAGACACCATCACATTGCCTTGCTTTTTGAAAATAAATAGATTCACAAAGTAATTGGAATTAAAGTTTGTAAGTAATAAGTGCTACTCTACAAATATCTTTATGTAAATACTTGTTACATTGATTTTCATTTCTTTGTATGAGACCTATAATCTAATCTATGTATTACTAAAATTCTCATTGTTTATGTATATACACTCACACACAACCCTGCAAAAATACCTCATCATTTTTATTAGAGCAATACACTTAAAAACGTGTTATATAGAAAATAAAGCAGTTTTTAGTTCAATTTGCAATCAAATGATTTTGTAGTGTCTGCATTCTCACTGAACATCATTTTTGTAAGCATCTAGGGACAAGTTTCTTGATGTAACAAAGACAACTATGAAATCTTAAAGTATTTATTTCCTAAATAATATCGATATCATCGTGGTTTGTTATGATGGAAAACCGCACATCTACTAGTTGCCCAATATAACATATTAGGATTTTGAGTTTTATCATATTTATAAATCAGTTTTATCAAGTTTCTAAATGATAGTGTCAAGAATTAAACTTACTACAGCATATTTATCATTATTAGCCTTTTTAATGACTGTTTTTTGAAGTCTCTAATACATAGGGAGTGATAGGCATTACCCTGCCATGCTGACTCGTGTTCACAGAGGTTTTTGTTTTTGAATTCAGAGTTGTTCTAGACTTGTTGCCAACTAAGGCTAGAGTCTAATCTTGCTGGCTATTTTATTTATAACTGAGAAAGAAAAGATTGATTCATGGCTTTTCTCAAGTTCATTATTGGGAAATGGACACATACTATCTCAGCCAGAATTTTAACTAGACCACTGATTCTGTTTACCATGCTGCTAGCTAATAGGCTATTCCTACCTCCCAAGTTTTAAAAAAATATTTTAAAATGTCATAATGCTAATTACAATCTCTTAAGTGATGTGGTTTAAAAGAAAGTATATTAACCAAATACCCACTAGAATTATTTGAAGGGAAAATTTTATACTCTCCTTTTGATAATTAGCTGGAGGGGGGGGGGGGCTTCCTCAAAAATGTATACACAATTTAAGATTGATAGGAATATATGAGAGTTGGCTGACCAAGATAGTTTCAGGTTATGAGGTTTATTTTTCAACATAGTCCCCATTATGATTCACACACTTCTAACAGTGTTGTAGTACTTGAATCCCCTTGTTCAAAAATTTCATCAACAGCAACTTTTTAAAAAGTTATTGTCTTATGGGACAGTGGCAGGATATAAATATATAAATTTTTGTAAACATTCTATGAAAGAATGGTGCCTGTTAGGTTGACTAGTTTTTTGTTTTTCCAAAACTGATAGTACAATATTTTATGATTAATATTAAGACTATCAGTCTGAAAATAGTAATATTATTGCATATTTTTCTTTGGATGTGCATGTTTTAAGTAGCTTCGTATCATTTTGCAGCTTTTAAATATTCTAAAAGATTTGTTGCTTTTTTCCCCCTTCCTCCAGCTTAAACAACTATGGCTAAATTTGGAATATAATGTTTAAAGAAAAAAGAAACTCATTTTTTTGCCTTCATTTATTATCATTCTAATAAAGAATCAGTAAATGCCATGAGACTGTTCTCGGATACTAAAATGCTGTTAATTAAAATTGTTTTTTTAACCCTGAAAGAGGGGTTATGAAAAAAAAAATCTATTTAAATTTTTAAAAAAAAAAAAAAAAAAAAAATCTGTGAGCTGTCTTGCATCTATGCTGATTTTATTTGTTGAAAGGTATATTGTAAGATATATATTAAGCATTAATATTTTTGTATTGATATATCCATATTATTGTAGTGTGAAAATATTGAATATTGTTTGAATAATAGAAAGTAATTTAAAAATATTTAGTTTTCTGTTCTGTTAAGTGTTTTTTGTTTGTTTTTAATATCCTACAATATTGAAGTTGTTTTGGGGAAATTCTTTATTTTTTTTTCTTTGAGTTTTAATGTAACAATGATATTTTGTTAGTGAATGTTACTTTCAAAGATTTCTATCATTTCAACCTAGTAGTTTGTATTTGCCTAATCTCTCCACTGTAGGCAGGATATGTTTCAATCTGGCAGTTCTTATCTAGTTTTATTAAAGCACATTCTATTGAGCTTATAAGTAAATAAGTTAAATTTCATTCCTACTCTCACTTTAAATTGTTCTATTTTCTTTTAAAATCCCCCCCCCCAAAAAAAAAATCCAGCATCTGATGAATTATTTCAACTCAAATGAATTTATTCAATGTTTGACTCGGTAAGCTATCACCACCACAACATCTATGAAATGTGAATGTGTCCTGCACTCTCGAGGTGTATCAGGCTGCAGCCACATCAGACCTATGATGGTGCAGCAGTTTCTTAGCAAGTAGGTTTTTGTTGGGTAGTTTTGCTAGCCAGATATTGCCCTGGTATTTTGAATTCTGTTTTTCCATCTCTTAGACTGGTTGCTTTACCAAGGCTAAAAAGCTCTGTCTGCCATACTAATTAATCATAGCTGTGTGGGGGGTGGGGAAGAAAGGGATGCATGCTTTTCATAAGGACTTTACCAAAAAAGTGAAATGAAAACAACCTTGTCCAGGATTTGAACTTGGCTCAAATTCATATCTTAAGATGATAATCATTATGATGACTACCACTACTATAACTGATTTTAATTGCAGGGAAGAAATGAAATGTTTTCACTTAACTGATAAAAATAAAATTACTTGAATTAACCGTGTTCATTTTTCTCAATTTTAGTATTTTCTGTAATACTACCTTTTGTCTCATAATAGTTGTTATATTTAGCTTATAAAATTTATCTGAAGGAACACATTCTTTCTTATAGATTTTGCTTAAGTAATTTTCTTGTCTTCAGTTACTTAAATGGACAAAATTAATACTGATCCTGCATGCTCCTTCTAAGTGTTGATTTATCTGATGCTATATATTTTAGTTTTTGCTACTATAATTTTCTAAGGAATTAGATTCTCTCTCGCCCTTTCTCTCGATCCTGCATGCAGAAGCTTATATCCTAATCAACTTCCCAACACTTTTTACACGTGCAACCAGCTTCATATTGCTGTTTACTGGCATATTTTCCACACTGATATTTTATTCGTTTATTCCATTCATGAAAATTTAGAAGTCCTTCAAATGAGAGGTGATTCATCTAAGCTAAAAAGAAAATGTTTCTTGGATTTTTAATTATAAAAAAACAAAACTTCTAGTTATATAGGGAGTGTTGCTTGGAGCTTTAGCTCACCTTTGATTAGTATTATTTTTGTTTTCAAAATAGGATTTATTGATATACTGAAGAGTTGGTTTTATATGATGCATGAGATTTAAATTTTAAAGATCTAAAAAAAATTTATTTTATTTTTTTTTTTTCTTAAAATAATTTCTATTATTGCTACAAACTTTGAACTTTACTTGAATATAGCAAATACTTAAGATATAAGGAGGAGGGAATATTGGTCTACAGCTAAATTTATTGACAAATTTAACATAAGTAGCCATGCAAAAGTTTTAAACAAATTACAAAAATATGAAAGCATTAAAAATTGAAGTTTGAAATTAAATTCGACTGACATTATTAGTTTGTAAATTTCCATTACAAATGAGAACATCTCGCACACACATGTAAACAACTTAAAAAGTTTGCATATATTTTGAACACATTAAATTTCTGGCTGGCACATGTGAAAGCTTTCATAATAGTGAAGGCAAGAGAGATCTTTCAAGTTCATAAATTGATAATGGATCATTATGATCATGGAATGGGATATCAAAAGATCTCAAACAAACTCAATATCCCTCATCAAAGCTAACATTAAAAAATGGGAGCAATGTGGCTTCAGACATGATATCCTTGTAAATAAAGTAAATGAGAAGCTACTTACATTTTTCTGGAAATAATTTGAAACCCATTCACTCTTTGCGCATAATTATCTTGAGGAGCCTGCTTTGTTCTGGGAGAAGGTATTATGGTCTGACAAAACAAGAATTGAGCTCTTTGGTGGAAACTGTTTAAGACATGTCTAGAGAAAAAAAAAGTGCACTTCATATAACCCTTAGAATACCATCTTTACTGTTGAACACAGGTTGTATAATGAGTTTGTTTGTTTTTTTGGGTTTTTTGTTTTTTAAGGCTATAGGTGCACTACATATCATTGAAGCAACAATAGATTGTACTGTTTTGTAGAACTTGCTTCAATCTATAAATTACCTTCAACCACCAAGAGGTTGGATTTTTTCAACATGATAATGATCCAAAACATACTGCAGTGAAATCAAGATAGCAAAGAAAATAGGGATTTCAGAGTGGCCAACTCAACTGCCAGACCTAAATCCTATAGAAAATTTATGGAAAAAGTTCATTAGAGGGATCCCTAAAATTTGAGCAATTTTAAGGTGATTTCTAAATAGGAGTGAAATAAAATTGGAGTGAATTTCTGATAAAAATTTACTTCAAATTATTCTGTCTGACAGGCATCATGCTATTAAATACTGAATGCTGTTTATTGATTTGTGTCCAAAACTAGTGTGCTACTTATGTTGAATTTGTCAATAAATTTAGGTGTAGGCAATTATTTCCTTCCTCCCTGCCTTATACCATTTACCCAGCTGAAGTTAGCAGCAATAAGTTTTTGTTTTTTTTTTTTTGTTTTTAATTCAATGTACTTGCATGTCACACATACATACACATATAAAATTAACCATACTCAGCCAAATTTGCACAAACAGGAATTAATATAACAAGCACAAAAAGCAAATTAGTATTAGTAAAATTTATTTTGTATTTGATCAGTGTTAATCTTGGTCCCTAGGTTCTTTAAATTTTGAAGCTTTTTGTAACATATTCGCAAAGTGGTTACGATATTGGATTATGATAATGAATATAGAATGGTACTGTGTGAGATCAGGTTGCATTAAAAATGTTAACTTATTTTATTTATAAGTAGATATAGAATGATTGTTTAATAAAGGATATTGAAAATTCAAATCATTTTGCACTGATTAGTTTTATGTATAGAATAATAATAAAATGCATAAACTAGAAGGGATTTTATTTGAACATATAACCAGTCCTCTTATTTTAAGATGCAAATGAAAAGTTTTTAACAAGTTAGCCACTGAGCATAGAACTTCTTTAAACTTTTCTTTGTCTTTTCTAATGTTAAAAAATGAATTAATATCTCCCAGTCCTCTGCTATTTTAAGTTTAATTAACAGAACAAACCTTTACCTTGTTTTTTCTTCATTTTCATTTATATACAGAATAAATGTTATTCCGACATGAAGTTGGTTTTTATTTCTGCAGGTGGCTGTCATGACACGTTTTTTTTTTTTTTGTTTTTTTTTTTGTTCAGCTTAGAATCATGTTCAGACAAGTTCATGACTTATTATTATTACCTCCCAATTTTTTTTTATTTTAAAACATTTTTTCTGTCTCCTTTGACTTAAAATCCTGCAGTGTCTACTGATTAATTATATAATAATAAATTATTTTTTAGCAACTTCCTAGCTCTGCAACTGAATTAGCTAAGTTTTTTTTATTTTATTTATACATTAAATTTCATGGGGTGGTAACGATAGGCAGTAACTTCCTAAATTTCATGGGGTGGTAACGATAGGCAGTAACTTCCTTTTACCACACACATGTTGTTGTTTGGCATAAAAATATTATTTGAGTCGAGATATAATTTCTTATTGTTAAACAACCATTTTTCTTTTTCTGCTATAAAGTTCTCTAATTATTTTTTTAGGTTCAATTATCTTTTTTAGTTATTCTTTTTGTTATAGTATTACATCAGTCTGAATAGATTGATGCATAATAATTTCTCATGTAAGGAATTCAGTTAAAAAGAATTAAATTGTAATTGAAGAAAGAGTTGAATGAATTCTGATTATTCATTAACTTGGAAAGTATGGAATTGTTTATTTATTTTACCTTTCTTGATCATTGTATTTTTTATTTAGAATAGGATTGTTAATTGTTATATGATCTTGCATGTCAATCAATTTAATCAAAGATTTTATAAAACTTAGTGCCATATATATATATATATATATATATATATATATATATATATATATATATATATTTCTCCTGTTACTGTTATCCCAAACAACAAATCAGATTTTTGTTAAAACACATAAAATGCTCTTACAGTTTAAAGTAATTGCTAGTCTAATTTGCAACTGAGTGATGTTTTTGGTCTGCACTTTTGATAAGTGTTGTTTAAAAAAATTTATTTTTTTTAATTCATCCTAATTCTTGATATAAAAGGGATGACTATGAAATGCAAATAGAATCTTTCCTAAGTAGAAGCATTAATATCATTATGGACTGCTGTTATAATGGGAAACCAACAGTTTCAAGGCTTATCTGGTATTATAAGACTGAAATGTTTTAAGATTTTTGCATATATTTATCTTTAATTTAATTTAGCTTTTTAAAAGCGAACGTTTTTTTTATCAATTTTGTTATGACTGTTTCTGAAGGATTTTGTTTGATTTGAAATCCTCTGTCAATAAATGAATCTGATCTTAGACTTTTTAAGAGCATTCCCTCAAAGAATCTCTTATGCCATTTCTTAGTCCATCTTTATTTTTATGTAATGTTGTTCTTCCCAGAAATTTGAAGTAAAATCATTCATTCATTGTACTTTAAATATATATATATATATATATATATATATATATATAAAAAAGAGAAATTATGGGTAAATTCTTTGTACAGTGATACCTTGAGATACCAAATTAATTCATTCTGGAGGGGGATTTCATATTTTGGAATAAGATTTACCCTATAAATGGTGTAATTCACTCCAGCCCCCAAAAGCAGTCATATAAAGTTTAGATATTATACCCACCCAAAGAAATGTTTGTTAATGACTTTTTTTTTTACTTATATATAAATGACTGAGAAAATAATAAAATCAATGAAAAACTTCAGGCACTTACGATTTTCATTTTGATATCTTGAATATTTTTTTCATTAAATGAGATGGAAATTTTTTCAAAGCCCATTTTGTATAATGGGGTTTCATAAGCAAGGTTCCCCTGTAATGTTATACTGGCTGGTGATAATTCAAGTATTTTCTCTATTGTGATATATATCTCTTCTTTGTTAGTTTCATGGATTAAAAATTTAATCTTTAGTACATGGCACTTTTAGTGATGAAACCAACATGAAGAGGTGAAATATTAATTTCTTTTAAGTTTTGACCTGCTTTTCTTGCTAGCAGTTAAGAACTCTTGGTAATTTCTAACTATTTAAAGAATATATTAAACCATGTTTTTGTTAATTTTTACCCTATAAAGCTTTCATTTTTAATTTTATAAATTCTTAAATTGAAACTAGTGTATTGATAAAAATCTAAAATGCTTATAATAATCACAGCAGTGACATCCATCACCTCTTGCCATATTGAGACTCTACATCTTTCTTATTTTGATAGCAGTCTATTTTCAGGGGCTTTTTTTTTTTTTTTTTTGTGCGCTTTTTCAATATGCTCATTGTATCTATTTATAGCAAAATCTCTGCTGCTATTCTTATGAATCCTACAAATGTTGTACAGCTTTTTAATAGAACTGTAAAAAAATGTGTTGTATTTTTTTTTCCCCATCATTAAACCATATCTGCAAATGCCTACATTGCCCTCATAATCAAACCAACATTTTTTTTTCTCCTGAGTGTGTATACATTCTATGTAGATTTTTTTTTTTTTTTTTTTTTTTTTTACAATCTCTTATTTCTTCATTATCCACTGAGCATTGGCCTTATCTTGCAAGTGTTTGTATGAATGTGAATAAGGGATTTGGCATAAATCAGCCACCTGTTTCAATAAGACTTCTTTGATAATCTGATATATTCTCATTTCTGACTCAGCTGAGCCAAAGTTAGAGCTGTCTTTTGCAGTTTATTCTCTTTTACTTATATCACTCCCCCCACCTTTCCTGCAGGCAGCTGGTTTTGCCTGTTGTTAAGGCTACACATCTCCATCCTAGTTTCTTTTTTTTTCCCCTCTCTGTAAAAAAACAAAAAAAAAAAAACACTGTATGCAATGGTTAATGGCTTACCAGTAAGCACTTGCACGGATTCTTTTATTTTCTTTGATATGAGCTAAGCTTTTATTTTTATTTGTTTGTACACATAGAAAGGTGAGTTAATAATTATCTTCACATGTGTATATAGAATTTAGTTTTGTTATATTTTTCTTTATGCTGACCAAAGTGCAGATAATTGATTTATTTTTACTTTCCATTAGTCCACACAAGGAAATACTATTAATGTTCAGAAATATACAAGAATTTTTTAATTTATTATGAATATGCTCTAGATGTGAAAGAGTAATGTGACCACTCTCAAAATCTTATTTATATCTGATGTGTGTGTGTGTGTGTGTGTGTGTGTATATATATATATACACACACACACACACACACACACAGAGCTGCATTTGGTGACCGTCAATCGTGATCACCAGATCACGAGCACTGCATTTTGCACACACAAGCAATCATTAAAAAGCATTTGATAAATGAAAAAGTGCTCAAAATCCTGGCCAGCAAAACTATAAAAACTAAAAAGAATTAAGATCTCACCTGCTTACTATTAGTTTCATTTGTCTTCTATAGAAGACAAAGTTGTCAGATGAAACTTTCTATTATGCCTTCTTCTTTTATAGTAAACAAAGGAAACTATTTGTAAGGTGAGATTTTTTTTTTTTTTTTAAACTGAATCACAAGTTTTGTTGTTCAATGACAAATATATGTAAATACCATGAGTTAGAACTTTCTGGAAAAAGAATAGATTGTTTTATCTTTTGGATATTTATATTATGCCTCTGACAATCTTAATAAATATTGCTATTTGTCTGTCCAATGCAAAATTAATTTTTTAAAATTTTTTTTTTACATTTCAGCTATGTACCCTCTGGTCTTTTCTGGTATATTTAAAAAAAAAAAAAAAAAAAAAAAAAAACTGGACAATGCAATAAACCAACTATAGTTACCCTCTAATTCATTGGAAGGCATGTCAGCAAAGAAACAGAATGCTAACAAAAATTGTTTATGACAGCCCTTGTTGTTGCATTCTAGCAAATAAGCTTTTCATATGAACCTATTAAACAAAACAATGGAAGTGACATGATTAATTCATAATGGTATGAAACTTCACAGGTAGTTGGTACTACTGTTTCCACTCTAAATACACTGGAAGATGGTCAGAGAGTACACAGCTGAAATTTTCTAAATAAAGTTCCATCCACAAGAAAATCAAGACATCTTAAGATGAAAATAATACTTCAAAGCACACTGTATCAAATTCAAAAATAATCTTATACTTTTGCTTTTGGTAACAATCAAGTTTGAATTTTACTGTTTTTTTTTTGCTTGCAGCTGCTGTGATAACTTTGGTTATTTGTGTTTATTTTATTGATGTTTTTTTTTTCCTCTCTCTCTCTCTATGCATGTGTGTGGTGTTGGATTGAAATTTGAAGGGGTAAAAAGAAAAACCTCTTTGTTATTTTCTGTAGCATGTTGCAGAAAACTCATTTTGGGGGAAATATTGAACAGTTACTCAATCACACTGGATTACATTTAGAAAATAACTTCTATTGCAAAAAGATTTAACTTTTTTTTTTTTAATCGAGCTATAATAGATTATTAATCATTTTATAGTTTGTGATCAGTGTATTCAGTATTATTCTACAAACGCACCTATTCAAGTTCACTATGAAAAAATTAATTTGAACTTACTTTTTCAAAGAAAGTTTATTTTTATAATGCTTGAAGGTCAAAATTTGTAATGTGTCCTTTTGTGGGGTGATTTTTATTTTATCTAATTATCCAATTAATCTAAGAAATAAAAATTGAATTACCTTACATTAGTGAATTGCATTTGTAATGTGTTTTTTGCATAAGTTAACACATTACAAAATTTGATGCATCTAGTTAGTTGTCTTTTCCATAGGTAACTGTTCTGGAATTGTGATTATTCTACATTAAATTAAAATGATTTTTTTTTTGTTCCAGAATAATAACCTAAAATCACAAAAAGACTTGGAAACTTGAACAAGTGCACATATCGATGTGTTCTTTTGTCTAAATGACATTTTTGATATTATTCCACAACAAAAATTGAGGGAGGTGTAATTGGCAGGGTGGTTCCCACCTCCCCCCTAAGCTGTCATTGACTATTAAATAATCCACACCCCCACCCCAAAGAAAATGATGTTAATCCTTAAAAGCATGTCCACTTGGTGGCTGTAGGTTAACAACCTCCCATCATTATAAACTAAAACTTTGCTATTAGTGGAGAATTGTAGTCTTTAATTTGTTCTGACAAATCCCAAGAACTTTTTGGAGTTGTTATCTAATTAATTACAATTGTAACCAGAGATTTATCATGATAGAAAAAATTTTCACAAAAGTCTTTAGGTAAGTGATACATCATCTAGATAATTGTTTAAAGGGAACTTTTTAATTGATTTACATGGGATGGGGGAAGTTTTTATGTCAATATTGTTTTCCAATAATTATTAGTAGTAAATTATTGTTTCAAGGGAGGTAATTCTATAACTCATTACTAGTCGAAAAATGTTGATTTCTTCAGGTTCGTTTTTCTTTTGGTAATTATAAAAATACTTTAAAAGATATCAATCCAACACGTCAAGTTTTCAAATAAATAATATGGGAGGAAGATTCCCCCCCCCCCAGCTACAATTAAAAGAGGCATCTGGATACAAGCAAAAAGTAATTTGTGCAGAGTTTCTACTGAGAAATCTAAGTTGATGGTTAATGCACGGTCATGATTCAAACTTAAAATCCGTTGTTGTTGTGAATAGAATTTAATCCTCCTTTTCTCTTGTCATACACTCTACCATGATACGTTATTTTTAATTTTCAGAGCCCAGGAAGAAGCAAATAATAAAGACCGTGATGAAACAATTGCTGGCCAAGAGTGGGAGAAGATTTGCCGTCTGTGCGACTTCAATCCTAAGCATTCCAAAAATACAAAGGATGTATCCCGCATGCGTTCAATACTGCTACAACTCAAACAGACTCCATTGGTACGTTGACCAAAGGGCCAACTGTATTGAAATAGCAAGTTGAAATGTACTGACAAATCAGATTAAAAAAAAAAAAAGATTGGGCAATCTTTGTTGAACAGTGTAATTCTTTGTCCATTCAGGACAACATTGTAAAAAATGTGAGCTAGATGTCAATTATTCATTCTTTTGATCCACTTCTGTGAAATTCATAGACTGTTCATTAAATTGTAGAAAAAAAAGATGTCAATAAAGAAAAAGAAAATGAATAGTGTTTGTGTTCAGATTACTTAGAATTTTACTAAGCTTTTCTTACTCTGGCACATAAGTAGATGACCATTTATAGCTTTAAGTACAAATTGCCAGGAACCAGTACTTAAAATGTGACCTTACTGTAGTCTTGTGTTCCTGTATAGATTAAATAAGAAAAGTTATAACACAAAAATATTGCAAAGAAGAAAGACTTTTTAAACAAAATTTGCATTCATACAGTATTTATTTCATTTTTTTTTTTTTTTTAATATATATAACATCTGATAATTTGAAATTCTACAATATGAACAATTTGCCATACATAAGTGAGACATTCAACAATTGGTAATGGATGTTGACTGGAAAAAGGGAAAGGCGAGCAGAAATGTTCAATTCTTGTCTCTTTAACAATAAAAGACAAACAAGCTACCAAATATTAATAGCCAGACTTGAATCTGCATTTTTTTTTTTTTTTTTACATGGAAGGAGAAAATAGTTACGGCCCTTGGTAAGTAGGTAGGTTGGCTTCGTCGAAGGACGCAGACAAGAAGGCAAATTTTTCAAAACTTTGAGTTGATCAAAGTCTATATAATATACAATTGCTTAAGTCCTTACCACTTCACGTATAGTATGCATGCATGTAGAACTCGACAACTCTTGAAACTGTTTGGACTCAAACCTATTTTTGTAAATCTTAAATCACTCAAGGGAGATCAAACTTTATATTTGAAAATGTTCTCAGCCATAGGATTATTTCTTCAATGGTTATTTAATTTTATGACGACTTTAAACCTGTTTCAACTATTTAATCTGTCCAATAGAAAATTTGGTAAGCTTATTTAAATGAATTACTTGCTGGATAAATATTGAACACTTCATCTGCAAAATTTTTCCTTCCCACTGAGACACCAGTGTCCCAGTTGAATTTCATTTTTTTCTATTGAGCATATCCAAAAATTATGTAGTAAAAAGGGGGAAAAAAATTTAAAAACTATTTTACCTTCATAATAACAGTAAATTCTTTATTAGCTACTATGTTAGAAAATAATGAAAGTGTCAATTTAAAAAAATAAGATTTTCTGGCTTTTGGGATACTGGAGATGATTTATTGATGATGGAAAACTTGATTTTATTTTCTTCACTATCTTGAAATGAGTAGAGTACATAGCTTTATTTATATGCAAAATTATAATTCTCTTCCAATACTGATTAAAGTGAATTTAGCCATAGCTAAGCACATGATCTTAAGATTAGTTAAAATTGACTTAATCCACTTCTTCAATGTAAATTTGTTAGACATTCTTGTTTGTTCAACAGAAGTAAAAACAGAAAAGAAAATGATGTAATGTATTGAATTATGACTAGGGTGAGTAAATTTGTTATTTTTCAATACTTGATAAAAATGATTTATTTAAAAAAATGTTATGCTTCCTTTTAAACATCTTAATTTCTAAATAGCTTGATTAGTGTGAACCATTGTGCATATATATATATATATATATATACATGTCTAGCAATCATAAAAGAGAGGGAATTTTTTTTTTTTTTTTTCAAGAGCAAGTTGGTAAGAGCTTCAACTATTCATATTGATTGTCTATGTAGAATTTCATGTTATTTAGTTTTAGATAGCTGCACATTTAAAAAAAAAAAAAAAATTCATGAACAGTTTTAGAGAATCCAAACACAACTTTTTTTGGATTAATTTTCTGACCTCCTAGAAACTTTTTTTTCTCCAAAGTGCAGTAAAAAGCAACTTGAGGTATTCAACATTGATTTCTGTATAAAAATGAACATTGGTTTCAAGATTGAGCAAAAAAAAAAAAAAAAAAAAAGGTGAATTTAACCCGAGGCATGCAGACTGAAAACCACACTCTGCATCCTATACATACCAGAACATTAGAAACAATGTGATACTTCAAATTATGAACAATACAATGGTGGTTTCATTGAAGGCAGGTACAGCAGACCTCTTTGCCAGAGATTGTTCACCACCATGTGAAAAGCATAGTCAGGGTCTGTGAGTTAAAGGTTAAAAGAAATGAAATCACAGATTATCTGAACTCAGTATTCTTCACTTTTATTGATTTAGTTCTGTGGTAGGTGGGCTTTTATCAGTAACTGATATGTCTGACTTGGAATTAAAATAAAATCCATTTTGTATCAAGAAAAATGATAACCTGACTTCTGACTTTAGAATTTCACATGCCAAAGATTACCTGGATAGTTTGTTAAAATGGACTTCTTATCAAACTAGTTTGGTTTGGTTACTTTGTTTAATGACATATCAACCTTCATGGGTTATTTAATGCCAAAGCCATTCTTGTAGAACAACAATGATGCTATTTAACCCATAGCTAGGTGGATGGGGGGATAAGAAGGTTCAATACCTTTTGAATGGATATTAGTTTGAAAGTAAACAATAGCATGACTGGAGTTCAAACTTGCTTACTTGGAGGCCACAGTTCAGTACTTATTGCCTTATGCTATGGGAACTCCTCCTTATCAAAGTGAAATGTTTGGCATGAAAATGAAATCATCTGAATTGCTTAAATATGACAGATGATGGGTAAAAAATGGTGAAAATTCTAATTGCTAATATTGTGATGAATTTGTGTATAGCAGCTTGAAGGAGGGAAAAAAAAACTTCTTTCTTTTAAAGAATTCAGTAGTTTTTTTTTTATACAGTGTGTTTAAGAAAACTTGCTATTATTTTGTAATCTGATAACTTGACCAATTCTCATTCAAATGAGCTCAAATTTTAATAGCAAGTGTAAAAACAACTCGAAATTCTATGTTTAATGTTTAAATGCCTATTCTTTTCCAGTGTATAATATTACTTTACCTGAAAAAAAAAAAAACATTAAAAAGATTTTTTCCCCTCTTTTCAGATATAGAAATGCCATTCATTGGAAAAGCAAAGGTGTTTAGATATTAAAGTTGTTTCTACTCATGCTGTAAAAATTTTATAGTCTCAGAATTAAATAATAAAATGATATTAATTTTTCTGTAACACACTGTAATATATATATTTATGGTTATACAGATATCTGATTGTAAAAACATTACAGAACCAAGATTATTTTAAAAAACATGCAAAATAAAATTTAAAAAATACTGCAAAGAGTTTATGCTCTTTTCTTTGTAAAACAAGTCATTACCATTTGGTTATTTCTTTGCAGAGATATTTCAATATGTTAACACACGATAAGAAAAAATTAGTTGCAAGCAAATAACAATTTTTTTTTTTTCAACAAAAGTTTAATCTGAATGCAGAAGTGTCAGCTTTGCTTAACAATGAAAATTTTAAAGTTGTTTTTAAACGGCAAGGGAGGGAAATGAGATTTAATATTTAGAAAAATAAAGTGTGATAATCCACTGATTATTTTCTGTAATTAAAAAAAAAAATCACATGCTAAAATAGTGAACAGAAAATGATAAGCATATTTTATGAATTAAAAAACAATGATTAGCGTCTAATATTATTTTGGTGCATAGACCAAATAAGTACAAAAATGAAGTGATCCTTTTTGGAATAAGGTTTTACAAGGTCAAGATAATTACTCCCTTGTTTAATTTCATGTTACTATGTTGATTAAAGAATATATTTATTGAAAGAGTTATTGTTATTATTAAAAATAATACTACCTGTCCTGTGATAGTGTATGATGACTATATATATATATATATATATATATATATATATATATATAATAACTAAGTGTATTAACCATTATGGGACAGAGGTAGTAATTGTTACTGTTGATATTTTTTAACATGACTGGTTAAAAAATATCTCTAAAAACTGAATCAAGCAATCTACCCCTTCTATCCCCATTCAATTGATTTTTAGTAAATTGTTCATTTTAGTTTTGTCTGAATTTCGATGTTTAAAAAAAAATTAGGATGTGAAGAAAAATGCTTTAAAGACAATAGAGAAGAAAAACATTTAACTTGTAGGGAATTGTTTTTTTGAGATTATTTCCTGGTATTGTAACTACTTGCTTTTTGCATTTTCTTTTTCTTAGGTTCACCAGATTCTTCTATAATGAAAATTTAAAGCACAATTAAAATGACTTCATTATAGTGTACCTTGCAGAGAAGATGAAATTAACCAATAATTTTCATTACATTTTTTTTTTAGGTATTCACATATTCTTTAATTCCAATCAACTCTCATATTTGTGTTTATACGAAATCATCGACATTGTCTCATCAGAAAGAGAAAGGGAAGGAAAAGTTCTTGATAGAAAATGAAATTATGCTTATTTCCCCTACCCTACCCCACCATTTTTTTTTTTTTTTAGAAGATAACTACATCGACAAAGACTGAGTGGCAATATCATGTTTGACTTTGGTTGACGTATTATATTCAGTTTTATGTAATATTGCTACAAGAAAATGAATTCATAATAGAATGCAATTGTCATAACAGTTTTAGAGAGGTGCAAATAAAAAGATAAAAAAAACATTAATCTTTTCCAAACTTTCTTGAATTCCTGGATTTATTTCTAAATTTTACTAGTTTTAAACTGTTGGATTCAGTTTTAAACAAACATATTTGGCTGGTCAAGAAAGGATAAAGTAATTATCAATGATGAATAAAACTAGAGACAAGAAAATAGAAAAAAAAAAGCTCATATCATTTATGTTTTTTTACTAGTGTATTTTTTTTTTGTGATTATTTAGACCATCATTCTACATAGTACAGGTTAAAGGCATGGTAAGAGTAACTGCAGGTATCATTAGGAAATAAGAAAAGTTTTGATAAACAGTCAAAAGGCTATCAAGTATTTACTAAAACTGGCCTCATTTCCCAATGATACCTGAATTGGAAAAATAAGGTCTAAAAAAGTTGGGTATTAGGTTACCCTTATTGAATTTTTAACCTAATAGTTTGTAAGCAGTGCAGATAAAAAATACAGAGTATGTTCTCTGCACTACTTACTAATAGATATAAAATGACAGTTTAGATAGTTGCTAAAAAAGAAATACTAGTTAATAACTAATATTTGACAATGCTCTATTTAATAAAATACTGAGATACTACTACTACTACTACAATAAAGAAACTAGAATTAAGAAAAGAAATATATGAGTGAGAAAAATTACTTAGGGTTAACAATGCTTTATCTAATAAAAATTCATCATATTACTACTATAATTAAGAAAAAGCTTTCATTCAAAAGTTTGGATGAAATAAACATTTTCTTGAATATATGATGGTCTTCATTAAGAGTTTCACTTGAAATGATACACAAATAATTTAGTAAACTTGAAATAAAATATTTATAATTTGCTGAGAGTAGCATTCATAGATACTGAATATGAAGACGTTTTTAGAATCAAATTTCATTACTCAGTGTTCAAATTATAAACTAAAATTTATTCAGCAAGTAACTTTGATGACTATTAAGAGAAAAAACTGGTTCTGTATGACAAGCATACATCACTGTCTTACAATTACTTTAAAATGTTTTCTATAGTATAGAAAACATGAAACAATGTTAACAAAGTGAGATCTAAATCCCTTATAGTTTTTATACTGCTCTGCTGGCCAGCATTTGAGCACTTTTCTTTATGAAATGCTTTTTAAATGAACCAGTGTGTGTGTGTGTGTATATATATATATATATATATATATATATATATATATATATAGGAATATGATAGTTTTTCATATTAACATGATGTCATTTTAGTTTGGAGATTCATTTAATTCCTCTTCTTTGTCTTTATCAGGTCCCCACCAAAGAGTTTTATATATTTTTAGTATAAGACACTATAAATCAGAAAACCATATTACCTTTGTCCCATAATAACTGTTAAGTTTACTATATGAAATTGATATGCAAATGTAATGACAAATATGAAACTGAGATATGAAATAATAAAAATAAAAGAATATCAACCAAGATGATAATGTTGATCTAAACAAAGCTTTCATTTGGTTGTTTTGGTTTCTGTCTCTTTCTATGATGTTCTTAAGCAAAAGAGAAAAAAAAAATGATGACCATTATGAAATATGGAATTTTAAAACTCAAATGGTCCCATTGAGAAAGAAAATTTCTAAACACACCTTCTGTCCCATAATAGCTGTTCCATTTAGGATAGAAAATTTATATGCATTTGTAACATTTATTAATGGGACAGAAATAGTATATATTCTATGGTTTGAGAAGGATTATTCATAGAGAATTTTCTTTCCCAAAATATTGAGTAAGAAGTGCTGAAGAAAATGATATAACTTTAAATCTTTCTTTTATATATATATATATATATATATATATATATGCTGTTACAATAACTAAACATTCTCTGAATTGTTCTTCAATAAACCTTTAATGAATTTATTTGTACTTTATTAGTTGATGAATGTACATAAGCTTCTGCTTCAATTATTAAAATTAGCTTTCATTTTATATTGATTTTTACAATTTGTTGATAACCAAAATTTTCCAAATCTAAAAACAACTAATCCCATTTAAAAAAAATTCTTTTTTTTACAAAGTTTAACTTTTAATGAATCCCAAACAAACATTACTCTTCAGAAATTTAAAAAAAATGTCCTTAAATACATCAGTTGATCACGATAATGAAAATTGCTAACCAAAATATTCAGTTTGAATTTACAGTCAATGTAAATATTTCTTAGGATACCAAGAACTTTATCCCCAAATTTTTGTAAAGATGTCTACTAATGTAGACTGTAAATTAGTTATCATAAAGTTATTTACAAAGCATAGCGTAGATTTAGCACTAGGCTATAAGTATGGGACACTTAGTGATGATCAAACTCACTATCCTGTAGTAATTTATCTAAGATTAGCTCGCTAAGCATTACACTATGCCAAGGTCCCCAAATTATGTCATGTAATGTTGAGAATTAGTTATGTCTAGTAGTATAGGCTTTAAAATGGGCTATATCAAGTAATACTGGCTGAAAATGAGTCATGTCTTTTAGTATAGACTGTACAGTGGGGTACATCTAGCAATATAGGCTGTAAAATGGGTTATGTCAAGTAATACTGGCTGAAAAATAGCTATGTCAAATAACATAGGATGAATGGGGAGTTCAAATAACAAGCTTTCTAGTTTCTTTCAAAAACTTGTTCAATGATTGTGAACAATTAATGCATTACTGAGTTTTTATTTTTTCTCATTTTGATAAATGGAAAAAAAGAAAAGATTTTATTAAAATGTTCAGTAGTGAATCCCCTTGCAAATTTTTTTTTAACCATTGAATAGTCATCTACAAGATGCACGACAGGAATCTATCACCAACTGCACATCACTATTCTCTCAGCAAAGTACTGCAGAGACTATACAACAATATTTACAATTTACAATTTTATTTATTCACCTTTTGATAAGCTTTTCTCAGGTTTGTTTGTTTTTTTTTAAATTTTTGTGATAACAGAAATGAAAAAAAAATAAAAAATAAAAAAATCTTTTTAGAATAAATTTTGATCGAATTCTTAAAATAGTAAAATCAAAACAATTAAGAATTTGTTTTTTAAAACTAAAAATAAAAAGATTTGCTTCACCACTATTCAAGTTGATTGCACAACAACCAAAATTGCCTACTGCAACAAAATCTCACACTTATTGAGCCAATTCTCAATAAATTTCAAATTTTGGCTTCTCTCTCATTTTTTTAAAAAATTCATTTCTTGAAAATATTCCATTGGATACATTCCTCTTTAAAAATCTGGTTTTCTTCTAAAAAATTTACTTGTTTGTGAAAGATGTCTTTCATAAAAATCAGGATTATTTTCCTAAAATGTAAATTTTCTGAAAATTGATATACAATATCAAAGATTTTTTTCTTTTTTTATGACAAAATGAATTTAGATGTAAGTCTACTAAAGATTTACTGCATATACTTTTAAGAGAGACAAGAATAGGATGATAGTATTGCTATACTATTTTATTTCTCTCAAATTTTTTGCCATCATGTTTCTCTGAATATGGTCGGACTTTCACAACCAGAATGCTAGGAGAAAATTGGTTTTTGCACCTTTAAAAATTAAAAAAGAAAAAATTAAACAAATAAAACTTGCTTTGCATAAACAATAATAGTGTTCCTTTTTTTGTTTTGTCCTTTCTGTTTAAACACAATTTCTGTTTCCAATTTCTACAAAAATATAGAGGAACACAAATTTTTTCTTATTTTTTCTTGTACTTTCCGGTATTTTTTTTCCCACAAAATCAAGTTGAAGCATTTTTTTCTTTGGACCATACATATATATATTACCACATATCTGTTGGCACAGATAATCTCCACTGAGAGATATTTTATGAATTGTTTTATCCTCATCATCAATTTATAAAAGCAGCTAAACTGACCAATCAAACAACAAGAATTGCTGCTGCTGCTGTTGGTTGGAAGATAAACAGCAGCATCAATTTAGTTATCTGCTGTTGAAGTTGTTGTAGTCATTTTGGGAAAATGTGCATATTTCTTCAGAAATGGTCAGAAGTTGTGCAAAAATGCCGGATCAACTGAAGCAAGTTTTGCTGAGAGGAAAGCGTGGATACAGAATAAAAGAGTTTGGAGACTGGTGCATTCAATTTCCTGCAATGAGAAAAGGAAAAAATGTTAACAATTACAATAAGCATATTTAGAGAGATAGGGGATCTTACAATGGTGTTGTTTTTTTTTTATTTTTTTTGTCTTTTAACTATATGGGAACAACAGTAAAGTTTAAAAGGGACCAAATTCAAGAGGACAGAGGAGGAGGAGGAGCCGTCATATTGAAACGTACCATTTCATTTCTAAAGCCGTCATTTCAATTCTGTTATTGTGTGTGTGTTGAAAAATAATCAAACACATAAAGAAGTCACCAGTTTTTTTTATGTATTTAAACCAGGTCATCAGTTTTTGGTATGATTGGAGCTAGAGAAGATATTTAGTAGAATCCCCACTCCCCAAGCATCAATATTAACATTAAGATATCCGTAATATGTTAATGGGAATATAACGGGAGGAATGACAAGTTAAACGCATCTATACATACAGTGATTGATTTTAATGGCATGAAAACCAATCTAGAGGTTAAGGAATTGCATTCATTGTAGATTTATATTTACATTTTTTTGTGTAGAGGTTTCTTAAGAGATATTGTTTTGCGCACAGTCCAATCTAATAGGAATAATTTTTTTTAAAAAATCTGTCTGATCCATAGATGGGACCATAACAAGTACTACCACCCTGAATCAGAGTTGCCTTGGGAGTAATGGCAATGAAAGGATATTCCACACTCCTAGAACTGGAACCTCATCATCAGATGTAGTGTCAAACTCAGGACACCCCTTTTTTCCCCACCGTTCTGCAGGTGATACAATCAGCATGTTGGGTTAGTAAAATGGTAATTCCTGTATATGGAGTGAGTGAGGGAGAGGGTCTCTGTGATTGGATATACTAATCACGTGATGAGTCCAGAAGTCTTGGTGCAAAAATCCAAAATCCAGTCAGACAGATTCCATCAGACGTTCTGTGAGGTGGGGACATTAAAAGCTCTCAGAAAGACAACCCTAAGATACCAGATATCTTCTTCAGCATGCCAGTAAATCCCTTAAACTCAACTTTTTACACAGGGAGGACTGTATATTGCTATTAATTGTTTCACGTGTTGATTAATAGATTGTTTGAATTAAACGAAGTATTAATTCATTTATTTGTTGCTGTTAGCTTTAGAATAAATGCTATACTAACACCATAAGCATATTCAAATCCTTACTAATAGATATTTTAAATGTTGAAAAAATAATCAGACATAAAGAGTGAGTAAGTAAGTAAGGTTGGCGACTGTAGTCTAGGGTGACCTGAAGGTTTCCTTTTCAATAGCTACCACACCAAGGTGTAGAGGAGGGCACTACTCCTTTCTCTGGATTGCTCCACTTTACTCTTGATCCTTACCTTATAATGCAGAGTGTTAAGCAAGGAGGCATCAAGTACCATTTTTTGAGTCTTTGGTATGACTCGACCTGGGTTTGAACCCTGGTCTCCCGGGCCATTGGTGAGCACTCTAACCATCATGCCGATACCTGTTATTTTATCCATTGCAAAATATCTGTCATATTTGGGTCTCCAGTTATTGTCTGCTTGACGCTAAGAAAGATATTTAGTTGAATGCCTACTCACCAAGGACTAATATTAACATTACAATATCCGTGATATACTAATGCTCAACATAACGGAAAGAAAGACAAGATAAACACATTTGTACATATAAGAACAGTGAACATTTTATATACACAAAATACCTACAAGTTGCATTAAAAGGAAAGAATACACAAACGTGTCCCAACAGCTAGAATTATATACACATATTGTCCCATGATCAAGCTATATTTGGAAGGGGTTGTAGTGATACTGGAGCAGTGCCAAGAACCAACAAGATGTTAAAAGAAGTAATGACAAAAACTGGGTTGTGAGCATCCTGCTCAATGCATTGTTCCGGTTGAAATAAAATAAAAAAATTAAGAATTCTGAACCAGACAAAGGCGTTCGTGCCCTAAATAATAAATTTTTTTGGCTGTGCCTTTTAATCCACCTAACACACATAAATAGACCCCTTTTTGGCCAGCAGACAAGAGTTCCCGACTCCAGCATACAGAGTGACACCTTTACGACAGACTACCACATTAATCTAGAATCAGCAGCACCCAAGGACCAACACCTTTCTACCTTTTCACCATATGAAAAAGTATACCCAAGGACATGTAAGTAACACTTTTGGATCAACTTTAAATGTCAATTTCTGAAACATGTTAAATTACTTTGTTCTGTCTAAGAACAAAATTATTCACGCTCTTAAACAAGAAATCTGAAAAATAAAAACTTTTATAAAATTGTAATTTTTGCAGTATAAAATTCTTATCGTTACAATGTATAAAAATTTGCTTTACATTATTCTTATTCATATTTACCAACCCCTCCGCTCGGGCAGGATATGACACAAGGTCAATTTTTAAGCGGAGTTTAACAGGTTTGAATTCAGAGTTTTCCTTCTCCTAGTCTAGTTGCCTCACCAAGGCTGAAGAACCCAGTCTACCCTACTATTTATCCATAGTTGGAGGGAGAATAATTGGATTCATACCTTTCCCAAGGGTATTAGTGTTATGTGAAATGCAATCGGTCTC
The DNA here is from genome assembly GCA_963585895.1 of Sepioteuthis lessoniana. Lineage (NCBI taxonomy): Eukaryota > Metazoa > Mollusca > Cephalopoda > Myopsida > Loliginidae > Sepioteuthis > Sepioteuthis lessoniana. The sequence continues at coordinate 60,397,730 of OY757913.1, read as the reverse complement.
GTCCAGGATTTGAACTCGTGTCATCGTGTCCATTTCCTACGACAATAACCATTACACCACGGGCACCTCCTATACTTTACATTATTCTTATGGGGGTTAATCCGTCTGACTAACCTACCAACCCTTATAGGATACAAAATAGATAAAAAGTTTACTTGATGAGGGGGTGGGGGAAAGCAAAATAGCCATTTAGCTTTTATTATTCATATCTCTCCTGTTCCAAGAACTGAGGCAAAAGGGGTTGAGAATGGGTTTCTGGGACTGTCGTGTGACACCCCCATTCTCTAAGGGAGATAATTATTTATTGCCTCCATACAAAAGGATTCTATGATTTACCCACTGCTTGGAAGAACCAGAATAGAGAGAAAGTGTTTCCATTGACGGTTTTCAGAGTTTCAAGACATATTCTTCCCCTTATGATCTCAACTTGTCTTGATTCTTCCTCCGTAGTGAATTCTCACCCTTTATTCATACTTATGATTGATATTTCTTCCCAGTTCATTCTCTGACTAAGTTTCATGCTCTAAGATTTGAAATTCCTTTTATAGGAACCAAGTGCTTACCATTTGAGAAGCATTTGTTTATACTGATTTCCTAAGTCTCAAGATTTTATATAAATGACCCAAATTTGGAGTTTTCTGACATAAAGAAAAAATTAATGGTTACCCTTGTTTCAATTAATTTTGTTGTGTCATTTTGGAAAAGTAATTTTAATTTGGATTTGCCATCATCAGATGATCCTTTTAATTGGGAGAATCTGTATGTCCACATATAATTCTGAAATAGAAAAAATAAAACTCATTTATCAGAATATACATAAGTGTTAGAGGGAAAGAAAAAAAAAGGAAAGAGAGATAGTTTGAGAGGGGGAGGATCACAAAAATGCTATAGGGAGGGTGAATGAAACAGTCCTTTGAGAGTCTGTAAATTCTACCAAATAATTTCAATACTTTTAGGCAGCTCACAGAGTTCACTTTCTACAATGCCATCCACACCGCCAATAGATAATGAGTCTTTCCAAAAACAGTTACAAAAATGATTTAAAGACAAATTAAATCTTATTTACAGAAAAAACAAGTTTTGAATCATTGAATAATAGAGATGAGTGTTTATGAATGAAATTGTTTCTTGTTTTAAATAAGAAAGGGATTGATAGATAGATTTTAATGGCATGTCAACCTGTTTGGGGTTATTTTATGCCTAGAGGTTAGGGAATTGCATTAATTATACATTCAAATCCATATTTTTCGAGTAGTTGTTTCCAGAAAGTTTTTCTTTTGTATAGTCTTATGACATACAAATAATTTTTAAACAGAACTATTTGACTTATAGATAGGACCCTAACAAGTACTAATACTCTGAGTCAGAGTGAATCTGGGAATAATGGCAATAAAGTGATACTCAGTATAAATCAGAGCTCCAAAACTGGAGTCTCACCATCAGATATAGTTTAGTGTCATACCCAGGACACACCATTTTTGGGGTAGGGGCGCTTACCCACTTCTGCAGGGGATATGGTCAGCATACAGACAAAGACAAGAGAAAAAAATAATCAAATGCTAAAAGATTTAGATGCTACTCACCCGAGTCTCACTGTCATACAAAGAAAATCCAACATGGATGTCAAGGGTCAATCCAGACAGGCAACCTCTCCAATTGCAGCCAAATGTTTTACTCTGCAAATAAGATTGTTACATAGTGAAGATAAATAGGTAAGAATAATTAATAATATAATAAACTAATAACAACAACACTTAGCCATGAAGATGTCTGTGGCTTTGCAGAATAAATGTATTTAAATTCAAATCAGAACTAATGTTTGTGGCTTTGCAGAATAAATGTATTTAAATTCAAATCAGAACTAATTATGAGGACAGGAAAGATAGTTTAGTTTGGTTTCTTTATTAATTGCCATATTGTTGTGACTGTAGTTATCAATTGAAAATTTGGAAGGTTAACACTAGGTTTATTCCTTTTGTACAAGGGAATATCAATGAGTCAAAATGTGCAGTAATAAATTACTGTAAAGTGAGACAAACTCCAGGAGGAGGGCCTAAGCAGTAAACAACAAACTCCAAAACTATCACAGCTACCCACAGTCCAACTTCTTGTAGGAGAAAATATCATCCCTTACAACGCATATCAATCTTCTTATAGAAGAATAGTAGTGGTACTATTTAACTCATACCTGGGAAATAAGGGAGTTCATACCTTTCTCAAGGATATTAGTCCAAAAGTGAACATAATACTGTAACTAGAATTGAAACTCACTTCATAGCCTAAGTCTAACATTCAAACCATTACACCATCTTTGTAAAAGAATAGTAGTGGTACTATTTAACCAATAGCTAGTGTGAGAGATAAAGGCAGTTCATACCTTTTCTAAGGGTATTTGCAAGTTAATGCAACAGCACAAATGGAGTTTGAACTTGCTTACTATGTCACAGTACAGCACATTCATATTTACCCAACCCCTTGGCTTGGGCAGGATATGACACAAGGTCAATTTTTAAGTGGAGTTTAACAGGTTTGAATTCAGAGTTTTCCTTCTCCTAAAGTAGTTGCCTCATGAAGGCTGAAGAACCCAGTATGCCCTGCTATTTACCCATAGCTGGAGGGAGAATAATTGGATTCATACCTTTCCCAAGGGTATTAGTGCTATGTGAAATGCAATCAGTCTCGTCCAGGATTTGAACTCGTGTCGCTGTGTCCGTTTCCTACGATGATAACCATTACACCACGGGCACCTCCTTTTACACCAAGGGCACCTCCAATCCAGCTCATTAGCTATTATGCCATTGGGATTTCCCTCTAGAATGTTTGGGAATTAAGGTTTGCTTAGTTGGTTTTGCAGCATGTAGCCTCTTGTTAGGTTACTTAATGCTCAAGTCTTTTACTTTGCAAGTAATTATATGGTTACAAATAATAATTATAATTTGAAAAAATTATAGTTTCAAGTAACTATTCTTAATACAAATAATTTACACACAGTTATATGATATCTAGTATTCTTATACAAATAATTTTCAGCAGGTCTATTCCACTTATAGATGGAACTCTAACAGGTACTACCACTCTAGTTTGATTTTATGGCATATCAAACATCATAGGTTATTTAATGCCAAATCCTCTTTATATATTAAATATATACGATTTGTAAAAGCATTTTGTTGATCACATTTTTAAACGAGCCCTATTTCATTCTTTTTTCATGCAATTAAATAGTTCTAAATATTGCTATTTATTACTAATAATTCAATTAAACATCAGTCATTTGTTTACACACACTTAAATGACCAAACATTTATATTTCAAGCAATTCATTTTAGCCTCAGTCATTTGTTCGCACACAGTTTAAGTGTCAAACAGTTCTATTTGACCTATAGATAGGACCCTATCAGGTGCTTCCACTCCAGACCAAAGTGGACCTGGAAGCAATGGCAATGAAGGGATACTCTGTATTCCCCAAAGTTCCAGCATTACTGGAGCCTCACAATCAGATTGTTTAGTGCCATATCCAGGACATTCATTGAACGGGGTCTTACCCCTCTGCTGAAGTGCAGCCAACTGGGCCATACCACTCTAGGTCAGAGTGGACCTGGGAGTAATATCAAGGAGTGACTACACTCTCTCCACAGCTCAAGAACTGGAGCCTCACTACCTGATGTAGTTTAGTGTCATTCTTTTGACCCTCCTTTTTCTTGAGGTGGTGGTCAGGGGGTTACTCACCACTCAGCAAAGGATGCCGATGGTATATTCTTGGCACCATTGACATGGCAGGAAATTAAGATATAAACATTCACTAATCTATTTATTTCTATACAAATAAAACTGCATATATTACCAGCACTACTAAGCTCCTTTTTTTTTTTTTTTTTTTTTTACATAATTGCCAATGAGAGTAATGTACTTATCCTAGCAGGGAAAAAGTGCATAAATATCTTCAAAGTGCCAATTTGCATTGGTAGCCAATCAGAGGACAATGTCAAATCTCATGAATTATTTCATAGACTCTTAAATCAAATTCCATAGCCAAATCATGAAGTTTTCACTGTCTGTCATCTTGAATCAAAGCAATGTTATCAACAAAAGATAACAACATGCATGTTGAAACAAATGACTTTAGTTTCTAATTCATATATATAGGTACTATTTACCAACCCCTCCGCTCGGGCAGGATATGACACAAGGTCAATTTTTAAGCGGAGTTTAACAGGTTTGAATTCAGAGTTTTCCTTCTCCTAGACTAGTTGCCTCACCAAGGCTGAAGAACCTAGTCCGTCCTACTATTTACCCATAGCTGGAGGGAGAATAAGGGGGTTCATACCTTTCCCAAGGGTATTTGCGCGAAAGTGAACGTAATAGCGCGACTGGAGTACGAACTCGCGTACTACGATTCCGCAGTTCATCGCTTTAACCATTACACCATGATATATAGGTTGGCTGTTTAAAAGAGAAGTTATGTTGGGTGAGAACACTGTACATTGTAGTTACTTTGTTGATACAAGATAGAAAACTTGCCCAAATATTAAAAATTTAAATATCAACTTTTGATTCCAATACAAAATTTCTTTGGTTTGGTTTCTTTCTTTAATGGCATATCAACCTTTGTAGGTTATTTAATGCCAAAGCCATTCTCCAAGAAGAACAGTAGTGGTACTATTTAACCCATAGCTGGGAGGATTAGGGGGTTCATACCTTTCCCAAGGGTATTTGCCCGAAAGTGAACGTAATAGCGGGACTGGAGTACGAACTCGCGTACTACGATTCCGCAATCCATTGCTTTAACCATTACACCATGAGGACACCCCCAAAATTTCTTTGATTCTACCAAAATAATTCTGGGAACAAATAGTAACTTGTGTTAACCTTAAGGAAGTTGACAGCATGGTGATTGGTCCTATACCAAGCTTTTTCTAATTGAAGAACATCTGAACGACTTTCAAGACTGAGGTAGATGCTGCCTCCTGTTCCTGTCTGGATGGTGAAACAATGTTGACGATCGTCTGTTAATTCTGTATCCTAGAAGACAAAACATTAGTGAAATATTATACTAGGATCAAAGACTGTGGAAGGAGCATTATGACAATAATCACAAAGCTTATTTTAGAAAGATACAAGAATAGCACAAAGCAATTTAAATGCATCTGGGATTACAGAAGATATAATGCAGAAAAACCTGAAATTGATTGTTCAATGCTTAAAAAAGAAAATACCTGTAATGAGGGTTCAATGAATTATAGATTGTGCCAAGATGATAAATTTTACATTGTTAGTTTTCCAGACTCAAATAAACTACTGAACAAAAGGTTGGAATTCGTGTCAAGATGCCATCATGGCAGGAAGTATCTTCTTTCCAATTTGGCACCAGATTAAGTCATGTGACTTGTTATTACATTCACTTTGTAGTCATATAACTACAAAAAATGTATAAAAGTACTCATCATTGAATATGTTGGACACGTAGATTACCAGCTCATCTGACCATAGGAGTCATGAGTATTACCCTACCTTATTTTCTCAATTGTTTGTTTATATATATATATATATATAATTAACATAAAAGATAGATAAGTAATTAAAAGAATACATACAATAATAAATTTATAAAAGAAACATTTTATAATATTGTAGAAGCCATTTTGTTCCATGAAAGTTAGAAATATTTTTAAACATTTTCAACTAAATTAATGAATAATAAGTAAAACAAAAACTCTATAACACTTACAACATCTATCCCATAATAGTTGTGATATACGTATTAAAATTTCATATACAAGATATAAGAACTATCCAGAGTTAGAGATCATATTTTCGGACCCTCAGCTCATTAACCCTTTATTGGTTTTTTTCTATTTTCAAGGTAAAAAAAACAAAAGATTATTCCATCTCTCATAATTCTTGTTAAAGTTGTATGTATGTTTCATATACAAAATATAACTATTATGGGAAAGAGATTGTAATATTTTTCCAAAGCCTAGGAGAAAAAAAAGAGTCATGTCATCCCTAAAGAGAATTCATCTGGATAATTACAAACAATTACCTTTAAAATCCGAAACATTGATTCATAAACCTTGGACACTCGTTCACAGTTATTCCAGTCGCGCAAATCCGCCTGAAAAACACATTTTACTTTTATCTTAAATAAAACAAAAACCTGGAAAATGATTTCATTACAACTGTTTTATTTTTCCGTCTACATAAAAGCACCAAATTTAAAGTTAAAAATTATTCGATCAGGAAACAGCCCACATTTACTAAAATGTGCTACCATAGTAACAATTTGTACAGCTGTCATATAAGCTAAATCTTGGTGGCTATAAGGCCATTATCAGTCAGGGTCATGGAACGAATTCATAAGTGACATTCTCCTAGAGACCTCTTCACATGGATGTGCAAGTATTGAACAACCAACAAGAACTTATCTACAAAAGCTCTGTATGGATACAAGATATAGTCTAGAGGATCTGCCAGAAGCAATGTATGATAGGGACGAATGGTGAAAGAGAGTCAGGGAAACCTGTGCTAGCAGTGCTATATCATGATGATGATGAAGGCTATCATACTCTATTTCCAAATTAATCCAAATTTAGAAAGTATAAATGAAAAAAAAAAAACAAATTTACAAAGTATATGGGAATATGTATTTACCCAAATTCTCTGTCATAGGCAGAATGTGACACAGGGTCAGTTTTTAAGCAAAGTAAAGCTGGTTTGAATTCAAAGTTTACCTTCCTTGAAACCAGTTGCCATACCAAGCCTACTATTTCATCCATAGCTGGGGAGGGACGAGATGGATTCATACCTTTCCCAAGGGTACTTGCATAAAGTGAAACACAAAAACTGCATATATAAATTCAGAGTTTTCCTTCTCTTAGTCTGGTAACCAAGGTTAAAGAATCTAGTCTGCCCTACTATTTACCCATAGCTGAGTGTGTGAAGGGCAAGAAAACAATTTTTTTTTTCTTTTTCCTAGGGAATAAGAGCAAAGAGAAAAGCAAACTGCTTCATTTAAGATTTGAACTCTGATCATCAATTCCATTTCTTATAATGATAACAGTAGTAATAGTATATACAGCATTCTTTTTCTGCTCAACAGTTAAGTCCATTTTTTTAATTGCATGTAAAGGTTGAACACTGATAATGCAGCTCTTCTTTAAATCTAGAAATAATTAAATTACATCTACATATTTGTAAGCCTACTGAAAAACTGTTCTGCCTATTCTAGAGTTGAATTGCTGCATAAGAATAATATCTAATACAATGTACTTATAACCAAACAATGCATTTCTTATACAACTCAAAGAATAAGGAAGAATGCACTCTATGAAAAGCTAAACATAACTTACTTAGCATGAAGTGTATTTTGGATGTGATAATTTATCAAAGAATATTATATGAAAAATATTTACGTTTCTAATACTCCTAATATCTAAAAAATTTGAAATGTATATAATCAAAAGATAAGAAATGTATTATTGATATCAAGCAAACTATATTAATAGAAGTTTCAAGTGTTGAAAATTTTAGTTATGACAAATTGATTTATTTCAGGTCATTTGTAAAATTAGACTTTTGCTACTTGGCCCTTTTAGTACTTTGCCTCAATCCATCCTTAATATATTACTTAATTTTTAATTATTCTCAATCAGTTTTGATCTCAGAAGAACAGTTTCTAATTATCTTTATGCTTTAAAGATACGAAGTGCATACGATAAGTTTCCAGATTTTTTTCGTATGGGCACTTTTATTGATAGTACACACATAAAACTCTAGTCCCCTTCGAAGTAAGCTCCTCCAGCTGCAATGCACTTGTTGTACCGTTCCAACAACTTCTGCTAGGCCCCATGGAAGTCTTCTTGTGTGAGCGTGTCAATGACCTTCATCACAGCCTCTTTCATCTCCTCATTTGTCTCATAACGACAGCCTCTGAGTTTAGGGAATAACCAAAAGTCACAGGGAGCAACGTCTGGACTATAGGGAGGCTGAGGAACTGTCTTGATGCGCATCTTGGTCAAATAGTCTGTGACACGGATGGAGTTGTGGACTGGTGCATTGTCCTGCTGGAAATGCCACTGACCACTGATTTGAAGAGTGCTAGCCTCTTCCGACGGAATCTCTTCCTGAACTCCCTTAAAACCTCAACATAGTAACCTTAACCTTAACCCTTTGGCCAATTAACTCTGGTCTATTGACTTCTTTACTCATCCCACACCTTTCATCATCCCTCACAGACTCCCTGCCTTCCTTGAATCTCTTATGCCACTCAAAAACTGATGCTCATTTCATGCAAGATGCTCCAAAAGCAGTCTGAAGCATTCCATACGTTTCTGTGGCATCATTTTTTCCAAGTTCAAAACAGAATTTTATTGCATATCGTTCTTCTAAAGTGTCAGATTGCATTTTTGAAATTCAGCAGCTGTGACAATCAGGCTTTAGTAGGGTGTATTCCAATTGCTGCTGTAGCTGTTCATTTGAACCTGAAATCATAAAAATTGGTCAGTCATCTCATAAGATGTATAGCAATAACATACTGAATTTTCAAGAGTCTATGACAGTTTTAAATGCCCATACGAAAATAGTCTGGAAACTTATCGTATGCACCTCATATGAAATGTACATAATTAGAATATCAGAGGGGTATTATTAGATTATAATTACATAGCTAACAGCAAAATGGATAATCCAACCAAGCATGACAGAAAATTGATGGTGTGTCTATAATATAGGTTTGGTTTAATTTCTATGTTTAATGGCATATCAAACTTTGTGAGTTATTTAATGCTAAAGTCATCCTTGTAGAAGAACAGTGGTACTATTTAACATATAGCTGAATGTAAGGTATAAGAGGGTTCATACTTTTTCCCAATGTATTAGTCTGAAAGTGAAACTTGCTTTCTTTAATGTCATAGTTCAGCACATTAGCCACTACACCACAGAGACTCTCCCCAGTCTGCTTGATGCTCAAGGAGATATTTAGTCCAGTTTTCCCTCAACAAGAACCAATATTAGCATGAGTATATCCATAATATACTAACACTGAACACAGCAGAAGGAAAGACAACACATTTGTACATAGAAGAACATTTTACCTTTTTAAATATGTAATATTCATACTAATAGTATAAAGAAAAAATACACAAACATGATCCAACAGCAAGAATAATACACATATTGTTCCATGAACAAGCAGCATGTAAAAGGGGTACAAAAATGGAAAAAGCTTACTTGATTTAGTAAAGTAAAATAGCCATGTGGCTTTACCATTCCTTGGCAGGGTCCAAGACATGTTGCTACAATTTTAAGAACAGAAGAAAAAGAGACAGAGAATGGATTTCTGGATTGTCATGAGGCACCCAAGGGACATGCCTATTCTCTAACAGAGATATTTATTGTTTCCCATTCAAAGAACCCATTTGAATAACTTTTCTAATGTCAATCACCCAGATAGAGGTTTTTATTACAATGAAAACTAACAGTCATCTAATGAATTAACTGCTTTTATTGTGCCAACTGTTTAAAAAGTAAAAAGATTCTTAGAAATAAACCAAAGATAATTCTTTTTCATGAACACTGATATTAGAATACACATTTTTTTTTTAAGCAGAGGGGAAGGGAATCCTATTTTCATTAACTGAAATTATTTTCTGATTAAAAATTTTTAAAGAAAAAAATCACTTACAGGTGGAGTATCAAACAAGTAAATTTCACTTCCTTTTAAAGCCAAAAACTTTGGCCTCCACGCTTGCCATTGTCGGTTGACTTGAATTTTCTCAAAGCACCAACAAACATGGAAAATCTGAGGAGCAACAAAATTAAATCATTTAAAAAACACTTTTAAATAAATTTGAATGAATGAATATAATGATAAAATATTGGATAGCATTGAAGACATGGAAACTAATTTGATGGAGTGTTTCACCTGTTTGGTTTGCTTTCTTTGTATAATAGAATATCAACCTTCATGAGTTATCTAATGCCCAAGGCAGCCTTGTAGAAAAACAACAATGATACTACCCATAGCTGGCAGAGATATAAAAGTTTCTACCTTTCCCCAGGGTATTACTCCAAAAGTGAACATAATAGCTTTACTGGAGTTTGAACTCACTAAGAAGTTGCAGTCCAGCATGTTAGCCTCTACGTCACGGCTTGGCCACGTTTTGCCTCTTGAGTTCCTTCCAAGCAAAATGTGTATATTAATATATAAACACTAGACCAAATTGGTTTTCTTGTCTTATTTCTCTTTTAAATGATTTAAAATACCAAGAATCTATCAATTTCTTTTGTTAATTATTTGCATTCAAAACAAAAATAAGGACAATTATTTTAAGCGATAACCCAGAAGAAGTGGTGAAAAAAAAAAGGATGATTTCAGTCCAGAAAGAAAAGGGAGAATCAAAATGACTAACAAAGCAATCCAGATTATCTCGGCAGTACGATGTAGGGGAGATAACTATGTCAGTTTTTAAATATTAGTTCTCGTTTGATTATAAAAAGAATGAACGCCGATTCCTTCGTTTATAAATCATAGAGTCACGTTTAATAACTTAACAAATCACGCCAAAACACATATTATACTCTGATGGAATCTGTTACTTTTCAACATTTATTATTTGAATACTATTTCAGCAATATTTTTAAAAATTTGATTCTGAACTAAAAAGTATCATGAAGGTAGATTTTAATATCACAATTTATTTTAGTTTTAGTTAACTAGTTTTATTTAATCTTTGCAACGATGGTTAAACAACCGACTTCAAAGACTTGTACCCAACAACGAGTCATTCAGGACCTGGCTGTAATTTTATAACTTATTTCATAATTCCAAAACTAATAAATTAAAAAAAAATACCAGTTCACTTTTAAGTAACAAACAAGATTGATGACTCCTCTACTCTGAGTATATTTCTTGAAAAAATTTGGATAATTTAATATTTCTCAAATGATACATAAGAAAACATTGAAAAAATCTTTTAAGTTTTTTGAACACAAATTATAAATATTTAATAAATGAAGTTATAACAAAAACAAAAGATTTATTTAAAGGCCACTTTTGAAGACCATTAAGTTGAAAAGTTCAAAATTTATAGATTTAAAAAAATTATTAGTCCTCTTATATCAAACCAACAAGATCAATGACCTCTCAACCCTGAATATATTTCTTAAGAAGTTTTTGGGATAATTTCTAGTTTTTCAAGTGATCCATAAGTAAAGAAACTAAAAAAAAAAAAAAAAACCTTAAAGTTAAAAGATGAAATTAAAAAATTATTTGGAGACCATTAAGTCAATATTTAGTCACATCCTATTTGTAAAATTTATACAATAATTAACTTTAAATAAATAAATAATGAGAATAAAAATATACTATAATACCGGACATTGGCATAATGGTTAGAGTGTTCGCCAATGGCCTGGGAGATCTGGGTTCAATACCAGGTCGAGTCATACCAAAGACTCAAAAAATGGCACTTGATGCTACCTTGCTTAACACTCAGCATTATAAGGTAAGAATCAAGGGTAAAGTGGAGTAACCCAGGGAAAGAAGTAGCACCGTCCCCTACACCTTGGTGTAGTAGCTATTGAAAAGGGAGCCTTCGGGTGACCCTTGACAACGGTCACCAATTTTACTTATAATTAGCATTTAGCAACTATCTTCTTTAAGAAAATATAGTGATCAGCATGAATGTGAATAATGATCCACACTATTGTTAAGTCACAAATTGAATTGGAAATTGCTTTATCCTTTAGATTAGAGCATTGTACTAACAACAATCCAACAGCAAGGTGCCATCTTTGTTATCTTATGGTAACATGCAAAAATACAAAAATCAGATGAATATAGGTTGCAATTGCAAAAACATTATAAGCAGAATGGTTTTCAGGTAACAATAAAATAAAATCAACCCACCTGGTCTTCAGGTATCAACATTTTGTTCCATTTTGAAATCTTCAAAATAAAATAAAAAAATTAGATAAAGATTTTCTTATAAATATATATCCTCAAAATCAAAGAGGTCTCTTTTATTAATAAAGAATGAACCAATGCAATCCACTTTCATAAGTTACTAATGTTATCATTATATTCATCATCTCTTCTAGTTTTACTGCAATTATTTCAGGTGCATCACCATAGTACAATGGTGATGCTCAAGTCTTTTTGATCATTACTACAGTTTAATCAAAACTGGATTATCCACTCTTATAATCTTTTGCCAGATTAAGCTAAGCTTAGCAAATACCTTAGCATAGAGCATTGGTTTCTTAACTTATGTTGTTGTTGAACCCTTATACAGTTTTCCAAAATTCCCAGAATACATACCTGTATTCCTTGAGACAACCCCGCCACCCTAATTTAAAGATATTAAATGAAGCAAAAAATTATTTTTAGAAATATCTGAAAAAAAATTATTCATATAAAATTTTTCATAAATTCAATATAAAAAACAATAAAACAATTTTTTAAAAAAAGTTCTATCTATTTATTATAGATTTTTAATTTTGGTGAAAAATTATTAAAAACAAATTAATAAACAGAGATTTTATCTTTTGGTTGATGTATTTTTTCACTTGTTTCCCTTGGAGAGATAAACATAATATTTTGCAAAGAAAATATTTGAAAATACTGACTACTGATTTTTTAAATTAAATTTTGATGAAATACACCTTCCTACTTTGGGAAACACTACTATATATTCCAGGGTAACTTAAAGCTACACTTTTTTAAAACCTTATTTTTTTGATGCAGGAGTGAGAAAAGTTTTGGTAAATGGGCCAAAGGTTGGAATGTTTACTAAAACTTTTGTCAACCAGCATCGAAAAAAGGTCTCAAAAAAAGTTTGGCTTTAAGTTAACCTTACTGTGCTTTTAACCAGGACTATACAGCAATAGTTAGCTAACTAATCTTTCAGAGTATTTCTTGAGTAGTGAGTTTGATCCTTATTAGGTTCCTCATACTGGTAGCCTTGTACCAGACTAAGTAAGACTGGGAAAATATTTGAGAATTCTCCTATAGTGTAATGAATAACAAACTAGTCTCCCAGACAATTATTTGTCTCTTACAGTGTTCCCTACTTGATCAATTGATTTTAATGGCATACCTACCCATTTAGGCTTATATTATGCCCAGAGGTTAGGGAATTGTGTTCATAGTATGTTCATATTTACATTTTCTGTGTAGTTGTTTAAGAGTTTTTTTTGGTGGGGGGAGTTGCACACAGTAAAATAAAATAATTTTACAACAAATCTATTTGATTCATAGATGGGATCCTAATAGGTATTACAACTCCAAGTTACAGTGAGATCTGGGACTAATGACAATGAAGAGCTACTCCATACACCTCAGAGTTCCAGGAGAAAGGCAACTTTGAAAAAGAAAATGGTTTCACATTAAAAAAAACAAGAAGCAGACGATATTCTACAGAAACTATAACAGATGCAGACTGCACAGATGATCTAGTGCTTCTTGAAATAAACTTGACCAAACTAAATCTCTGCTGCATAACTTGGAGCAAGCAGCAAGAGGCATCGACCTCAATATAAATGCAGATAAAACAGAGTTGATGTATTTTAAACAAGATGGAGACACCAGTTCATAGACTTTGGCAGCAATATATCATCTACCGAAAATTATATCAATACATACATAGAAAAGGCATAGAGTGTTATCGACAGGTTGTCAACCAAATGGAAATGTGATCCCTCTGATAAAATAAAATGAGATTTCTTTCAAGTTGTGGCTATGTCAGTACTACTGTACGGATGCACCAACTAGACTCTAACAAAATTCTTAGATAAGAAAATGCTAGATTGGAACAATACAAGAATGCTACATGCTGCTTTGAACAAATCCTAGAAGCAGCACCCCACAAAACAAGCAACTATTTGGCTGCTTAGCTTCGATTTCACTAAAACCATTCAAGTAAGACAAACAAGATATGCTGGGCACAGCTTGAGAAGTAAGGATGAACTCGTAATTGATGTTCTCTTATGGACTCCTACACATGGATGTACCAGTGTCGACCATCCAGCAAAGACTTATATACATCAGCTCTGTGAAGAAACTGGATGTAATCTAGAGGACCTACAAAGAACAATAGATGATAGGGATGGATGGCAAGATGGAGAGTCAAGGGACTAAATATGCACATATAAATGAATTATTTGTGGAGTTGTTTATGGTGTAATGGAAATGAACACTGCCATCCATGTTCAAATCTGAGATGAGACTGTTTCACTTTCTACTAATGCCCTTAAGAAAGGCATGAGTCCATTTCTTCTCCCTCCAGTTATGGGTAAATAGTAGGGTATTGAAGTAAATAGATAATGATGTGGATGTGGTGTTTTTATACATTTATTTAGGTAAGAAGCTGCCAGTACCAAAATGGCTACTGTCCCTCTCTGGAAGTCACTTTTTCCCCTTTTCCAACTTCCTTGGGGAAAGCTCTCAGTAGAGGGGAGATAACTTCGAATGCAACACCACTCCCATATTTTAATTTGTGTTTCTGACTTGTCTCCCTGGTATATTAATGACGAAGTCGGCATATTTTGTGGGTAGTGTAGTGTTCCGCTTATTACGTCCACCTCTCGCACTCGTTTGTTGTGTGTTGGTATTTGGTGGTCTTGATATGGGGATAGTTGCAGTTTTGTTGTAAGACGTATGATCCGGACCAAATGGGGCAGTGTATGGGCTAGCAGTGTCATTAAAACCAGGGTTGGCAGGGGTATTGTTTAGGGATCTATATTTGTGTCTGGACTGGGTGGGGGAGTGATACTTTTGGGGGTGTTGATAGGGTTTGTATAATTTTATGTCACTGATGTGTCTGAAGATGGTGTGCGCATTATTGCGGTCGTTGTCTGCAACTAGTTCATAGCGGCTACCTTGTACATCCGTTACCATGTGTGGTGTTGGGTCAGATTGGGATACAAATTTGTTTTTGATGATCACTTCACCAAAACTTTATCTCCCTGGATGATCTTAGGGTATTTTCGCCATGGGAAGTATTAATCTTGGCATTAGCGACCTCTTTCCTGTGACTGTCATGGATTTTTGCTTCCTGGATTTGGTTTTCAGTGGGGTTGGATTGTTGAGGAAACTTTGTCCAGTAGCCACCTCTAATGAGATGAAAGTATCTCCAGGTGTCAGTCCAGTGGCAGGATGTGGAGTAGAACGGTAGTAATGGAGAAGCTCATCAATGATTTCCTGGATTGGGAGTCATTTTTCAAGTCCGATTTGGATTACCTTTTTTAGTGGTTTCATGAAACAGTCAGCTTCATTTCCCTGTAGGTGATAGGGGTATGAGGCTTTGATTTTTATACCTCGTTTTGTGGACCAGTTGTGGAATTCTTGTCCATTGAATGGTGGTCCATTGTCACATTTATGACATTCAGGGTTGCCAAAGTTCTTATATATTTCTCCCAATGCTGGGAGGACATATTGGGCCTCGGTTGAGTGAACAATTTTTGTATCTGGAAATTGACTGAGGTTGCAGCGTACCACTAGTATGTGCCTTTGGTCTAGGAGGGGGCCAAACAAGTCAATTGATATGTTTTGCCAGGGTTTCTTGGGAATTGGGGTGGATGTAAGAGGTGCTTCTTTTGGTGTTTCTGTTGTTATTTGGCATTCATGGCAGTTTTCCACCTGGAGTTTTATGGCATTATCCATCCCGGGAAACCAGAAATGTGCTCTTAGGTGGCGCTTGATAGCATTCTGTCCTGGGTGTGATCCCTCATGGGCTAGGGAGATGGCTTCCTGCTGTAGGCTCTTTGGAAGGAGCATTTGGCCACCTCTGTGGATGACGTCATTTTCAATTGACAGCTCGCTAAAGAGTTTGTAATATTCTCGTAGGGTGGGGTCATTGTGTGGGGGCTGGTTGATAGCTATGAAGTGACGTAGTTGCGTTAGATTTGTGTCATTGAGTTGGGCTTCATGTAAGTGTTCTCTGCAGATAGCAGTTGAGAAGAGGGGTGTATTGTGTAATAGGAACAGTAGTTTTTGGTGTTTCTTTGGCAATACGTTGAGGCAGCTTGTGTAATGGTATTGCATGTCGGCTTATGAAGTCCGCTGGATTTTCCTTCCCTATTTTCCATACGACACACAGGTTGATGTGTTGGTGACGTAGGAGGATTCTTTCAATTCTCGCTGATGGTTTATTTTTGGATCTCTAGAGTGATTGGAGTGGTTGTTGGTCAGTGACCACAGTAACTTGTGGGCCACCAGCTAGGATATGGTGGAATTGGCAGAGACCAAAGTCAATAGCTGTTTCCTCCAGGTCTAGCTGAAAGTAGTTTTTTTTTTTGGTGGTTGTGGTGGTTTGTGATGCAAGTGCAACAGCTTTTGTTTGTTCTATGGACTGGCCTTGGGCAAGGATTGCACAGAGATCTGTGAAGTGAGCGCCAACAAAGATGAAGGTATTTTTGTTTGTGTCGTAGTGTCTGAGGAGCACATCAGTGGTAAATGTGTCTTTTATATTTTGAACCTCTTTTTCATGGGTTTCTATCCATTTGAAAACAGCATTCTGTTTTGTCAGTTCACGTAGGTTTGCTGTGGCAGCAGCAAGATCGGGTATGAAGGTGCCATTCAATCATACAGAGAAACAATCGCAGTTCATCTTTGGATGTTGGTCTCCCAGCTTCTTATACTGCTTGGACTTTATTTGGGTCTGGTTTTATCCCATTATTGTTGACTTTAAATTCCCAGAAAGAGATTTCTGGCTGACCAAGGATGCATTTGCTGGGGCTGTCAGTTAGTCCTGCTTTTTCAAGAGCTGTAATGACTGCTTCTAGCGTTTGGTAGTGTGTTTTCTTGTCAGCTGTTGCTATTACAATGTCGTCTTGGATGACTGCAGCGTTTGGAATGTTGGTGATGATGGGGTGGAGCCGGGAGTTGAGCTCACCTGATGCTGGTAGAGTTCCCATGGTGAATCTTTTATACCACATTAGGCGGTCTCCAGCACGGAATACAGTCAAGATTCAGGAATCTTCTGATAGCTCAAGCTGATGGAAGGCTGTTTTCAGATCTAGTTTACTGAATATAGATTTTCCAGTAAACATGGGCATGATGTCATCGACCCAGGGGATAGGGAGGTGAGTGTCATGTAGTGCTTTGTTGAGATTCCTTAGATCTACTGTAACTCTCATAGAACCATCTGCTTTTGGTACGAGTACTGGGTTGGATAGCCATGTTACTGGCCCATGGTGTGGTTTGATGACATCATCTGCTTCCATTTTATGGATCACATCATTAAATGTATCTTTTAAATGGTATGGGATGGGTCTTGGGAGTTGTATAACAGGTGATGCATTAGGCTTTATATGCAGTTGGATGGGTTTGGCCTTCATCTTTCCTAAACTGTGGAATACTGATGGGTGTTGTGTGATGATGTGGGCAATGGGAGGTCTAACAGATTTTCTTAGTTCAGTAGCATCACCGGTTGAAGCTGTTTTGGTTCCCATAGAATTGATGAGGCTTCCTTTTATCTCCATACTGGGTATATTGAAGGTGATTATACCCAGTGATTCTGCTAGGTTGCATGACACCAAGTTGATGGGTTTTTCCGGGAGGTCATCATCATCAACAACAATCCACGTCAATTTGCATTTTTTGTCTCTCTAGTGTATATGTGCTGTGAATTCACCTTTGGGGGTGATCAGTTTACTACCATATGGTTGAAGTTGGATGTGTGTTTTTGTGAGACGCCTGATCTTGTTGGGTACTTGGCTTTCCAGGATTACATTAGCTTCCATGCCTGTGTCAATCATGGCACAGATCTGGCATCCTTCAAGTGTGATGTTGGTGAAATTTGATTTTTTTTGTTGTGTGTGTGTCTTTTACAGTGGTAGCACCAATGATTGTTAATGTGGAGATATCCTTGTGATGTGTCAGGTATACTGGGGAGAAGTGGTTTTTCCTGCCACAAATGTTGCAGAATCTGCCTTGTGCTCAACATGTCAGTCCACGATCATATTTTGGGTCGCCACAGCCTAAACATCGCCTTTTGGATGTTGTTTCTAGCTGTTGAAATTGTTTGTTTTTTCGTTGGTTGCATAAGGAGTATTTTCCCCTTTTTTGCCAATTTTATTTATTTATTTAATTTATTTATTGAGACTTCCTGGCTGTTGAAGCCTGATTCTGAGTCATAAACCTGGATTTTGTTAAGGCCAGCTGTAAGTACAATGACTTCTTTATCAGCGTCTAATTTTCTGACAGCTTCTTTAGTGGTCTTAATTTTATGGGCTTGGGTAATGAGGGTGTCGAGCTCATGTTCTCTTTCTAGGACATCTTCTTTGATGCTTCTGATAGAGGTACCTATTATTATTTGGTCACGTATCAGAGTTTCATGTATTTTCTCTTTTTCTGTATAATAGGGGTTAGTACATTTAAAGGAGCATTTGTCGGCATGTTGTCTTACCTAATTAATAAAGGAGTCGATTTTCTCTCTGGGCTCTTGGTGGAGGACATGAAACTGGTAATGGAGGAGTACCTGGTTCTGTGTAGGCCTGTACCTGTTGCAGTCTTTGCACCATAGTGTTAAAATCTGCTTGTCTGAGTTGGGCTAAGTCCTGATTGAATTCGCCTTTTAGGTCCGTTTTTAGCCGCTTGCCTTGGAAAATGCATATTCTGAAAACTTTGGCTTTGTGTTACTGTTGGACGCGTTCGGAGGCATCTTCTTTTATTTCTCCGATACAAGCAACATCGTAAGACATTTCCCAGGCTTCGATGTAGTCTTTAAAGCCTGATAAGTGTTCCCCTCATGTAAGCATTGTGTAAAACATCCGGAAAAGTAGACTTCAAGAAAGGCAGTTTTTTTTTGCTTTTCTTTCTTGTTGTTGTGTGGTTCTTGTCACTTTGTCGCCAGTTGAAGTAAATAGATAATGACATGGATGTGGGTTTTTTTTATACATTTGTTTAGGTAAGAAGCTGCCAGTACCAAAATAGCTACTGTTCCTCTCTGGAAGTCCCTTTTTTCCCTTTCCCAACTTACTCGGGGAAAGCTCTCGGTGAAGGGGAGATAACTTCGAATGCAACAGGTATGTATTTACGAACCCCTCTGCACAGGCAGAATGTGACACTAGGTCAATTTTTTTTTTTTTTTTAAGCGGAGTTCAACAGGTTGAAATTCAGAGTTTCCCTTCTCTTAGACAGGTTGCTTAACCAAGGCTAAAGAACCCAGGCTGACATACCATTTATCCATTGCTGGAGGGAGAATAATTAGATTAATACCTTTTCCAAGGGTAATAGTGCTATGTGAAATGCAATCAGCATCGTCCAAGATTTGAACTCGTGTCATCATGTCCATTTCCTACGATGATAACCATTACACCACGGGCACCTCCATTAAATTGTAGGGTAGATTAGGGCTCTTTGGCTTTAGTACAACAACCAATCTAGGAGAATGAAAACTCTGAATTCAAACCAAGTGTACTTTGTGTTGCATCCTGCAAACAAACAATTTTGTATTTGATTCCTCTGTTGGCAACTATTGAGCAGCAAGTTTGTTTTACAAACCATTATTACTGCAAAGAGTTTGTTTCTCACTATTTGCTCCACATGGCCTTGTGTAACACACAACTAATCTCAGTAAATGCTTGAATACCTTTTTGTAGAGTCATATTTAGAGAGCTAGTTGTGCAAACTATTACAACAGTTGTGAGTTTCATTCTCACTGTGGGCACCACACTTTTTTCTCGTACTACACAAAGCTTAATAAACACCCACTGTAACTGTATACTCAGGTGCAATAGCCAGGTAAACCACAGCTAATGAGTTTAATTTCCAATGGGTGCTCCATACTACTGATCTTGTGTCAATCTAAACTACTATAACTGCATTCTTTATTTCTTGTAGCTCTCAAATAGGTAAATTAAAATAGCATTCAAAGTTGCTATGGTTGGTTTGGTTTCTTTGTTTAATGGCATATCAACCTTTGTAGGTTATTTAATGCCAATGCTATTCTCCTAGAAGAACAGTGGTATTACTATTTAACCCATAGCTGGGAAAGCTGCTATGAAATGTACCCTATTTTAAACAAGCTACAAAATATGTATAATATTAACTCTTCAATTCCTGAACCCTCTCTGTGTACCTGTGACAATTCCTAACACCTATGCACAACCCCCTGGAATCCTGGCTACAAATGTAAAATGTTATCTGTAATTACTACCTAACAAATTACAACATTTTATTGGCAATAGTGATGTAAAAATAGGAATTCCCGGTCTGAAATTCAGGTTACTTCAGTATCTGTACTTTTACACACTGACACAAATACCTGGTCAGTTGATTGATTGATTGATTTTAATGGCATGTCAATCCATCTAGGGTTATTTTATGTCTAGAGGTTAGGGAATTGCATACATTGTATGTTTATATTTACATTTATTGTGCAGTTGTTCCCTAGGATTTTTTTTCACACACATGATATTAAGTATCTCTATCTAATACAAATAATTTACACACAGTTGTATGGTTTCAAGTATTCCTATCAAATATCAATATTTTTTCAAGGAGATCTATTTGACTTGTATACAGATGGAGCCCTAACCAGTACTACCAATCTGGATCAGAGTGGACCTGGGAGTAATAGCAATGCAGGAGTACTTCACACTCTCCAGATCTCTAGAACTAAAGTCTTACCAGTAGATGTAGCTTAGTGCCACACCTAGGACATCCGTTTTGGTGGGGTTTTACCCCTCTGCCGGAGATACTGTCAGCATATTTTAAGTCCTGCCGATAGGCCATAAACACCAGGTCAGATTCTAAGGAACTAAAAACAGTTTTAGTCTCTTAATATATTTTGATATGACTTTTGCATATGTAATTTGCCAAGTAGAAAATTACAAAAAAAAACAAATTATGATTTGGTGATAAATAAAAATTGCAAATATCCTTAGATCCATTTTTGACCGATTATAAATTCTAATATTATAAACCGACTTGAAGACTGTCTTCATTAAACATTAAGCTCAATTCGAGGTCACATTCTATTTATAAAATATTTATTACAATTAATAAACAAATAAATAAGCTGGAGAACTCTATAATAAATGTTTAATTTTTATCTTCCTTGAGAAAATATAAAGATTGGAGTGAGTGCATAGTATTATTATTAAGTTCCAAATAGCTTTATTTTCTAAAAGCATTTTAATGCTATTGCTATGATGCAAAACCTTTTTCTGTGTTATAGTTTCATAAAGAATTTGATTATTGCATTATAAATTTCAATCTTCAATTATTTATTTTAAAATAACTCTTTCTACAGATCACACTCAGTTCATCTATGTTAGTGTAGGAGAATAGACCTGTATTAGTATTTAAGTTCCCCGACTATTTTACGTTGAGTTTATGTATATTGAAAATAAGGGTTTAGTATTCCTCACAAGTTTAATGTTTTAGTTTAGAATTAAGGTAGAATAAGCACATTATATGGCATAGTATAGGCACATAGATAAAGTGGTAAATGAAGGAAGTCAATGAAACAAATGAGTAAAAGATATGAAACAAATAATGGTTGTAAAACGGCGCAGACAAAATGAACATTTAAAACAAGGCGACGAACAAAAACAAATTTATATTCTACAACAATAAAACCTACATTAATACATAAAAATATTACTAACTCTACTAACAAAATAATAGTGTGTGTATATGTGTGAGCTTGTGTGTGTGTGTGTAACACAACTAAGCTACAAAAAGAATTGCAAGTTTAAAATGTCCTTTTTTTATGGCTAGAAACGGGCAGTTTCTCGGAGACGGGAAAGCGTCTCATAGTCCTTGTATATGAATGTCTGCGAGGCCCATTCATGGTGTTGCTTTTCTCTCCTGTTGATTCACGCTCAAGGGAGTGTGTTGCTGCTGCGGAGAAATTTGGTCAAAGAGAAAGAGGGTGTTTGAAGATGACGTATTTATAGAAAATACACGTCTTGTAGGTGGCTCAAAGACGCAGGACTTGAATTTATGCGCGCCGACGTAGTTTTAAGCATATCATGTGGTCCTCCTGGCCAATGGTTTCCCCGAGACTGAATATTGAGCGTCCGCCATCTTTGTGGGAACAAGTGGCATACTGCCCAAACTAATTTATAGGAGTGTAAAGTCCTATATTAGTCAATAACAAGTTTTTGAAAATTTTACTAGTATATATATTTTAACCACTCATAAAAATTAGTCTGTCATTGTGAAAACAAATCATTTTTTTAAGATGAATAATCTTGTAATTATGAAATAAAGCTTTTTATTTTTTTTTACCTTAAAAAAGGAACATTTTTTCAGCATTTGGACTGGACATAATATAATGGTCATCATGTTATATTTTTCATATTGTAAGGAAAGGAAATTTTTCTGGTAGTTTAAGATAGAATTTTAACAAAACAATCTTTTTTTTTTTTAATTCTTTAGTTAAAGAAAAAGTAATTGTTCAATAGGAAACTATCAAATTTTTAAAAATTTGGTATTTTTTGTTTAATCAATATCCAATTAAAATTTTATTGAATCAATAAATTTCTATCAAAAGATGAAAATAATTGCTTTCTCTTCTTATTGCCTGTTTTCTGAGAAAAAATATTGAGGTTCGTATTTGCAACTACTTAAATATTCATTAAAAACAAACATTAACATTTCAGACAATTAGGAAAGAAACATTCAGTCCTAAAAAAAAAATAAATAAAAAAAACAAACAAACTGCAAAACAAAAAACCCTGCTTGTTAGCATTAAATAATTATGGGATGGTGAATTAACAAAAACTTTTGAAAGAAAAGTTATTTGCATTGTACACACATTCAAAATTGACTTCAGTTATTACACAGTTACAAAGAGGAATTTTAAGTTTCAATTTGACTGTAAAAAAAAATTGTTAATTTATATTGTCTCTGAGAAGAAAAGGTTTTCAAATTAAAATTTAAAATTGTTTATTGAACTGAACATAAAGCCTAGACTTTGATCTCAGGTTTTAATTTCAATATGAGAATTTGGGAATTGAAAAGAATTTTCTGTTCAGAGGATTTAGTTCAAATTTTGTTTTAGTGGTAGAGTTGATATTACTTTAAATATCTGGCTGCATTAAAAGAATTTTAATTTTTTTCAAGACTTTAACCCAAAGTTTATTTCATGTATATATATATATATATATATATATATATAAAAACTATCTATGACTTCAGTATATTACGTTATATCATCATTATCATCATGTTGTGCTGCTAGCACAGATCTTCCAGACTCTCTCTCGCTACCCGTCTCTATCGTCCATTGCTCCCAGGAAGTCTTCCAGGCTGCATCCTGTATCAGCACAGAGCTGTTGTATATAGGTTCTAGCTGGTCATCCAACTTTTGCTCGTCCATGTGCAGTGGGGTGGGTGCATCAAAAGTATTTTCATTTTTTAAAGACCTTTACTCTAAAGCTTATTTCATGTATACATTAAAAGACAATGATTCCTATATATATGTGTGTGTATTTGTGTATGTTTCAAAAGTATTTTTGTTGACAAATCTTTACTGCAAAGCTCATTTCTCATACACACCTAAAAACTATCTATGACTCAACTATATTATTATTACTTTTCTCCTTGTGAGTTTTTCACAGAAGTCTGAGTAACAGCAAGTCTCATCAAGTCTGCAGGATTCTTCAATTCTTTCTCTGATTTCTAGCTCTCTTTCCAGGCCCTTGAGGACCATTCCTGGTGCACCAACTACAATTGGTAACACCATCACCCTCATGCGATACAACTTTGTCAGCTCTTCAGCAAGATCCGAGTATTTGTCTTTTCATTATCTTTCAGTTTCACACTGTGGTCTACTGAAACAGTAAAATCCATAAGATCACAAGTTCTTTTCTTATCAATCAATGTTATGTCTGGTCTTCAGGTTGGGATTGGATGAGCTGTATCTCATAGTCCAAGAGAATTTCCTGGGTCTCTTTGTTTAATGGCATATCAACCTTCGTAGGTTATTTAACACCAAAGCCATCCTTCTAGAAGAACAGCAGTGATGCTATTTAATCCATAAATGGGAGGATAAAGGAGGTTCATGCCTTTCCCAAGGGTATTTGTCCAAAAGTGAATGTAATAACACAACTGGAGTTTAAACTAGCTTACTATGATTTCACAGCTAAGTATTACACCATAAGGACACGCTTCATGGGTCACATTTTCAAGGATAGGTTCTAGTTTGTGCATCTACTATTTGTCATCATGGTCAAATTTTTCTCTCTTGCACAATTCCTTATGAATCTCCTTTCCCACCCTTTGTGCCATTTTGCTGCATTCATTTATAATAAGATTAACTACTTAATCTCTGTCACTACATAACCCACACATGCTATTTTTCTATTTGTTCTTATGGAATTATTTTGTGATACTATAAAGAGATTCAGTTCATCTCTTCAGATTTCTCCTTTCTTAGCCATGTTCAGGTTATCTCATGGACAATTTCTTTAGTTGGATGCTTGAAGTATGTTGTTTGACTGTCCTTAAGTTATTTCTGTTGATATTGCTGTAATTGGTGTCTTTGCTTTTTTCAAGTCAACTATCACACTCCAGTAATTTAGCCATGATGCCATTGGGACTCCCTCCACCTTTCAAGTCTATTCAACCATATCTTTTGTCTCAGATATTAAATAGTAAATACAAATATTGAGATTCAAGTGATTGCGAGCCATTATTTTAAACTGGGCCTCAAAGCATTTGCTACTTTGAAAGAAAATAAAACACTCTCTGACCAAACCTCTCAAAAGTGACTCAAATGTTTTAAAGTGGTAACTTGTCCTTTGAAATAAAACCAAGAAGTGAACAAGTATTTGTTGTTGATGATGAGGCTTTAAAATGTAAAAGTAAAAGAGAAGCAACAATTCCAACATTTTTAGAAGCACTAGGATCATAAAAAGATCACAGAGCAGTAGATAAGTTAAAAAAAAATGAAACAAAGGAGTTTTTTGGGGTTTCCCTATGAACTCTCAGTTGATTAAAAAAAAAAAAAGAATAATTATGATATTCTTAAACATTACTTTATTTCTTAGGTTAGGTGATTTGGTTTTATGGCATATAAACCCTTGATGATTATTTAATGCCAAATCCTTTTTATAGATATATATGATTTTTAAGTGAATAGTTTATAGGTAACATTTTTAAACAAGCTAAAGCTCCTTTGTTTGCACACAGTTAAATGGTTTCAAGTATCACTATTTATTGTTTGCACATAGTTAAATGGTTTCAAATATTATTATCAAACATTAATATTTCTATTTTGCTACAGTTAAATGGCTTCAAGTATTGCTATTTGATATCAATAATTCATTTGCATACAGTTAAATGCTTTCAAGTATAGTAAACGATAAACAGTTCTTCTTGACCAATAAATGGGACCCTTAGAGGTACTACCACTCTAGGTCAGGGTGGACATAGGAGTAATGGCAATGAAGGAGTACTCAACATTCCCCAAAGCTTCAACACTAGAGCCTCACCATTAGATGCAGTTCAGTTCAGGACACTCATTGGTAGAGAGGAGGTCTTACTCCTCTGCAGAGATACAGTAGGCATATTCTACACTCCCAGCTGACTGAGCTCACACTTTATTTTTGTCTTTCATAAAAAAATTTGATATACACCAAAGATGGAAGAAATACATAATTTTTTAAATGTAATTCAAACAGTAATAGTAGTCACCTCTCAAAATAAATTAGCCATTACTTGAAAGAAAAATATTTATAGTTATACTTTTTAGTTATATAATATATCTGAAGAGGTGCTTGTGGTGTAACAGTTATCATCGTAGGAGATGAACACAGTGACCTGAGTTCAAATCCTGGGTGAGGCTGTTTGCATTTCACATTGTGCTAATACCCTCAGGAAAGGTATGAATCCAACTATTCACCCTCCAGCTATAGGTAAATAGTTGGGACACTTGACTCTCTGAAAACTTAAAAATTCAGACCTCTTAAACTCTGCTTAAAAACTGACCTTGTGTCACATCCTGCTTCTGTGGAGGTATTGGGTAAATACTTATAAGATATTTAAATATACATGAGCCAAATATAGGCAATGACGTCCTCATAAAATTAAAATTTTGATTAGAAAATGCAAACAGCTTCATCTGGAATTTGAACTCAAGTTGCTGAATCCATTTCTTACAACAAAAACTCTTATACCATGCTAAATAAATGAATTTCTGGCATAAAATATAAAGAAATGTGCAGAGTGCAAAATTTGTTTGCGATCATTTGACATTTATAACCAGTCTATTTTTGTCATTTAATGTCAGCTATTGAACCCCTCCTCACTCCTAGAAATTTATTGATCCCTGAAGTGTAGATATCAATCACTTCTGATCTAAATACATAGAATATTTTGTTAACTCCTTCCACCCAAAAAAACCCAAACATTTGCATCAAGTCAATCATTCTCTTTGTGCTTGACAGGGAAGAGTGATACATACCAGTTGTCGAAATTGGCTGTTGATGCCTTCAGATATTGACTGTATCCATTCGGCTAAAGCCCTTGTGTCTTCACACACCACAACACCCGAGCTTATCCCATCAACTCCGATAACTTCAAATGCATTTGGCCTGAAAAAAGAAAATATGAAGCAACTCTTGAATTTAAAAAGAAATGATTGATATCTTTTTTTTTGCTTGCATACTGAAATCACTATCAAAAGAGATTAAAAAACAAGAACTAAAATCTTTTATATAACAAAATGATGTGAGCAGATGATATCTTTCACATTTTTACACTTTTAACCCTTTTCCTAACATGTGTGACTATAGTTGAATTCCTCGCATCATGAAGTGTGCATACATATTTGAATTTCATATTATACAGCAAATTTGAATTCAACCCCTTTAAATCAAAAGTAGGAATTAAGAGAAAACCTGGGATTTATTGTGGATAGTGGGTACTTGATAAAACATAGGATTGCAAGAAAATGGATATGGCCTGAAACTGAGAACCACTACTCTAAATGAAGAAAAAAATGTTTCAGAGCCAATCAAAAATGTTTTCAACCAAGAGAGGAATTGCTGGTCCATATTTTTTCTCTATTTGTTTTTTTTTCAGAGAATTTTCTTCTTATTTAGGAACCATATTCCACTATTTTTCTCATGTTTTTCATTTTAATTGTTGGCATAAAAACTTCTTAAAATAAATAATATTGGTCACTTCATACTGAATAGGTTCTGAAAGAAATCATTCATATTTCAGACTCAGAATTGAGTAGAATTAATGACAATAATTCAGATACAGATGATCTAATCAAGCATCACAGATAGCTCCGCCCTCAAAACCCTCTCGCCACAAAAAAAAAGACAAAGATATAATATAAGAACAAGGCAAAAATAATTATTAATTTTATCAAGAAAATGTTCATTACATTTACATTGGTTATCAAGATTTTATGACGAGTTGTAGGGATAAAATGAATATTTATCTCCCTTAGATAATTTGAATGCTCCACAGAGGAAGACACATGACAATTCTAAGGGGGGAAAAGCCATAAATTGAAGGGTGAAAAAATTATGACATGAAAATGTAAAATTGGGAGAGGAATTAATAAAATTTAGGATTGCAAGCGGGTATATATGTCCTGGAGATGAGAGGTACTGCTCTAAATTAAGAAGAAAAAATCAGATTTCAGAGCCAATCAAAAAAGGGCTTTAGCTAAGAGACCAAATTAAGAAAGAATGTTCAATGTATAGGTATATAAACTGAAATAACAATATATGCAACAATAAGGGCAATCATAAATTGTTTATAAAGAAAATATTCACTTCAAATTTAATTCCATTTGAAACTATTCAATTATTGGGGTTTTAAAAGCATGGTTCACTGAATATAGAGAAATATTAGCCTTCCAAGTTTTTTTTATACTTTATTTATAGATTCAAACAAATTGTAATTATTACTGCTAAGGTATCATGATGAAAAAATAAGATTGGTTTTAACAGTATATCAACCATTGCACATTTATATTTACATTTTTTTTGTAGTTGCTTCTGAAGATTTTAATGGCATATCAACCCATCTAGGGTTATTTTATGCCTAGAGGTTAGAGAACTGCATTCATTGCACATTTATATTTACATTTTTGGTGTAGTTGTTTCTTAAGGCTTTTTCTTTTGCACAGTTATATGATATCAAGTATTCTTATCAAATACAAATGATTTGCACATACTTACATGGTTTCAAGTTTTCCTATCTAATACTTATAATTATATGGTTTAAAATAATTATCTCTATTTAATAATAATGATTTGCACACAGTTATATGGTTTCAAGTAACTAATTATAATTCTTAGTAAAGAATTACAGCTTCAAGTAACTATACTTCATACAAATAATTTACTGTTACATTCCTATCAAATATAAATAATTGGCAAACAGATCTATTTGACTTACATATGGGACTCTAACAAGTACTACCACTCCAAGTCAGAGTGGACCTGAGGTAATGGCAGTGAAGGGGTATTCCACACTCCCCAGATCACCATCAAATGTAGTTTAGTGTCATACCAAGGACACACCTTTTTTGTGGGGATTGGATCTTACCCCCTCTGCAGGGAATACTGTCAGCATATTCTAAGCCCAACTGACAGGGTGGGGGGAAAATAATAGATGAGAATTAAAACGGAGGAGAAAACATGGTGTCACAACCAAGTTGGGTGGTTAACATGGGAAGGGGACATTTATTACTTTATATCTGGATAAATATTTTAATTCTAAAACACTGCAAGAATATTAGGAAAAGAATACTTTTCAAGATGATGGTGAGAAAATATTAATAAGTTTATTGCTCTGTTTATCAACAAGTTGAAAGACAAATTTAGCAGTCAAATATAATTTTCATTTGTCATTCTTTTTTTTTTATATTGATTTTCTAAGTGCTGAAAAGACTAAATTTTTCAATAGATTATTATTAGTCCAAGTGATACTTTTTCCTTAACATGAAATGTCATGAAAGTTTATAAAAAAAGTACTTAAATATGGCTTCATTTGTGAAAGCATCTTCTTTGAAATTAAAGCCAAAAATAAATTGCTTTTGTAGTGTTAAAAAAAGGGGAGGCAGAGAATTCAGTTTTTCAATACAAAATTAGAATAAAAGAGTTATCTCCCTTGAGTATATCACCGACTTATATTTTTATGGTTTCTACAGCTGTTATAAACCCAAAGATAATATTTTATGGTAGTTCTCTGATGTAGACAAAATATTAACTCAGATTTTATTGTGTACAGTTTTAGTGAGACTTATTGATAATTCAATCTTATTTCTTTTCAAGTGTATATTTCCTGTAAACGAACACACCTGGAGTTGTCATTTCATCAATCTGGATTTTATGAACTTAAAGGAAAATACCCAAGGCTCTTAAAAAACAAATTCATTATCCTTCAGGAGGTGTGGGTGGTATAATGACAAGCTGAGTTCAAATTCTGTCTCAGACTTTGCATTTGCTTCACACAAATGCCCTTAGAAAAGGCCTAAATCCACTTATTTCCCCACCTATGGCTGAAATAGCAGGGCAAATTAGGCTTTCCTTGTTTGGTGGTGGGCAACCAGTTTAGGAGAAGGAAAACCATAAGTTCAAAACCATGGAGAATGCAATGAAAATAAATTATCTCTCCAAAGAATAGACATGGTAAAAAAGAGTATGTTAAAAAAGTATCGTGACTAAAGCTGTATTTACCAAGACAGATATGAATAATGAATGAAATGTTAATTTTCTTTAGAGTAGTTCAATTACTATTCAACACATTGATTCCAAATTTTCCAATGGTTGAAGCAAAGAAACTGCATTCCTATTTCTTTTAATATCTTTTGCATCCCCAAATTTTATTCTTGAGATGAATTTTCAATTTAGAAAACAAGAAAAGTTGCAACAAACTAAGCCCAGTGAGTATGGAATGTACTGAACTTGAACAATCTTGCATTTTGCAAAAAAGTACTTAACTAAAAAAGAATAGTGACTAGTTTCATAATAATCTTTCAAAAATGCACTAATTTGTCTAGATATCACTTTATTATATGAACTGCACAGATGTACCTGTCATTTTAAATCTAAAATTCCAGTCACAATTCTTTTCAATCACACATTGTATGTCCAAATAAAGTGATACCTTTTAACTATAACCAAAACACATAAAAGGTGTATTTTCTACAACTTACCACAAGAATAGAACCTAATTTCTTTATTGGCTAGTTTATCTTATGCTTTCCACATTATACTTCCATTTTGTTCATGATTTCACCCCTTTTCTCCATATTGGCCTGAATTGCTTGACAATTTTCTCTTATCATAGGGGAATTTTTTGGAGTGATTGTTTCCAGTCTCTTGGATACCACTTGACAACTGCATGGATCCACCTGTTGTCTGTGAATCTCGCAGCATTTCTAAACCAGTGAAACTTCTGCTTTCAGCACTCCGAACATCCTTCATTCTACTCCACTGCCAAATTGTTTTGCTTTGGATGTACTCAGACAATGATATTCCAAGCATAGATTTTTTCATAGCTGTCTGTGTCATAACCAATCTCTGTTTTTCCTTCATTGTGATAGCCCACATTTGGTTCAAATATAATGTTGGAGGCAAAATGGTGCTATTGAATAGATTGGCATGTAGGGTCTTGTCCAGCTTTGCTCTGGGCACATCTTTTATCATGGTTAATGTCTCCTACTCTAATCTTATTCCCTGGGAAATTTCCATATCCATATCTCAGCAAATATTCACCATCCACCAAAAAGTTGACATCCTCTTTCACCTTCTTGCTTTCCTCACATCCCACTTCATGATAGAAGATTATTGTAAATTAATTAGGGTGATTAATTATTTATATTAATTATTTTATTTGTTTGGTAAAATTGTAAGTTAGTTAAGGACTTTGAATGTAAGTGTAGTTCCTTGCAAACATGTGCACAGGTGGGGATCAGGTTTAACACCTCACATCAAAATAATGTTGGGGATCACAGGACATGGATGATAAACAAATCAAGGCTTGTCAGCTGGCATGGGGAAATAAGGGTTTGTGACACGTGATGATTCTAGAAAGTATGATGCAATAAGTAATTAAAATAGAGAATATTTAAAAATGAGATAATTTGAAATGCAAAGAGAGAAGTTGGGGTTAGACATTGGGATGAGTCAGTGGGTGGTGGGGTGGTTGCAAAGGAGATACGTTAATAAACTCTTACAAGGTCTTCCTCTCTTCTCATGTTTGCACTGGACTGCTAAAAAATGTAGACAGTCTGAATATAGGCTTTTGTATCTGAGCAACATAAGTTGCTTATTATTTTTGAATTTTAATATTCAGGATGAGACAAGTGATGTTACATTATTAGCCCAAATAAGAAGGACATTGGCTCTTTTATAATCTTTGTATTACAAGAGGAACAAGAACAGCATATCCCCATAAATCAAATAAAAGAATCAGTTTGATCTTTTTGGAAGGTTACTGAATGTAGTAGATGGCTGGAGAGTAAAGAAGCTGAAACAGGTGATAAAAACAACAAATATGAGGAAACTGATCTGAAGGAATCAAAGTAATGTATGTTTTTCTTAGTTATTCCAGCTGTAACATATTGACCCCGGCCAAGCTGTCAAAATAGGAAATGCACCTGTGTAAATAACAGGTGCATCCAGTCGAGGAATATCAGGATATAACCTTCACCATGGACAGGTTGAATGAGTGCGATTTGTGATGCCCACAAGAAGAAGGTGGGCGTCGAACAATTACATAACCCAGGTGAAGACAGGAAGTCAGTCAGTTGGAGATAAGATGCGGTAAAGAGAACCAGCACCCAGAGAGGCTGGGCCCCCTGGCCCCCGGTTGAGCAGCCCAGGAGAACGGGAAAGAAACACTGTTGTGGCCATAAGAGTGGCGGTCAATATGTTGCAGTTCTGTTCAGCCTCCAACTCACCTCTCACATAGTAAAACCTTTAGTAACCCTTTCAAATCCTTTCAAATAAAGTGAGAGGTATATTTTTCTAAAGAACTGTGTCGCTCGTCTTTATTGTGTCGTTGTTATGATTCTGCATGCATATGTATATGTATTATGTGGCTACACAACACAGTTCTACAATAATCAAAAGAAAAATTCCCTATGTTAGGGATCAGACCTAATGAAAAATATCAAAGTTATTCCCCAAGAGATAGAAAGGGAGTTGCTTCCTGTGGACAGTGCATTGTGGGATTGTAGGGATTAGGAGAACGCAGACACATGAGCCAGAAGGACAGACTTGAAACCCGACCATGGCACACAGCAGGCATACATTTTGACTGGTACCCACAAAGTTAAAGTAGCTTCTTTTCCTGTCTCTGGCAGTGGTTAATTAACCAAATTGTTTTGTTGTACACCCACAAGTCCATCTCTTTTCTGTTTTGTGTACATATTTTCTTTGTTCATAAAAACTTAACATCCTATAATCACAGGAATTTTCATATGTTGGGCAAGATTTTGTACACATGTAGAGTAGTGTCCACCTCCCACTACCAGTGACTCTGATTCCCAGTAGTGTGACCAATAGGAAAAGGTTAATCACAAGAACTATTGTAAGTGTGAGAGGGAGTCAGTAACCTAAATTTCAGGGTGAAATAAAAATGTCACCCCCACTGGTGGTGGGCTATGATTTGTCAAAGAATAGATATTTCCTTTATCAACTTGAAAATAGCACTTCATGTTTTCCTGCTTTCAAGACCAAGAAGTTGTAACACTGGCAATAAAGTGAATGGGATTTTTTTATGACCATGTGTCTAGTTTTTCCTTTCTCAATATGAACATCATCATCTCTTCATCTCCTTTGTGTTGACTTTCTTTGAGATGCCTACAACATTACAATACCTGTACAATGGTTACATTTACCAGTAGAGCTTTGGATTAAAATATTATGTTGTTGCTGCACTGTTTTTTTTTTACCTAAAATATAAGCACTACTGTATCTTCTTAATACAGTTCTTTAGGTTGGACATTTGTAGTCTCAAATGCTGTGAGTGTGTGTGTATGTATATGTATATATATATATATATATATTTTACATGAATAAACAAAAGTGATAAGACAGATAAGAACTATTAAAAAAATATTCTTAACTAATTTTGATGATAGATCATCATCAGGAGAAAAACATTTCTGAATAAAAGTTTTTTGAATAGTTTTTAAGAGTTGATATGCCACTAAAGACACATTGAAAAATAAACTGTTAATGTAGCTTATCCATTCATTGAATGGAAATTACATTTTGGCAACCAAGTGTCTTGAACTAACCATTTTATGATCTCTGCTATCATAAACACCTGGCAGTGAGATTTACATTTGGAAGGTATTTGATAAGCATAGGCAGGGTGTATTTCAAATTAGCTGAAGCTGTTTTAATCAGATATTTAACATGAGCATTTGTTTATTTAGATGTTTATGTGCAAATCCATAACCGTCCATCTTATTTGAAATTTGAGGATGATGTTTGATGTTAGTTTGATGTTAAAGCCATTTGGAGTCTGTGGTTGGAGATATTTTATCCATTTATCTTTGTGTGCTTCTGTTATTGCTGTGATATTGTCCAATGTGGTTTTTTGAATGTGATTAAATTTTCATCTCTGTTAAACTTGTGGCTATTTGAGTAGAAATTGTTGTTATAAAAATATTAGTTTATTATAATGTCCAGATTTCATTCAGTGTCTGTACTTATTCAATAATCTAAAGTAAAATAAGCATCAATTTTGAATTCACTGCTGAACAATCTCCTTTCTCACTTCCTTCCTTCCATGATGACCTTGAAGATGTCTTGTAGGCATCACTCCGTCTTCTGTCAGATCATTTCTTACTACACTTGTTATTTCTTGGACACTAGTCTAATAACCTTTTGCACCATCTATTATCCTCCCTTCTAGCTATATATTTTGCCTGTATCCATTTTTATTGTTTCATAATTCCTATGGTATCTCTTTCCTTAATCTGTTCTCTGATCCATGTTGATCTCTTTTTATCTCTTCAGGTTATTCCAAGCAATGCCTTTCCCATTGATACTTGTGTGACAGTTTCTTTTCTAATGAGTTAATTAATTCCCATCATTCAGAATCATATGTTGCAGTTAATATTATACAATGACTGTAAACTTTATAATGTATTTTTCTATTAAATGCCTTTCAGCATATCTTTTTTTTTCATTTTCATGATCTTTTTCTAATTCTATCAAGTGTCTTATATAGTTGTATGCTTTCATTTCTTACACAACTTCTTATAAAGTTGTGTATATATGAAGTTGTGTAAGAAATGAAAGCATGTATGCTTTCATTTCTTACACAACTTCATTGTCTATTTTTGGTTTGATTTCTTTTTTTATGGCATATTAACCTTTATGGGTTATTTAATGCCAAAGCCATCCTTGTAGAAGAACAGTAGTGATATTAAACACATATCTTGGGGCATAAGGGGTTTCATACCTTTCCCAAGTGTATGAGTTTGAAAGTGAACCTAATAGCATTATCAGAGTTCAAACTTGTTTACTACAATGATTGTTTTCAGGACATTATAGTTGAATGTTACTTTTGTCTTACTTCTGTTCAATCTATTGACTGATTTTGGTTTGGTTTGCTTTCTTTGTTTAATGGCATATCAACCTCTGCAGGTTATTTAATGCCAAGGCCATTCTCCTAGAAGAACAGTAGTGGTGCTATTTAACCCATAGCTGGGAGGTTTAGGGGGTTCATACCTTTCCCGAGGGTATTTGACCAAAAGTGAACATAATAGTGCGACTGGAGTTCGAACTCGCTTATTACTATTCCGCAGTCCATCGCTTTAACCATTACACCACGAGGACACCCCTTGACTGATTTTGATGGCATATCAATTTGTCTAGGGTTATTTTATGCCTAGAGGTTAGAGAATCGCATTCATATTTACATTTGCATTGTTATTTCTTAAGGTTTTTTTTTCCCATGTGATATTAAAGTTTTGGTTTCTTTGTTTAATGGCATATTAATCTTTGTGGGTTACTTAATATCAGAAGCCACCCTTACAGAATATCAGTAAGTAAAGTTGGCGACTGTAGTCAAGGGCGACCCAAAGGTTCCCTTTTCAATAGCTGCTGCACCAAGGTGTAGAGAAAGGTGCTATTCTTTTTTTTAGATTGCTCCAATTTACCCTTGATACATACCTTATAATGCTGAGAGTTAAGCAAAGAGATATCAAGTACCATTTTTCAAGTCTTTGGTATGACTTAAACTGGGATTGAACCCTGGTCTCCCAGGCCATTGGTGAACACTCTACCCAATGAGCTGGTAGTGGTACAACTCAACCCATAGCTGCGATATGATATCAAGTATTTCTACCTAATAAAAATAATTTGCACACAGTTGCATGCTTTTAAAGTAATAAAGATAATAATGAAAATATTCTCTGGGATTTTGAAATACAAACAGACCACCTATGAGGATCATTAAATAAGTTTCCAGACATTCTTTGTATGGGCACTTATATTGATAGTACACACATGAAACTCTAGTACCCTTCGAAGTAATCTCCTCCATCTGCAATGCACTTGTACCGTTCCAACAACATCTGGAAGGCCCCATGGAAGTCCTCTTGTGTGAGCATGTCCATGACCTTCGTCACAGCCTCTTTCATCTCCTCAATTGTCCCATAATGACAGCCTCTGAGCTTAGGGAATAACCAAAAGTCACAGGGAGCAACGTCTGGATTATAGGGAGAGTGAGGAACTGTCTCTATGCCCATCTTGGTCAAATAGTCTGTGACAAGGATGGAGTTGAGGACTGATGCATTGCCCTGGTGGAAATACCACTGACCCGATTTGAAGAGTGCTGGCCTCTTCCAACGGAATCTCTTCCTGAACTCCCTTAAAACCTCAACATAGTAACCCTAACCCTTTGTCCAATCAACTCTGGTGTATTGACTTCCTTACTCCTCTCACACCTCTCATCATCCCTCACAGACTCCCTGCCTTCCTTGAATCTCTTATGCCCCTCAAAAACTGATGCTCGATTCATGCAAGATGGTCAAAAAGCAGTCTGAAGCATTCCATACGTTTCTGAGGCATTTTTTCCAAGTATAAAACAGAATTTTATGGCATATCATTCTTCCTCACGTCCAGATTGCATTTTTGAAATTCATGAGCTGTGACAATCAGGCTTTAGTAGGGTGTATTCCAATTGCTGCTGTAGCTGTTCATTTGAAACTAAAATCATAAAAATTTGTCAGTCATCTCATAAGATGTATAGCAATAACATAGTGAATTTTCAAGAGTCTACGACAATTCTAAATGCTTGTACAAAAAAAGTCTGGAAACTTATTGAAGGCATCACATAATCCCAGCCAGACAACCAGACCTAGTGATAGTCAGCAAAAAAAAAAAAAGAAAAAAAAAAAAAAGAGAACCTATCAAATAGTGGACTTTGCTATCCTGGCAGACCACAAAGTGAAAATGAAAGAAAGTGAAAAGAGAGATAAGTACTTAGATCTTGCCAGAGAACTAAAAAAAACTATGGAATATGAAGGTGACATTGATACCAATTGTAATTGGAGCACTTAAAATAATCCCCCAAAGCTTGAAAGAATTAGAAATCAGAGAACAAGTGGAGAATAATCAAAGTACAACATTATTAAGACCAGCCAGAATACTGAAAAGAGTTCAGGAGACTTGCTGTCACTCAGACTTCAGTGAAAGACTACTAGTTAATGCTGGCGGGAAAAACTCACACTAGGTAAATATAATAATAATAATCCTTAGTAAATGATTGAACAGCTCTATTTGACCCATAGATGAGACCCTAACGAGTTGTGAATTTTTATCCTGTTTTATAATTATCTTATTTCATGATTGAAATAAATTGTAATATTTCTCTGCATTTTCATATCTTGAGCACTGGAAAGATTTCCAAGTTTAAAAAACACTTTTAGCATTAAATTTTAATCATAATTTTGTGTGTGTGTGTTTGTGTATACACATAAATCTGTTATGTTCATTGTTGATGACTATCTGTTAATTCCATTGTTTAGTTTTCATTTTCTTAAGCTCAAATTTTTTTCTTTCTTACTTTATTCCATGAAGTCTCTCAAACATTACAGATGTTTCTGGATAATTATTAAAAAATAATGGAATAAAAATTCTAACCATAAAAAGAATTATCTTCCCTCCATTCTTTTTTTTTTAGGTAGGAAGGTTGGTATTCAGACCACTTTCCATAAAGATGGAAAGTGGCACAAAGCATTTTTTTAAGATATGGAAACTCATACACAAAGTAACAAAAGAAAAATTAGAAAATAAAAGTAAAAATCAAAACTACCCACTCAGAGTTCATGTTTACAAATGTTTTTATTGTTTTTACTATTTTCTAGTACCCATATATCATGAAATACTTTAACTGTTAAGAAATAAAAGTGTTTTGAGTGCTATGATAACTTTCTTTTCAGTAAAATGGGAGTTTAAATTTTGTTTGAAGCATTTATTAAAAATAGGAACATTATGTAAGAACTAACTTTGATTGCAACTAACATAAGGTATTTAAGTCATGTTTTAAGGTTATGAATATTACATTTCTGGTAAAAAAAAATTAAGAGAATTTAGTTATTTAATAAAAAGAGCAATTTTTTCCTTTCTAAAATCTTATAGGTGGGGGGAGCAGTTCCAGTCTAATGAAGCTATGGTGTAGGCAACCCTTCTAAGGGAACATTACTCCAAAAATAAAATTTGTAGTTTGTTTAGTCAGCAGTTATCTTTCTATACCTTTTGCTGGGTTGTAACTATGTTGACACAGCAAGCGGCATAAGTGTCCAACAAACATATGTCATAATAATCCAATAACAAAGACATCTTACAATGTTATCTTATCCATCTTGTATATTTTTCACAGGTTGAATTAGTTATTAATTAGGATGTTTGAGTTGTAATTTTGGAGGTAAAAGCTGCTATCATTTGTCAAGTGGTAGTCATCATGTGTGTATGTATATATATATATATATATAGATTGATAGATCTAAGTTAGAATAGTGTAGACACAGAGTCAAAGGTGCTTGGTGACTTAGTTTTTTGTTTGTGTGATCATCTCAGAGCAAGAGCTAGGTAAGAAAGTCACCAATCACCATTGACTTTGTGTCTATGCTATACAAACTTAGATCTACATAGGTGCTATCACCAATATTGAGCACTCCTTATTTATAAATATAGCAGACTGCATTATTAATTGTATATACTGAATATTACCTTAAATGAGTACATCTCTATCATTTTCTTTTATATATAAAAAGTTAATTTTCTTCTCAACCAAAAATACTAGGAATTTATTATTTACACCTACATGTTTATATATATTCTCATCCACTTTCTCTTGTGTCACTTAATGTAGTACAATGAATATGGCTTCCATTCAATACATGAACAGGATTTATTATATTATGATATACAGGTAATTGGCTCCAGTTTTAGATAGAACATATCAAGGCATAATTAGAAACTTTGTAGTATCAGACAATAATTATTTAAATAATGAGGAATAGTGTTATCTAATTCAAAACATCTTTAAACAATGTATAAATCTGATGTCAAAGCAATATACAAGGTCAAAATGAAGTATATCCCACCATTTTGAATATCTTGAGAACCAGTTGCACATTCTTTACGCGACTTAGAAATCAGTCAAACTGCATTTGTGTGAATATATACAATACCATGGGTTTACTCAGATAGCACTGAGATGCCACAGAGTAAGCTTATGTACCGTGTGACTGAATAATGATTTTGATTGATTTTAATGGCATGCTAACCCATCCAGGGGTATGTTGTGCCTAGAAGTTAAGGAATTGTAATCATTGTACGTTCAGATTTCCTGTTTTTCTTCAGAGTTTTTGCCCACAGTTATATGATATAAAGTATTCCTATCAAATAAAAACAATCTTCACACTGTTGTATGGCTTCAAGTATACTTATCTAACACTCACAATTATATAATTTCAAGTTTTAATTTCTATTTAATAATACTCATTTGTTGGCACAGAGTTATATGGTTTCAAGTAACTGATAATAATAAACCTTGTTAAACAATTGTAGCTTCAGCTAGCTATTCTTAATACAAATAACTTACAATTTGTGGCATCAAATATTGCTTCTGAATATAAATTTTTCAACAGATCTATGTTGCCATTACTTTATTGCCATTACCATATTCACCAACCCCTCTGCTTGGGCAGGATATGACACAAGGTCAATTTTTAAGTGGAGTTTAACAGGTTTGAATTCAGAGTTTTCCTTCTCCTAGACTAGTTGCCTCACCAAGGCTGAAGAACCCAGTCTACCCTACTATTTACCCATAGCTGGAGGGAGAATAATTGGATTCATACCTTTCCCAGGGGTATTAGTACTATGTGAAATGCAATCAGTCTCGTCAAGGATTTGAACTTGTGTCACCGTGTCCATTTTCTAACGCCACGGGCACCTTACTCCCAGTGGATCTGGGAGAAATGGCAATAAAGGAATATTCCACATACTGCAGATCTCCAAAACTGGATGCTCACCATCAGGAAAAAGAAAAAAATATTTTAGTGGCATACCCAGGACATCCCCTTTTTTGGAGTGGGGAGCCTTACTCTTCTGCAGTCAGCATATTCTAAAACTTACTCACAGGTTTTTAATCTTTTTTAAAATTCAGCAAAACATCATCTCTCCCAGGTGTTACTATCAAAATTTGGCTCCCTGAAGCTACTGGCAATTGTCAGAGCTAAAATCATTATTGGTTTTCTGTGGACAAGATTAAGGAGAATTTGAATAGTCTGCTGGAGGTAATCCCAAAGAAAGATTTTGGAAACTGTTTTACAAAATAGATGGGAAAAGTAGGCAAGGTTCCAAGAAGAATACTTTTACTGGGGCTAAGAGACTATTTGTAGACTATTTTCTCATTAATACTAAATTTTTGGATTCTTCCTGGACATATAATCAATAATTTTTACTCATTCATTAAAATATAAACACAAGTATAAAAACAAACTGATTATAACATAAAAGCAGAAAATTAAGAAGTCTGTGTGTAAAGCCTAAAACCAGGGCTTACCCAGAGGTCATCTTATGAAGAAGACATTTTTGAAAGTAAAGTAAAGAAAAGTTGGTGACTGTAGTCGAGGGTGACCCAAAGGCTCCCTTTTCGATAGCTACTACATGAAGGTGTAGGGGAGGGTGCTACTCCTTTCCCTGGATTGTTCCACTTTACCCTAGATCTGTGATTTATAATGCTGAGTGTTAAGCAAGGAGGTATCAAGTACCATTTTTTGAGTCTATATATATCATTCTATTAGCAAAAAATTCCATGGGTTAGTAGATTAATTTTTGAAATCTGCTTGACAGAAAATTTCCAGTTTGAGAAGAAATAATGGAAAAAGATGAGTACTATAATTAGAAACTCTATTAATTATTTTGAAAGCTTCTATGAGATCACCCCTCATTCTTCTTTTTAGTAAAATAGTAAATCCTAATTTCTATAATCTTTCCCTGTAATTATACTAACTTCAAAACAGGTATCATAAAATATTTGACTGCAGTGTTAAAGATGGTCAAATGTAGTATATACAAGAGCAAGATGCAAATGCTGAGATGAAAGAATTTTTTTACTTTACCTAAGCAAACTTTAACGAAAGAAACAAAGTAAAAAAATAGAATCAGGTTGTCGATTTCATTTCCTATAGAAAATGGAATCAATGATCCGAGTTCAAATCTTGGATAAGGCACTTTGTATTTCATTTCATGCTAATTCCCTGAGGAAAGGCATGAATCTATATCTCTTCTGCACCAAGCTATGGATAAATAATATGGGTTATTTAGCCTTGGTTAGCAAACCAGTCTAGAAGAAAAACTCTGAATTCAAACCAGCTTTACCCCACTTAAAAACTCACCTTGTGTTACATCTTACCCATGGCAGAGAGACTGAATAAATATATAGTATGTTAAGACATGCAAGTTATCTCCCCTGATACTCTCGACGAGAGAGAATGTTATTCGAGGGCCGGAAGTAAACAAACGGCCATATTGGTTTATGTGCGAGTGTGAGAAGAAGGGTCTAATAAAGGCGTCTCTGTATGCAGAGTGTTATAATCTGAGTTCTTTGTATTTAACATAGTAATTAGCTGAATTTTTATCCAAAGTTTATATTGTATAATGTTCAATCTATAGAGTAGAATTGGTTTGATTTGGTTTCTTTGTTTAATGACAGATCAACGTTCATGGGTAACTCAATGCCAAAACCATCCTTGTAGAAGAACAGTAGTGATACTATTTAACCCATAGCTGGGAGGATAAGAGGGTTCATACTTTTCTCAAGGCTATTAGTTCAAATGTGAATGTAATAGCATGACTGGAATTTGAATTCATTCACTACGATGCTGCCTTCCAGCATATCAGTCCCATGGGGACTTTCTCCAGAAGCATTGGATTAAGTGCTTTGAAAAGAAAGAAGAGTATATTGAAAAATAAATATTTGTGTAAAATAAAAATGTTTTTCCTTCATTAGATTAAGGATTTAATGACAGACCTGTTGTCCAGATGACCTGCCTGAGGCAATGAACGATAGGGAAAAGTGGCGAGAGAGGGTCAGGGATATCCGTGCTACCAGCACGACATGATGATGATGATGATATATATATATATTGCTGATATTGAATCATTTCTGTCATTTTGATCTTTGTGCAGATATCTCTTCTTACACATCAATATAATCTTTGTGCGTATATATCTTTTAAGTTGTACGGTAATGGAAGAATGGTAAAGTATGTGCAGATTTATTGAGTTGGGAACACAGTCATATTAGGTGGCACAAGGCTCATATTAATGTGCTGGCCTGTTGAGTCATCTGAGAGCACACAGTTGATCAACAGAGAGATTGAAAAAGGGTGAGGGGGGCAAAGATGTCAGTCTTTTGGCAAGAAACAGCAACCATAATGTCTTACCTGAGTTTGTCAGTTCCTGCCATAAATCTTGTAATGTAGGCATACAGAAGTGGAATAGATGTCATGTTCACCCACTGCTTCTCAAGCTGAAGCCAGCCAGAGGTGTTGCGCTGAAGAGGAAACAAAATTCATTTTAAATAATGAAAAGTAAAACTTAAAAAAAAAATCTTAACAAAGAGAATAAAAAAAAATTGATACATTGTATATTTATTGTATATATTTGTTGATTTTAATGGTATGTCAAGCTGTTTAGGGTTATTTTATTCTGAGAGGTTAGAGGATAGCATACATGGTACTTTTGCATTTCTATTTTATTTCATATTTCTTATATTTACATTTTTATTTACATGCAGTTATATAATATCAAGTATTCCAATCTAAAACAAATAATTTTAAAGAACTATTTGACCTATAGATGGGATGCTAACCAGTATTACCACTCCGAGTCAGAGTGGACCTGCGAGAAATGACAATGAAAGAGTATTCTATATTGTGCCAAGATCCAGAACTGGAGTCTCACCATCAGATGCAGTTTTATACTATGTTCAAGGAAGTGAGGGGTGGAGTCTTATTCCTTTGCAGTCAGTTTATTCTAAGCCCAACTGACAAGCCAATATTTACAGGTATTATTATATTTTGCTCTGTGCAGACTCTAGATACTATCCAGAGGACCTCTCAAGAGTGATGGCTGATAGGGACAGGTGGTGAGAGAGAATCAAGGTAATCCATGCTCCCAGCATACCTTGATGATGATGATGTATAATTTTAAATCTGCATGGAAGTTTTATGGTAATGATATTTAATCAATCAATTTTTTTGTTTAGTGGAAAATTTCTCATTTCAGTCAAATTTATTTCCCCAAAACAATTTTTTAAAAAGCTTCTCATAGAAACACATTAAGTTATTAAAATTGAATGTGTCAGTATTTACAAATATTTAATCTGAGATATTTGATGTCTGTTGAAGATAAAACACCAAAACAAAAACAAAAAAATAGTTCTCATTTCTGTATACACACTCTATAAATTTTAAGTTTTGTCCATTAATGAAAGTTTGGAGTGAAGAGAGAGCTTTTTCAATATTTTTAGTAAATCATGTTTGACAAATATGTAATTGGAATCAAGCACCTCTGAATCATAAAAATTTTAAGTTGTTGAAAACTGTAAAACAAACAAAATTTAGGAAACAGTAATAATGAAAGCGCTTCAGCTATAACATTACAATAAATAACTTAAGACTAGCATTACTAAATATTAAAAAAAATGGTGGAAGGGATGAGATAACAGAATGGCGACTAGTTTGAACTCTATTTTAACACTAGACTTCTTTTGTGATGTAATTAAAGTGATATCCATGAAAGATGAGCCTCTAGGATAGAAGGTGTGAGTTCCAGCTTCATCAACAACTATTTCTGATTTTACATAATTAACTCTAAAGGCCAGAGATTATATTAAGCAAGAATGTTGAGATAAAAAGCAAAAATAAAATGGAGAAAAACAAATATTTTTCTGTAAAAAACAAACAAACAAACAAACAAAAAAAGCAGTTTGAAATTATATGTTTTGCCAGATTTTATTAATTTTAATGGCATGTCAACCAATCCAGAGAGCTTCACCCTCAGATGCAACAGAACACCTTTTGACGGTGGGGGGGTGGGTAAGACCCCCCCATCCCTATACAGGGGATACAGTCAGTATATTCTAAGCTCTGTTGACAGGTGTGATGTATTTAACATGATGTCTTTGAAAGTGGTTTACAAACTTTTTGGAGCCGGAACTCCTTTCTTTTTTTATAGCCTATCTTGTGGACCCCCACATAAAATAAAAATAAAAATTTATTAAGAATATTTAATAAAAACACTTCTAATATTTGCACTGAGCAATAACATTTAGTCAGAGGGATGTGAGTTTACCTTGCTTTGTGTAAATTGTCAGTTCTTAGTAATATTTTTGGCTAAGATAAACACAATTCACTTTGCACAAGTCTAGATCTATATTTGGTCATCATATTGGTCTGTGCTGAAAATGCTGTTTCACATAAATATGTTGTTGCAAAAGGTAGCAGCATTTTCACTACCTTTTTAAGACAAGAATGGATACTCAGAAGTGATGCTGAGCCAAAATTTGAGGAATGGTTGCTGTTTGAACTGAATTTTCAGAGATGTGTACTAGTAAGTAAAAATACTAATTAGTAGTTCTATTGCTAATCAAATAATATAAATTTTCAAGAAACTCTTTCAGCAACTGCAGACTCCTACTGTTAACATTATGGAGCCTCTGTGGACCCTGAACCACAGTTTGAAAACCACTGCTATAGAATACAGGTTGTGGGTTCAAGTCTCCTTAACAACTATTCTTGATTGCATACTGTTTACTCTACAGAGACTATATTAACTCAGAATGTTGAGATGAAAAGCAAAAATAACATGGAGAAAAACTAATATTAATATTTTTCTGTATCCCCTCCCATAAAAAATACAAAAACCAAACAGTTAAAAAATCAGTGATATATTTTGCCAGTCTAGCATCATCAGAATGCAAATGTTGGTTGATTAGTTTTATGGCATGTCAACTCTTGTTAGGTTA
Organism: Sepioteuthis lessoniana; assembly: GCA_963585895.1. NCBI lineage: Eukaryota > Metazoa > Mollusca > Cephalopoda > Myopsida > Loliginidae > Sepioteuthis > Sepioteuthis lessoniana. Next base: position 60,353,236 of record OY757913.1, on the reverse strand, counting down.
TTTGATACCAAAGCAAAATTTTATATTATATTGCCATTCCTCTCCATATTAACACTTACAGAATGTGGGATATTAAAAGACTTAAACAACAAAAAGCACATAAAACTGACTGAAATGTATTTTCCCATAGTGATACAATTCAGATTTTAAAATGAAGCACTTGGACAATTTACATAAAACATGTTGCCCTCTCTTTAACACAGACACATTTTTAGTAATAAAATCATTCCCATTCTGATTAGCCGAGACTTTTTCTTTTTCATTCTGTCAGGTTATACTCCAAACTTTAGCTAATTTCTTTTGTATTTCTCAGCCCATAATTTCTTTTATACTAAAGCAAACACACGTATAAAAGTAACAAAATAAATCCAGGTCGGATTCAAATGCCCAACGACACTAGGATAATGCAACTTGAATAGCACAGTAAAATTAACTTGAAAATAAAAAATGTTATGAAGAGTACATAGATACTGCACTGATTTGAGGCAGAGGGTCAAAACCATATATAATTGTCATTTTTCATGAGTTCTATACAAGAATATATATAAAAACTAAAAGTATTACTTCACTACCCTTATAATCAAACCGGCTCATTGACCTAGTGGGTAGAGTGTTCACCAATGGTCCGGGAGACTTGGGTTCAATCCCAGGTCATGTCATACCAAAGACTATAAAAATGGTACTTGATACCTCCTTGCTTAACACTCAGCAGGTACGTATCAAGAGTAAAGTAGAGCAATCCAGCGAAAGGGGTAGCACCCTACTGTACACCTTGGTGTAGTAGCTATTGAAAAGGGAGCCTTCTGGTCGCCCTCGACTACGGTTGCCAACTACAACTTATCCTTATAATTCCATGACTATAAGTTTCAGGGGAATAAGAACAATTATTAGTCCGGCTTGGTTTGGTTTGGTATGGTTTTTAGCATATCAACCATTGTAGGTTATTTAATACTAAATCCTCATATACATATATATGATTTGTAAACACATTTCATTGAAAACATTTTTAAATGAGCCTAAGCTTTTTTCTTGCACATAGTTAAATGGTTTCAAGTATTGCTATCTAACACTTATAATTCTATTCAATATCAATCATTTGTTTTCGGTTTGGTTTGGTTTGTTTGGTTTTATGGCATATCAACCTTTGTAGGTTATTTAACGCCAAATCCATTTTTATGTAAATAAGCTGTTCTATTGAAAACAGTTCAGTTTAGCATAAGTACACAGTTTAATTGTCAAAAACATTTCCATTTCAAATTATTCAAGCAGTTATATGTAACAATTCAGTTAAGTGTAATACAGTTTTAATGTCAAAAAACAGTTCTATTTGAAATAATTCAGTTAAGCATAAGCACGCAGTTTAAGTGTAAGTACGGTTCAATTGTCAAAAACGTTTCTATTTCAAGCTATTCAGTTTACTCAATTCATTTTAGCATAAGTATGCTGTTAGTTCTATTTAACCCATAGATAGGGCCCTATCAGGTGCTACCACTCCGGGCCAGAGTGGACCTGGGAGCAATGGCAATAAAGGGGTACTCCGCATTCCCCAAAGCTCCAGCATCGCTGGAACCTCACCATCAGATTGTTTAGTGTCATATCCAGGACACTCGTTATGGGGGGGGTCTTACCCCTCTGCAGAGAAGCAGTCAGTGTATTCTACAGCCCCAGCCGACTGGGCAATCGTTTGTTTTCAGACAGAGAAGTGGTTACAAGTATTGCTATTTAACACTAATAGTTCTATTCAACATTACTCATTTGTTTACACACAGTTAAATGATCCAACAAACAATTCACTTAAACATTAGTCATTTGTTTACACAATGAAATGATCAAAAAGTTCTATTCATAACAATTCAATTTAGCATAAGTCATTTGTTTGCTCTCAATTTAAATGTCAAACAATTCTATTTGACCCATTGATAGAACCCTATTAGGTGCTACCACTTCAGGACAGAGTAGAGAAGTGGTTGCAAGTATTGCTATTTAACATTACTAATTTTATTCAACATTACTCATTTGTTTACACACAGTTAAATGGTTCCAACTAATTATCAGTTAGGAGGTGGATGAACATTATACCATAATACAATCAAAGGTGATATTGTTAAATGAAGTTCATAATCAGTAGTAATAAAAAGTAAAATACTCACTTAACTTTTTTTTTTGGTTTGTTGGTTGTTTGGGTTTTAAGGCATATCAACTACTATGGGTTATTTAATGCCAAATCCTGTTCACATATATTAGATATGCATGATTTGTAAATACATATATTGTAGAAAACATACCTTAAAAAAACATAGCTCATTTACTCGCACACAAGTAAATGGTTTCAAGTATTTCTATCTAACATGAGGTAGTTTATTTGAAATAATTTGTTTGCACAGCCAAGTAGTAGCTATTATTTCTCACTACAGTTTTACTTGCAGAGATTTAATGGTTTCAAGTATTGCTATTCAATAATAATTTATTTGTACTTAGTTGATTGGTAAGTTGGATGGCTGAATTTTCCAGAATTGTGAAAAGTGTTATGTTTTTAGGTATAACCCTGTATCTCTCAAGAAAGAGGAAATATCATTCACGTGGACATTCTCAAACATATCTTGCATATTATCTGTTTTAAAATGCCGCTCTCTTGTGATAGCTAGAGCTTCACATTCCACTAGCAGATGTTTAATGGTGTAAGGTGTCTGGCATGTCAAACATTATGGTGGCTGTCCCTGCTTGAGTATAAAAGAATGAGTGAGACTTGTGTGGCCATCTTCAATTGAGATGTAATGATTTGTTCCTTTCTTGATTTTCTGTGGGTTTTATTTGGAAGGTTTTGTTGTAAATGTTGTTATTCCAGTGTTGTTGCCATTTTGCAAAAAAGAATTTATTGATTTGGGATTTCAAGTCAGTATACAGAATGGAGATATTGTTGGGGCTCAGATCTAAGGCTGATTTGGCTGCTGAGTCAGCTCTTTCATTTCCGCTCACTCTGATGTGGCTTGGGATACAACACATAATTATTTCTTTATGACTAGACATCGAGTCTAGTCTACTCAGCAGTTTAACAATTAATGGGTTCTCCAGCTTTTTATTTCTCAGTGATGTTAATTCAGAGAGCGAGTCAGAGAATATGATAAATTTGTTATGTTTGTTCTTAGAAATGATGTTGAGAGCAAGGTCAGTGGCACTTGCTTCTGCAGTGAAGATGGAACTTTTTATTGGAAGGGCTTTCTTGTGAATGGTTTTATTGAGAACAGCGGCACATGCTATTTTATTGTTATCCTTGGAGCCATTCTTAAATATATATTGATAGTCAGGATAGGGTGAAATTTTTCTAGATAAATGCTGGGATGTATTTTTATTTGGGGGAGTTTATTTGATTGGAGGGTTACAAGTGTTTTTTTCAATGATCCAAGTTGGATTTGTGTTAGGATGCTTTTATGTACATTTGTAACAGAAATTGAAGATTCTTGGAGAATAGGTTCCATCCAAAGGCCAAATGGTTTGATGTTTTTTTTTTCTTCTTGTTCAAATTGTTGTTTGTATTTGGAATTTAAGATGTAGTCGTAGGCTGGGTTGGATGGGCCGGATTTCGGTTTTGAGTAATACTGTAGAGCCAATTTTTCACATCTGAGTTGTAGGGGTGCTTCATGGGCTTTGGTGTATAAACTGACAACTGGAGAAGTTCTGAAGGCTCCCAAGATTACTCATTTGTTTGCACACAGTTAAATGGTCCCAAGTATTGCTATGTAATACTAGTGACTCTGTTTAGGCACACAGTTGCGTTTTCAGTATTGCTATTCAACATTACTCATTAATTTGCACCTAGTTAAATGGTTCCAAGTATTGCTATGTAACAATAACAATTAAATTAAACATCAGTCATTTGTTTATACACAGTTAAATGGTGAAACAGTTCTATTTCAACCAATTCAATTTAAAGTTAGTCATTTGTTTGCATACTGTTAAAGTGTCAAACTGTTCTGTTAGACCTATAGATAGGATCCTAACAAGAACTACCACTCCAAGTCAAAGTGAACCTGGGAGTAATGGCAATGAAGGGGTACTCCGCATTCCCCAAACCATCAGATGGTATTGTATCATATCCAGGACACTTGTTGTAGTAGGAGTTTTATCCCTTTGCAGAGATGAAGTTAGTATATTCCATAGCCCTAGCTGACTGGGGTGGAAGTTATATCTATGGTTCAAAATAACTAATGTCTAACAAATACTTCTGTTTTACACTGCTATAGAGAAATAGCTACTAGCCTTTGGATTGTATGCCTTTTGGGGGGATTTTTTTGATTAGTGTGAACTTATTTTTGCTGAAAACTTCTTGTATTTTTATGTGAATATGTTCATGAATTTATTCTAAATACCTTATGTTTTAAGTTCATTTATAGATTCCCTTTCCTTACTAACTGATAATAGACCAAAGAAAATAGCAGGTAAATAGAAAATGTGATATGCATTTACCCAACCCCTCTGCCATAAGTAGGATGTGACACAAGGTCAATTTTTAAGCAGAGTAAAGTTGGTTTAAATTCAGTTTTCATTTTCCTTCACTGGTTGCCAAACCAATGCTAAAGAACCCAGTCTGCTCTACTATTTACCCATAGCTTGGATAGAAAATGTTAAATCAACCACAAATAAAATGAATTATACAGAATCATGATTAAGTAATATATAAAATCTCTTTACATACAAATATTTTAGAAAAAGTTGTTTTGCAGATGAAGTATTTTATGCAAGTCAATTCGTTGAATGAGATTGCAATAAAACATGTATATATGTCATCGGCTAGAGAATAAGTGTAAATTACTCTGGATTAAAAGTGCTTTAGTTTTTTTTTTTTTAATTTTATAAAAGAAACAAAATGTCCCTAAATCTCATTAAATAAAATGCTTTACAAAACTCCTGAGTAATGGTATCCTAAAAAATGTGGTCTAGTAATGGCAAAAAAGTATTCCCTGACTGCTGATAGATGTATTTGAGAAAAGTTTTAGAATCTTTCAAAGCAATAAAGTCTTATTCTTTTTATGGGGAATATAGTTCATTGGAACTATTGCCCATTGTTCATAAAAGAATTATGTTCTCAGTGTAATAAATATTCATTTACTGAAAAAGGAAAGTTATGTTCAGTTAGTTCTATGAGAGATAAAAAGAGATTGGTTTTAAAAGCATGTCAACCCATCTGAAGTTATTTTATAACTAGTGGTTAGGGAACAGAGTATATTATATGTTCCTATTTACATTTTTGTTATATAGTTTAAGTTTTTTGCACATGGTCATATGATAGAAAGTATTCTTATCTGATGCAAATAATTTGCTAACAGATCTATTTGACCCCAAAATGGGACTCAAACAGGTACTACCAATCCAGGTCAGAGTGGACTTGAGAATAATGGCAATGAAGGGGTGACTCCACACTCCACAGATCTCTAGAACTGGAGCCTCACCATCAAATGCAGTTTTGTGTCATACCCAAAACTCCCTATTTTTGTGGTGGGTGGGTGGGTTTGGGTTTACCTTTCTGCAAGGGATACATACAGTCAGTGTATTCAAAGACCTGACTGCCTGGACAGAACTATGGCAAAAATATATTCTCAAAGAACTGACAAACAACTACAGAGGATAGATTCTGCTACTTTATGAACATATAAGTCAGACACATAGATGAGTTACAAAGTGCGAAAGGGTTTGATCAAAATAAGCCATAAATATTGCTGATCAAAAATCAAACATGATCAGCAGATAAGACGAACCTGGTGCCACCATGATGACTTTTGTGACCAAATAAATCTTCAGTTTAGTTTCCCAAGTTTATGAATTCTCTTTAAAATTTTTACTACCATTTAAAACATGGACAACCGATTAGTTGGAATGATAAAACCTGGACAGAAGGCTTTACTAAATCAAGCAATAAAGTCATCTCACCTAGTGAGCTCAGAATTTTTGTTTAGTTGTTTAAAAATATATAAATGTTCTAATCTTCTGAAAAAAGGGCAGAAGAATAGTACTGCGTTTCTTTATTTCTCCAGTTGCCATTGTTGTGAGCTGTTCAGTAATTTTGGTACCAGATTTGATTGGTTGGTTGGTTGGTTGTTTGGGTTTTATGGCATATCAACCTTTGTAGGTAATTTAACACCAAATCCATTTTCATACAAATAATCAGTTCTATTTCAAACAATTCAGTTTATCATGAGTACACAGTTTAATTGGGAAAAACATTTCTATTTCAAGTTATACAGTTTAGACAAACAGTTCTAATTCAAACAATTCAGTTTAGCATAAGTACACACTTTAGTTCTATTTGATACCAGGCCTAAGTGGACCTTGGAGTGATGGCAATGAAGAGGTACTCCACATTCCCTAAAGCTCCAGCATTACTGGAACCTCACTATCAGATTGTTTAGTGTCATATCTAGGACACTCGTTGGTGGGGGGTCTTAGACCTCTGCAGAGGTACAGTCGGTATATTCTACAGCCTCAGCTGACTGGGCAAGAACCAAATTTAGGTTTTTGGCTCTTTTAATAATGAGTATGATAGACTTGTAGGGAATACAGTATTTGTAAAATTGTTTATGTCTAGATTATTAAAAATAAAATAGTTATATGCTGAATTCTCGAGGTTACAAGAGTTTGTAGCTTGATACATAGTTTATATATAACTGGATTTGATCTGAAATTTTCACTGTATAAGATTTGTCCTATATGAAATTTTAGCTGTATAAGTTTTAGACCGAAGTGAAATTTTCACTATATGGGATTTGATCTATGTGATATATCTATATGAAATTTTCACTGTATAAGGTTTGATCTGTGAAATTTTAACAGTATAAGGTTTGATCTACGTGATCATCTAAGTGAAATTTTCACTGTATAAAGTTTGATCTGTGTGAATTTTTCACTGTATAGGATTTGATCCTTGTGATCATCTATGTGAAATTTTCACTGATAGGATTTGATCTATGTGAAATTTTCCCTGTATAAGGTTTGATCAGTGTGAAATTTTCACTATATTGGGTTTTATTTATGAGGTCATCTATGTGAAATTTTCACTGATATGGATTGATCTGAGTGAAATTTTAACTGTATAAAATTTAACCTAAGTGAAATTGTCACTATATAAGGTTTGATCTATATGGGCATCTGTGTGAAATTTTCACTGTATAAGGTTTGATCTATTCACCACTGAATTGAAAAGGAAAGCAATTATGCTAAAAATATTTGTTAAAAATATACATAATAATTTAAAAAATCATTAAGCTGCAGACTTATTATTAGCAGAATTTTTTTTATTTGTGATTAATATTCATCACTAAATTAAGTACCTTGATAAGGAATGAGATTATGTCGAAAAATAAATATTTGTTGTATAAAATGTATACCTTTTCATCATCTAGTTGTGGACTTATGTACCTACATATACTTAGCGTATAATGCAAGGACAAAGGTTTACTTCTTCAATAGAGTTAAGTGCATTTAATTATTACTCAAATCTGTACATTAACATACAGTTGCAACAAAATCCAAAACAAAAATTAGTTTTATCGTATATTCATATTAAGTCTTGTTTATACAAGAGATACCAGCCTCAAGGACAAATTGTGCACTGAAATGAAGTTTGAGATTTAGATAAAATCTTTTTGCTAACAATAATCTGAACAATAAAGACATAGTATTCAAAAATTTTAATGAGACAATTGGCCCGTATTTGAGCTTTGTTTCTGTCTTGAAACTCAAGGTCAAGTGCCAATCTATTCTATGTTGTTAAATGAATCTGACTTGATCATTGATATGATAGTTTAGATAATCTGAAATTATACTGAAAAAACCCCCAAAAAACAAACATATAACATACGAACCTTAGTTTTTGTGTAGAGGAAGTCATTATTTTAATCAAGCAAATACAATTTAAAATATAGATTTTATTCTAGCTGTCTGTTGAAAAATTAATGAGTCATTTGAATCTTATAATCAGATTCAAAACCATTATAGATATAATAGCACTTTTTTGGCTGTCAGTAAAGCTTGCTGAAATTCTTGATCGGTATCTTTTCCTCTTTTGATATTCAATACATTTATATAATAAATGCATTTACATTATATCAATTATATTTACATTTACTTTTTATACATGTATGTATTTTACATATGTTTACATATGTATGTATTTACCAATTCCTTTGCAAAAGGAGGATGTGACACAAGATCAATGTTTAAGTGGAGTTTAACAGGTTTAAATTCAAAGTCTTCTTTCTTCTTCTAGACCAGTTTCCATAGGAAAGTAAAAGAGCCCAGTCTACCTTACTCATAGCTGGAAGAAGAATAATTGAATTCATTCTTTTCTCAAGGCGATTAGCACTATGTGAAATGCAAACAGGGTTATCCAGGAATTGAACTTGGTTTGCAGTGTCCATTTCCTTTGATGGTAACTATTAAACCACAAGTACTTCCTATGCAGGGATATTTATATATGTAGGGATACAATAAATAATTATCACCTTAGATAATTTGCATGTCTGCTGGTCAGTGGTCAAGATTTAATGCAAGCATTACTGATTGAATAGAATTATAATAAGGGTAATATGTTATGTGTATCATGCAAATGCATTAGTAATGATTTAAACTCAATTCTTTTGATGTTATACTGATTTGATTTTAAATGAAATACTATTACCATAATTTCAGGTTTGGTTTAGTTTAATGGCATATCAAATCCTCATGGATTATCTAATGTTGAAATTTGATTAATTTGTAAATGTTTGATTGTAATCATAACTATATTTTCAATGATCCATTGCACTTAGTCACCAAAAATCATTTGTTTGCACACAGTTATAACATCAAGTATTCCTATGTAGAGGGTCACATGATAGTTCCAAAAATCCATTCTCAGTCTTTTTTTGCCTCTGGTCTTTGAACAGGATACATTGTCTCTGACCCCAGCCAGAGAATGATAAAGTCACATGCGTACCTTACCTACCATTGTCAAGGTAGACTTTTTCTATTTTGTACTCCTTTCTACATACAGCTTGGTCATGGATCAATATGTGTATATCGTTCTAGCTGTTGGGAAATGTTTGAGTATTCTTTCTTTTTAATACCACAAGTAGATATATTGTGTATATAAAATGCTAACTGTTCTTGGTATTTACTAATGAGTTTATTTTGTCCTGTGTTCCATTGTGTCAGTATTTCATAAATATACTAATGCTAATATTAGTCTTTTGAGAGTGGGGACTTGACTAAAATCTTCCCCACCATCAAGCCTCCAATACATATAATACTCATATTCTGTCAGTTAAACTTGAATTTATGATCCCAGATAATCCTTTTCTACCTAGTCTTAGATGCATTTCTATAGTAAAATAATTTTATCCATAAATGATTCAATTATTCATTTTATCATTTCTATAGTAAAATCATTTTATCCATAAATGATTCAATTATTCTATGTCAATAGATTTTTTTAATCTGAGCATAACTATTTGTTTTTACACAGTTATATGATATCAAGAGTTCCAATAACAAAAATACAAATACATTGCACAGAATTATATCAAATATGCCAATATAAGACAAATAATTCAAGTAATTATATGCTTTCCAATAACTATTCATGTTTTATAATCATTTGTTTGTAGACAGTAATATATTTTAAAGTATTTTAATCTAGTAAAAAAAGTAAAGTTGGCGACCATAGTCGAGGGTAACCCGAAGGTTCCCTTTTCGATAGCTACTACACCAATGTGTAGGGGAGGGCGCTACTCCTTCCCTGGATTGCTCCACTTTACCCTTGATCCGTACCTTATAATGCTGAGTGTTAAGCAAGGAGGCATCAAGTACCATTTTTTGAGTCTTTGGTATGACTCGACCTGGGATTGAACCCAGGTCTCCTGGGCCATTGGCGAACACTCTAACCACTAGGCCAATGTCCGGTACTATTTTAATCTAATACTCAAAATTTTCATACATTTATTTGACCCATAAATCGAATCCTAACAATATCAGTCCAAGTCAGAGTGGACCTAGGACTAATTGCAATGAAGAGGTACTCCATGCTCCCCAGAGATTTCAAAGTGGGACCATACTATAGGATGCAGTTTAGTGTCATACCCTGGGTTAGTGCTGCTATTGAAATACAACAGTAAAATATTTGCAATATGATTTGATATGTAAAACATAATTATATATTATTATTTACGATTTACAGTTGTAACTTTTATTTCCCATGTTATTATAATAGCTATGAGAATTGAGATTCTGTCAATGTGGAGATATGCTTTTAAACTTGGTCATTGAATTCAGGAAGTGGAAAAACATAGATTTAATAAGAAATGAGAGTATTAAGCTTAGGATAGGGGTAAGATTAATGCTGTTACTAAAATAATGTTGTCACTAAAATGTCCCAGATGGTCAAGTAACTAGTAGATGTAGCATATGACTATATTTAATAAGATTAACCCGTTACAAACCTACAAGACCAAGGAACTAAATGATGATTGAACTTAAAAAATTTCACAGATGAATTTGCCAATTAAATCACAGTAGGTATTAGGTAGTTGATAAAGGGTTAAGAAAAAAAAAAAAGAAAGAAAAATTAAGCAGGATTATTTGTGTAACATATTCTGATGCAGTAAATCAAATAAGGAATTTAAATTCTTTATTCACTGTTAGAATTTTAATCAATATGTCTAGAAAATACAATGAACAAAAATTTATGACAAATTTCCATGGAAAACTTGCATGTGTAGTTTATGTCATTTTAAAGTAACCAGTTAACTTTAAAAATTAAAAAAAATTATTGTCTTAAATCGTTTGATGTTCTCAGTAATGTGAATGCAGAAATTTTAATTACAAAATATTTTGCTTTCTCTGAATAGTAAAATCTAAGTTGTCTCTCTGATACTGTCAGAAGTTTCTAAATTTGATTGAATATTTAAGAGACGGTCAGATATATAAAATTCAGAAATATAAAAGGTTGAAGGCAGATAGCAAAGAGAAAATGAAGATGATATTAGGTGAAAAAAGTGTAAAAAAAAAAAAAAAAAAGAGAGAAAAAGAAAAGATTTTAGGAAATATATAGAGAGAAGAATTGTAGAAAAAGAAGAAATAAAAAAGAGAAAAGACAAAACATGAGAGGAAAAGGATAAAGAGTATAAAGAGAAAAGAAAAATGTGTGGGGGAGAGATAAGAAAGAAATTTAAAGATAAGATTGTTTCTTTGTTTGGTTTGGATTTTAGCAGATTAACCACTGTAGGTTATTTAAATGCCAAATCCTCTTTATACATACACATTAGATATACATGATTTGTCAACACATTTTGTTGATAACATTTTTAAATGAGCCTGAGCTAATTTTTTTTTACACAGTTAAATAGTTTCAAGTATTGCTATATAACAGTAACAATTTAACATCAGTCATTTGTTTGCACATATTTAAATAGATTGACATGATATGTAAGAGACGAGTTTGTCTGTAATTTCATTTTTAAATGAGTTACGTGGGGCATTCCATAAGTTTCCAGATTTTTTTTGTACAGGTATTTACAATTGTCATAGACTCTTGAAAATTCACTATGTTATTGCTATACATCTTATGAGATAACTGACCAATTTTTATGATTTCAGGTTCAAATCAACACCTACAGCAGCAATTGGAATACACCCTGATTGTCACAGCTGGTGAATTTCAAAAATGCAAACTGGATGTGAGGACACTTTAAAACTCTGTTTTAAAGTTGAAAAAAATGCCACACAAACATATGGAATGCTTCAGACTGCTTTTTGACCATCTTGCATGAACCGAGAATCAGTTTTTGAGTGGTATAAGAGATTCAAGGAAGGCAGGGAGTCTATGAGGGATGATAAGAGGTGTGGGAGGAGGAAGGAAGTCAATACAACAGAGTTAATTGGCTAAAGGGTTAGGGTTGCTATGTTGAGGTTTTATTGGAGTTCAGGAAGATATTCCATCGGAAGAGGCCAGCACTCTTCAAATCGGGTCAGTGGCATTTCCACCAGGACAATGCATCAGTTCACAACTCCATTCTTGTCACAGACTATTTGACCAAGATGGGCATCAAGACAGTTCCTCAGCCTCCCTAAAGTCCAGACCTTGTTCCCTGTGACTTTTGGTTATTCCCTAAGCTCAGAGGCTGTCATTAGGAGACAATTGAGGAGATAAAAGAAGCTGTGACAAAGGTCATTGACACACTCACACTAGAGGACTTCCATGGGGCCTTCCAGAAGTTGTTGGAACGGTAAACATATGCATTGCAGCCGGAGGAGATTACGTCGAAGGGTACTAGAGTTTCATGTGTGTACTATCAACAAAAGTGCTCATACAAGAAAAAGTCTGGAAACTTATTTAATGATCCTCGTAGAAGTAATTTGTTTACATTCTAGTATTGCTATTGTTTCTACACAGTTAAATAGTTACAATTATTTCTGTCTAATACTTATAATTCTATTCAATATCAATCATTTGTTTTCAGACTGAGAAGTGGTTACAAGTATTGCTATTTAACACTAAAAAGTCTATTCAACATTACACACAGTTAAATGGTTCCAACTAACAATTCAATAAAACATAAGTCATTTGTTTACACAATGAAATGATCAAAAAGTTCTATTTTTAACAATTCAACTTAGGATAAGTCATTTGTTTGCTCTCAATTTAAATGTCAAATAGTTCTATTTGATCCATTAATAGGACCCTGTTAGGTGCTATCACTCCGGGACAAAGTGGATCTGGGAATGATGACAATGAAGGGGTACTCCAAAATCCCTGAAACTCCAGCAATATTGGAGCCTCACCATCAGATTGTTTAGTGTCATATCAAGGGCACTCATTGGGGAGGATCTTACCCCTCAGCAGAGATGCAGTTGGTGTATTCTACAGCCCACGCTGACTGGGCTATAAAAAGATAAGTATGAGAAGGTGGAAAAGGGGGAAATGTGAGAAGTGGGATAGCAAATGAAAACAAATATGCAGGCCATGGAAGTAAAAGAAGAACAAGGAAAACATGGGAGTAAAAGAAGAACAAGGGGAACATGGTAGAAAAGAAGAACAAGGGAAACATGGGAGCAAAAGAAGAACAAGGGAAACATGGGAGCAAAAGAAGAACAAGGGAATTATGGGAGCAAAAGAAGAGCAAGGGAAACATAGGAGCAAAGGAAGAGAAAGGGAAACATGGGAGCAAAAGAAGAGCAAGGGAAACATGGGAGCAAAAGAAGAGCAAGGGAAACATGGGAGCAAAAGAAGAGCAAGGGAAACATGGGAGCAAAAGAAGAGCAAGGGAAACATGGGAGCAAAAGAAGAGCAAGGGAAACATGGGAGCAAAAGAAGAACAAGGGAAACATGGGAGCAAAAGAAGAGCAAGGGAAACATGGGAGCAAAAGAAGAGCAAGGGAAACATGGGAGTAAGAGAAGAGCAAGGGAAACAAGGGGGCAAAAGAAGAGCAAGGGAAACGTGTGTAAAAGAAGAGCAAGGGAAACATGTGAGTAAAAGAAGAGCAAGGGAAACATGAAAGTAAAAGAAGAGCAAGGAAAACATGGGAGCAAAGGAAGAGCAAGGAAAACATGGGAGCAAAAGAAGAGCAAGGGAAAAAAATGGGAGTGAAAGAAGAGCAGATTAAATTTCTGGAGGAAATGAAGAGCAAGCGAAACGCAAAAAAAGAAGAGTAAAGGAAACATAGGAAAAAAGAAGAGACATGAGAAGGAAAGAGATGCAATAAGCTTTATTTAAAAAAAAAAGACCCAGTTTGTTTGTAGAAGGTGGCATTCCACAGAAGTTTTCTTATTCTTCAAGTATATCATTCTTCCCATCCCTCAACTTCCCTATCATCTTCATCAATTAAATATTGGTTCTCTTTGATCTTTCCTCAAAGCAAAAAAAAAACTTAATTTATCAGCACATTTGAAATAAAATTAGTTTCTTTAAAGAAAAAATAAATAAAATAATGAAAGTTTTACCCAATCTGAAATTCTAAAACGATCTAACAGCCAAAAAATTAACAGATAAAGTAATTCATACATTGAAAAATGCACAACATGAGTGCTATAGTTGTCATGAAATATTAAAAATAAAAGGAAAAATATTTTTCAAGAGTTTTGAAAGATAAAAATAAAAGTGTTTCAAAATGTATACATTACTACCAAGTAAATAAAGGTTAAATGAATATTCATGTGTGTTTCTAGAAGCCTCCACAGTGACTTGCTAACTATGTGATCTGTTCATCATGTACTTGAACCTATTTTCAGTTTGATAACTAACTTAAGATATCCTCAGCTGACAAAAATAGGGTTTATTCTTCAGGAATACTTAATGCATAAACTATGTGCAAAAAATGGTTATTATAGAAAAATGAAAAATTACCATTCAAAAAATGATTGCAATGGAACATTGAAAATATGATTATTATCAAATATGTACAAATAAATCAAATTTTGGCATTAAATAACTCATGAGTTGATATGCTGTTAAACAAATAAACCAAATGAAACCTAACTAGGTGCCCCATACTTCTGGTCTTGTGACAAACGAAGCCATATTTTGTAAATGACTATTCTAATGACTGCATTTCCCATTACTTAGTATGAAGATCAGGTCGCTAAATACAATACAAAAAAATTCTACGTGTTGAAAAACTGACATTTATTTACCATAACAATGAGATGTTTCATTATACGGTAGAGAAACCAGATTGTACAACCTATATATAAAGATGATATTTTTCTCTGCCTCCCACCAGATAGGACTTGACACAAGGTCTTTTTTAAAGTGGGGAACTTTATGCTTGTCGTCAGCTCATTTAGTGCAATGTGAGTCAGACGATCCTGCTGGACTTGGACTCACTAGATGTAACGCAAGTCTGGCACATATGCCTGTTTATAGCTTAAATTTGACCAGCTATTCTAGTTCTATGCTGTGCCATCAATGCAGTTCATCCACCTGAAGCTGGGGACCATTCTGCTCCAAATCTGACATTGATCTTGGTCTCCATCTGGCACGAATGCCAGATGGCCTGGCTAAAAAACTAGGTGCCATGTGTGCCTGATGCAAATCAACCTATATAAAAAGACAGATTTTTTTTTTATATACATAGTATCTATAAAATAAATCATTTAAAAATTTATAAAAATAATTAAAAAAAAAAAAAAGTAAAAAATTGATATTCACAAAATAACAGAAAACTTATATTTATGATAAATGATTCATACTAAGACTCTTGTGAAAGTCATGAATCCATCTCTTTTTCTCCCCCGCCAACTCTGAAGCTATGAGTAAAATATCCAGGCAGATTAGGTGCTCTAGCCTTGTATATTTGTAAACAGCTCTAGATAAAAAAATCTGGATTCAAAAGCAATACGTGTTGGGCTAGCAACTCTACCCTATAAAAACTTGTGATAAAAACTGCAACAATATTCTACAGAAATCTAATTGAATTAAGTGCCTTGACAAGAAAAGATATGTTGAAAAATATTTATTATGTAAAACAAATGCTTTTTTTCCTCATTAGGTTTCAGACTTATTGATATAGATATACAAATTAACTTGAGAATAAAGTCTTATTTATAATGGTATAGTGCTAAAAGAAGTGAGAGGGTATAACTGTCTGATCCAGTGTGTAAAGTAAACATCTACAGTATTGATTTGGTTAATTTGAAGGCAATAAACGGCTGGATTGACATAAAGTCAACTCATTTTGAAGTTAGTCTTTTTTTTTCTCCAAGCAGTTATATGGTTTCAAGTAACTAATGATCATTTGTAAATGGATTAGACATTTTACTTATATAAAATAAATACAGTTTTCGTACTTGGGCTATGAATATATATACATACACAAGTGTCATTCTAAAGTTCTATGCCTCACCCAGAGAGAAGAGTCATAGCTGAACATTTTTGTTGTGGCAATACACTATCACTTCATATAGAACTAGAAAAACTAATTTAGATTCTTGTTTTAATTTCTTTCTTTCCAGGTAAGGCCAATAAGGTGAGAGATGTGTGACAAGTTTAGAAGTGGATGAAACAGAGGCTCAATAAGTGATCAAGCATCTACAAAAGAAAGGTATGACATACAAAGAAATCCATGAGAACTTGGTACAGATACTTTCTAAAGACTCTCTCTTTGATACAATGGTAAAGAAGTGGGCTACAGAATTCAGTCAGGTAATCCAAAAACCTTAACCATTGATGAACAAGCTGATGCCATTCACTGTGTTTTGGATGACAGATGCCTAATTGTCCAGCAAATCCCTGAGCCTATAGGCATTAGTTTTGGTTTCATCCACACTTAACTGAGTTCTTGGAGCATGTTGTCTACAAGACAGGTCCCAAGAATTCTGACATCAATGCACAAGCTGAAAAGGGTGAACATTTTCAGGACACTTCTGATTCACTTCCAGGATAACTCTTAGAATTTCCTCTACTGATTAGAAACTCAATAAGAAACCTGGGTTCACCACTTCAAACCTGAATCAAAGATTCAAAACAAACAGTGAAAATACTCTGGTTCTTCAGCCTCAAAGAGGTTCAAGCAGGCAGTGTCATTTGACAAAGTGATGGCTTAAAGTTTTTTTTTACCATTGCGGAACTTACATAAATGGAACAAATTCAAAACAAAACACTATCAACAGAAATAGACTATTTATCAAGAGAAATAGAATATTTAAAATTTTTCTATCTTTTTCACTTTGTTAATAACTCGTGCAAAAAAAATTAAAAAAAACAATCTTTACATTTGCAAACAACCCCTGATGATGGCCTAATGAAGGGTCTGGAAGCACTTGGGACAATTTTGGTAAATTCAATGACCAACACCAACCTAAAACCAAAGCACTTGTCAGGAAACTTGAAAATACCCTAATAAAATTATATAGACAAAATGTATCTTTATTTCATCATATATATATATATATATATATGAAGGTAAGAATTATTTTCTGTGATTTTGGTATGATATAAGAAATGTGTGGATACTTATTGACTCTCTTTTGTAGCAGAAACATTATCCAGTACAGTTTTAATTTTGAAATGTTTATACATAAAAGAGAATTACATCACCTACAAAGATAATTTCAGTAAACAAAAGATGCTGTAAGGTTTGAACCTGTGTAAGCCAGTTTTTAAGCAGTTCCATTTGTTTTCTTGTTCATTCATTTGCTTTTATTTTTCTCTAATTAGATCAACATGATGCTGAAGATACAAAAGGATTCAATTAACATGAATCGCAGCAGGTGACTTATCTACTAAACCAGTTTGGTTGGCAGATAATAAAAGTCAATCAACAAGCCTGAGGATACAATGAAAAAATTAGCACACAATACAAAATTATACATATAGTAGTCCTATTCTATCAGTAATGCTTGCATTAATTCCTGACCATTGACAATCCTTTTCTTCCTGATTTTCAATGCATTTTTGTAATAAAATTGTTAGTAAGTGCATTTATATGCAATACTGAAAAGTTGCCTTAATTCCTGGTGCTGTGCCATTGAGACTTGGAATATGATAACTGAATTCCCTGTAAAAGAATGGGACCTCCTGCCAAAAAAAGAGGTGTTCTGGGTATGACACCCAACTATATCTAGTGGTGAGGTTCTAGTTCTAAAGTTCTTAAGAATGTGAAGTATTCCTTCATTGTCATTACTCCCAGGCCCACTCTGACCACTGCAAATTATTTATTTTAGATAGGAATATAACCATATACAGAAAATATAAGAAACTACAAGAAATGTAAATATAAATATACAATGAATGCAATTCCCTAACCTTTGGGCATAAAATAACCCCAGATGGCTTATATCATTAAAATCAATCAATCAATTAATTAATTTCTGACTGTCAAGTCACTTGCCAAGTAATTACCATGTAATTCAGTACTAGCTGTTGAATAGCCAGGTACTCAGCAAATAAACCAGATACCCCTGTAGATTTAAATAGTGTTTTTCTATATTAAAATGATCAGCAATGTATTTACGTACGCATATATAACATATAAGGTATATATATGTGTGTAACACTTTTCACAGAGCACACAGGTACATATTATATTCTGATCCTAGGCAGCGTGCACTTTGATTGTAGGCAGAAGTACTAATCAGTACATAAAATAATACCATTTTTAAGGGTACTACACTAGTGGAATATAAAAAACAATTTGCTGGCACCATATAATCCAGTATTTCCAGTTGCATCATTGGTTGGTTGTATTTTATGGAATATAAACACTTGTAGGTTATTTAACGTCAAATCCATGTATATATCAAATATGTATATGATTTGTAAACAGATAGTTTGTAAGTAACAATATTTTTAAAGAAGCCAGAGCTCATTTGTTTGCACATGGTTAAATGGTTTCAAGTACTGTAAATGATTAAACAGTTCTATTTGACCCATAAATGGGACTCTAACAAGTACTAACACTCCAAGTCAGAGTGGACCTGGGAGTAATGACAATGAAGAGGTACTCCATTTTCTCCAAAGCTTCAGGGCTGGAGTCTCACCATCAGATCAACTTTAGTGTCATATCCAGGATACTTGTCGGAGGTGGGGGTGGGGGTCTTACCTCTCTGCAGAGATGCAGTTAGTGTTCTGTACAATATATAATATAATTATATGAAATGTTTTTCTATATTAAGATCATCATTAGCAATGTATTTATATCCACATACATAAAATACATGATTGAATTTCATAGAGCATACAGATAATACACTCTGATCCTGGGCAGAGTACATTTTGATCTAGGGCAGAAGTACCAATCTGTATGTAAATAATACCATCATGTTTTATGGGTATTATGCAAGTGGAATATAAAAAGCAATTTGCACTCCTTGAATATGCATGAACTTTTTGCAATTGAATTGCAAGAAAAATTTCAGATTTAATACCCAAATAAACATTTTTCTAGAAGGTAATCATTTACTAAGCTGAGTTTGGCACAAGGCTGGAAATGTAGGATACTCAGAGAAAATCAAACTCATAGCAAATGGTTTGGTAAACTAGCTTTCTAAGCATTACACTACATAAGATGTCCTTATTTCCCAAGAATAAAAAGTCACATTTGTATTATTGTATCATTTGTGAAATTAGATGCTTTCTTTTCTGACTTGTGTTCTGGGTGACAAGATCCAATGGACAGCAAATAATTTTGTACTATTTTGTTGATATCTTTTTTATTGAAACGCATTACATTTTATAGTAATATCTGTTCACTGAAACAATATTTTTCTCTTTGTTCTTTAAAAGGATCAAAATAAGTTAGAGTTAGAAACTTTTAATTAAAATTTGGAAGTATTAAATTAGTTATAAATTTCCTGTAAATATTTTAAAGTTTTATCTGCATAGCAAGTTTGACCTATATTAAAAGATAATCTTGAAGTTGCATCTGAAGTACCAGGATATTGAAGCAATATATAAGAAAAGTTTTATTTATGTATAAACATTGTTGGTTAGTTGTTTTATGACATATCAACCCTTTTCGGGTCATTTAATGCTGAATTAAATCATTTTTATAAAAATTTCGAACAATTCAGTTTAGTACAAGTATAGTTTTTTGTTTACACATAGTTAAATGTCAAAACAGTTCGATTATAAACAATTCAGTTTAGCATAAGTAGACACTTTTGTTTACACAAAGTGTAAAAACAGTTAATGTCAAACAATTCAGTTTAGTGTAATCACACAATTTAGTTCTATTTGACCCATAGATAGGACACTACCAGGTGCTTCCACCCCAGGCCTGAGTGGACATGGGAGTGATGGTAATGAAGGAGTACTCTGCATTCTCCAAAGCTCCAGCATTACTAAAGCCTCACTATCAGATTGTTTACTGTCATATCCAGGACACTCATTGGGGGAGTCTTACCCCTCTGCAGAGATGCAGTCAATGTATTCTGTAGCCCCAGCCAACTGTGATGGCAAGGTTGATTCCAAGGGTTCTCAACATAAGCATTTACTTTCTGATACTGATGAGATATTCCTCACCCAACTCCTTTACAAGATGTGAAGAATTTACTTGCTTAGTCAATTATGAATGTGACAGTGGCACAGTATATAAGCTCCCTCAATAGTATTTCACTGCCACCCGAGTAACTCCACAGGAGAGTGTCCATGTATACACTCTAAAATCTACTTTGATTGTTTGCCAAGTTAAATCAGGGCTACACAAACAGTTTTCTAGATATTCAAAATGGTTGATTATGTTCTGGACAGATCATATATATCATTATCTACAATCTCTACATTGATTAATTGTTGGTGATTTTTGAACAGCAGCAACATATGAAATAGAATAAAATGTGGATATATAAGAAAATAAGTTTAAAATGAAACATGAAAATTTCTATTATGCTTGTTATGATATCACTAGAACTAAAAAAAAATCCATGAGAAATTTAACTCTTTCACTGTTTTGAAAACAACATGTAACTTTCAATGTTTCTTGTTACACATTTGAGGGCCATATGGCTCTCTAACTGTATTTAAAATAAAGCATAAAATCTTGTGAAAACATGTGAGAAGAATTTGCTTTGAACAGTGAAAGGGTTAGGGAATTTTATACTCTCCATTATTTTGCAGCTTATAGAGAATATTTTCAAAGATATCTCTTAAGTCTATATTTGTACTTTGTGCTAAGTAACAACCAATAGTTATAGTGATATATCACTTGAAATTCTCCTTGTGTTGTATATTGACCTCCAACCCAGGCAAGCTATCAAAATAGGAAATGTACCTTTGTAAATAACAGGTGCATCCGGTCGAGGAATATCAGGATATTATAACCTTGACTGTGGATGGGTTGAATGAATGCGAAATTGTGATGCTCGCAGGAAGAAGAGTGAGCGTCAAATTATTATATAACCTGGATGAAGACAGGAAGTCAGTCAGTTGGGGATCAGACAAGTTGGAGATAAGATGCGGTAGAGAAAACCAGCACCTAGAGAGGCTGGGCCCCCGGGCCCCTGGTTGAGCAGCCCAAAAGAAAGGGAAAGAAACGCTGATGGCCATAAGAGTGGGGGGGACCCCCTTGTACGGCACTAGACCATGCGTCTAGTTTAAGCCGCAAACTGGCATACGTGCCCGGACCCACATTTGGGTTCGTGAAACTGCTTGCCTCATCAGGCTCACATTGCACTAAGTGAGCCGATGAGCAGCACAGACAAGCAGGGTTCGTGTCTCGGCTCGTTCCCGACCTCCCCTCCCCTTTATCCCCACTTTAATTGGCCTTCGGGCTTTTGACCTTGTGTCAAGTCGTGTCTGGTGGGAGGCAGCGACAAATATTGGCCATAAGAGTGGGGGGGGTCAATATGTTGCAGTTCTGTTTGGTCTCCAACTCCCTCTCACACACAACCCTTTCAAATAAAGTGAGAGGTATATTTTTCTAAGAACTGTGTCGCTCGTCTTTATGATTCTGCATGCATGCATATGTATTATGTGGCTATACAACACTTGCCTGGTGATCGTGAAAGCATAAAACTACCAGTTGCAATGTGTGGTTTTAATTTCTATGTTACACTGCTTGTATATCTGCCAGTAGAACAAAATTTCTGTCTAATAGACCATGACTTTAACAGACACATTCAATTTATTATAATAGAGAAAATTGAAAAAGATAATACTGAACACCACATCAATTTTCCGAAACACATGAATGTAGATGGATATTATGTCTCAAAAGCCTTCTCCAAGATAGATTAAATCACCCACCTCCCCAAAAACCACAACATTTTAACCCTCAAATACTCACACACTCATTCAGTAACTTCCATATTAAAAATACTAAAATGTAAAAATATAACTCATTTAAAAAATTCATTATCTCTGATGGACTCATTTTTTTGCCAAATGACATCTTTAAGAAAAAAAAATTCCAAATTTCAAATTATTTTTAAACACCTTTGATTTCAATGGTTAAGTTGTCATTATAAAGTCTGAGTCTTATTTATATGCAAAGACAATCCTTTGACATTCATAAGCCTTTCAGGCTTGACATGTCAATAGACATGAAATAAACATCCTCTAATTAAGGCTTAAGAGTCAGAAAAAGAGAAAAATCTTTGTTTCCAGGCATCTTGCTTTCAGATACAGAGGAGAAGCATCTTGTGTTAGTATTCACATATTCCACCTACATCTATTTTAATGATATATACATGATCTCCAATGCCAAAGAGTGAGAAAATTTTTTTCAGAGAAAGATATCTCAACTGGATATGACAAATATCCAGATATATTTTAAAAGTGCCACCAAAGATTGATATCATCATCATCATCATCATGTCGTGCTGCTAGCACAGATATCCCTGACCATCTCTCGCTACTTCTCCCTATCATTCATCGCCTCCGGCGGGTCTTCTGGGTTACATCCCATGTCCTCACATAGCTGCTGTATGTAAGTTTGGGCTGGTCGTCCTGCTTTTGCTTGGCCATATGTGGGGGTCCATAGGAGTACGTCACTTACGAGCTCATCCTTGCTTCTCCAGCAGTGTCTGGGGTGTCTGGCTCGTCTAACCTGTATAGTTTTCGTGATGGGAGGCAAGTGGCCGTACAGTTGGTGTCTCGTGGGGAGAAATAGAAAATAAAAAATAAAACCACAACTTCTCCATCTCAATTCTGGATTTGGGCTGAAACTGCTTTCATGACATTCAAGAACAAATATATAACCATTTTTAGAATTTGGTGTCTTTACTTTTTGAAAAATAACTCAGAGAACAGCTGAAAATTTTCATCTGAGGTTGCCGTTTTTAATTCAAACAAGACAACTTGTAAAACTATAAGGTTCCCATTGCAGCAGCAGTCTATGATGATGATGATGCTTCTGTTTAGGAAGGTTAGTTAATTCTTGTATTTAATGGCATATCAATCTTTGTGGGTAATTTAATGCTAAATCTTTTTTTTTGTATATATTTGTAAGTAAATAGTTTGTTGCTGAAAACTTTTGTTATTAAATTAATTTTTAGAGCATGAGATGAAAGTTAGTAGACAACTTAGCCTCACAGGCATATGCTTTGTAGATGATCCTACTTCATAGATGCATCCTATTTTTTTTTGTTGTTTTATATATACATCCATCAATTAAGGTTTGAAATTATGCTGTCAGTGTCAATATCTATGCTTTCTACACTCTCAGATCTATTTAAAGAGTTGATTTTTTATTGTTTTGATTCTTGGGAGCTACATTTTTTGCTTGTTTGTATGGCCTTGTTTAATACATGATTTCTTGTTCATTTTTTAATGATTTTCTTTTTGATGTTGAGGAGGTCTCTGGATTGAGTTGATGAATTTGATATTTTCAGTCATATTGAGTTGTTGGTTGGGTATGATTTATTTTGGCTTTGGTTTGGTTTGGTTTCTTTATTTAACGGCATATCAGCCTTCATGAGTTTTTTAATACCAAACCCATCCTTATAGAAGAACAGTAATGATAATATTTAACCCATAGTTAAGGGTATAAGAGGGTTCAATACCTTTCCTAAATGTATTAGTCTGAAGGGGAACATACTAGTGCAACTGAAGTTCAAATTCACTTATTACAATGTTGCAACCCAACATATTAGCCATGAGACCATGTTTGTTTGTTTGTTTGGTTTTATGGCATATCAACCATTGTAGATTATTTAATGCCAAATCCATTTTTATACATATAAACAGTTCTGTTTCAAACAATTCAGTTTCACATAAGTACACAGTTTAGATGTAAAACCAGTTCTATTTGACCCAGAGGTAGGACCTTATCAAGTGCAACCACTCCAAGCCAGAGTGAACCTGGGAGCGACGGCAATAAAGGGGTACTCTGCATTTCCCAAAGCTCCAGCATTACTGAAGCCTCACCATCAAATTGTTTAGTGTCATATCCAGGATACACATTGCAGGAGTCTTACCTCTCTGCAGAGATCTAGTCAGTGTATTCTATAGCCCCAGCCGACTGGGCCTCCTTCGGTTTGGTTTGGATTTTAGCATATCAACCATTGTAGGTTATTTAACACCAAATCCTGTTGATACAGATATATTAAATATATATGATTTGTAAACATATTTTGTTGATTATCATTTTTAAATGAGCCTGAGCTCATTTTTTGGCACACTGTTAAATGGTTTCAAGTATTGCTATCTAATAAGAATAATTCTATTTAATATTAATCCTTTGTTTGCACACAGTTAAATGGTTTAAAGTATTGCTATACAACAGTCACAATTTAACATCAGCCATTTGTTTACACACAGTTAAATGATCAGTTCTATTTCTCACAATTTAAATTTGCACTCAGTTTAAATGTCAAACAGTTCTATTTGACCCATGGATCATGACTATCAGGTTCTACCACTCCAGCCTATGTGGGGGGAATGAAGGAGTATTCTGTATTCTCCAAAGTTTCAGCATTACTAGAGCCTCGCCATCAGGTTGTTTAGTATTACATCCAGGACACCTGTTGCAAAGATGCTGTTGGGGTATTCTACAGCCAAAGCCAACTGGACTACCTTTAAATTGGGGGAAGGTTTGAGTTTGGTTGGGATAATTAGAATGTGTTTTGTTTTGGTATTTGGTTCTGAACTTATTTAAGAATTGTCGAACAGATTGATGATCTCTGATTTTTCTCTCAGGGTATTTATTTTACTTAGAGATTTGGAGTTTTCAATTTTTTTAGCAATCATATAAGTGTTTATTGTGGGTCTATTGTTTGATTTCAGCTGAATGTATTTATTTAGCTGTTCTTGAAACTTTAGCCAGTTGTTTGATCTTAGTTGGACTAGTTTTTGATGAGAGCTCTGTATCTGGTTGATTGTTGTTATTCTTGATTGGACTCACTCTCTGTGCTCCACTGAGATCGGTGTTATCTTTCCTATAGAATTCCACTATTTTCCCTATGTCTAAAAACGTTATATTTCTTCTATATTTCACGTCCATGTTTTCATTTTCTCTTTTTTTAGTAGGTTGCCACTTCTAAATTTCTTCACAGTTCAAGGATTTGCTTTGTTGTAGATCTTTTTTTTTTTCAATCAAGAAAGGGGAGAGTTTGGTTAAAGGATTTTTTCAAGTAATTCAATTACAATAAATCTTTTATTTCATTTTCTGAAACAGACTCAGAGAGGTTTTGTTAAGGTTTTTTGTCTGTATTTGCCACATGTATTGTTTTCTTCACTGGTCCACCACTCACCATGGAGTTCAAATTAAGTTGGGAATTTACCTAGGGGACACCCATTCACCTTGATTGAGATGGAGACACATTGGCTTGTATACTTGTATTGCAATGAGGATTTTGAGCCCCTACTAAAATCTAGGTTGGGCGTTTGTTTGCTACCTGAGCAATTTGAAGAATACAAGACTTAATCATATACTTGCTAGGGTTTAACATAACCAGCTGATTGATCAGATTAGTTCTCTTCAACAGCCTGTTTAAACCAATTAAGGGCTGGTGAAGAATTGCAGGTCTCATGAATACTTAGTACCTGGGTCACAACCTATGCCCAACAGATGGCCCCATTGTATGTATAATGGTGTGTGTATAAAAAATATATAAACTAATCTGGGTTATAAGAGCCTGTCTCTCACTGTTGGCAATTTTCAAATAAGTGATGGTTATTGTTTCTTCATTTCAAAGTTTTCTTCTGTGTGTGTGTATGTATATATATATATATATAAGTTAGAATATTTTAGACAAGACCAAGAATCTGATAATTACATAGGTCAGAAACTGTCAGTCACCAAGTGCTGTTGATTCTGTGTCTATTCTATACCAACTTCCTTATTCCATAATTTTCTTCTATATGTGCGTATGTGTGTGCATATATATATACAAATGCATATGTACACACATACATATAGATCTAAGTTAGAATACAGTAGACAATACCAAGAATCTGATGACTGCATGGGTTAGAAACTGTCAGTCACCAAATGTCATTGACTCTGTGTTTATATTATACCAACTTAGATCTACATATATTCTACCACTTATATTGAGCACTCTTTTATTATGAATATAGCTCTCTCTCTCTCTCTCTCTCTATATATATATATATATATATATATATATATTAAATGATCCATTTTTATATATTACTATAACACTGTAACAACAACAAAACAGCATATTATATTGAGAATTTTGTTAGTGCAATATTGTTAACATGCTCTTACATATTATTATATATATGTCCTTGGTATAATGATGACAAATATAGTGCTGATGCTTAGAAGACTCTTGACCAACATTTCTTTTACTGGGTCTTTTCTACTTGAAATTCTTAACAGCATTTATGATCTCTTTAGTTTGAAATATTTCCAAATAGCAGCCTCATTACTTCTGCTCCTTCTATTGGATCATTTAGACCTAGTAAGCTTGTCTCATGCTCTAGGAATGTTGTTTCTGGTCTCAGGAGGAGAATTGCTGGGGGTTTTGTTTTTCTTTAAATATTATAACCCTTTACTGATTGCTTTGGATGAATCAGAGAGAGAATGAGAGAAGGAATAAAAAGAAGTCACTTCCTCTTGTTACTATGAGAAGTCTTTCTGTAAGCTGGGGCTGTTGAATATACTGCAGAGAGTAAAGATCTTCTCCAGCAAGTGTCCTGGGTATGATACTAAACTGAATCATATGGTGAGGCTCCAGTCCTGAAGCTTTGTGGAGTACCCTTTCACTGCCATTACACCCATGTCCACTCTGACCTGAATTGGTAGAATCTGTTAGGGTCCCATCTATGGGTCAAATAGAACTGTTCAATCATTTACTAAGGATTATTATTATTAGTTTTTTTGAAACCATACAGTTGTGTGCAAATAATTCATATTAGAATACTTGATAAATAGAATTACTTATGTTAAATAGCTATACTTGAAACAATTTAACTGTGCACAAACAAAACATTGATATCAAATAGAATTATTAGTGTTAGATAGAAATACTCGTAACCATTTAACTATGTACAAACAAATGATTAGCATTGAATAGGATTATTAGTGTTAGAAAGGAATACTTGAAACCATTTAACTGAGAGCAAACAAATGAGCTCTCACAACTTGTTTCAAAATAAAGTTATCTATAAACTATTTGTTTACAAATCATATATATATATATATATATATATATATATATATATATATATATATATATATATAAAAACAGGATTTGGCATTTAATAACCCACAATAGTCGATATGCTGTAAAACACCAACCAACAAACCTCATTTTGCTAAATTTTTGTGTGAATTATTTAGAGGCATGTGTGGAATAAGGCTGAAGGAATTAGGCATTTTTTATTTTGTGATGGCTATGCATGAATCTCAGTTTGTGCATGCCTCGACCTAAAATAAAATGATCTTGTGTCAAAAATGACCAAGTAGAAGGTTGAATAAATCCTTGGGTGCAATAATGCTAAAGAAAACGGACATGAAAATTGAAGTTCAAATCCTAGAAAAAGGCAGTTTGCGTTTCACTTTTCACAAATGCCTATGGAAAAATCACGGATTTATCCTCTGATGATGGCATAATTCTAATTTTAGAAACACTAAAATCTGGAAATTTAAAAGAGTGGTGTATTTTTCAATGGTACATTGATTGATTTTAATGTCATATCAACCTGTCAAGGGTTATTTTGTGCCAAGAAGTTTGGAAATTGCATTCCTTGTACATCTATATTAACATATTTAACATTTTTATGTAATTATTCTTTAATAGTTTTTTGCACACAGTTGTATGATATCAGCATATTTGATTTATCTCCACTAATAATTAGCACACAGTTGTTTGGTTTCAAGTATTCCAATCTAATATTACTAATAATATGGTTTCAAGTAACTATTGTTATTTAATGATAGTCATTGTTAAATAGTTTCAAGTAACTAATAATAATAATCTATAGTAAATAATTGTAGCTTTAAAGTAACTATTCTTAATACAAACAATTTAGTTATATAATATCAAATATTCCAGTGGATTACATATTCAAAACAGATCAATTTGACCCATAACAGATACTACTGTTCTGGGTTAGAGTTGAACTGGGCATAGTGGCACTGAAGGGGTACTCTGCACTCCTCAGATCTCCAGAATAGGTGTTTCTCCATCAGATGCAGTTGAGTGTTATATCCAGAACACCCCTTTCTGGGGGGACCTTACTGCTCTACAGAGGATACATTAAATACAAATTCTAAGCCGAACCAACAGGATGGTTGACTGAAACAGTTCTATTGCAGCCAAAGCCAATCTATAACAAGAATTTGATAAATGGAGTATTGACTATATTTTACAGTCGGAGAAGATTTTTTCTTTCACTTGATTTTTAAAAATTTGCCTTGAATATATTTATCATATATATTTTAGAAATTAAAAAAAAAAAATAAACATGATTTCAAATTTCATCTGCAATCATCAATTTGAATTAGATCTAATTTTGGAAAAAAAAAACTAATTTTTTTCATTGAGTTTGATGATGCAATATGTATTAATTCAATCCTTTCATCACAGACAAGTATAAAATGATTACTGTGATGGTTAATTTTATTAATTATTTTATCATTTAGTTTGGTCAGATAGTAAATTATTCAGGGGTATTTTAGTTAGCTAAAACCTTTGAGTGAAAATTTAAGTCAAATTGGAAAAGTCAAGCGCATGCATGTGTGAACATATGACAGGAAGACACCTGTTATCTTTCTGGGGACAGGAAGGCCAAATGTAAATAAAATGAATTGACTGAGGTAAAATAAAAACAAAGTTATACCACATTTGGTATTGGTAACTGCATAGTATCACATGAGGTACTGTTAGCAGGATAGTATCACATTTGGTAATGTGACAACTATAGTATTACATAAGATGTGATTCAAGGTGAATTTTTAATAAAACTGATTACAGTTGGTTTGAATTCAGTTTTTCTTCTCCTCAACCAACTGAAGTTCCATCTTACCCATAGCTGTAAAGAGAAGAGAGATTGATTCATACCTATTCCTAGCACATTAATTATGTCCAGGATTTGAACTCAGGGTTGACAGCTCTATTTCATAAAAACACAAACATTATGCCACATACCTCAACATAATTTGTTGATTATAAAGTAAATCTGTAGCCATGTTGTTGTTTTTTTAATGTTTTATCCCTAAATGTATGTAATAAATTTCAATTAATCACCACTCAGGTGATAAATGTTAACATATCCAAATCAAAGAAAAAAGGTTTGAATAACTTAGAGCTTCCTTAATTAAGACTGATAATGTTTATGAAGCAAAAAAAATTTGATATATAAGTGGTAGTAGAGGAGTTCATTATACATGTTAATATAAAATATGAAAAAAAAAAATTCAGAGGAAGTATTTATTCATATATATTATGCCAAATTTTAATGTTTCATTTTTTTTGTTAAATTATTTTCCAGCAATGTTAGTATGTGATATCACAATGTCTAATCTGAAAATGATTTTCAAATCAAAAATGAAACGAAAAAATGAAAAAAGTTTTAGCATTCTATTATTGTTAGTAGTTTTCTGTTTTAAAATGTATATTAGTAGCTAGTGTTAAAACATTTTTTTTTATCTATTTATTTAAAAAAGACTTACATATTTGCTACTGAGTAAGTTTTTAACTTTTTTTTTTTTTCAAAAAAGAGTAATGTATTTGCTTGGATTAAACTTTTTTTGCTTTTTTATTTTATTTAAAACAAACAGACAAAAAAAACAAATAAAGTATTTGCTATGGGTTTAAAAAATTTTTTTGAACCCTTATGAGAATTTAAAAAAATTCTCAAAAATAATGTCATTTTTAAAGAAATTTTATTCTTATATTAAGTAAAATAACATATTTGTTGTTTGCAATAAAAATCTAGTTTAGAAACTATTTTGATTAGAAATAATATCAAAACTATTAAAATGAAGTATAATTCATTTAAAATCAATAAAAACTAAGTTGAGTTACCAATATTGTAATTATTTAGTACGAGTTTAACTGAATAAAGAGATGATAGAATAAAAAGGAAAAAAATAATTTGGAATGCTATGTCATGTATGTTTCACAATAACAGAATGTTGAGAAGTTTTTTCAATTTTTTGTTTCATTTTTCATTTGAAGATAATTTTCAGATAAGACATAATAACATATACAAACATTGCTCTAAAGATGGTTTGATAAAAAAAAAAAAGACATTAAATGATGGTGTATAATGCATAAGAAAATAAATACATCTTAATATTTTACTTTTTCCTATTTACATACACTTGGGATTTATTTCCATATTTTTCTCATATACAGACATATACACTCACACACACACAGGGATATGCACAATAACCAGACTTTTTGAATATCTCGAAAACAGACCATGCAGTATTTATGTAACATTACAATGAATAAGTGGGAGACCTTATTGTACATGTGTGAGCAGACCCTCTCCTGTGAGGTTATCAAGTCATCAGTGATACACTATTGAGTGAGTTTATGCACTGTGTGACCTCTGTATTTCTAATGACAAAATATGCTCATTCTCCAGGTCTCAGACAGGACTTTTTGGCAAAACAGCACACCACCTAGGTCTGGCAGTCTCCTTCTACTTTACAATTTACATTTAGTTCTCCTAAAATTGATATTGAGGAGTTAGTGAGAATTCAGTAATCCAGATAATGGTGTTATACTCTAAATTAAATCTCATTATGATTCACAACTCTTGTTAAGATCAAAAAAATAGGACAGTACAAGACCACACAAGACACTGGCTAATTGCTTTACAGATGTGGTAGTGGGAAGATTGCATGACCCCTTTTGGCCAATTGGAACGCACCATAAGCAATGCCTCAGTACATAAATAAATCAGAATTTCCTCTCTCTCTCTTGTTGGGAGACTGGGGTGGCAACAACTAGTGACTAAGTCCGGACCACACAACCTGATGCCCACTTCCTGCCGCAGCATCAACTAGCATGCCAATGGCCGATAAAAACATAGTGCACTCAAGTCATAATCATTTACAAAACTCCTCATATATCACCATCAGCTAGTACACATGGCTGTTCTCAACTTTGCAGTTTATTCATAGAGAGAACTCCACTCAACAGTCCAGATCACATAAACATGCAACACAGTTATTCTGTGGACATCTTAGTAAGTTCAGCATAAAGACTCCTCCTAAACAGTCAAACCCATCATAACTTCACAGCACCAACTCATACAACCCATATTGAGACCTCACTTATGATTCTCTTCCCATGTAAACATAAGCAGTGTAAGAGACCTTTACATAATCATATCCCCACTCATGCATGCCACATGTCAACCCCCATTATGGTTCTATTTGTAAGCAGCTGAACACTTGGCCATCCCACAAATTACAATGTTACCAAAAGAATTGCTAAGATCCACACTCCAAAGCTGACCTTCATTTACCCGATATCACAGCAAACATCAATAAAAGTAAGTCTATGCCCTGAGTACCAAACTCCCTCCCATCTGCAATTGTCTTTTCCTGCAACCTTAAGAGCCTGCTGAGTAGACTTTTTGGCTATAGAATTACTTGTTTTATTGAATCATAAATACACCTTTCTTTGTTGATTAACTTTTGTCATTAATTTTTTTCTATTCTCATCACAATAGCATTCTCACTCTCTCTCCTCTCCCATGTATTATTATACATGAATATAACAATGGTAATCCCAAAAGATTGTTTGAAGATTGTTTTGGAAAATGGTAGAAATGGCTGGATACTTTCCAAAAAGACCCCTGTCTCTCTCTCTTTATATATATATGTGTGTGTATATATATATATATATATATATATTACATTGTATAGCACTGTCCATTTCAAAACTGAAACAACAATAAAAACAAAGAGTGTTGAGCAAGTATAATAATAATATCAAAAAGTAATAAAGATTGCTATCTCAAACTAAAAGTTTCAAAACACTGATCATCAGGTGAGGCATAGAGGAAACTAAGTAAGATAGCAATCTTTATATACACACACACATGTTCACTCTGTCCTGTTGCAGCCAAAGTTAAAGTATTTATAAAACTGGCCTTATATTTATAGGGTCATCAAAAGAATAAGATCTAAGGTATGTTCTATATCTTTTTCCATCTAATGGCAATGATAATTCAACATCCATTTTATGAAAAATATTCTCTTTTAGCAATGAAGAGTAAGAAAAGGAAAGAAGGTGAGGGAGGGGGAGTTAATTTTATTTAAATAATAAATAAAGGAGCACATGACTAAATGATGAAAAAAAACAAAACAGTATTAATCATAACCAAATAATCCTTTTCCTTGTTGATGTACTAGTTTCATTCAATAAATCATACAGATTAAACATCATGCACTGAAAATATCAGATCAAAATGGAACAAATAATTACATGACAAATTGGGACAACCCATCCACAGTACTTGATGGGGAGGAATTCCCCATGGTGTAATGTGCTGGACTATGACATGGTAGTAAGTGAGTTCAAACTCCAGTCATGATATTGTTGACTGGAAGACCCCTTTTGACAGGTCACATAAATTGCATGGGTGGCATAACAGGAAATAGACCTGTTTCCTAAAGTAAACAGAATGCAGATTCTCAAGCAGAAATGCTGTGGAAATTGCGTTGGTGGCATGCTAGAAGTGTCAGACGCTGGAAGCCGAAACACAACAGGAAGTACACCTGTTTCCTAAAGTCAATATCAACAGAAGTGCTGCATAAGTTGCATGGGTGGCCTGCTAGACAGGAGGTGTAATGTGTAGGTGGTAAGTGTAATCACAATGATTGTATGATTGTCTGGAAAATTATTTGAACAAGGGAAGGTTTTGACCAAGGTAGAACAAAGCAGAAAGGCAGAGATCTTTCACAGAAAAACTGCAACGTCGCCTGTGTGTATGCATTTCAGTCATTTCTGACTGTCTCTTATTCTACCCATATATACATTTCGGGTTATAAAAAAAGAAAAGAAGCAGATAATAATCTTATACACCAGTGTTGTTGTTCTTCCCAGTATACAATGTTCACTTTCAGACAAATACCCGAGGGAAAGGCATCAACCCACTTATGTTCTCAGCAATGGGTTGAGTAGCACCATTACTGTCTTTATATAAGGATGTCTTTGGTATTAAATAACCCTGAAGGTTGATATGCCGTTAAGAAGTCAAACCAAACTAATACTTGATATGTAGCTGTTAGCAGAAATTTGATCAGGAATTTTCACTGAATAATTTTCAGTGGATGTTATTTATGGAGAAGTATTGGGTTAAGTGCATTGACAAAGAAAGGAAGGAAGGAGATTATGTTTAAAAATAAATATCTGTGGTCTAAAATAAATTTCTTCTTTATCATTAGGCTACAGACTTATATGTATTTAAGTATGTATGAAAGAAGGTAAGAGAGTTTTTACTTCTGCTGCCAGGATTGAGTTATAAGCCCATAAATAAACTTGAGAAAAGAAATGAGCAATACAGCAGTACATATACTAATAATGAATGCACATAATCACATGAAACAATATCTTTAAACATTATAAACAAAAATGAAAAACAGCATAAGAAATCAAGATGCCTTACCTTACTAGCATCGTTCTGTTCTTGGTTTTGGCCTGGAAATAAGAAAGAAAAAAAAATCATTTACTCTTTATACTCAAAGTCAAATAGTTTTTATCTTTTTATCTCAGAGAACAAATATTTGAGAATCATATTCTGTCAGTAATGCTTGCATTAATTCCTGACCACTGACAATCTTTTTCTCCTTACTTTACAAGCAGTGCATTTCTATAGTAAAATTCTTATCCATGCATTTATATTATACATACGAGAGCCTTATTCTGGCAGCATTACTTGCATTAATTCTTGACCATAGACAGTCCTTTTCTTCCTGAATTTCAATACATTCCATGGTAAACGTATTCAAAATGCTTTTCTTTTTATATTAAAATCATTATCAATACACATAATTTTCTATTCTGGCAGTCATTCCTGACTCTTAACAATCCCTTTTCTTTTTGATTTTTAATAAACAATAAACAGACTGAATGCTTAAATTTTTTAAGATTGTAATGACGTCTTATCTCCGTATATCAAATAAAAATAGGCTTGGAGGGTACTGAGACCAAAAGGCAGAAAAAGAGCTGGAAAGTGTTACAAACTTGTAACAAATTTTGGCAAAGGTGGAGTTTTCAACTATTTAAATTGACCCATTTCAGTTTGACTTTAAATCATCAAAGTCAAAGTACACAGTATTTATTAGTGACTTCAAAGTTCAAAAGAAATTAAAATTTTTTGGCTTCAGTTTTTTTTAAAAGGAAGGAATTTTAGAATTTTGATAAAATTGATAAAAAAAATTTATGTAAACCATATCAATGAGAATTATAACAATAACAAATGTAGTTATTTATAAGGAGATATGAAATTTATTCATTTTTTTATTGATTTTCATAATCGTGTACATAATTAAATAAATTACAATAATTAAATTCATATTGTTATAGTTCCTTTTGAAGTCAAATAAACATCCTGTGTGTGCTTCCATGAATTAATTGAAATTATTTTGAAAGTTGGTCTGGTAGAACAAAAATGTACGTCCTAATAAAATGAACCAATTTGGATAGCTGAAAACTCCACCATTGCCAAAATTATGAGCAAAAATTTTCAAAATATAATGGTTATATCACTAACATGTCTCCTTATCATCAAAAATATGTAGTTTGTTAATGCAGAAAATAACTAAAGAGGAGAGTCCCATGGCATAGTGTCTAACATGCTGGACTGCGACATTGAAGTGAGTTTGAACTCCAGCTGTGTTATATTAACTTTCAGACTAATACTCTTGAAAAAGATATGAACCTCCTTATTACTCCAGTTATGGGTTGAATAGTACCACTACTGTTCTTTTACAAAGATAGCTTTGGCATTAAATAACCCATGAAGGTTGATATGCCATTAAACAAAGAAACCAAACCAAATGATTAAAGCTAAATGAGACTGGGGGAATAGTAGTAAAGTCTATGTGCAGTGAAAAGAAACATTTTTTTAAATATTCCTGGTTTAAATACAAACAGTGATAAAATATATAATATAAATGAAAATACAATTGTGATTATTATCATCCTGACTAATTTTGTCATTCATTTTCTTTAATCTATTAAATTTTAGTTACTATTTATCACAACTTGGGCCATTATTTCAATGCCAGTGAACCCTGTCAGCAAAGCCTAGAATATGTCTCTTGCAGAGAGTTAAAACCTGGCCCCCACCCACTGAAAAACCCAGAGTGTTCTGGTAGTGAGGATCCAGTCTTGGAACTTTAGAAAATATGGAGTCATACCTTCATTGCCATTACTCCCAGATCTATTCTGATCCAGAGTGGTAGTACCTGTTAGGATCGCATTTATGGGTGAAAATGGATCTGTTTGAAAATTATTTGTATTAGATAAGAATGAAGGAAATTATAACTCTGTACAAATAAGTTATTATTATTGTTATTTGAAACCAAATAATTACTTGAAAATTATTTGTACTAGATAGAAATACATGAGACTATGGAATTGTATATAAATTATTTGAATTAAGAATAGTTACTTGAAGCTATAATTGCAAATAAATCATAATCATTATAATTTACTAGAAACAATATAATTGCTTAAGAAAAAAAAGAATAGTGACATCGCCATTAAGTCACCAATCATAGATTGAAAGTTTGTAAAACTAACCAACATCTACAACATTGAGGAACAGTGCAGTTAGCAAAACAGCCAGTACAGATAAACAAGCTTCTAAGAGGCAAAAAGAGATGTGAGGTTGAGTCTCACTGGGAGAATATCCTCTATTATTCTGTTTGATATGGTTTATTCTTCACTGTCATAAAAATAACAACCTGAGTTGCCATAAAAAGTAATAAAAAATAAAAAATACTAATACTTTTATTGATAATTCTAACTAGAATTGACCTCATTAGAGTTGTAACCCAGTTGGTTGGGGCTGATATCTGTCTCTACCTAACATCAGACAGGACATGACACAAGGTCAATGACCCAAAGGTTGATTATAGTGTGTATTTAGGGGAAGGGAAGGTCAGGCATGAGCAGAAACCCTGCTGGACAATGCTGGTCATTGACTCACTTAGTGCAATGTGGGCCTGAGGAGCCTAGCTGGACATGGACCAAATCTGGGATCAGGAATATATGCCTGATTTTAGCTTAAACTGGACAGTAAAGTCCAGTGCTATACAAGGGTGACAAAGGTGTCAATGATGTAGGTGGCCCAGCCAAAGCCAGGGGCTTTTTTACCTCAAGTCTGCCATTGAACATTGATGCTAGACAGTCCACTGAAAAGTCTCTGAGTGAAGCAGTGGCAGATCGAGCTTAGGTTAGGGCTGTAGAATCCACCAACTGCATCTCTGCAGAGGAGTAAGACCCGCACATACCAATGAGTGTCCTAGATATGACACTAAACAATCGATGATGAGGCTATAGAAATGTTGGTACTTTAGGGTATGCAGGGTACCCCTTCATTGCCATTGCTTTGAGGTAGCACCTGATAGGGTCCCATCTATGGGTCAAATAGAACTGTTTGACATTTAAACTATGTGCAAACAAATGACATGCTAAACTGAATTGTTAGGGACACATGGATGGCTATACTTGGAACCATTTAACTGTGTGCAAACAAATGATTAATAGTAAATAGAATTATTGATATTATAGAGCAATACTTGAAACCATTTAACTGTGTGCAAAAAAATGAGCTCAGAATCATCTAAAAATATTAACAAAATATGTTTACAAATCCTATATATTTAATATATATGTATAAACAGGATTTGGCATTAAATAATGTTTTATATGCCATAAAACCCAACCAAACCAAATCATATATATTCAATATATATATAGTCAGGATTTGGCATTATATAACGTACAATGGTTGATATGCTACCAAACCAAACAATTATACTTGTTTTTTTTTCACAACTCATTCAACTTGTCACTTCTACAATCGCAGTAATGGGTCACATTGTTACTGTTGTTGGAAAAAGAATCAGTGACCAGAGTTCAAATCCTGGATGTGTATGTTTGAATTTGACTTTGTACAAATGCTTTTGAAAAAGGCATAAATTCTGTTCTTTTGCTAAATATGGGTAAATAGTGGGGCAGTTTTGGTTCATTAGACTTAGTTGGGCAAGGAATCTAAAAGGAAAACTGACTACAAACCAGCTTTCCTTCACTTAGACATTGCTGGTACTTCACTTCAAGGGTTTTGACCATGTCAGTTTTCTTTCTAAAAAAACAACAAAAAAAAAAACAAAAAAAAACAAGTATTCTTCCAAGATGTAGCCAAGTTAGTACTAATGTATGGTTTCATAACTTATACTTTAATGAAATATCTGGAGAAAAAGCTAAATGGAAACTATAAAGGATGTTCTCCTATGAACTCCTATACATGGACACACCAGTGTTTGCTGACCAGACAAGTAGACTTACCAAAAGCAATAGCCAACAGGGACAGATGGTAAGAGAGAGTCAAAGGAATCTGTGTAGTCCGCATGTCTTGATGATGACAATTACTCTGTTTAAAAATTGATCATATCACATCCTGTTCGTGACAAAGGGGTTGACTAAATACATGTATACAAAAATCAGTTTCTTTATAATATAGATTGTATGTGTGCATGCGTACATAGTTTATTATTTCTACTGTGATGATAATTTTCAGTATATCATGTACTTTTGGTTTTGAATACAGAATATACAAATGTTTTTGGCAGTCTTACAGAACTGCTAAAAGTGTTCAAAAAGCAGCAACTGTATAAATAGAAACACAAATTGAATACTAAATAAGTCTGGTAATTGATGACTGCCCCTCCCATGTCTCAAGTCCACCAGGCAGGCATTACAAAATCAAATGGCTTCTTTTGGCAAGCAGTTATCCCTAAAACAGCCAGGCTCACCCTGAGGAATTTAAATTTGGGTCACTTTCAAGTTTCTACGATTGTAAAAAAAAAAATATATATATTTCTTTGTTGCTGTTCTTTTTCATTGTTGTTATTCAGTTACTAATTCTGAGAATGCCATTACACAGCAATAATTGAATTTTAAAGTTGTTGAATACTTACAAAAAGAATCTCCTTCCTTTTGAAGAGGTAAAACAAAATCATTATTTTCTATAAAAAGATGATGAAAAAAACTTTAAAAAAATACTGTTAAAATTGTTAATTGTTAAAAGTTCTTTTGATTATAAAAGAATTTAAATTTACAATCAACTATAAATAAAATTAGCCAGGAAGCATGAATGGAATTTTTAAAAAGTACAGTCAAAAAATAATTTTTAAAAAGTACAGTCAAATAATAAATTTTTCCATGATTCATCAAATGAAAAAGATAATACCTATTTATATTCATCATTACTATTATTAATAATATTCATCATTATTATTATTATTAGTTTTTTTTTTACATTCATTAATAGTTTTTCACACCAGTGTTAGCTGGAGTCTGAGTGACAGCAAGTCTCCCGGACTTTTCTGAGTATTCTGGCTGATCTTAGCAATGCTATAGTCTGTATGGTCTAGATTCTTCCTCTGATTTCCAACTGTTCCAATCCTTTGGGGCCTGTTTCAAGTACTCCAATGACAAGTGGTATCACCATCACATTCTAGTTTTTTTTAGTTCTCTGGCAAGGTCTGAAAATTTGTTTATCTTTTCACTTTTTTTCACTCTGTAGTCTGCTGGAATGGCAGAATTCACTAAATGACAAGTTTTTTTTTTGGTTAATTAGCACTAGGTCTGGTCTTCTGGCCAAGATTAGGTGATCTGTTTGTATCTCAAAGTCTCAGATAATTTTACACATCTCATTTTTAAGGATGGGTTCTAGTTTGTGCAAATACCATTTGGTAGTATGGCCTAATTTCAATCTTCTGCACAATTCTCAGTGGATCACCTTTCTCACCCAGTCATGTCTAGTTTTGTACTTTTTCCGTGCTAGTTTGCTACATTTGCATACTATGGGATTAATTGCTTCTTCTCTTTCTCAACATAAACTACACTTGCTTTTTTGTTGCATATTATCAATTTTCACTTCAACATAATTGGTCCAAATAGTGTTGTTTTGTGCTGCTATTAGAAGAGATTCAATTTCTTCTTTGAGATTTCCCTTTCACAGCGATTTCCACAATCTCAATAGTTTGTTGCTTGCAATATATATAAAGCTGTTTTTCTTTGCATATCTGTTTCCTAGTTTTTGTTGCTTTTCTATTTGTACTTATATAGCTGCTACAGTTAATGGCTGCCGTAATTACTTTCTTTGTTCTTAATATAGTCCTTGAGTCATTGTATTGATGCATCTACGCAAACCTCAATGTAAGAGGGTCCTCTTCCCTCTCCTTTCTTGACACATAACAGCCTATCAATGTCATCTCTTGAATGTAATGACTTTTGCAGTCATCAGTTTTCTTGTCCTTTTGTCCGAGTTGCTCCTTTATCATTATTATAATTATTATCTATTATCATCATTTGTTTGCCAATAGTCCGGGAGACCAGGGTTCAATCCCAGGTCTAGTCATACCAAAGACTTTAAAAATGGTACTTGATACCTCCTTGTTTAATACTTAGCGATATAAAGTAAGGATCAAGGGTAAAGTGGAGCAATCCAGAGAAAGGAGTAGCGCCCTCCCCAACACCTCGGTGTAGTAGCTATTGAAAAGGGAGCCTTCTGGTTGCCTTTGACTATGGTCGCCAACTATATCTGATTATATCATCATCATGAAGGTGTGTCAACAGCAAAGATTCCTTGAACTCTTGCCAGCTGTCCCTATCAGCATTGCTCTTGGTAACTCCTCTAGAAAGCGTCAAAGGTCTGCAGAGAGCTGATGAATATAAGCTTTTGCTGATCATTCAACACTGGTGTGACAATGTGTCAGAGTCCATAGAGAATGTCAATTATGAATTTGTTCCTACTTCTCCAGGAGGTGCTGGTGGTGTAATGGTTATCATTGTAGGAAATGGACATGGCAAACTGAGTACAAATCCTGAATGAGGCTGTTTGCATTTCACATAGTACTAATACACTTGGGAAAGGTATGAATAAAGATATTTTCCTTCCATCTATAAATAAATAGTAGGGGAGACTAGGCTCTTTAAGTTTGGCATGGAAACCAGTGTTGTATTTTGACCTTCGGCCCGAGCAAACATGCCATTACAAAGTGATGCACCGGAAGGAAGTGACACATTCCAATGGCCAGTAATCGAAAGAGATCACGTGGGTGGATTTGGCTGATGAAATGGGACAAGGTAAAGCCCATGATACACTCATAGACTGATGCACCAGAAGAGAGTGACCTGTGAACTGAATGACAGTTATTTCCGCTGGATGACGATCAATCATGCTATTCCAAAGATCGAGTGGGCAATCGAGTGGGCGTTGAACTATTATATAACTCAGTCAAGACAGAAGTCAATTGACAGTTGCAGTTAGAGACGGAGTTATAGATGAGATGTGGTAGGGAAAGCTACACCCGGCTGAGGGGGCCCTCGGGAACCCCGATGGAGTTTGGGGACCAGAGAAGTTGCTGATAAGATGCAGTAAAGAAAGCCAGCACCCAGCAGAGTGGACCCCAGGGCCTCTGGTTGAGCACCAGGAGAACGAGAAAGACACAACGTTGACGGCCATAAGAGTAGGGGTCAAAATATTGCAGTTTCTGTTTGGTCTCCAACTCCCTCTCACACACAAACCTTGAGGAACCTTTTCGAACCTTTACAATAAAGTGAGAGGTACAATAATTTTCTAAAGAAGTCTTCCTGCATCTGTTTAATTATTGTGTCGTTATGATGCTGTAGATGACAATATAACACCAGTTTAGAAGAAAAACTCTGAATTGAAACCTGTTAAACTTCACTTAAAAATTGACCTTGTGTCACATCCTGCAAAGGGATTGGTAAATACATACACACATACGTACTTCTCCAGCAGTGTCTTACTTGTTATATATTATTATTAATATATAATAGATATGATACATCATAGAGTTTGAAAATGAAAAATATTTAGAAAATAGTTTTCATTCTTTATCGTTTTATTAAAAAAAAAATCATAATTCTTATTATTAATCTTAAACTGTTCCAGCAATAGGATGTCAAAGAGAATATCATATACAATTGCCAGTGATATATTGAGGTGCAACTGTTTAGTTTTGAAGCAACAATATTATCATATTTACCCAACCCCTCCGCTCGGGCAGGATATGACACAAGGTCAATTTTTTAAGTGGAGTTTAACAGATTTGAATTCAGAGTTTTCCTTCTCCTAAACTAGTTGCCTCACCAAGGCTGAAGAACCTAGTCTGCCCTGCTATTTACCCATAGCTGGAGGGAGAATAATTGGATTCATACCATTCCCAAGGGTATTAGTGCTATGTGAAATGCAATCAGTCCAGGATTTGAACTTGTGTCGCCGTGTCCAATTCCTGCGACGATAACCATTACACCACGGGCACCTCCGAGTTTAACAGGTTTGAATTCAGAGTTTTCATTCTCAACTGGTTGGCTCACCAAGGCTGAAGAACCCGGTCTGCCCTACTATTTACCAATAGCTGGAGGGAGAATGAATGGATTCATACCTTTCCCAAGGGTATTAGTGCTATGTAAAATGCAGTCAGTCTCGTCCAGGATTTGAAACAATGATATTATCCCATTTGTTGTTTCCATGAGTTTCGGGGAAGAGTAAGTTAATCGAGAATTCAGATATGAAGTACTTCTGTATGAATTTATCCAATCCCTCTACTATGGGCAGGATGTGACACCAGGTCAATTTTTAAGCAGAGTGGATCTGGTTTGAATTCAGTTTTCCTTCTCCTAGACTGAGAGCCTAACCAAGGCTAAAGAACCCAGTCTGCCTTACTATTTACCCATAGCTGGAGGGAGAAATGATGGATTCATACCTTTTTCAAGAGCATGAGCATGAAGTGAAATGTAAAGAGCCTCATCTAGGATTTGAAATCAGGTTGTATATTTCATTTCCCATAATGCTAAGTGTGTAACACTATGAGCTAGCAAGTCATTCCCCTGGTCAAAATGTGAACACTACATGAGGGTGCATGATGTGCAGCAAAGACAACATTTGGAATGAACCATTTCCTCTATATGTGAGCTGGGAGACTCTGAGTTGGTGACCCTTCCACCCATGCTGTGATTATTGATTAGAAGAAGTCTCTGAACTCTGGATCAAAGTGTCTGAGAGTGGCTAACAACTGTGTATCACAATGTTGGCAGGCTCCAACAGATCAGAAATACAAAGAAGAAACCAGATGGATGTTAAGTAACAGTGATTTAGTGTCCCTTTCATTTGTTGTTAAAGATTGTAACTTCTCGTAAATCTATTCTATATAACTTACAACACTGAAGTTG
Source organism: Sepioteuthis lessoniana (assembly GCA_963585895.1). Taxonomy (NCBI): domain Eukaryota; kingdom Metazoa; phylum Mollusca; class Cephalopoda; order Myopsida; family Loliginidae; genus Sepioteuthis; species Sepioteuthis lessoniana. The sequence goes on along the minus strand of OY757913.1, from coordinate 60,310,896 downwards.
CTTGATAACTTTCCCATGAAATACTGACTTGACAAGGAATCTATTTCTCAGCAATACATTTGGTTAATTAAAAGACTGTAGCTGTTTGGTCTGTGGGTTTGTGGAACTGTCAGGCAGCCTTTACAACAACATCTATCTTAAGTCTTGGAGACTCTTAGTACTAATTTTGATTTCCTCTCTTTCTATACTACTCTGAATTGCTATCATCTGATATCCTTCATCAAGCTGAAACTCTGAAAATTTCTGTTGAGGACAACTATTTATCCCAAGTTGTTCATGTCATTTCTCTCAAGTATCAATGAGATGGGTAACTAGAGTGTATGTTTGCTACTAACTTCTGCTATAGTTTTCTTATTCTGATACTCCTTGGAATTCTGGACTTTTCAGCTGTTTCTTCTTCAAAATCCACACCACAAAAGGTTCAGAGTGTTTCAGATAGAGCAACAAGAGAATCTCATGCTGCAACTGAGATATTTCCTTAGGTTAACTTTGATTGATGCAAGTGCGCAGTTGTTTCAAATTGGAGTTGATGAGTTACCTCTTGTTACAACTGGGTGACCTGACAGTGCAACAATACTTGTCATCAGAAGAGAGCAGAAGATTGTTATTACTCATGATGAATGAGACAGGTGTTTGCATTAGAGTCAGTAGGAAAACCAAGTGCAAATATCATGAAAGAGAAAAGATGGTCTGAATTGTGCATACTGAGTTTGTGATCTATGACTGTTGTTAAGGTATCAGTGGTTGGGGTTCAGGTAGATTTAAGAATTCTTTTAGGCATCTTACAAAATTGTCTTAGGTGAACAGTTGCAGTTAGGACTTAACAGGTATCTCTTAAAGTTGGTTCACTTATATGTTAGTGTTTTGTTTTCCCCAAGGGACGTAATGAGAGGTAGGCTATATTGACAATGCCACCAGTTCAAGGATGTTAATGTTTATTTTGTCAGCTTCACACATAAGTGGAAAATCTTTTTGACATCTCTAAAATTTCCAGTCTTTTATTTGCCTATTGATTGTAGCACAAGTGTAGTGTCATTCTGCCTCCCGCTGAGAGAGAGAGAGAGAGAGACTGAAGAAAAGCCTGAAGAAATTCACCAAAAAAAGTGGTGAAAGGCAAGAGGTTTAGTTTCTTTGTTTAATGGCATATCAACCTTCATGGGTTGCTAAAGCCATCCTTGTAAAAGATCAGTTGTGGTACTATTTAACCTATAGCTGTGGAAGGATAAGGGGGTTCGTGCCTTTCCCAAAAGTATTAGCCCAAAACTGAACATAATAGTGTGACTAGAGTTTGAACTTGCTTACCACAATGTAGCAGTCCAGCACATTAGCCACTACACCATACAGACTCCTTCCAGATGGCAAGCATAATAGAATTTGTATGTAGAGTAAACATAAAATAGTATTTTTTAAAGCTTAGATTAAGAAAAAGAGATCTGCAGAGAGTATGGACCAAATTTCTTACTTTTTTTATTTATAGATTTTTTCCTTGGTAATCATTTGAGTTTTTTAAATTTATTTTCATTTTTTTAGATTGGCAGATATTAGATAAAAATCAGTCAACATTCAAGAAATCATTGGCTGAAATGTGAATAATTATTCTAATGAAAGTTTTAAAGAATAATATTAGTAAATAGATGATTAATTAACTCAAATAAAAACTATTAACAAAAAAAAAAAAAAGATCTAAAATATACCCAAATTATTATTTTAATATTAATGATATCAGATTATTGAACAGTTTTGGATGAACTATGAATAATTTTAGTAAATGGATCATTAGTTAACTAAAAAAAAATAATTGCAAAAAATAGAAAAGTAAAATATACCCAAATTATTAATTTAATATCAATAATAACAGACTACTGAACATTTTTAGATAAAAGTCATGTTACATAGATGGGGTGCTCTAGTTGTAATGGTCATCATCAGAGGAAATAGAATTGGCCATCTGAAATCAAATTCAAGACAAGGTTTCTTACATTTCCTTTTGTGCTAACAATTTGAAAAAAATATTTATTGTGGGCAATAAATATCAAAAACAATATGATTATTGGCCCATAATCTGTTCAACAAAATCAGCAGCTGAATTCATGAAGTATTGACTGACAAATATCTGTATCTCAATTTAGTTCATATTTTGTCAGGAATTGTATTATTTCATTATTAAAAAAAGCTTACTGCAAACTGAATTTTGTATGTCAGAGGTAGAGATTTCTAAAGTGTTTACTTATAATTTTCGAGTAATCATTATAGTAAAGTTGGTGACCTTAGTCGAGGGTAACTCCAAGGCTCCCTTTTCAATAGCAACTACACTGAGATGTAGAAGAGGGTACGACTCCATTCCCTAGATTGCTCCACTTTACCCTTGATCCTTACCTTATAATGCTGAGTGTTAAGCAAGGTGGCATTAAGTATCATTTTTTGAGTCTTTGGTATGACTTGACCTGGGATTTAACCCAGGTCTTCTGGACCATTGGCGAACACTCTACTCATTAGACCAATGGCCCGGTTTAGTAATGATTATAACAGGTATAAATTCTTCCTAAAGTACGATATGACACAAATGAAATAAATAATATGATAAACTTAATGAACAAAGATATTTGTATTTTTCTAGGATAAGCAATGTGTATCTTCGTTTTGGAATACCCAAAACTTAAATAAACTTGTTATTTTTATTAAATATTTATTTTAACTCAAAATAATGAACTTATTTTTATTCAGTTACAGAAAATAGTATACAATTATGTGTGTGCATGTGTACATATACAAACTTATTTTTTTTAAATAGTGAACAATTATGCATGTTTGTAAATCTCTCTCTCTCTCTCTATATATATATATATATATATACGCTCCCCCATGGGGGTTGAGCACTCTGGCGAAGGAATTGTCGGCCGCCCCTAGCGTAATGCAAAGCTCTTCGTAAGAATTGAGCACTCTGGTAGCTGATAGGGTATAAAAAAATGTAAACAAAGGCTGCTGCTGCTGTTGCTAAAAATAAAATACCTTAAAATTCCCTTAGCCAACGTAGTCCGCTTGTAGCCGTGTGGTCTGAAGCCTTAGTCTATTGTAAAGTTGGACGGGTTTCGATCCCGGTTTCGAGCGTCCTGCGGGTCTAGCCACACTGAAGAGTTCTGATAGAACGAAACAGTCTGTCTGTGGATGACTATATATATATATATATATATATATATATATAAAAATTTTTTTTTTTTCATACAACGTGTGGAAGCACGTGCGATACCCTAGCCTCATCAGCCGCCATCCAGGGTGATAACACAGTTTCGGTAGCTCAAGGCGGTACTGCCACTCCTGGCGCTACTGAGCAGCTTTTGCCACCGGATAGGGTATTTAAAAAAAAATCTATGTATACATAAGATCAACTAAAAGCGGACATTACATTAGACGTTCGTTCATCTTCATTTTGGTGCAGTTTGTGATTTAAAAAAGCGTTTACTTACGGCCGTTAGATGTCATAGCAACCGTTTCTTGATTTTGCGTAATTACACGAGAATGGTGGTTACACGTGTATAACATTCGTATTGAAATCCTTTCTATATCCGTTATCTTTTCGATTCGTTTTCTTTCATTTATGCGTTATTGCCATAAAGCACTCGAGACAAACGTTATATATAATTCCGCTAAAAGATTTTATTTGTTGATCAATGGGCCCTCAAGATGGGTGGTGAGTAAAAAGAAAGCTCGTGGTCTAAGTTAGTCCAGGTAGCTATCTGATTACCCTTGGGCCACTAAATTCTTGGCTTGCAAAAAATGTCTCCAGGACGCTGATGGTCAGCAATGGGCATGTGAATACTGTGGGGGTAAACCTGACTCATAGGCCCATCAATCGATTTACATTCTCCGGCAGGAGAATTACGTTCTTCGCACCAGCGCGCCTTGTGGATTCGTGTTCCTCGCAAGCTGTTGAATTTTCTACCGCAATCACAGGTTGTAGCCGGGTACGTATCCAGATCGTTACCGTAGGAGCAAGTAAGATGGGTGATATATTCTCCCTCCCCGCTACAGACACCCTGAGGGCATTTTTCTTTCATTGTATTATCCATATTTGTTAAAATTCCTGTCTTTCCAGGATGTCACTCCAACTTTCTGAAGAGTCACTTTGTCTTTCCAGAGAGTCTTAGTGTTCAAATTTTCATATATATATATATATATATATATATATATATATATATATATGAACTTACTCATATTGAATAAACATTTTTATTTAAACTCTTAATTCAGAAAATACTGAGCAATTGTTTATATACAAATACACTTACCTTTATTTAAACACTTACTTGAATTCAGAAAAATACAGAATTGCTTATATATAATTAACTAATCTATATTGAATAAATACTTACTTTAACTTAACAGCTTGATTATACCACCATTCAATAGATTCCATCTTCAATGAGGCTATAGAAAATCTACAGTTATTTGCAACTAGTATGCACTAATAATGTTTGATAAAGTTTTAGAACAATCCAGAAAGCAAACCTTGTCTATTGACTGAGTGCAATCTAGTGTTCATATGATGAATTTCAATACTAGATGGACAGAGTGATTCATAATGTGTCAAATGTCACTTCTTATCACTGTCAATGTGCATCTAAGCATTGAATTATGATTGTTGGTAATTTGAAACAGGAAAAATTCAGTATCTGCTGATGAACCATGGTACACACTTTGGGATATAGTGAAATCAGAGACTGAAGATTTGTATTCAAACATAAAATTCAATCTATGAGCTTGTATCTAGGTGCTTGTATTTACCCAACCCTTCTACCATGAGATGCGAGACTGTGTTAATTTTTAAGCAGAGTTTAACAAGTTTAAATTTAGTTTTCCTTCTACAAGGTCTGTTTTCACACCAAGGCTGAAGAGCCCAGACTGCCTTATTATTTATCCATAGCTTTTAAGGAGAAGAGTTAAATTCATACCATTCCCAAGGGTATTAGCACTATGTGAAATGCAAACAGCCTCATCAAAGATTTGAACTTGGTCACCATGTCAATTTCCTACAGTTATAAACATTACACCATAAGTACCTAGTGTTGCCCAGGATGAAAATAATACTTTAAAGCATATTTTGTTGAATCAAAATTATTCCATTAGTTTTGAAAGACTTTCTTCCAAAGCCTGCATGCTTTTTGGAGGCATTTTGAATATCTTAAAAATGTATTATTAATAATTGTTTAAAATAATGAGTTTGCAAAACCTTAAAGAAGAAAACGTTTTCTAAACAGTGTTATTCATCTTTTGATTCTTTTTTTTGCTTTTGGGGATTAACATTCAAATAAATTGCTTAATAAACATCTCCCACATGATAACCTGATTTACAAGATTTCAACCTTCAAAGATAAGATCTGAATATTCTATTTGAGCAATTTAAGAGGCTTACTATGGAGATGGCTCCATCTTGTTTAAAAAAATATGAACTCTGCATTTATCTGCATTCATATAGAGGCCAATGCCTCTTGCTACTTGCTCCAGGATGAAATACTTTGAGAAAAAAGCTAGCTGGGAACTACACAAGAATGCTACATGCTGTTTTGAACAAATCTTGGAAACAGTACCCCACAAAAGAGTAGCTGTATGGCCACCTGCTTTACATCTTATAAAACATCCAAGTAAGATGAATGAGATATGCTGGGTTCTGTTGTGCAAACATCAGATGTAACTGAGAAGACCAGCCAGAAGCCATGAATAATAAGGATGGAGAGAAAGAGAGAGTCAAGGGACCCCAGGTTATCAGCACAACCCGATTTGTTTAATGTGTTATGAAAGCTAAAGAGAATTTTAATTCTATTTACACAAAATTTCATAATGGCAGTTTATGTGTTCTAAAATCAGTTTTAGTAATGAGTTTATGAGACCAATACACACAATTCTTTTATCAATAAATTTTTTTTTTATGCATGGGACATTTCCATCTCATTGAAAAAGGAAATTACTTAAGTAAATTGATACTCACCAAAAAGCAAGTGGACAGTCAGATGCTACTCATGCCATTATCATTCAATTGAATAATTCTACACAATAAGATTTTCTTCATTGAATAAAAGTTTTAGCCTTATTTCTTTTTCTTATTCAGTAAATAGTATTAGGGTCATCACTGAGGCCCTATTAAGTTGTGGTGCAGATTCAGAAGTCTAACAGCGAAATGTGATTTGAAAAAAAAATATCTGCATGTGTTATGAGAATATTGCATGAATGTAGTCACGCATTTGTGATCAAGCGTTGGTTTAGTGATCTTTATTTTGAATTGTTCTACGGAATATTTCTTTTGTTCTATATCAACATGGAACTATTTTCCATTACGTGTATAAGGTATCTTATACATTTGACTATTACACTCTTTGATTCCCATTTTACCCCGAAAATGGTACAGGGTGCCTGTTACAAATCCTATTGCTCCCATTTCCACGGCTTTCACGATCATGCAATACTCTTCCTTTTCCAGCTCTGTTATTATGATGATATTATTGTGCAATAAACAAAAAATTATTTACAGATATTTTCTTATGTCATTTCTATCTCAGGCTTTACTGGTTAAATTGTTGGCAGGGGCACACATATATAGATGCATAGTCCTAAGTGTGTGTGTGTGGGTGTATATATATATATATATATATACATATATAGAGTTTTTTTATCTAATTGATCTGATGAAGTCCTGTTAATTTTTTTTCGTGTTTTTGAAAATTTCAAAAATGCGTAACAGGATTGAAATAAATTTATAATCCTTTGTGATTGGTTTCGTTGTTTTTTCTTAATGAAAATATTGCTCTGTATAATTGATACATTGAGCTCTTTACCAGGAAGATCTAAATATTCACGAATATTTTCTTGTCCTGATGGAATTACTCCTAACTCCGGTTTAACTGGACTAAGTATTCTATATATATATATATATATGTATGTATGTGCTTATCTAAAAATTCAACAACCGAAGCTAAATGAGGATTTAAAATTTAAAAAAAAAAATTTTTATCATTAGAAATGAAAATTTAATTATAACAACAAAAATAAAAATCTTAATCAAAATAAGCAAGAAAAAAAATTATGAAGCCTTCTAATCTAATAATTATTCTCAACATTTTTTCACCGATTAGATTTTTTCATCTGTAAATTAATACATTGTCTTAACCCAGGAATTTGCACTAAACAAGATTCATTTTTTTTGCCACTTAAATCAGAATTGATTTATCTATTTATAAAAAAAAAAAAACATCAGAAATAATTTTTTTCAGAGCGATGTATTTTGTTAATAACTGATGATAAATAAATTTTCAAACTGTTTTTTGCAATTAAAAAAAATGCATCAAATAAATTTATTTACACTGATAATATTTCTATCATATGGATTTTATGGACAGACACATGTTGCTTATAACTTCCTAGGTCATCAGAGTACCATATTTTTTTTATCATTCAGAGTATTCGGACTATTGTCTTCATCTTTATTGTTATATTCACAAAGTTTTGACTGATGCATCCTTTAGCCTTCTTCATAAATGATTAGTCATTTCTTGAAGAAGGCTGAAGGACGCACTGACTAAAATGTTGTGAATATAACAATAAAGGTGATTGTTCAAATACTCTGAATGATAAAAATTATCAAGCTTCATCTCAGAAATTTAGATAAAGAATATCTTGTTTTATGTTTTCCCATCATACAAGTGATTTTAGTCACCTGCCTCCTGGGTTCTGAATTTCCAGTCAAGGGCCATGCTGTCCCTTTGGGTTTTTTTTTCCTGCTCTCTTTTTACTACCAGCTTCATTTAAGGAAGGACACTTCTCAGCAGCTTCTAGAACCCAGAGATATCAAAGTAGCACACAAGTACCCCAACTCAGTGTCACATTGACTTGATCATGTACTTATATCTACATTGCCCTAACCCTTCACACAAAGGAAGTGAATGGTAAATACCACAAAAACTTTCCTCCATAGAATATAAAATAAAACTGGTACATGAAAAGAAACAGTGTTTAAGCTTCTTTATTTTGAGAATTGTCTTCATTTTACCAACTCATGGAGCACAAACACACAGTACATATACTCCAAACTTATACATTTATCTGAGCAATGGAGTTGATTTGGCAGTGCCCATCATCTCTCCATATCCTGTTAAGTGATCAGGGTGCTGTGCTGAGTATTTTGCTTCATGGCATCTCTCACAGCAATGATAGTAGTCAGTTCTCTTGAAGTAACATATGATAGCTTGCGCTGGATTACATTCTACCAGCAGTAAGGGATTTTAACAAAGATTAAGAAATATTAAAAGTTTCATATTTTCTAATATTTCTGAGAAAATGCAAGGCAGCTTAACAGCTATTGGTGCAGAAAGCAAAATTGGCAAATTCAAACTTGAATTTGAATTTCAGCCAGATCTCTTGGCATTCATTTCACAGTAATGTCTTAGAAAAAGGCATGAATTCAAATTCTTCCCACAGCTATGAGTAAATACCAGAGCAATTGGAGCCCTTTAACAATTTAAGAGAAAGTTACTTTGACAGAAAAAAGCCAAGAATTGGCAACTAAATCAGCTCCTTCATTCCACTTCAGTGTGGATGAGGAGAGTGGTTAGCAAATAAGTACGAATAAAAATAAGATATAAAAATGCAGACGAACTTCAAGAGTCAACAATCAGCTAAAGATAATAAAAACACCATGAAGAAAGAGATAAGAAACCATTCCACTATCCCTCTCAAGTTAAATCCTGACAATGGTAATGAACAGTTTATAAAATAAAAGGAAGAACAGGAGATGTGTATATATATATATATAGAAAGAGAGAAAGAAAAGAGACTTTATCTGTCTTCCCACCAAGTTAGATTTAACATGGAGTCATTTTATAGTAGGGTACCCTGCATGAATTGACATGTGTAGCCATCACAAAAAATGCTTGATCCTCTTAGCATTCCCCTTTAGGGGTGCCTCAGGTGCCAAGCAATAAACTCAACCCTGCTAAGCAAGTATTGCTTGAGGAAAAGGCCTTCTGGAACCAAGTGATCTACTTACAATGACCCACCAAACAGGGGCAGAGAGAGAGAGAGAGAGAGAGGTATCCAAAGTAAACTAAGTTTCTAAGCTTCTAGAATCATCTTCACAACTAGACAATTCATTGTAAAAATAGAATTGTTTCACACATTTTTTTCTTTTTCTTTAAACTTTATCTTAAGATTCATCTTCCCTGTCCCTTGAAGCAAACTAAACACATCTTGAAGAATCAGTAATGACACAATTAAGAAGTACATGAAACAGAGTTTCTTTTGCATTGTTCCAATTTGTGGATGAGTGCCTTGCATTATGCTTGCTGATATAGGAAATAAAATCAGCAACCTGAGTTCAAATCTTGCACAAGGCTGTTTGCATTTCACTCCACATTAATAACCTTGCAAAAAGCATGAATTCATGTTCTTTCTCCTAGGTATGGGTAAATAGGGCAGACTGGGTTCTTTAGTATTGATTTGACAACCAGTCAAATAGAAGGAAAACACTGAATTCAAACCAGCTCTGCTCAAAAATTTACCTTGTATTACATCTTGCCCATGGTAGACAGGTTGGGTAAATACATACAATTTGTGAATATACTTATAAAAAAAGTACTTTTAGCATAATTAAAGTGTACCCAATTTGTTGTAAAAAAGGATTAATATGTTAAGCAATTTAACTCCCTTTAGATAACCTGGTACCTGAGTTAATAAGTCATTACAAAAAAAAGAAAAAAAAAAAAAAGATCGAGCATAAAAAAATACTCAAATTTATCAAATTTTACTCCAGAGCAAAGACATCTTTGATTAAAGCTATTCTATCATTCCATAAAATGAAAGTCTGAGAATATTATGCTCAAAATAAAATTGTCTGATTCATTTATTTAATGGCATATCAAACTCTTATAGATTATTTAATGCTGAAATTTGACTCATTAGTAAATTATAATCATAACTATATTTTCAACATACTTTTTCTATAATAATATTTTGTATGCAAAATTATATGGTATCAGATATTCCTCTCAAATACTAATAATTTTCAAGGATCTATTTGACCTAGAGATAGGTCCCTAAAAGTTACTATCACTTGAGGTCAGACTGGAACTGAGAGTAATAGCTATGAAGGGGTTACTTCACACTCCACAGAACCCCAAAACTAGCGCCTCATTCTCAAATGCAGTGTAGTGTCATATCCAGGGCATGCTATATATAGAAGGTTTTTATTAGTAAGTAAAGTTAGCGACCATAGTCGAGGGTGACCCGAAGGATCCCTTTTCGATAGCTACTACACCAAGGTGTAGGGGAGGGCGCTACTCCATTCCCAGGATTGCTCCACTTTACCCTTGAACCGTACCTTATAATGCTGAGTGTTAAGCAAGGTGGTATCAAGTTCCATTTTTAAAGTCTTTGGTATGACTCGACCTGGGATTGAACCCAGGTCTCCCGGGCCATTGGCGAACACTCTAACCGCTGGGCCAACTTGAACCTGAAATATAGGGCTTATAATGTATCATGAAATTCAAGGGGTTACTGAAAAGTTCCTGACAAAATCAGAAAGAGAATTAATTTGATTTTTTGGGGAAGTGTTGAAGAAACACATAGAACAATGTTCCAAGTGTGTTGATTGGTTTGGTTGTGTTTTATAACATATCAACCCTTTTGGCTTATCTAATGCCAAATTCTATATATATAATTTGTAAGCAAATACTATGTAGGTAACATTATTTTTAAATGAACCAGATCTCATTTGTTGGCACACAGTTGACTCAAGTATTGTTATCAAACATTAACATTTATATATGATATTAATCATTCGCTTGCCTACAGTTAAATGGTTTCAAGTATTGCTATCTAACACTAATAATTCTATTTAATATTAGTCATTTGTTTGCATACAGTGAAATGGTTTCAAGTTTCATTTGATATAATGATGCTAACATTAGACATTGATGAGAAGGGAGGCAATTATATATTCTCCTGAGCACCAAACACTCCCAATACGAGCATTATATATAAACATTATATTACCATAGATACATAAATATTTAGCCTAGAAATAAAATACAAGGCATCTTATTTAATCTGATCAAGTGAATAGCCAGTATTGATGATATTACTTGTATTAAATTTAACAAAGACCTCATTATCTTTTGGAATAGCTACTGGATAAAAGGGAGTTGCCAATGTTGCATCTTATGGCAGCTGTTTTTATTTTGCCGTACAAGAAAGAGACAGCATTGTTCGTGATCATTTCTAAAGAGCAGAGATTTCAGTTTGGATATAACCTTTGGGTGTCTCTGGTTTTCAACACAATATTTTTTTCCTCTAAGTATCCAGGTAAAAGAAAATATATAAAACTAGCTGAACTATCTGTTGTTGTCAGGTAAGAGGTTGAGATTTAAATTAGAAATAGAGTGAGATGAATGAACAAATTAAAAAAAAACATTTATATTTATTTTCTCAAGACAATATCTGTTTTATATAATCATTGTTGTTGATTAAGAATTTGCATTAAAAATTACAAATATTGCTGAGATAAGCAACACATTTATTCATATCTTCCCCACCTATCTCTCTCTCTATATATGTATGGGTAAAGTAGGCTAACAGAAACAAACTCTGAGAAAAAGGAAGGCCTGGCATTCATAAAAACCCCATAACCAACTGAAAACATGAGTGAGTTCAAGTCTCATTTAATACCCCATTAACTTGTGCCATACATGTTCTCTGATGAAAGCATCAAGCTGGAAACATACCTGTATATAAGAACAAAATAAATAAATTCTGAAAAAATACAGATCTCTTCGTGGACCAACTCATTTAAAAATATTTTCATTCTCTCTTTGGACCAACAACAAAATGTTATATATATATATATATAATAATAATAATAATAATAATTTGAAGACAGTTTTTTTTTGGATAAGACAACATCACTTAACATTTCTCTGAAGATGGTTTAAAAAAAAAAAAAATCAAACATTAAATGTTGGTATATTATTACTACATGAATGAATACATCCTATTTTGCTTTACATATTTACATAATATTAATACTCTACTTATATGGATTGCTAAATCTATAAAAAAAAAAGAGTGATCAATATTGGTGATAGAGTAGATGTAGATCTAAGTTTGAATAGTATAAACACAGAATCAACAGTGCTTAGTGACTCAGTTTTTCATGTATGTGGATCATCTGATGATTGCATATGTCATGTGGTATGCACCTGAGAGGGGAGAAGTAAGATTTAATTTCCCTTCCCCTTCTGGGTTTGACTAACAAGCACAACGACTGACCGCTAAGGGCAGCCAGGATAAGGTCAAACTACCTGCACTCCATAACCAGGTGGACAGAGAAGGAATGTTGGTCATTGAGTAGCATGACCGGATGAGGAGGAGGAAGGAGCCAAATGATTGGCCGAAGCCTTAGCACCAGAAGTAGTACCCTTTTCGTCAGAGGAAATAGGGATAAAGAATTTAGTTTTTAGGACGGAGGTTGCCGTGAGAGGACGTGCTGACCTGATGCCAAAAATCTCCTGGGTACCTCGCCAGTGAAAAGAATTGAGTTCTTGGACAGCAGTCGGCGTAACAAGATGTGTTGAAACTGTTGCCTAAACTCCGGGGAAGAGCGGAAAGAATCCTTGGACAGAAGATAACAGGTGCCTTCCCGCCAAATTCTACAGAACACAGCTCGACCATAAAAGAAAAGAATCCGCGAAGTAAACCAGTTAAAAGCCAAGTACATCTTGAACTGTTTTTCCTCCTAACCCTCCCAAATATTGGAACTTATATGTATTCAGAAAAGGAAAGATATAGACTGAAGAAATTCGTTTCATAAATTTTAAACGAACAAGTGGACTTGTGGGGGGAGTATGTAATTTGGTTATTTCAGTAGACTGCTCTTTAAATTATTCCCACCACAAATACAACACAAAACTTTACAATCGCGGGAAAGAAATGGAATAGAACACAACGAACATTAAACAACAAACAATTTAATATGCATATAACAGAATATGAAAACAAACAAAATATATGATGTGTAAATGGCCTTTTGGAAAATAAAGTTTGACAAAAGGAAAATAAATTTGTTTAAAGATGTGTGTATGGTCATGTTATCAGAGTCCTTAAATAAGTCGTTCTTACTTACATTAAGTTTATAGCGGGTTTTATGATTGTGGCGACAGCGTGTCTCGTTGATGAAAGAAAGTTTGTCGGGTTTTCCTTTTGAATATAATTCTTGGCCATTTGAAAAGAGGTCATGAACTTTAGTTGAGGAAGGAAAGGAATTGGTTGCACATAGTATCGGCTACTGGCTTAGTGGCTTGTGTTCGTCTGTGTCTTCGTTTGTGTGTAAGCTTGTGTCGTGTGTGTCTGGCTTCCTAACTCTGTGTTATTTATATCCTACAGGTGGATCAAAGAATCGCCCTAAAATCTTGGCGCGTAGACATTTATTGACCAATCAGATTTGTATTTTACTATTTTATTTTCGAGCCTAAATGTTTTCTGTTAGTTCACTTGCGATCCTAATTTTCTAGAATGTTCTATTCCATGTTTTTAGCTGATTGGTTGAAAAATATAAAAATGTAATTTAAATGCTAATGCGGGTTTGATCCTAAATTTCTAGAATGTTCTTAAGTATGTTTTTATTGCTTATTTTAAGACTAGGAGAAATTTGTATCCCATAGACTTAACTACCTTTTCAAGTTTTAAAAGTAAAAAAAGAAAGAAGAAAGAAAAAAAAGAAGAGAGAGACATTTGTGTTTAAGACTGTCAGCTGGTGTAATATAGCCGGCACCTTAAATATTTGTTTGGAACTCACCTACCAAAATGTTGTTGGAGTTTAAATGTTCCCTTATGTTGAAATATATTCGTTATGTTGTTTATCTGTTGAGTTGCCTTCTTTTGCTTATTTCTTTTTCAGCTTTATTTGCTTGAATTTATTCTCACTAAATGTCTTATTTGCCTTAAAACACATTCTACGGGAAATTGGAATTCCCGACTACAATGAATAATATTTTATCTTAACCTAGAAGTCCATGTTTTCGGTTATTTGAGGAGTAGGAAAACAAAGTGGCTTGGTGGGTGTGTGTAACGTGAAATTTGGAAAACCCCTTGCCAGCAGCGGCCAGTGTAGCCCCAAATTAACCCCCATATTATTTGCCAGTTCCCATATGCCTGAAAAAGGAATCTTAACTAGGACTTATTTTGCGAGGAGTCAAGTGCCAGACTGCCCTGACGTCACAAGTGCGTAAAATAAACTCCCGTCCTGGGATAAATATTTATGCACCGTTACACATAGGTTATAAGGACCACTGAGTGTGTCTATTCTACTCAAACATACATTTATATATAAGTGTGTGTATAAGTTGAAGTATGCATCTATGTCAAGTTAGAGGTCAAAACTTGGATCTCAGTTGGTTACAATAGCAGTGAAAAAGTCTTTTTTTTATATACTCCCTTTCCTCTTTTCAAAACAATGTCAATGGTACAATCTTTGTTTTCATTTAAGAATTTACACCTAACAGTTACAAATGGTAATTGTTTCTATAAAAGATAGACACACATAACGGAAGAAATTTACTAATTATATTAAAAGTATAATATAGTATGAAATTAATATTTCTTTATATTATCATATGAACCTCTGAAGTTAATATATTATTCTGAGAAAAATTTAATGGAATTTGAGAAATATATTTTAATCTATGTTATTAAAACTTCAGAGATATATCAATTTATTTTTGATATTTTAAAAGATTAGAATTATTAATTCTATTAATGATATATATATATATATATATATATATATATATATATTACTTACTTACACACACTTACATATACACACATATATTACTTACACACACACACATACTTACATATACACATATATATATTACTTACACACACACATATATATTACTTACACACACACACACACATACTTACATATACACATATATATATTACTTACACACACACACATATACATATTACTTACACACACACACATATATATTACTCACACACACATCATCATCATCATCATGTCGTGCTATCAGCACAGATATCCCTGAGCCTCTTTCGCCACCCCTCCCTATTGTCCATTGCTTCTGGCAGGTCTTCAGGGCTACATCCTGTATGGGCACAGAGGTGCTGTATGTAGGTTTGAGCTTCATCCTGCCTTTGCTCATCCATGTGAAGGAATCCACAGAAGTACATCACTTATGAGCTTGTCCGACTTCTCCAGCAGTGTCCCACATGTCTGGTTTATCTAATTTTGATAGTTTTCGTGATGGGTGGTAGGTGGCCGTACAGTTGCTGCATTGTGGGGTGCTGCCTCCAGGTGAATAAATCCTGGAACTCACACACATATATATTACTTACACACACACACACACACACATACATACATATTACTTACACATGCATACGCATAAATATTACTTACCCAAACATGCATTTATATACATATATACATATATATATATATATATATATATATATATATATATATATATATATTACTTACACACATGTACATATATTCATGCTACTTACACACATACGTACATACATACATATTATATACATATGTACATACACACACCGCACATACATACACAAACTCACATACATACATTACTTACATATACACATACATTACTTACACATATACACACACACACAAACCCATTTATATATATTACAGACAGACACACACAGACATATATATTTCTTACAGACACACATACATATATTAGTTACTCACACACACACACATATATATATATATATATATATATATATATATAGGTGTGTGTAAATGTTCCAAATACTTCTTTAAGAAAAACTAGAGACTGAATAAATACTTGAAAAATGTTTTTTCACTAGAAACTTTAACACGCACACACACACACACTGAGTATGTTTGACATTTTTACCAATTTATTGCAACATCTAATTATTGATTTTCCTGTGACACTATCAGCTGATTCGCAGGTTAATCTACAATTTTATTTACAATTCTATTTATTTTTTCTTTCTTTCTTGCCTGACATTTTATGATACAAAGTTCTGCAAGAAGTTTGAGCTGATTTGATTAAAGGAATCCCCAAACATTTTCTTTATATTTCAAGAGACATCAAACGGTTCTGCAAATCTGTGTTTTCTAAACAACTTCAATGAGCATCTTTCTTGTTCTTTACATTTTTCTTTATATTTTTTATTTCATATTCCAGTATTGTTATTCTCTCTCTTTTTTTAAAATTTCATTTTAACCCTCTTACTACCCATTTTTTTTAAGTTTTAAAAGAATACCTGAAATTGACTGTCACTGAGCAGCAAAGGAAGGATAAGAAAATTATGATTTATTCCTGGTTTTATCTTACTCTACCGACCTGTATTTTTTTGATTTTTTTGAAATAACGTTTTTAAAGAGTTAAAATGAAACTGCAGTTCAACTGAGATACAGGTATCCCAGTGGGAGTGAAAGGGTTAACACAAAGATACAACTTCAATGCATATGGAAGCTGTAGGAGGTGTAAGAATTGAATATATCAAACTTAGAATCTTTCTTTTACTTAAAACTTGAAAATTATCTTTTAAAATGTCATATTGCTATTCTCTCTCTCTCTCTTCTTAAAATTTTATTTTAACCCTTTTATCACCAAATTTTCTTAAAATCTTAAGAGCAGAGAATAATGCATATATTTGTTTTATCGTTATTTAGTTATTTTTTTTTATTACAGTTGAAAATCAAAAAATCCTGGATGATTAATGTGAGCTAATAACACTTGTCTATACTTGAACTCAGAATATGTAATCAAAATTTGGCTTTTCTTATTGCTTTGCACAAATTCTATTTGTATTCTTCTATCCCACCCTGTGTAATGTTAGTCATTTTCTATGCGAAATGACTTTAGTTAGTTGCACAAACATTTGAGTATTGAATTACACAGTAATTGTTACAATAAAAGATAAATCTACATAGCAGAAAAAGAATTTATATAAAATCTACACCAGACAGTAATTGTCACAATAAAAGAAACCTACATAATTGAAAAAAGAATTAAAAGATATTTTTTATATTATCTTATGAATATTACAATTTAAAAAATTTCAGAGCTTTGTAGAGAAATATATGATGATGCATCGTCAGTGGTCAGGTAACAAAACTTATATTAATGTGAGTGTTTTAATCAAGATGGTGCCATCTCTTTATTAAATGACAAGCCTCTGAAATTTGTAGACCAATTCATAACCCTTGGTAGCAGTATCTCATCAGCTGAAAGTGATGTCAATATATGCATGATTAAAGCATTGACTGCTATTAACAGGTTAATCCTATTTACTAACCCCTCCGATCGGGCAGGATATGACACAAGGTCAATTTTTAAGCGGAGTTTAACAGGTTTGAATTCAGGGTTTTCCTTCTCCTAGACTAGTTGCCTCACCAAGGCTGAAGAACCCAGTCTGTCCTACTATTTACCCATAGCTGGAGGGAGAATAATTGGATTCATACCTTTCCCAAGGGTATTTGTGCTATGTGAAATGCAATCAGTCTCGTCCAGGATTTGAACTTGAGTCGCCGTGTCCATTTCCTACAACGATAACCATTACACCACGGGCACCTCCTATTAACAGGTTAATGACCATATGGAAATCTGACCTCTGATAAAATAAAACTGGAATTCTTCCAAGCTATAACTATGTCAATACATGGTTATATGGCTGCACAACTTGGCCTCAGAACAAATACCTAGAGAAAAAACTAAGTTGGCAACTACACAAGAATGCTGTGAGCTGTTTTGAACAAATCCTGGAAGCAGCACTGTACAAAACAGTAGCTGTATAGCCACTAACATCCCATCTCACAAACCATTCAAGCAAGACATGCTGGAGAAATAAGGATGAACTCATAAGTGACATTCACCCATGAACTCCAACACATAGACACACTAGAGTTAACTGACCAACAAAAAATTACATTTATCAGCTCTGTGTAGACGCTGCATGCCATCTAGAGGACTTGCCAAGAATGATAGTTGATTGGGACAGATAGCAAGAGAGTCAAAGGAATACCTGGCATAATCATGCTATGATAATGATGATATGTAATGTGTTAGGACAAAATTCAATTAAAATGGTTAAACTAGTCTGACAACCCATTCCTGCTATTGTGAGTTTGATCCTTATGAGTTGCTCTACACAGATGACCTTATGTCAGATTGAATTAAGCTAAGTGAATAATTGATTGAGCAATATACAAATAAGTTTATTAAATATCAATGTCAGGAATCTTACTGCACAATAATAGTTAATAAACTAATTTCATAGTAGTGACTTCAAGTCTTCCCCAAGTACCCAACAAGTTCTTGTGTTATACTAAACTATTTAGAAAATACCAATAGAAGCTTCTTAATATTTCAAAAAGTGAATAAATTGCTTTTAGTACTGAGATAAAATTTGAGTAAAGATACTACTTCAGCAAATTGTGCTTTTAAGTCTTTTAGCATTTGAATATATAGATAACATATTATTGGAAGTGTAGGTGATGTAATGGTTACTGGTACAAGCTGAGTTCAAATAGGGGAAGACCCCATGACATAATGGCTAAAGTGCTAGACTGCAAGACCATAATAGATAAGTTTGAACTCTAATTGTGCTATTACATTCACTTTCGGATTAATACCCTTGGGAAAGGTATGAACCCCACTTTATCCCCTCAGTTATAGGTTAAATAGTGTCACTACTGTTCTTTGACAATGATGGCTTTGGCATTAAATGACCCACAAATGCCACTGAAACCAAAACCAAATCCAAGTTCAAACTAGAGTTCAGACTGCTGGCATTCACTTGATCCTAATGCCCTAAGGATAGCCATGAATCCATCTCTCTTCAACTATAGGTAAAATAGCATGATGATGACGATGAAACCTAAAAACCATTCTTATCCAACTGCAGGCTAGGAACGGCTAGTATGATTATTTCTCTGCACTATGCAAAAGATTAAAAAAAAGTAATGAACATCTTGATGATAACACTGAACACAAGATTAAAAGAAAATAAAAAACACTGTTGTCAGTTGAATTAACAGAACACTGCTAAGCCCTCTTTTCTAAGAATCAAATGGTTTTTCTTGTTAATTTTATTAAAACAGCTTAAAAATCAAAATTAAGACTCAAACTAACTTTGAATATTAAATTTTGAAAATTAAGAAGATTTCAGTCAATATGTTCTATCATTAATTTTGATTAGTATTTTCTTTCATCTTTTTCATTTTAGTTGTTTTTTTTAATGCAAACCCACTCGGGTTATTATTTCTATGATAGAAAGAAACAAAACATAGCAGAGACAATAATAAAGAAAAAGCTCTCGGTGGAAATGAAACTTATGTCCTCTTTTGCTCCTGAGAAACAAGGTTATCTATATCAACTGCTTTACTAACTAAGCTATGAGAGTCACTGGTATTAAAAAAGCTTAAATCACATTTATATATTTAATCTCAAACTTGATCTCTGATTTGTCAATGCCACCTTCGTTATTATCTTTATATGCTACAAGTGTTAATAGCATACTTAAAAAATATATGTGTATATATATATATATATATATACATTTCAAAAACTGAAGCATAGTAAATCATTATCATTCTTACATATACTTTCATGTTTAACTTAAGTTGCTTTTTTAATTAGTGTTGCATAGTCAATATGGTTTGGTTTCTTTGTTCAATGGCCGATCAACCTCCATGAGTTATTTAATACCAAAGCCTGTGGTGTAATGGTTATCGTCGCAGGATATGGACACGGCGACACGAGTTGAAATCCTGGACCTGACTGATTGCATTTCACATAGCACAAATACCCTTGGGAAAGGTATGAATCCAAATATTCTCCCTCCAGCTATGGGTAAATAGTAGGGCAGACTAGGTTCTTCAGCCTTGGTGAGGCAACTAGTCAAGGAGAAGGAAAACTCTGAATTCAAATCTGTTAAACTCGCTTAAAAATTGACCTTGTGTCATATCCTGCCCGAGCGGAGGGGTTGGTGAATATGATTTAATACCAAAGCCTTCCTTGTAAAAGAACAGCATAGCTGGAAGGAGTAAGGGGGTTCATATCTTTACCAAGGGTATTAGTCCAAAAGTGAATGTAACAGCTTAACTGGTGTTCAAACTTGCTTACTACAATATCACAGTCCAGCATGTATCCACTACACTCTATGTAATTCCTATGACTTTTGTGTCAGTGATGGTTTGTCATCTAATGGACGAGGAGAAACACAAAGATGCAACTTGCCTCAAGTGTTAGGATCTCTGGTTTTTTTTACCCCCCTGGATTCAGTTTCTGAGACCATGGAAATGAATAATGAGCACAATGTGCCGAGTAGATTCTTCATTCAAGTAGTAACCAGCTCTTCATCTATTTTAGAATGGTTCAATCACTCTTTGTCCATACTATCACTGGTAGCCTTGTGTCCTCAGCCACTAAAAAAGAGCAAAACCACATTATCTTTAATTGGGGTTCACAGATCACTGAAACCCTATTTCCAACTTGTGTAGGCAGCATCATCTGATGAGCTCCAACTATCACTTAGATAGCTGATTGGGTCTGGTGATGTCAGAAAGTTCTTGTTAACTGGTATTTTTAGTCTGCTGTGTTAGATCAAGCATATCTTGTTTACCTAGGCTACTGGATGAGATTTTTGATCTTTGTCAATTTATCTCTGTTCCAGTTACAGGCTTTTTTTTAAATAACTTATTTTTTTACACCCCAACAGCATTTTCTAATAATATTACATTAATTGCAATAAAACTAATTAAAATTAAAAAGATTAAAGAACATAGTCAAAACTGATAATGACTGACAATACATTATTGAACAAAAAAAAAAAAACACAAAAAACCCACTGAAAAAACTGAACCATTTTTTTTATTATTCACAGAAATACTAAAAAATAGAAAATTTCAAAGGGTTTCTTTTTAGGAAATTATGACATTTCTACAGCTAAAAGAACTCTGTCAATAATAACAAAGGAAAATAATCCCTCTCCTTGTGTGTCTAAGCCATTGAAGTTTCATAAAATTTGTGGTAGTAATAAAAAAAATGGTTCAGTTTTGACACTTTTCTTTTTTATCCAATACGGTATTTTGTTAAAAAAACAAAAATAAATAAAATATAATATTCACAGTATTTTGCATTTTTTTGTAGCAGTCTCAACATTTTTACACTTTGAGCAACACTGAAAAGTTCTGAGACTAATATTGTCCTCCAGGAATATAATTTATATATTGTTCAGCCATTTTTTTGTTTTTGTCTAACTTAGTTTCCACTTAGCCAATATGAGGAGGAAAAATTAGTCTTATTTTAGGGCTACATAAGAACAAAGAAAAAAAAAGAAAAGCAACCGTGTAAGTAATTTTAAATTTCTCTTGAGATTAACCATATCTGAGGTTTCCTGATCAGATGTAGAGTAAAATATAATGGCCAAGTTATATATTAGAAATAATCTCCTAACCCAATCAGTCAATACAGTTCTCTCACTATCTTGCTAAGAGTCATGATTACTTGTTACAAGCTATGTTTACAGACTGGGAAAATTACTTTTATTGCATTTTGGTTCTAATCAGGAAAGAAAGAAAGAAAAATGAGATCCTGGTCAAAGGTAAGGTTAAAAATACTTCTCACAATGAGATAAAATATAAGTGAACTATTAAGAAGATAAAAATTTAAGAGAAACATTTCACTGTCACTAATAATTAGTAAACTACTCTTACAGAGCATTACTAATTTAATAGGATAGATCCTCACTGAGTGCATCAAACTTATAGTTTTACGTTGGTTGGGTATATCAACCCTTGTAGGTCATTTAATGCCAAATCCTCTTGATACATATATATTGAATGTGATTATATTATATACTCCATATAGGATATTGCCTCCATGATTATATTATAGACTCCATGCATTGTGAGTTCCTTAAATTCATATTAGGTTAGTATGTGTTTTAAGTTTTTGGGTTGTCCTTTGCTTTTAATTATTTTTATTGTGTCTTGTATCTTTTTAATCCTATCATAGTTTTCAGGTTGTTCTCGGTTCTTTGATATTTTTGTGAATAGCCCTGAGTTGATTTTGTTTTATGCAGAAACATTCATTGTTCATTATTGTGTTTTTTGGGGGTCTTTAGTTCTTTTAATGGTATTTTTTCTGCTAATTCGAATCCCTTAATTATTAGTGGTGGAAGGTTATACATAATTTTTCTAGGCGAGTTTGTCGGGAGTTTTTGTTAGTGACTATTGTGCAGATCCTACATGCTAGGGTGGAAGGAATGGATTTTATACAGTTTTTGAGATGATGACTCTTGAAACAGCGGTATTGTTGGGTGTCTGTAGGTTTGTGGTAAAAATCTGTGATAATTTGGCCATTTTGATTTTTAATGAGGATGTCTAAAAATGGTAGTTCTTTAACGCTGTGTTTCATGATGGATTTCATTTTAGGATGTAGGTTTTGTAGTAAGTTATATAAATTGTTAATGTTTCCCCACAGGCTTTTCAAAAATATGAAACAGTCATCTAGGTATCTTTTCCATGATCTAATAAATTCTGTCTTTATATTTTGGCAGTAATTTTTCCCTATGATTTCATATATATTTTCCTCTAAGTAAGCTAAGGTTAGGGCAGTGTATGTTGGAGCCTTTCTTATTCCCATAGCTGTTCCTAGCTGTAATTTTTACTGTTGAATTTTAAAAAGTTATTATTTAGGATTAGTTCTATACCATCAATGATAAATTTTTTGTTTAATCTTGGGTATAATGTTTCTGGGTATTTTTCAATCTATGAGATGGCCAGTTTTAATAAAATATTACTACATAGGTTTATAACATCAAATGTAACCATGAATGCATTGGGATAAGTTTTTTGTTGCATAGAGTTTAAAATGTTGATGTCATTTGTAATGAGGCTCTTTATCTTATACAGGAATAATTGCAGTAGAATATCTATTAGTTTGCTGAGTCTGTTGGTGGGACATGATGGGCCTGCTATCATAAGTCTAAATTTGAGGTCAATGTGGTTTGAAATTTCTATGTATTCAGATTTTTGTGTTTCTACAACTATTTTTATTTCCTCAGACTTGTGAATTATTGGTTATCTGGAAAAATTGCTATTTTTTAGCATGTAGTTAATAAGGAAGTCTTTTTGAAATGAATGTTTCATTTTACATGGTATAGAATTTTGTAATTTGTGATATATCATTGTCTATGTTTGAATTAATTTATAGTTGATTTCATCCTGTAGTATTTCCTGTATTTTTTTTGTAATATGTTTTATTTAAATTGACAGTTGTGTTTCTCTAGTCTGCTTCTTTTGTAATTATATTTTTGTTTTCCTGTATATCTTTAATGCTTGTCTTTGTTTGGGTGTGAGGTTATTTTGTGTGTTTTTTCTTTTGAGTTAATGTTCCAAAGATTTTTGAAGAATGTGTTTAATTTACTGCGATATTTGTCCAGGAAGAATTCTTTAAATTCTTTATGAGGTTTTCTGTATTTTCTTTGTTATTGAATTTCTCAATCAATTAAAATTTTTTTTTCAAATCATTGAGGTCTCTTTTTAATACTCCTAGATTTCTTTTTTTTTGTGGGGGGCATAAAATTTTAAACCAAGTTTTAATAAGCTAGTCTGATTTTTACCTAATTTGTATGTTGATGAATCAATTATTTTAGGTTTTATATAGTTGGTTGTGTTAGGTATGTTACTTAGATTGAGATTTCCTTCAGCTTGAGTTACCTAAAAAATGGTTTCTTAATATGCTGTTATCCCTAGGGTAATTTGAATTGCCTAAGGAAAGGTTACTTAATATGTTATAATCCCTAGAGTACTTTGGTTTCCTAAGGAAAGGTTTTTTAATATGTTGTTACCCCTAGAGTAATTTGGGTTGCCTAAGGAAAGGTTTCTTAATATGCTATTATCCCTAGGGTAATTTGGGTTGCCTAAGGAAAGGTTTCTTAATATCTTGTTATCCCTAGGGTAGTCTGTGGTTTCTTCTACCATTATGGGGGTGCATTTTAGTGGATGTTATTTGAACCATTTTGCATTTGAAGGTATTTATGGTGGTTGGGCCAATTTTTTGTGTGTCATGATATGTATAATGATTAATTTTATTTTTGCCTAAAATGTGTTTTTTTTTTTACTGAATAGTGGTGGTCTTTAGGGTAGTTGGGCCAATCATTTTGTGTGTAATGGTATGTATGGGGATTAATTTTTCCTTTGTATGAGGTTGTTTGAGTGTATTGGTGTTTGTTTTGGTAATTCCATCTGTTGTGTGGATAATGTGTGAGTGTGTTTTTTTATTGTATGGTGTCCTTTATGGATGATAATAGGATGTGTGGTGGTTGCTCTGTGGAGTGTATGTGTTTGATTTGTAAAGTGTGTGTGTAGGTTCTTTTTTTGTGTGTGTTTTTTGCTTTTTATAATTTTAGTTTTTCATTTTCTTTGAAATTTTTCTCTTCTTTTTGTGGGTAGATTTCACAGTCATGTAATTTTTTCTTACTCCATTTTGAATTCTTTTTCTCAAAGTTTGGAGATATATATATATATATATTATATGCAATGGGTACATTGTTGCTATTTTAAACTGTTAATTTCACACGTGTTTTATTCGTTTGAAGTTTTGTCTACTCTGCAGCAAATTAGAGTCAGTTGGGTACTGACCATAATGCAATTCCCTTCACCAGAAATTTGGAAATGGTATGCTGTACTACTAGGTATTCAAGCAGGAAGTTCCAATTGAAAGATTTCAGAATATTTGCATGTTAATTTGAAGACAGATTTATATTAATGAAAACCCAGTTCACATCATGGTGTTTGGGGTGGTCCCAAGTGATGGCGACATTATTCCTCTATTTTTTCACATAATTTCAGAATCAACATGAAGGCCTACATCAAGTGCCTGGAGGAGATGAGTGGCAACTGGGAGACCCTACATCTGGCAACAAGACTCTGTACAATATCACACAAGCAGGAGAACTCAATGTTGGCTGTCAGAAAATTTCTGTTACCACATCACCCCAAACCTTTTGCCATCAAACTATCTAGATTGAAATCCTCTTGATTTTTAGGTGTGAGGTGTTGATGAGCAAGACACCAAAAAAAAAACTGTGCAACACCAAAGATGAACTGAAAGCAAGAATAACTGAACTGTAGTATTTACTGGTTTAAACAAGGAAATCATTGGAAAGACTTACAGGAAATTCCAGAGGCTGTGGTTGAAACCAGTGGTAATTTCTTTGAATAAATGTTAGTTGGTGATTGTAATCGAGGACGACCCGAAGGCTCCATTTTCAATAGCTACTACACTGAGGTGTAAGGGAGGGTGCTACTCCTTTCCCTGTATTGCTCCACTTTACCCTCGATACACACCATATATTGCTGAGTGTTAAGCAAGGAGGTATCAAGTACCATTTTTAAAGTCTTTGGTATGACGCACCCAGGGATTGAAACCCAGGTCTCCTGGACTATTAGTGAACACTTTACCCACTAGGCCAATGAGCCGGTTATTTACACATAATTATGGTAAATATATCTGATAACTAAAATGTGTGTTATTTTCATTTTTGCATAATTTAGATAACAGTTCAGCCATCGCACCTTGCATACATACATATGTACACACACATGCACACTCACACACACACACACACACATATATATATGCATGTTTCATTAAATAGTAAAGACATTTTTTCTGTATGATTTAATTAAGATCCTTTTGAGTTTCCTGATATGTGTTTTGGTTTCAGGTTTGAATTGGTGGATGAATTTACCAAAATTATCCTGAGTGCTTTCAAAACTAATTTTAAAAAACAACACTTTTTACACATGCAAGCAACCCCTGATGATGGCCTATGAAGGGTCTGAAAGTGCTCAGGACAATTTTGGTGAATTCATCCACCAATTCCAACCTGAAACTAAGGCTCTTATCAGGAAACTTGAAAGGATCTTAATTAAATTATACAGACAAAATGTGTCTTTACTATTTAATGAGACATGCTTAAATGAACGACTGCGGCCTAACTACATGCATGCTTACATACCTATATACCAGTACTTGAATTAAAAACTTTTGATAAGAATGGCAATACAGTCTGGGAATTCAGTAGTGCATTAAATAATTTTATTCCTTACAGATTATTTCACAGTTTGCTCAAAGAAACTTAGAGTTTAATCAGAGCATTTATATAAGGAGGATAATTAGTAACACTTTCAGGGAAAAAAATTTGTTCCAATTAATTTCTCTTTTCAATATTATACACAAGGGGCTACCTAAAAGGTCAAGGAACATATGGGCTGTAATGGCTTCCTTAAAAATGAAATCAATGCATTCAGTTTTTTATTTCTAGGTAGATTGATTTTTAGCAAGACAAGGGAAATGATGGGTAATTTGGCTGATGAACAAACTGATCAATCTGCTCAAATTCTCGAAGCCTTGAGGTAGAATCCTGTATCCCTCTAATGCAGGATGTGACACAAGGTCAACTTTTAAGCAGAGTAAAGCTAGTTTGAATGTAGAGTTTTCCTTCAACTAGATTGGTTGTCTAACAAGGGCTAAAGATCCCAGTTTGCCCTGAATATTCATAGCTTGAGTGAGAAGAGGTGATAGATTCATGCCTTTCACTAGGGCATTAGCGTGAAGTGAAATGCAAGAAGCCTTGTCCGAGATTTGAACTTAGGTTGCAGATTCCATTTCCTATGGCAATAACTGTTACACGAAGTTCACTTCATCTTGAACCTATAAGATACTTCAGCAAATTTAACTGCCACTCAGTTTTTGGACCTTGTGTCATACATGCCAAATTAAATTTAAAATATATCAGTAATGGTTTCCTTTACTCTGCAATCTGCAATGAAAGCCATTCTTGTATAAAGACTAGCATTATTAAGATCCTAAAGTATAGAAAGTATACATATAGAAAATGATAGCAGAGGAGTGTGGAATGCCCTGTTTTCATTGGCTGTTTACTAAAGGACAGATGTCTATAAGAACAGCCGAAGTCCGGCCTTTATTTGAATTTTTCTTTGCTTTGGTAGAGGCACGAGCGTAGCACGTCGCGATCACGGAGGCGGTTTGGCTCTTCCAGAGTCATGCCGGGGTTACTGTCGGAGCCGATATGATGCAGAAATAACCCGAAATCGGCAATGAAGACAGTTGCATCACTGAAGACCTCCTTGATGCATCTAGGATGTATGATTGAAATGATAACTGCAAAGCTCAATCAAGCAGACATATATAAAAACCTTAGATAAATTTATGAAACGACCCGCTACAAAGCATACACCTGTGAAGCAATATTGGTCTACTAACCTTTGTCTGGCACTCTATAAATTTATTTAAAAACAACTGCTATTTACCTACAACTTGTGGGTGTGTGTGTGTGTGTATATATATATATATATATATATATATATACACACACACACACCATATCAATTTAGTCATTAAATAAACTTCATCATCATCATCATATTGCGCTGGTAGCACGGATATCCCTGACCCTCTCTCGCCACTCCTCCCTATCGTTCATCGCCCGAGGTAGGTCTTCAGGGCAACATCCTGTATCCTCACATAGCTGCTGAATGTACGTTCGAGCTGGTCGTCCTGCTTTTGCGCGGCCATGTGTGGGGATCCATAAGAGTACATCTCTTATGAGTTCATCTCTGCTTCTCCAGCAGTGTCCTGCATGTCTGGTTCATCTAACTTGAATAGTTTTCATGATAGGGGGCAGGTGGCCGTACAGTTGGTGTCTTGTGGGGTGTTGCTGCCAGGACTTGTTCAGGATTGCACGCAGCATTCTTGTGTAATTGCCATCTAGCTTCTTCTCCAGTCGTTTTGTTAGCGTCCATGTAGTGCATCCATATAGCAGTATCGATGTGACCGCTGCCTGGAAGAAACTGCGTTTCATTTTATCGGTTAGGTCTGATTTCCATATAGTCGATAGCCTATTGATAGCTGTCCATGCTTTCGTTAACCTCGTTTCGATGTCCTTTTCGGTTGATTTGACGCTGCTTCCTAGGTACGTGAATTTGTCGACTAGTTTAAGTGGGGTTCCTTCTAGAGTGGAGATGTCCCCCGTTTGGTTATAGATCATATATTCCGTTTTGTGTGCATTAACATAGAGGCCTATGCTTGCTGCTGCTCGTTCCAAACTATGCAGAAGTGTTTCGGCTTGGTCAGGTGTATTTGCCAGTATCGCTATGTCATCGGCGTAGTCGGCATCGGTAATTGTTGTTGCGGGGTATCTTCTGCTTCTTTTCTTCGTCAGTTCGAAGCCATTCTCTTTGATTTTGTCAATCGATGTTCTAAGTACGTAGTCTAGACAAATGATAAAGAGGTACGGGGCCAGCGTGTCCCCTTGTAGTACTCCTGCTACAATGTCAAAGTATTCTGTGTCTCCATCCGGTGATCGTACTTTTACTTTAGTGTTTCTATAGAGAATCGTTATTGCCGCTACGGTTTCTTTAGGTATGCCGTACGCTAGTAGGATTTGTTCCATCTTTCCTCTGTGAATGGAGTCGAAAGCCTATTACAAATATTAATGTCGCTTGTAGGTTCTTTGCCCGTACACCTTCAAGGATTCTGCGGAAGGTTAATATTTGTGAGGTCGTGGATCTATTTCTTCGGAAGCCATTTTGGTTTTTTCTAAGTATCTTGTCGATTTTGGGTTCTATTCGGTTTCGTAGTAGGGCATTGTAGATTTTGGCAGCTATGGATGTAAGTGTTATGCCTCGGTAGTTTTTGGCTAATCCGAGGTCCCCCTTTTTAGAGAAGGGGAGTATGCATCCCTTCATCCATCTATCTATTGGATTTTGATTGTATACTGCGTTGCAGTGTCGGAGCAGTATGTCGTCGAATTGTCTGGTCTTCCATACTTCCGGGGGAATTTCGTCCAGCCCTGCAGCTTTCCTATTTTTAATTTTTCTGAGAACCGAGTCGAGTTCTTCTTGTGTGAACGGTCCTAGTTTAATGTCTAATTGTTTGCTAATTATTCTGGTGATTGGTTCGTGCGTTATTTTTGGTGGGTTTCCAAGTAAGTTTTCAAAGTGCTGTTTCCACAGTTTTATTCTTTCTTGTTGGTTTGCTGCTTTAAGTTTTGCTTTGGCTGTGTTCTATCTTCTGCTCACTTCGTTTATTGTTTGCCAGGCTATTCTAGATTGTCTATCTTCCACCAAGTCTCTAATCTTATCTATCTGATTTTGAATGTATTCTGTCTATTCCTTTATATATATGCCTGCTAATTGATATTGTGCCGTTTTTAGTTTTAAGGCATTTGTGTTTGTTGGGTTTTTTCGATAGTTTTTGGAGGCTGTTTTCACTAGTGCACGTTTTTCTCTCACCGCTAAAGTTTCCCATGGGACTCTATATTTAGTTTTAATTTTTGTTGGAATGTATTTTGCTGCTGCCTCGAGGTGTGCATTGACGAAATTTTCGTATTCGTCGTTTGGTGTACTTTTTTCCGTCTTTTCTTGTAGTGTTTCGAATCTGTTTCTTAATTCTAATACGTATTTATCTCTTATATCTTTGTTGTTTAATAGGGCCCAGTCATAGTGTTTGGTGGTCGCTGTTCGTTTGGCATTTTTTCGTAGGCTTAACCGTATTTTCGCCGTGACTATTCGGTGATCGGTGGACACACCCTCAAAAGAGGAGTATGCCTCGCAATTCATTGCACTATTTTTCCATTTCTTGTTTATAAGGACGTAGTCTATCTGAGCTTTAGTATTGTTTGCGTACGTGTATGTCCATAGTTTGCCCTCTCTTTTTTGGTAGTTTGTATTGAGGCATGCTAAATAGACTTAACCAGAATAATCTAAAGGGAATGCTCAATGCATGGCTGATTGATATGTGTAAACATATACAAAGAAACCCATGCAGAGCAAAATATCATTAAGAATAAGAAAATTAATATGTATTTTCCATTATGAATTTATTTCATCAGTCTATTGACAGAATCTTTGGATGAAAAATCCATCAGAAGATTCTGTCAAAAGACAAATGAAATTAATTTATAATGGAAAATGCTTATAAATTTTCTTTTATTAATGATATATATATATATATATATATATATAATTTGCCATTGAATAACCCACAAGGGTTGATATGCCATTAAACACCAATGAAACAGCCAACCTAGCATTATCTGACTTTCTCTTGTTTGTTGATTATAACACAATAGAATAAAAATCATAATGCATGTCTTAGAATCTATTTAAAAAAATGATCATAAATTTCAGACAGAGATGGATAGTGTCTATGAAATAAAAGTTTCTTCATTTCTATATAAACTGAAAAAAGCTAACAAACAAACAAAAAAAAACATGTTGGCACAAGAAGTTTGTCAATAAATGATTTATGAGCATTAGTTAAACAAAAACAAAAACAAAAGTAATGGTTGGAATGAGTTATTTCAGTTCTGAGAAATTTCTTGAAGTTGTTTTATATTTTCTTGACAGAATGATTTATAACAATATATTCATGTGATCAAACAGAACAATATTATTTAATATAGAGAATTTTGACAAAATATTTATTTCAAAGAATACATATTTTCTACTCTAATTATCAGCATTGTTTTTTTTTTTTATATTTATTTGTTATAACTTTATAATCATTGCTACATTTGTAAATATCTTTAAAAATTAATAATACATTAAACCAGTCAAAAAACAAGCATTATCATTGAAGAAATGATCCTGAGTAACTAACTAATAATCAGCAGACATTAACACTGGATAGAAGGCACTAATAATAAAAAAAGAAGGCAACTGATTAACAGGTGCAAAAATCACTATCTGAGTAAACATAGGTGGAAAACTCGTCTGAAAGAATCAATGTATAATAGTAACAAGATAAGGAAGGCCAGAGAGAAGAACAGATGAAACATCATGATAAAGACAACAAAGAGGAGGAAACTAGTCTGAAAGAATCAATGTATAATAGTAACAAGATAAGGAAGGCCAGAGAGAAGAACAGATGAAACATCATGATAAAGACAACAAAGAGGAGGAAACTAGTCTGAAAGAATCAATGTATAATAGTAACAAGATAAGGAAGGCCAGAGAGAAGAACAGATGAAACATCATGATAAAGACAACAAAGAGGAGGAAACTAGTCTGAAAGAATCAATGTATAATAGTAACAAGATAAGGAAGGCCAGAGAGAAGAACAGATGAAACATTGTGATAAAGACAACAAAGATGAGGAAACTGGTCTGAAAGAATCAATGTATAATAGTAACAAGACGTGGAAGGCCAGAGAATACAACAGATGAAACATTAGGATAAGGACAACAAAAAGGAGGAACCTCGTCTGAAAGAATCCATGTATAATAAAAACGAGATCAGGAATTCTTGAGGATATAGAAGCTGGAGTATTTTAAGGAAGACCACAAAGATGAGAAAATTGCTTCAAATGTATCACTGTATAATAATGGTTGATATATCCTCAGATTTTCTATTTTGCAAAAAAGGAATAAATTAAAAAGATTGTGTATTAAATTTCCAGTTTTTCTCTCTGCTTGATGAGTATATAAACATTATAACTTTCAGGCAGTCATTTTCTAAGTTAATCAAGAAGGTGACTGGTAAATAAAAACATTTATTTCTCCAAGAGGATGAGCACAAGATTGAAGTCTAGTTCCTCTAGAATAAAAAAAAGCTTGCTTATTTCATTATCATTGCAAAAGTTCTCAGGAAATTAACAAGAAAATTATTGGTGCAACACTGATGATACTAGACTGAAAATTGAAGCAATTGGTTTTTAGGTTGTAGTTTATTATGCATTTACAATAGATCAATGGATCTTTTCCATAACCCATTAAATCAGGTAATTTGCTTCCATGGCATCTCTCAGTATAATGGAGGTTACTTGGTGGTGCCCATCTTCTCTCTAAGTAATATGAGGCAGCTGGGAGTGGGTTATATGGTACTAGCAGTAAGAAACAATCACTGATATAATCTATGTAATAATTACCAACATGAAAAAAAGGAATCAGTAAACAAAATCTAAATTTTGAATCAACCAGCTTATTTCTATTTTTGTACAAATGTCCTTTGAAAAGGCATGAATCTATGCCTCTTTGAGCTTTGTTTCATTGCTAGATATCTTGAATATCTCAAATGATAGAAGATACAGTTATGTTTTTTTTTTTGTTTTAAAGGTAGTTGTGAGATCCTATTTACCAACCCCTCCGCTCGGGCAGGATATGACACAAGGTCAATTTTTAAGCGGAGTTTAACAGGTTTGAATTCAGAGTTTTTCTTCTCCTAGACTAGTTGCCTCAATAAGGCTGAAGAACCTAGTCTGTGAGATGATAGTAAAAAGGGGAGATACTCAAGGAGGCATAACAAACAATAATAAAAATGACAGGGTGATTTAGGAATGATTTGATACTTTACCCAGTGTGATGTGGTATGCCCCTGAGAGAGAAAAAGGGAAGATAAATTCCCCTACCTTCTGTGTTTGAACTAACAAGCCCCAGGGACTGACCGCTAAAGCAGTCAGAATTCAGGTCAAACGCTGCCAGCACTCCGTGACCTATGGTTGGTTGGATAGAGAAAGGAGTGTAGGTCATTATAGTCGCATGACTGGATGAAATAGAGAGGAGGAAGAAAGAGGCCAAATGATTGGCCCGAGTCTTTAGTGCCGAAAAATAGTACATTTTTGTCAGAGGAAATTTGGAAAAGGATCTTCAGTTCTGGACAGACATTGGCAAGAGATGGACACCAATTTAGCCAAGCTCTGGGAAGGAGTAGAACAGAATCTTTGGACAAAAGATAACAGGCGCCTTCAGCCAGATTCTAGAGAAATGCCGCTTGCCCATAAAAGAAAGGAACCTGAGGAGTAAACCCTTCGAAAAGATAAGTACAACTTAAACTGCTTTTCCTTTTACTCTTCCTAAATATTGGAAATTATATATATATATATATATATATATATATATATATATATATATATATATTCAGAAAAGAAAAGAAAGAGACTGAAAAGATTTGTTTCGTCCACCGTAAATGAATGAGTAGACTATCTCAAATAAGAGAAAGAAAAGTATAAAGAAAAGAAAAGAAAGAAAGAAGAAAGAAAGAAAAGAAAAAAGAAGAAAGAGAGGCATTTGTGTTTAACACTGTCTACCTGGCTTAACAAAGCTGATAGTTTGAAAGAAAGAAGAAAGAAAAGAAAAGAAAAAAGAAGAAAGAGAGACATTTGTGTTTAAGACTGTCTGCTGGTTTAATATAGCTGGCACCTTAAAAAGAAAGAAAGAAGAGAGGAAGGAATTGTTTCTTAAATCTCATAATTATTTGTTTGGTCATCGCTTATTAAAGCTTTGTTGCATTTTAAATGCCCCCTTGTGTTGAAATCTATTGGTTATGTCGTTTATCTATCGAGTTGCCTTCCTTTGCATATATCTTTTTCAGCTTCGTATCACTTTCATTTATTCTCACTAAATGTCTTATTCACCTTAAAAACATTATAAGGGAATTTTGGAAATTTGACTACATTGAAATATATTTTGTTTTAACCTAGAAGTCCATGCTTTCCTTTATCTGAGGGGGTAGGAAAACGAAGGACTTGGTGGGGTATGTGTAGGTGAAATTGGAATCCCCCTTACCAGCGTTGGAGATGAGTCTAGCCCCAAATTAACCCCCACATTATTTGCCAGTACCATATGCCTGAAATAGGAGTCTTGACTAGGACTTATTTTGCGGAGGGTCAAGTGCCAGACTGCCCCGATGTCCTGAGGTAATAATTTATGCAATATAAGACTAGGATCAGAATGTAGTATCAGTGCATACTGCTGAACATAAAGAATTCATGTGAAATACACTGAAATATTTAACAGTCGCTACAAAATTTATTCTGAATCATCCTAATTTTTTTACTTACTAAGATATGGCCTATAAAATACTGTTATTTAAATCTTAAAGATAGAATCAGACAATTTATAAAATAAATAAAAATCAAGAGTATCATACTTGCTGTCTCTATAAATGTATTTGCTTATATTTGGATGAAACCTCACCCAAGAAAAAAAATCAACAACATTAAAAAAAAGAAATTAGAATATCATAAAGAAGAAAAGAATACACTACCAGTGAAAAGTATTTAGTCACCCTTAAAATTTTTATTTCTCATCCTAAAAGTATTATTTTTAATGAAACAAGTCAAGTATCAAAATAGTTTTATATATTATACTAAATACAAGTCTTCTTGAGCCATATCAAATACAAATTAAACCAAATAAACACGAAAAAAATCTTTTTAAACTTTTGATTAATCAAAATTCCCCCCTTAGACCACTATCACTGCCACACTGATTCTTGGCATTCTTTCCACCAAAGGCTGGAGGTAGACTCAAGATAGTTCTTAGATTTCTTATTAGAGTTGCCAGAGGTGAGTGGGCTGTTTAGCTCTGACTTTTCGGTCAAGTTCATCTCACACAAGTTCAATGGGATTTAAGTCTACTGATTGTGCTGGTCAAGATATCAATTAAAGGATGGGCTGTTCCTCTTTTCTTTTAATGTACCTCTGGCAAAGTTTACTTGTATGCTTTGAATCATTATTTGCATGAATACAAATCCTTGACCCAAAAGCCACATTCCAGATGGGATTGCATGATGCTACAATATGCTGTGATAGTCGGTCTGATTCAAGGTGCAAATCCATGACTTTGCAATTAGCAAAAGCGTCCCACATCATACCAGAGCCTCCTCCATGCTTTATGGTTGGTGTGATACAGAAGGTTGCAGTTTGGTTTGGGTTTATGGCATATCAACCATTGTTGGTTATCTAATGTCAAATCCATTTTTATACTTATAAACAGTTCTATTTCAAACAATTCAGTTGAACATAAGTACACCGTTTAGTTCTATTTAACTGATAGATAGGATGCTTTCAGATGCTACCACTTCAGGCCAGAGTGGACCTGGGACTGATGGCAATAAAGGGATACACCGCATTCCCCAAAGCTCCAGGATTACTGGAGCCTCAACATCAGATTGTTTAGTGTCATATGCAGGACACTTGTTGGGAGAGTCTTACCCTCTGCAGAGATGCAGTTGGTGATAGAGCCAGCATGAGCTGGGAGAAGGTTTTCAAGCACTTGCCAAGTTTGGGTTTTCAGGAAATATTACTAATTACTGTGTAACTTAGGAGTGGTCAAATTCCTGTTCTCTCAATCCAACTGACCCTCAGCCATCGCCTTCTAGCATCCAAAGGGTAAGGGTTGAAAGCTTGCTGAAGATGAAAAATATGATCTGGACAAAAATAATAGGGCATGGCACGACCAGCCAATTGATTGGATCGGGCCAATCCGACTGTCTAGCCCAGTAAGGGCTGAATTGGTGTGTTGCAAGTGACTTGATCACTCGGCTGCTGGATCAAGTACTGCTCAACTACCAATATCCTATCCTTAAGCATCACAGGTCACCATCCATGGCCAAAAGGTGGCCTCATTGGTGGGGATCTTATCCTTCTGCAGAGGTACAGTTGGCATATTCTGCAGCCTCAGCTGACAAGGCAAAGAATGTTTGGGAGGAACTAGATGATAACAGGTCCACAACTCTGCTCAACATAGAGTCAAAAGATTTTGGCTCGGATCTTGGTAAACCATTTGCAAATTGTTATCAGCAATTTGATTGGACCTAAGTAGAACTACATTATGAAGGGAAGATTGATCCAGAACAACTGCACTTTGTTCATGAGGTCATAGAGAGGAGAGAAGATGACACTGAAGCCACACTGATTAATTTAGATCTGTCCAAGACTTTCGATAATGTAGACCATTGGTTTTTGGCGACAATTTTGGAGACCGCCAGATACATACCAGAGTTCTGCAATTAACATGCTGTATTATAATCCCTTGGCAGTTGTGTCCTCTCTATGTCCTTGAGTTGGAGCCTCTACTCCATAGGCTTAGGGATGAAAGGGCAAATCTGGCTCTGCACTCTATTTCCTTCATTGGCTGTTTCATGCCAAAGGTTTCTGCATACACTGATTATATCACAACTTTTGTGCTCTCCCATTTGGATGGTTTGATTTGTTTTTATAGCACGCCAACCATTGTAGATTATTTAATGCCAAATCCATTTTTACATATATAAACAGTTCTATTTCAAACAATTCAGTTTAGTATAGATATAGTTTTTTTGTTTACACAGTTAAATTTCAAAACAGTTCTATTTCAAACAATTCAATTTAGTATAAGTACATAGTTTAGTTCTATTGGATCAATAGATAGGACCCATTCAGGTGCTACCACTCTGCGCCAGAGTGGACCTGGGAGTAATGGTAATGAATGGGTAACCTGCATTCCCCAAAACTCCAGCATTAGTGGAACCTCACCATCAGATTGTTTAGTGTCATATCCAGGACACTTATTGAGGGGGGGGGACATCTTACCCCTGCCCCTGATGAGAAGCAGCCGGTGTATTCTTCAGCCCCAGCCAAATGGGCAAACAAGGGGTTGTAGCTTTTTCACCAACTCTTCACTGCATATAGACACTCATATTTGAGCCAAAGATTACAAACTTTGATTTGTCAGTTCAAAAGACTTTATTCCACTGCTCTATTGTCCAGTTTTTGTGCCTCCTAGCTCACTGAAGCCATTTTGTCACTGTTTTACTTCCTCAACAGTGGTTTCTTCACAGCAGTTCTGTCATATAGGCCAACTTCACAGAGTCATCTTCTCATAGTAGAATTTGACACATTTTTTCATGACATTTGTTCCGTTGTGCACTGATGTTTGGAGGAGTCAGCCAAGTCACACAAGCTGGTGACTGATAAAATAGTCCTTGTTGTTGCTTTTGTCTACCATTCCTACTTTTGGTCTTGTTTTGTTCCGTTTCCTGATGTCTCCAAACAGTATAATACACTATAGTTCTGGGAATTTTTATTTCTAGTACTAGAGAAGAAAAACACCTTCAAATCAATTTTTCAAAAGA
This sequence comes from Sepioteuthis lessoniana, assembly GCA_963585895.1. Lineage (NCBI taxonomy): Eukaryota > Metazoa > Mollusca > Cephalopoda > Myopsida > Loliginidae > Sepioteuthis > Sepioteuthis lessoniana. The sequence goes on along the minus strand of OY757913.1, from coordinate 60,273,890 downwards.
TATATGGTTATATTAAGGTCAAAGTTACTGAGAAAGACTTGTATTTAGTATGATAAAAAAACATTGTGGTGATTAACTTGTTTCATTAAAAATAAAACTTTTCGAATGAGAAATAAACATTTTTGAGAGTGGCCAAATACTTTTGACTGGTAGTGTGTGTGTGTATATATATATATATATATAGAGAGAGAGAGAGAGAGAATCTAAATATTTTTCTTCTGATTGTGAGAATTCTTAAATGTTCTTCTCTCCCTCCCTCTGTGTGTGTGTGTGTGTGTGTGTGTATATATATATATATATATATATATATATATATATACATACACAAGGTGTGATCAAAAAGCATCAAGACTGAAGCTTCAGTCTTTTTAAATTTAAAATTTAAATGAAGATATGATAAATTTTCTACAACGATTACTGTTAAACCACAAAGATCACCATAATTTTTGTGTGCATTTTACAAAACTCTTGAGTATGTGTCTACAATTAATGCCAAATTGATCCAACAATTGGTACTATTTAATCCATAGCTGGGGAGATAATGCGTCCTTACCTTTCCAAATGTATTAGTCCAAAGGTTAATGTAATAGCATGACTGGAGTTCAAAATTATTGACTATGATGTTGTAGACCAGTACATTAACCATTGCACCATGGGAACTTCTTGCATAACTGAATGGGTCGGCCAATAACCAGCACCAGAGAACATCTGCTACTATCTCTAAATGAAGTGATTTTTTTCCCCACACACTTGGGAAGCCATCTTGAAGTTTTATGCTGTCTGACATATTGATTGCTGTCAGCACCAACCAAATTAAATTTACTTTCATTGCTGAAGAATACTTCTGTCCAATTTGTCCAATTTTCATCTGTTCAGACAACATGCTCTTTTACAAAGACCTAGTCTAGCATTTTGGTTCTTCTTGATGATGAGGGGTTTGATGGCAAGATAATGTGCATGAAACCCTGCTTTACATCAAGTGATGTGACACTGTCTGCCAAAATACTTTGATGACAAATTCTTCTACTACCTGACACAATGCCTACAGCTGTGTAAAAAGTGTCCAGTATGGATAGACTTTGAATCCTGATTTTGCAGAGAAGTAATTTTATGTAACTACTCTGGTGACTTCCCTCTTAGATCTATTAACTTCTTCTGCAATTGTTAAAATTGTCATCCCTTGAGATTTTAGAGAGTAAATTCCATACGCAAACAAACAGCAAAACTATTTTTGTACATCAGATATAATTTATTGTATATGTAGAGATGCATACTCTCTTGGAAAAGTAATTAATTGATAAAAATTTAACAATAAATATTCAACAATAGACAAAATAAATAAAATAAAGTGTATGAATCTGTATGTTCATACTTTTTCATGTGTTTAATTCATGCATGATATAAATAAAATAAAAATAGATAATATGCATATAAAAATATTTTCATATATTTAATTCATCAACTTATATATATATATATATATATATATATATATATATATGAGGTAACTCTTTAACTCTCCACCCCCCCCATGTCTATTCTGTTTTATTTATCCATTAGATCTGAAGAAGATATATATATATATATGTATATATATATATAGATATTTCCATTTGATCAAAGTGTTATCCATATAAAACTGAGTAACAGACTTTAAAAGTTAATAAGTTGGATTTTATATGTTTTAAATCTGTTTTACTATAATAGCAGAGAGTTCTTTTTAATGCACTTTTCTCATTTTTGTATAGAAATACACACACACCAATAAAAAAGTGCATAAAAAGGGCTCTCACACACACACACACACACACACATATATATATATCTCAGCAGAGTATCTATGAAAATGATGGTATCATTTAACAATGTATCTGTTATTCAGCAATTCTTTTCGCTGTCTATCCTCTAAGAAATTTTTTTTATAAAATTTGAATTAAAATTTCTAATGAGTAAATTTTTTTTTGAAAAATGAAATCATGTAAAAAATTTTAATTTTCAAAATCTTTTAAAAAATCTGCTGTCTATTCTTGGAGAAACTTAATTTTATAAAAATTGAATTATCTAAAATTCCAAACATGTTAAATCAGCATATTTAAAAGCAAAAAGTCTAAAAGAAAAAAAGTTAATGAGTTAGAAAACTTTTTTTCTTTCTAAATCTTGTAAATGTCTGTGTTCTATTATTCAAATCATTTTTCTTTCACAAACTTTGGGATTTGGCAAGAATTTAATTTAAAAAAAACAAATCAATATAACTCATTCAAATAATTAATGTCTTAACATTTAACTAAAGTTTTTAAAAGTGACACATTGCAGAAGTTAGAATCTATTTCATCTCAAGTTTAAGTTATCATGATGTGTACATATTGCTGCTTCAAATCATGCCAGTTCTAAGATAATTTTATATAATTCATTTTATTTCAATATGACAAATCTGGGTTAAGAGACAAACAAATGGTTATATATACATAATTTCATATATGAGGGACAATCAGAAAGTTCTAATTCTCACCCAGAAAAAAAGAGCTACGGTTGAACATTTTGTTGTGGCAATACGTTACTACTTTGTATAAAAGAAAAAAAATTACTTCACATTTTTATCCTAATTCCGGTGCAGTGCAACCCATAAAAAAGTGAGAGGTGTGCAAAAAATCACAAATTTGGTGATGGTTAGAACTTTCTGAATGACCTTGTATGTAAATATATATTTATTTAGTCATTCATTTATCTATTACTTTAAAATAGATGCAATTACAGTTCATTTAAAAACTAAAACATCAGTTTGAAAACTAAAAGAACAGTACTAACAGTAGTAAATGAAATACTGCTTGATACAAAAACATTTTAGAGCCAATATAATAATTGAAAAGAAAAAAAAGTAAAATCACCCAACTTAAAACTCAAAGCATCCCAATTTCTTGATCCAGAAATTAGAATCTACAATTTTAGGATCAAGAAATTGAAACTTAAAGCAGTGAGTTGGGTGAATTTTTTTTTCTTTTTCGAAACTAATATTATTATATTGACTATGATCTTATTTCATTTGGTAAGATCCTAATCCCTTTTAGTTTTTATACCGCTCTGCTAGTGAGCATTTGAGCACTTTTGATTTATCGAATGCTTTTTAAATAATTGTTAATCTCATCTGTTTATCCTCTCTCTCAGTATATATATATATATATATATATATATATATATATATGTTAAAACATGACAAAAAACAAGTTCTTCAGAGGATGATTTCATTTATAGTTTGAATTATTTGCCAGTGTTAAACATTTTGGGTTTATAAATATGCAAACATTAAAACATCAGAGAGTATGTTTTCCCAGATATATATATATATATATATATATATATATATACACACACATTTATCAATTAGAGTCATGTTATCTGATTTCTCCACAGATTAAAAAGGGAAAATTATCTTAGAGACTAGTCTGGTGAGGTAAGAATATGTTAAATTTCATAAATGAAATTCCATAATTATCTCATGGAGAATAAAATGCTATTTGTGAATTCTGAAAGCAGAGAGAGGAATTGTTTTTTTATCTGAGAAGCCAACAGATGTATATATATGTATATCTTCCAAATTGTGGCTGTGACAATACTAATTTATGGCTAAACCACCTGGACTTTAAGAAAGAGCTTGGGGAAAAAGCCATATGGGAACCACACAAGGATGCTGCATGCTGTTTTGAATAAATCCTGAAAGCAACAGTACACAAAAAGTGCAGTTGTACGGCCACTTACCTCCCATCTCACAAAGCATCTGAATAAGACATACTGGATACTGCTAGTGAAGCAGGAGCAAACTCATAAGTAATGTTCTATTGTAGACTCCCAAACATGAACATACCAGTGTTAGCCAACCAGCAAAAACTTACATTCATTAGCTTTTTGCAGACACTGAATGCCCTCTAGAGGACCTAAAAACAGTGATAGTCGACCGAGATAGATGGCAAGATAGTGACAGGGGAATCCATGCTATCAGCATGACTTCATGAAGATGATCATGAATAGATACTGTGTTAAAGGAACTCAAATTGCTAATTGGATCTAGAAATAGAACTTTCAAAGTAAGACATATATATATATATACATATATTAAGAACTAGTTCCGTTTATTATAATTTTTTGCATTTATATGTATTTATCAACAGCTCCTTAAAATTGGTTTGGTTTCTCTGTTTAACTGTATATTAACCATCATGGGCTATTTAATGCCAAAGCCATCCTTGTAGAAGAACAGCGGTGGTACTATTCAATGCATACCTAGGGTGCAAGCTGGTTCACACCCTTATCAAAGATATTAGTCGAAAAGTTAACATAATAGTGCGACTTAAGTTTGAACTCACTTACTACAATGTCGTAGTTCAGGAACTTCCTTCTTTTGTATGAGCAGGATGCAATACAAGGTCAATTTTTTAAGCAAAGCTTAACCAGTTTCAATTCAAAGTTTTCCTTCTCCAGGATTGGCTGCCATACCATAGCTCTTTTTTTCTGGGTGAGACTTAGAACTTTCTGATTGTCCCTCATATATGAAATTATGTATATATAACCATTTGTTTGTCTCTTAACCCAGATTTGTCATATTGAAATAAAGACTCCAGACACCTCTATAATTTACTCATAATTAGAGAGTGAATAGTTGGATGCATACCTTTCCTGAAGGGTATTAGGACTATAAGAAATGCAAACCACCTTGTTCAAGATTTGAACTCAAGTCACCATGTTCATTTCTTATGATAATAGGAAAGGAATAAGACAGGATCTAATTATTATCTTCATTTAATTTTACTTTTGTTCAGAAAATATTGGACATAAATTGCAGAGCAACAAAGTTTTTGATATTTCATAAGCACAATATATGTAGTTATCAAGTTTCTTTAACATCAGATGCAACACAAAGTCAATTTCTAGGTTGAGTATATAGCTTTGAATTCAAAGTTTACCTTCTCACATCAACACAGAGGCTTACATGTATTTGGGTGAGTAAGTTAGATAAGATTATTAGTTGCTTGGTCCTAGGGAGCCTTTCCTTCCAGTTAGTATCTGCCATCTCAGCTAAAAGGATCAAGGGTCAGGTTATTGCTTGGCACCTGAGGCAACTCGGAAGGGAAATGCTGAGGGACCTAGAATTTGTTGTAATGTTTACATATGACTTTCACTTCTTGAACAGCTCTCTACTATAAAATGGTTTCATGTCTATTCTGACTTATTAGGAAGTTAAAAAAAAAATTGAAAATATCCACTTTATCCTAGACTAGTTGCTATGCCAAGACAAATGAGCCAAGTTTGCCCAACTATTTTACCCATAGCTGACAAGATAAGGGATAAGCATGAAAATCCAGGATTTGAACTTGGTTGGTTGGTTGTGTTTTATGGAATATCAACTCTTGAAGGTTATTCAATACCAAATTCTGTTGATATATTAAATATACATTATAAAAGAATAGTTCAGAAGTAACAATTTTTAAAAGAACCAGAGGTCATTATTTGCACACAGTTAAATGGTTTTAAGTATTGTTACTAAACATTAGTAATTCAACATTATTAATTTGTTTGCACATAGTTGAATGCTTCCAGGTATGGCTATGTAATACTGATAATTTTACAGCTTTTTGTTTGCATACAATTAAATGGTTTCAAGTATAGTAAATGATTAAATATTTCAATTTGACCCACAGAGTAATGGCAGTAAAGGAGTATTACATATTCCCCAAACCTCCAGAACTGGAGCCACACCATCAGATAGTTTAGTGTCATATCTAGGACACTCATTTGGGTGGGGGTTCTTACTCCTCAACAGAGATGCAGTTGGCATCCTCTACAGCCTCAGCTGACGGGGCTAGATTTGAACTTGGTTTGCTGGGTTCATTCCCCATGACAGTTATCAATATAACATGCATACTTCTGTACATAGAATTATAAATACAAGGTAATTGAAAAATTGGGTGGGTGGGGGAGGAATCTTCATTGTGGAGAGGTTAGAATGCTGGATTGCAACATCATAGTAAGTTCAAACTCCTGTTACACTATTATGTTCATTATTGGACTAATACCAATGAGAAAAGTGTAAACCACCTAATCTCTGCCAGCAATGGGTTAAATAGTACCATTACTGTTCTTCTATAAGGATAGATTTGGCTTTTAATATCCCAGACAGGTTGATATGCTATTAAACAAAGAAACCAAAACAAACGTAATTGTAAAGCTGCTTAAAAGTAATCATTTTTTGGAGAGCAAAATTAAACTAATTACACACACACACACATATATATATATATATATATATATATATATATATATATATATGTAATAGAATTTATAGCTAAAAGTTAAACAAAAGAATGGTAAAGAACTGTTCATGCAGCAATTATGAAAGCTACTCAACTTTGAAATATTACCTTTGGCTGTAAAACAAAGTGCATCAACTTTTCACTCCATTAAAAAAAATGATCTGATCTAAAAGAAGGGGAAAAGAGAAGCAGCATAGGGATACAGAAAATGAGAGGGGGAAAAACATGAGTACTGCTTGATAAAAAAAAAACAATATGTGCTCTCCAACTGCCCTAAATGCTGAGAATTAGAATAAAATTTTATATTATTATAATGAATAATTGAATAAAGAAATGAAGGAAAATAAAAATTGTGGCTGTACCAAGAAGAGCATCTGGCTGTAAAAGTTGAAAAGAAAAAGAATAGTAAGAAAAATGATGATAATGATAAATTCAGTGGAAGAAATAAAATTCACTAATTGAAATTGACTCTGACATGGTGTGTGAACTACAGGTGAATGTCTGGCCATAGTGATTAAAATGAAGCTGCAGTTGATACAATTACAATTAAGTGGCTCATGAAGGTTCATTATATGTTTCTTTGAGGAGACAAAGCTAATAAAGATACGAAATTCACCAACAAGTTGAAAAGCAAGATCTAATTATAAGTTTACCAAGGAGTGGGGAGAAACTTTCATTTTCTAAGTGAAAGTATTATCAGCTAATGCTTTAGACAACATGGTAACCAAAAAAATTATTTTATTCATGGTTTTATTTTACTAGTAAAACATACTTGGATATTCTAACAGTATATGATATCAAAATGCCAACATGTTAATTTCTGACAGAGTTAACAAATACAATCAGTTCAAAATAGAAAAACTTTCATTATCACTTAATTATGAAAACCTGAAACTGACAGTTGCGGTTAACATGTTTTTAATTTAATATCTAATAGCCAAATATCTCAATCTTAAATATTAAGCCCTGTCATGGTAAAGATTGCCTGGCAACAGTAAGTTATTCTTTATATATATATATATATATATATATATATATATATATATACACACAAGGTGTGATGGGTAAATTATCAACAATTTAAATTAGCCATTTCATGCATGCACTTTGTTTCAGGTTTTGTCTACTTTGCAGATGGGCACTGTCTGTGACGAAAGCAGCACTATGATGCAATTCACTTCGCTAGAAACTTGGACACAACATTTTGTACAGCATGGCATTCATGCAAAGATTTCAGAATGCTTGCATGTTAATCTAAGGACAGATTCATATTCAAATTGATGAAAACCAAACACCGTGACCACATCATAGAGTTTGGGGTGGTCACTAGCGATGGTAATGTTATGCCTCTATTGATTTTTACATATGGCCTCAGATTCAACATGGAGGCCTAAATCAAGTGCCTGGAGGAGGTAGTATTGCTCTGGATCAAGATGGTGGCTGTTGGTAAACCTTATATCTGGAAAAAAGACTGCCATGCCATACAAGCAGGAGAATCCAGTCTTGGCTGTGAGAACATTTCAGTAATGACCTCACACTTAACATCTGGCCACCTAACTTCCTAGATTGCAATCTCCTTGATTATTATGGGTGGGGCATAGTTGAGCAAGAGACCAACAAAACTGTGCCACCTCAAAGATGAACTGAAGGCCAGGATAATGGCTGCATTTATGAATTTAAACAAGAAGACTGTTGGAAATGCTTGAAGGAGATTTTAAAGTCATTTGGAAGTCAATGGCAATTTCTTTGAATAAATATAATCTATATTATTTCAAGATATTTTCATTAATTTTGGTAAGTATATCTTAGAAAGCGAGATGTCAGTTTAATTTCATTTCTGCATAATTTAGATGACAATTCAACCATTGCATTATATATATATATATATATATATATATATATATATATATATATATATAGGCAGTATTTTTTCTTTTGTGTCTAATCTGATCTTAGATCCATTCAAGTTTGATCTTTGGATAGAATAAATCTCAGAAGGTTCCATATATTTTCCCAAAAGTTTCGGACCCAACTGGAGCCATCTTGAAGGGTGTAAGCAAATAATGAAATGAGAAACACAATCCTGAGTAATAACATTTATATAAAGAGAAGGAAGAAGAACAAGAGGAGAATTTATGGAAGAAGAAGTGGCAGGAAATGTGTAAAAGGCCTTTTAGAATGTGGCTGCTATATTTGAATTTCATCTTTTTTAAGGAAGGTTTGTTAATCTTTATACAGAGAATTTCAAGAATTTGGAATTTTTTTTTCTGTGCAATATGAAGGTGTTTTCTTTTAGAGGTGTGACACAAATTGTATTTTGAGGTGTTGAGAGATGGAACTACTGTAGGAAATATATATAAGGAATGAACAAAAGTTCCAAACACTCATTTTAAATAAAAAACTTGTTCATTCTTATATATATATATATATATATATATATATATAAAAATTGAAAAGATTGCCAGGTAACTGTGTGTGTGTGTGTGTGTATATATATATATATATATATATAAATGTCAGATGACAATTTTCATTCAACAAATGAATATGTTAAGTTACCAGTTCATTTTTTGTTAATTGTCTAATAACATATCAACTCTTTTAAAAACTATCTAAAAACCTTTTGACAAAAAATTTTCTCCTGACAATGACCTACATTTGAAACTAGTTGAGAAATAACACAAAAGAAATATTCCTATATGTCTAACCACTTTTCTTCTTCTTCTTCACACATATATTTATATATATATATATATATATGTGTGTATAGGATAACCATTAGCTCAGCTTTACCAATTGAAAATATGCCAACAGTACAAAATCATCTAAACATATATGGCAAATAAGAGATAAAACAGGCAAATCTCCCATATTACAAAAGCATGAGTATACAAACCAGTTTTATTGAATCTAACAGACAAGGAATATATTAGTAATCTTTTTTATTCAACTTTTCTAGTTTCCTTGCAAGTGAATTTATATGAAGATTATGGGAAATACAAAAAACTCTCATTGTCTTTTCTTTCAGGTCCAAATGCCTTTGAACATTTTAGATCCATCTATGGCAAATGATGAGAGACAAAACAAGCAAATCTCTCATAAAAAAATGGGATATTTTCAAAAATATCCCAGCATATAAAGGTAGTAATAATAGCTGCAGATTACATCTGAAAGAAAAAAATATGCATCCTGGAACATGCAAAAAACAAATTGCTCAACAAAAAAAAAAAAAAAAAAAATAATGGCAGCTATGAGTAGACATGTTAATAAATTTCTTCTGTGTCATTTACCACCTGACTAATTCCATATTTATTCTCCTTTATTAGGACTGCACTAAATTCTCTCCCTATATATATATATATATCATATATATCCTCCTCTTTGTTTAAGTGTTATGTATACGGACATCTTACCACATTACTATACCTCACAATATGAAAATGGTTGATAAGCCACTTTTCTCACATTTCTGTCTGATGATTGCACTCTCCAAATGAAACTTCCAATTATGGCCTCCAAGTATTCATAATTCTAATATTTCTTTTAGATTTTATACAGGCTCCACCAAAATAGCATTGAGTGATTTTTTTATGCAAAAAGTTTTTTCATTTGAATTTCTTTTATTATATATATATATATATATATATATATATATATATATATCAGTAATATCCAGTTAGGGTCTGAAGACAATGGAAGTGAATTATTCATTCATAGAATACATGAGGAATTTTATATAAATCTATGGGAGTGTTCGATGTATGGCTATTGTTATATATTCCCACTCCAGGTTCATATAATAAAACTCACATACAGAGTGTATACAATGTAATTAGAAGAAAACTCAAACTTGGTTAAATTGTCATCATAAATTTATTTTGGTGAAGAATATCATTATACTCTTCGTCTCATCAGAAAACTTCACATTTAATTGAAGGTTGAAAAACAATAAAATATGAATTACAGTCTATACATATGAATGAAAAAAAAAACTGATATAAATTTAAATTCTCAGGCAAAAGTAAAAGCAAAAAGTATTAGAAAAATTAAAAAACAGGAAAAGGGTGTTCCTGTGAATTAACCCATCTTACTTTAAACATATGCTAGATTTTTTGTAGTGGGTGGAATTTATTTTTTAATAATGTAAGCTTGTAAACTAAACCATTGTCTTCTTATATTTTTCTGTTTACTCCTTTTACACGTGTTAAACCCCTCAGTTAATGGGGTCATTATTCCCCTCTTAAAAAATCCAAAAAAAACCTACCTTTCTGCACCCATCAGGTGCCTCTAATTAACCCATAAATGATCAAAGGGAATTAACTACTCCAGAAACTAAAAAAACCTAACTGTGAATTAATATCTAAAATTCCAAGAATCTCCTTCCCTACATAAATCCCCCTGTCACATAATACTAGTAATTACTGAAATAGATGTTATTATTTCCAGTAAAAATCATCCAAAATCAATATCCTTGTTTTTATCTAGAGTAGTAGCCTTGGTAGCCCCCAATCAGGATAATTTAAATTTACTTTTATGTCTACATTTAAACACAAGTTTGTTATGTTCATTAAGCTGTAGTCTGTGATCCTCATAATTAATCATACTAATTTTTTCATTGATATAAAAGTTACATATGCCATTGAAGCTATTTGTGGTTGAAGACTTCCACTTTATTTGAGGAGTTAGCTCCTGATTTTTAAGGTCCCAAAAATAGTTAGATAGAGCGGTTTGGTTTCAAAGTCGTGGATTGGAGAAAGAATATCTGTGGTTACACAGTCCTTGTTTCCAATTCCCAGCAGAGATACCTATATAAACCTTCTCCCAATCATTATTATGTTCCATGGGGGAAATGCACACTTGGTATATGACGTTCTTTGAATTACATTGTCGACCCACGGAACATTACCCTTTCCTTCTACAATTACAGGACACCTCATCAGGTCCCCCACTATTCCTATTCAATCCATCTAATAACCTTCTTTTGTGGTTGTTTAAGATACTATGCATATTGTTTGTACAAGAGTAGCTGATTTTTACAGGGTTCCTATTAAAAATTTTCCTAAATAGATTGTCCCTAATTAAAGTGCCTATCCAAGAGGTCTAGGAAATATTTACCTATGTTAATGTTGGTAAGTTTACAGAATGGCGGGTTAAACCTGATTCCTCTTCTATTTCTACTTGAGTGATTATTATTGGTGTCACCTACCCTGACAAGTGCGTGGGTCCTATGACAACTACTTCGTCCATTAGAGCAGAGTTTACTGGGTTCACATACACCAGTCTACCTTGGAACCCATTGTTTTTGAGGGCTTCATCATATATCTTTTTTCTCTCTACAAAAATTTTTTACATGAGGATAGTCTATTTATTCTCTGGTTCAAAGCTATAGGAATCTACTTCAATATTGATTTTGGGTAGTTAGAGTCAATATCTATACAGGGGTGGTGGTGGAATTGCCCTTACTAAAAGGTTTGAAGGTGCTGTTATCTAAATTGAGTGTGACATCAAGAAGGTCAACTATCTTTAAGTTTGAGGCTATTTCAACTCGTAGACCTAGTTATTTAAATGCTTTAATAATCTTCTGTATTTTAGAGGTCTTGGGGTCTTTTCCTGGTTTCTTAATTTTTTTTATACTTGATTGTTTTAACCCCCCTTGCTTTCACCTGAGAATTTAAATTTGTAGTTTTTGTTTTCATATATATAGACTGTAATCCATATTTGCGGCTTTTCAACCTCAAATTAAATGTGTGAAGTCATCTGATGAGATGAAGAGTATAATGATATTCTTCACTGAAATAAAGTTATAATGACAATTTAACCAAGTTTGAGTTTTCTTCTAATTGCATTATATATATCTCTGTGTGTGTGTGTGAATGTAATAGACAAGGCATATCTTACTAATTTTCTTTTTATTCAACTTTTCTTGTTTCCTTACAAGGGAATTTATATGAGGATTAAAGATATGCAAAAATGTTTGTCTTTCCTTCAAGTCAAAGTGCTTTTGGATATTCACTATCCTTTACATCAAGAACAAGAATGAAAAATGAGACATTAAACCATCTATAGCACCTTTCTCCTGGAGAACTAAGATCTGAATTACATTGTTAAATCAGGAAAATCAATGAGTGTGCTCTCAGTTTGTCCGAAGACAACATTTGTACCTCATTTTTATTCTTGGCAATGGACAAAGAATGGTCCAAAACTTTTCAACACAGAGGACAAAACTATACAGAATTCTTACATTCACTTAATTCTTATATACATTCCCTTTTAAAGGAACAAGTTGAAAAAAAATTAATAAGATGATCATTGTCTTTCATATTCAAATAAGTATTCTTTACATGGAAAATTGCAGCTTTATATATACAGGGTGTTTTTAAAAAAAATTATATCCTTTGAAATGTACAGGGTATTTCAGAAAAGTTGATAAAATTTCATTATCTAATAATTTGATCAGTTCTCATTCAAATAATCTCAAATTGTAACTGCATGTATAGAAACAACAATAAAATTCTAAGTTTGATGTTTAAATGCCTTTTCATTTTCAGTGAATTTCATTTCTATATCTGAAAAAAAAAAAAATTAAAAAGACCTTTGAGTTGTTAAAATTTGAGATCATTTGAATAAGAATTGGTCAAGCAATTAGAATATGAAATTATATCAATTTTTCTGAGACACCCTTTCTCAATCTCTCTCTCTCTCTATATATATATATATATACATACACACACTACTTCATATAGAGAAATATAAAACAAGAAAACAATGGTCAGTCATTGAATCTGAAATTGTGATTCCCCAACCAATGCCTGAAATTATGGCTTCTTCAAAATCTTATTTTAAGTAATGTAATATCAATATGTAAACAACCAGTGTCTGTGGCTTTGGAATTTTCAATGAATTTCTATAAATGCTTTTGCAATTTGCTCTATAACTTTAAATGTAATCATTAGATTGAATGAAATATGGGCTACATAAACAGTTAAATTATTTTCTATACATTTAAGTGCTTTAAGTATATGCTATGTCACTCTATAGGTAGTGATTAGAATGAATAAAAATTTTTATGCATTTGTTTAATAAAACCTTTCCCCTGATATCACAGGTTCTATAAACTAGAAGAAGCCAAGTCAAAAACTTTTGTATCATTAATTAAGCCAAGACAACCCTGGTAGAATCCATTTTCTAGACACCATGTTTTATGAAAGTGTCTCAAGGTAAAGCTGCCAAAATTCAAAGACAGCTTATAGTAACTTCTCAAAGACTCCTCCGAGAAAACCATTTCTTTAATCCACTGCAAAAACTTACAACCTGTACCTCTCTGATGAAAGAATGAAATCAGATTGCAAATAGACATAAAACAAGGTTCATCCCATCAGTTTACACTATCAGTAGGGTTTAGAATATGCCAACTGTATCTCCTAGAGAGGAAGTAGACCCCCCCCCACTGATACAAAGTGATAGTACCTGTTAAGGTCCCATCTATAGGTCAAATAGATCTTTGAGAAATTAGTAATATTAGATAGGAATGCTTGAAACCATATAATGAATGCTGTTATATAATTGTTTGATGCCATATGATTGTGTGTAAATTATTATTGTTAGGAATACTCATCAATTTAACTGCGTGCAAATAAATAATTATCATAGACAAAAATGGTGACTAAAAAAATAATGATTGCAATGGAACATTGAAAATATTATGATTATAATCAAACATTTATAAATGAAAAAAAGCCGAAATGCACACACACAAGTATGGGTATGCTTGCTAAGATGATGAAAAGCTAGCTTTTGAATGAAAATCTTGATATCAGGATGGTTTATGTGATATAGGTGGAAAAACTTTAGGAACTGTGTAGAGTGTACTGATAATTATGGGAATGACTGTCAAATTTATATTATGTCAAGTTGGAACTATAAGTGAGAAGAGTCTATGATTATGAAACGTCAAAATGGTGTTTCTTAATAACCATGTCATATTATGGGTACTAATTTAGTAGGCTAAACCAAGACCATCTGAGAGGAATTTATTTTCAGGACACAGTATTTTACGAAAGTGCCTCAAAGTAAAGCTGCCAAAATTCAAAGCCATCTTATCGTAACTTTTCTAAGACAACTCCAAGAAAACCGATTTTTCGATCCACTGCAAAAACTCTCACTGGTAAAAGAGTGTAATCAGATTGTTAATGGAAATAAAACAAGATTCATCACATCAGTAGAATTAGAGTTTGGGCCATCTCTTATGTTCTGGGTAGTATGTAATCTAATTGATAGATTCAAAATAGACCAAACTTTGTGCATGTTTCCAGATGGGAAAGAATGGCTCTTGTTTTCTTTTAAACTGGATTCTTGATACTAATCTTGAAATGAGCAGAGTCCACAAGTTGGTTTCTTGTCCAGGAATATTCAATTCTGGGAATATACAGCCTTTTTGATTGGATAAAGAGAAACATGCAGTGAACAAAAATTGGGGAGAGGGAAGAAAGGAAGGGGAGAGGGAATATATTGCTTTTGATTGGATAAAGAGAAACATGCAGTGAATGAAAATAGGAAATAAGAGAAGAAGGAGAAAATAGAAAATAAGGAAGAAGGAGAATATACAGCCTAGTGATTGGATAAAGAGTAGCATGCAGTGAATGAAAAGAGGGAGAGGGAAGAGAGAAAGGAAGGAGAATATGCAGCCTTTTGACAGGATAAAGAGAAACATGAAATGAACAAAAATAGGAAAGTAGAGGAAGAAGAAAAACGTTAAAAAGGAAGAGGGTGTATATATGGCCTTGTGATTGATGGTATTAGAAGAAACCTGCAGTGAATGACAACAAAACTTCCAACTGTTTGAAGAAACCACAATAGATAATTAGGAAAGGTGTATGTATATTGTATCTATTTATATCTAGATATGTGCAAAAACACACACACACAAAGTGAACAAATGTATTTATATGAACGGATTCATGCAACTGCAATTACAAGCACAGCAGTCATACCTACACTAGTCAATGATTTTGGAATTAGGCATGGTTTCAGGCTGAAATGTTATTAAAACTCAGGAACTCCAGGTTTTGTTGGTTCTCTAAACTGGCTCATTGGCCTAGTGGGTAGAGTGTTCGCCAATGGTCTGGGAGACCTGGGTTCAATCCCAGGGCATGTCATACCAAAGACTTTAAAAATGGTACTTTATACCTCCTTGCTTAACACTCTGCAATATAAGGTATGTATCAAGGGTAAAGTGGAGCAATCCAGGGAAATGAGTAGTGCCCTTCCCTACACCTCAGTGTAGTAGCTATTGAAAAAGGAGCCTTCTGGTCACCCTTGACTACAGTTGCCAACTTGACTTTTTGGTGGTTCTCTCTCATATTGTAATATGATAACAGTTCTATAAAGATGCAATGACTGTTAGTCTTGGAACCTGTTAACATATTTCTGTTTTTGTGATACAGAAATCATTTTTGTTTCTTTGTTTAATGGCACATCAATCTTCATGGGCTATTTAATGTCAAAGCCATCCTTTTAGAAGAACAATAGTGGTACTATTGAACCCATAGCTGTTCAGCACAATAGTCCCTAGGCCACAAGGACTCACCCCTCCAAATACATTTAGTTTATCCATTTTTTATGTGGATTTCTGTTGCAGATTGAATAGATAATTAAAAAAAGAAGCCAAATTTTTTAAACAGTATGTCAATGAGACTCAGAGAAAGAAAGTAAAAGTCAGAAAACAAAAACAGAAGAATTAAAAACAATGTTGCTTGGGTTGATCCAATAGCATATACTCCTTTATGGCCAATTAGTGTAATTAGATTTGGTTATAAATAAAAGCACATTTGGCAAGTCAGAGCTAACCAGACCATCAGGAAGGGGTTAAGCTGTATGACTGGTAGCAATAATAAAATGTACTTGTTCTGATCACATATATTTTTAACAGGAAGAAAGCATCAATTCAGTTAAAGTAGTTGTGCAGATGTTGGACATGCTCATAAGTGTACAATTCCTGCTTGACTATCCATTCACTGTGAGAGAAAGTGAGTGAGTGTATGACACAAAGGTTATCTTGATTTTGTATCAGGTGACCTTTAGGTCAGGCAGTGATTTGTTTAGACATTCTGGCCCTTGTTCTAAGATTTTATAACACTTATGAATTGATATCTCTGAAGATGAAAAAGGAATGCTCTTAGCAAACTAAAAGTTGTATTGATTTGATAAAAGCTGCGATGAAAGAGCAAGATCTGACTTGTTGATACTTACTATATTTGATGGCAGACAAAATGATTCACTCAATTTGCATTTAATGTTACAGTATTATACAATTTGTCTTAGTACTGGCAGTTTTCAACATTTGGGAAAATCATAGCCAACCATATATGCAAAGTTTTTATGTAAGAGATCTGACTTATGGTCAAATCCCATTGAAAGTACTGATTCATGTCAGATCACCGTAGTTCAATAGTGATGAGCCTGTTCAGTTCTGAGATGATTAACAACATAGGAACAGCAGGTATTGTAAACAACCTGAGGCCAATGTGTCAGATAAAGCAAAGCTAAGTAAATAACAATTTCATATATAAAACCAGGAAGATATCTTATGTACAATTTTGTAGAAAAAAGAGTGGTGGGAGGGATCTTATATGCTATCAAATATGGCATTTTGAACCAATGTTGTTATGAGATGTCTTTTCAAACAGTGCCGACTATTACAAAACCCTGACAAGAAAAAATCATTCTTATAAAAAGATTGGTAGGGATGTACTTATTTATTGGTGTTAAAGTTGTAATTCTTCCAAGCTGCAGCTATGTCAGTTCTATTGTATTGTTATATCAATTGGACTTTAGCAAAACGCTTGGAGAAAAAAAAAGGTAGATGTGAACTACACAAGGATGCTGTGTGCTGTTTTAAACAAATCCTGGAAGCAGCACTCAACAAAACAATAGGTTTATGACCACTTGCTTTCCATCTCCTGAACCATCTACATAAGATAAGCAAAACATGTTGGGTACCACTGGAGAAGTAAAGATGAATTCTTGTGATGTTATCCTATGGATTCTAATACATAGTTGGTTAACCAACCAAAACTTGTATTTATTAGCTCTGTTTGAACACTGGATGACATCTAGAAGACTTACCAAGAGTGATGGACAATAGGGACAGATGGCAAGAGAATCAAAGGAATCTATCTATCAGTATGACATGATGGTGATGAAAATTAATGATATAATAATAATAATAGTAGTAATGATGCTTAATCTAAAAAAGCAACATTAATAAGCTGGAGTAAAACTAATAATGAAATGATAACGATTCATCAAAAATTTTTTGAATAAGTTCCTCTATGCATTTGTCCCACCAAAGATAGGTTAATGATTATATCACAAACAAAATAAGGACTTGAAAATTACATTTAGAATTTGATAAAATATTCATACTATACTTGCAGTATTCATGAAAATTTAACATTTTATTAAACAATTTCTTCTACAAATGATCAAATAATAGAGGAATGATATGCAAAAAATTAAAAACAAACTTTGCTCTCTTTATTTATAACTCAGTTTAGTATTTCTCAAGAGTTACTAAAGTCTTTCTTTTATTCATTTCTCTTTATCTCCTGTTTCTTTCCTTTCTCTTTTCCTTCTACTGAAGCAGACAATAAGCAGCTGATGTATGAGTTTTATTGCTTTCTCTCTTCTATTTCTTATTATATTTGTGTTCCTTTTCTTTCCTCACAAACAAAACAGAATGACCCATTATCTATTTCAGGTGATGACAGGTCATAACACTTGAAAACATATTCATGTTTTATTCTATTAATATTATAGACTGAATATTTTACAGCTAAAGACCACTTAGAAAATTTGCCTTCCAAAATGATGTTGACTTCCCTTATTATAGCACCTTGATATAATGAATTTCCTCCAACAATGAGTAGATTTTATATGAAGAGTATTGATTAAGAGAAATTTAAAAGTACAGACAAAAATGATTTTTTAAAAAATTTCTCTTTTACAGTCCATTGACCCTTATATGGTTTATGAATTCATCATAGTTTGGAAAATATTCAGTGCTTGAAAATTAGGGCACTTCTTAAATTTCATTTCATCTTTTTAATTGAATTTCTTTTCAGATTTCAGTTACTTGAGGCAACATTATTTTAAGAGTTTACTAATTTTAGGTTTTTAAATGATGTATTGAAGTCTTCATGTGCCATTGTTGAAAACTTATCTCAGATAATAAACTCGTAAGAATATAAACATGTCATTAGAATATGCAGTCAATTAATTAGTGCTATTAGTTTACCTTTGTCCTTGTTAAGTCTTGTGCGAGGAGTTGCAAAAACTCTCTGAAACTCCTATAAGATTGTATTCTTATCTCTTCTTTAATCTAATTCGCTGAGATAATGGACAGTGAATTTTCTTCTTTTGCCATCCCATAATAAATCTCCCACAATAAGGATAGATTCTAAGTTAGGTATCAAGTTCTAAATCAGACCAGCTTGATTTAGATAGTCAATATGAGAAATCTTACTGAGAGGACAAGTTAAATTGATCCTGGAATAACATGATCACAAGCATAATATAGTATTTGTACACTCTGCTGAAGATACAAATGTAGTATCTGTACCCATGCACTTCTGGCCATGATCAGAGTGTAGTAATTGCACACTCTGCTAAAGAATCAAATGAAGTGTCAATACACCTAAAAATCTCCTGGTTATTTGAAAAACTCTAAGATATAGAACACACCAGTGAAAATAGTTATTTTGGGGAACATCAAAACTAACATTGTCTACAAAGATAAAGGCAAAATAAGATAAATCTAAAATTAATTTTATGTTTGATTATTTTAATTTTCCAAGTTTTCATTTTTATGATATATTTAATCAGATTTCTATGCTGATCTGAGGTAGAAATGCCAGGGGGTCACACTCTTTGATTCTCTACAAGGAAAATACATATAATATTCTCATTCAAGCAGTAGTTATGAAGAGACAAAGGAAGAAATGGGCAAACAAAAAAAACAAAACTTGTGCATTTTATATAGAGACTACTTGAATAACTCAGGGAAATATAAATCTGTAGTTTGCAGACTGTTTGACAAAATTTTATATTTGAGAGCAGTCAGATTGTCTGATGGTGTGTTTCAGTGAAATTAATAACATATCAATGTTAACAAGATTTAATATATATTGAAATAATTGATAATATCGAAAAAGTAATTCTGAATCTGTTTTTTTCTTTTTTTGAATTGTATTTTTGTTTGGGGTTTCCAACCAATCAAGTCGGGAAAAAGGAAAGGATTTAAGATAAAGATTTTGACTATATTATTTTAATTTATTTTTTGAAATATTTTTGTTATTAACCTTGACTAATTTTTTTCACTTTCCTTTTCATCAAGATAAATAAAAAACTGAAGATATGTGTAGCCTCATCAAAAGTTTCTGATTTTACATTGTTTAATTGTCAAAGACTAAGTCCAGCTAAAATATTGTTATAAAAAAAGTAACAAAAATTGTGATAAAAATGATTTAAAATTTAATAAAAGATTAAAAACTATTAATTACAAAAAGATTTATTTGGGTGAAAGATACAGTTATTACCCATAAATAAGTTTGCCCCAACAATTTTTTGATAAAATGTTTTTTAATACCAGGATTTTACTATTTCTTGTGGAAGATTACTCAATCAAAATGCATAGTATCAGGTATTATTATCAATGATCAAAATCTACAGCATTGCAACTTAGTATTAAAAACAAAATTGTATGAATATATAAGTTGTATATACCTCCCCTGAGCATTTTTGGATAGGCAGTTCTGGTCAGGTTTGGTTGTGTTATCAGCCTGCTGAGACTGCTTGATGCAACTGCCAGGGAAGCCCAACAGTGGTTAAGACTGACTTATTCCTTGATTCTCAGGGGGCTGTCCCCACAGGCTCTAACACACTCTGGTGGGGCTCAGTTTAACACCTGGCACCTGAAGCACCCCTTTGGAGGGGAATTCTGACAGGGCTTGAGGCATTTTTGTGCCCACCAAGCAAGTCTGGGCTATAGCCCTGCACCAGTACCCACAGCCATATGCCATACTTGCACCGTTAGTGGAGCACCTGATAAATAACTATATAAGGAAAATATTTATTTTTGGACTGCTACATATTCGTGTTACCTCCCATCTCACAAACATCCAAGTAAGATGAGCAAGATATGCAGGAGAAGCAAGGGAAACTCATTATCTATGGTCTCCTGGGGACTACTGCATATGGACACACCAGTGTTTGTAGACCATCAAAAACTTACATCAGCTCTGTGCAAACAGTGGATGCTGCATAGAGTACCTGTCAAGAGTGATGGCCGATAAGAATGTATGGCAAAAGAGAGTCAAGAGAATCTATACTATGAATTGATGGTGAAATATTCCTATTTTTGGATACAGAGTTTCAATTTTGTATTGTTTGATGATAAATAATACCTAATAATATTCTTTTTGATTGGATAATGTTCTATAAGAAATAGCAAAATCATATCTTTGCTTGGAAGAAAATTAACATTCTATAAAAAAATTGGTAAGAATGCACATATGAATGGGGAAATACTCTATATGCAGGAAAATCCATATGTGTGTATATATATATATATATATATATATATATATATATATACACACACACACTCACACAGACTCAGAAGAAATTTTTGTGATAAGATGCACTATTTTTCCAGATTTTTCAGCTGCTACAAATTTTAAAAAGTCAGAGCATATTATATATGAGAATTTTTTCAGAATTTCTTAGTCCAAAGTTAGGGGGACATGCCATATATGAATGTGTTTTATACACAAATAATTATGGTATATACAAATACACACACAGAGAAGATTACCAATGAACCATCAACTTTTATTTACAAGGGTCATTCAAAAAATTCTAAACTTCAACCAGAAAGAAGAGCACACCTGAAAATTTTTAGTGTGACAACATACTACCACTTCTAAAAAAACTAGAAAAATTAATTCAGATGTTCTTTATCTTATAAGTGGTAGTATTCAACAAATGTTCAGCTATGATGATCTTTTTGAGTGAGGCTTAGAACTTTTAGAATGACCCTTGTAGAAATGAATGATGGATTATAATTAGCTTTTTACAGTCATTTCAGTCATACTGAGAATGTGGATGATTATACCAACATAAACATATATAGCAATTTAAGTTAACCATAAAATTTGACTTTAGGAGGTGCCCATGGTGTAATGGTTATCATCGTAGGAAATGAACACGGCGACAAGAGTTCAAATCCTGGACGAGACTGATTGCATTTCACATAGCACTAATACCCTTGGGAAAGGTATGAATCCAATTATTCTCCCTCCAGCTATGGGTAAATAGTAGGGCAGACTAGGTTCTTCAGCCTTGATGAGGCAACTAGTCTAGGAGAAGGAAAACTCTGAATTTAAACCTGTTAAACTCCGCTTAAAAATTGACCTTGTGTCATATCCTGCCCGAGCAGAGGGGTTGGGTAAATATGATAAAATTTGACTTTAAAACATTACCAACAAATAAACTATATGTATGATTCTACTGAAAGTAGGTTTAATTCTTTTGAAGTTGTACAGCCAGCTGACTATCCTTGAAAAGAACATAAAACTACCTTTAGAAGTTATTCTCTATGAAGTTTAACAATTATCCATATTTAAAACTGATTGATAAACAGGTCTTTAATTTGCTAGCTTTTTCACCCAATAGGCACCAATACTACATTTTTGAGACATTTACAAAAAATGATATACATCTATTTTAGATCCTGTCAATGTCACAAACAGGAGAGAACTTTCTCCATATAATCAATATTTACACCAAACTTAAATCATGAGTATATTATTTTTGGAAGGCCCCTCTCCTATGCTAATTATTAATGAAATTTCAAAATTTTCCCACATATAATTTCAGC
The DNA here is from genome assembly GCA_963585895.1 of Sepioteuthis lessoniana. NCBI lineage: Eukaryota > Metazoa > Mollusca > Cephalopoda > Myopsida > Loliginidae > Sepioteuthis > Sepioteuthis lessoniana. The sequence continues at coordinate 60,251,651 of OY757913.1, read as the reverse complement.
AGGTATTGAGTTTCTGTAAGCCATTGAATAAGTACCTTATCTAAGATATTTAGTGCCCTTTCAATGAATTCTCTACACGAACAACCAAGTGATACTTGTCTCTCAATATCTGATTTAAAGTCACTTTGCAAGCAGTAAGATATTGATTTCTTTGCCAGGACAGAATTTCGTTGACCATACTAAAACAATGTTCCACCAAGTATGCTGGTTGGACATGCAACATAGAAATTCTTAACTACTGTCTACAATAGAGAAATGGTATTTAATGACTGAAATCCAATAATGTCAGCAGAACCAGGGCTCTTAAAGTATATCACACATGCATGTTAATATCTTTCTCGTTTAATTCTACAGACAGCTGCTTTTCACTTTCAATCAATTGACACTTAATTTTACACAGAGACCTCATATGAATGAGCAGTGCCAAGCAATTTAATAAACACTATTATAGTTTATAGAAGCAACCATATTACTTCAGCATTTAATAGCGAAGGTCAATATCTTCATATTTGTTATGATGAAGCCATTTTTTTTTCAGTAAGGTTTTCCTTCTAAATAAATGGAAAAATAATCTGAATCTTTTCTCTTAAACTAAACCTTTTGTTTTCACACATTTTAGGTGTTTTTCTCTATTTTGTATTAGAATATACCAAATTGATTTTTTGTAAACTTTTACTTCAAAGCCCATATCATATACACATTTAAAAACTAATCATGACTACTATAACATCACACACACATATAAATATATATTAATAACAATAATATAGTCTGCTATAAAGAAAGAGTGTTCAATAGAGAAAACAGAATAAACAGTGAGATTATATATATATATATATATATATATATATATTTATATAGTTTCCAAATTTCTATGTTACTGTAGGTGTTACTATTTTAAGGGTTTACTAATTACTAATTCAGTTTAGTGTAAGTACAGAGTTTAGTTCTATTTGACTCATAGATAGGACCATATCAGGTGCTACCACTCTGGGACAGAGTGGAATTGGGAGTGATGGTAATGAAGGGGTACTCCACATTCCCCAAAGCTCCAGCATTACTGGAGCCTGATCATCAAATTGTTTAGTGTCATATCCAGGATACTCAGGGGAGTTTTACCCCTCTGCAGAGAAGCAATTGGTGTATTATACAGCCCCAACCAACTGGACAAGTGAGTGCGTGTGTGTTTAAATAAACAAATATGAAAAACAAGGTATTCAGAGGATAATTTTATTTATAGTTGAATTTTTGTCAATATTAAACATTCCAGTTTTAACCCATTATCAGAGCAGTTAATATAGGATGATGTATCTCCTGAATTATATCTATTTTTAGAATGAAACAAACAAACAAAAAAAAAGAAATCTTTTAATATTTTATTTCCATAAGTAGCATTCTCTTTCAAAACTACGTGACATAATTAGTGTTTGAAATTTATTTGAGAGCGTATCATATTTGATCATATATATATATACATATATATGAAATCATAATAAAGTCACTGAGCAACTTAAAATTTACATAACTCTTGATCAATGAATGATAAAATCAATCTGTAAGGAATATATAGAAACCTGATGCATCTAATTTTTTTTGTCATTGTTGTTATTAAAAATACTGATGATAATTATTCTTTTTTAATTTCAAACTTATTTCTTTATTTTCAGAATTTTTATTGACCTATGGTTTTACTTGAAGAGAAAGTAAATAGTGTTCTTTGGTTGGCTGAATCAAAATTTACTGTCCAGAGGAATTCTACATCTAATTGGATGAAAAGAAATATTCAAGGAACAGCTTCATTAAATGATATGTCACAATCTGGAAGAGCAAATCTAAGTGAAGAATTTGCAGCACCCAGAGAACAATTCTTTTGGGACAGTCTGAGGAAATCAATAAGATGTGCATCTTGAGAGGTGAGACTAACACAATCAATCATGTGTAAGATTCTAGCTAAAGAAACCAGTGGGATTCAGGTTATAACTAAAATCAGCAGCAAAATGTATTTCAAGAATTACAGAATCATATCAGTTTATATACATAATGATGGTGGACATGTTGAACATTTAAGAATCACAATAAATCAAATTGAAAATAAAATAAAACCCCCTCTTTCTCTCCCCTTTTTCCATCGTAATTCTATTATATTTAATTCCAAAGTTATGAAAATTAAAATTTGATTAAGGGCTTTATAATAACCGTGTGTGTGTGTGTAGATATATATATATATGTATATACACAAACATACAATATCATATATCAATAAGTACACCCTCCCAACAATTTTTATAAGATTTTTTTCTTCTAAACCAAAGATACCAGGATTTTATCATTTCTAGTGGAACACTGTACAATGAAAAGGGATATTATTAGGTATTATCAATCACTAATCTCAACAGCTCTGAAACTCTATAAAAGTAAAATAAAACTATATATATATATATATATATATATGTGTGTGTGTGTGTGTGTGTGTGTGTGTGTGTATAAGGGATGTATTCATTTTTTGGCCACCTCACATGGTGTAACAGTTAGCAAGCTAGGTTAGCAGACCATCTTCAGTGAGTTTAAGACATGAAAGACCCATCATCACTGATTTCTTTATTATATATATAACAAAGAAAAGGACAAATTGCAATTAAAAGTTTTTCACTTTCAAAATCATCAGGCAATATTTGATTTTGAAGAATTACAAGTGGCATGAGAGGATAGTAAATGGAAAGCATGAACTATTAAATAGAATCAAATAGACATGAAAAATCTATAGAAAAAGAGTTTTAAAGATGTCTCCAAAAAGTTTTATTTTTGTTTGATTTTAATGGCATGTCAACTTGACTAGGTTTATTTTATGCCTAGAGGTTAGGAAACTACATTCACTGTATATATAAATATCTATGTTTTTGAATAGTTTCTGTAGAGATTTTTGCACACAGTTATATGATATCAAGTATTCCTAAGATGAATAATTTGCACACAGTTGTATGGTTTCAACTATTCTAATCTATTACTAATTATCATATGGTTTCAAGTAATTATTTCTACTTAAGTCATTTATTTGTACACATTTATATGGCTTCAAGTAACTATTAATCATCCTTCATAAACAATTATAGCTTCTAATAACCATTCTTATTACAAATAATTTACAGTTATATGACATCAAATATTCCGATCCAATGTAAATAACCCTTTTGTTTATTTACTGATTGATTGATTTTAATGGCATGTCAACCTGTCTAGCGGTATTTTAGGTTAAGTAATTGAAAACATTGTATGTTCATATTGACATTTTTTGTTTAGTTGTTTCTTAAGAGGTTTTTTTGTATACAGTTATATAATATCAAGTATTCTTATCAAATACAAATAATTTGCACATAGTTGTATGGTTTCAAATGTTCCAATCTAATATCAATAATTTTGAAACAATTTACCGAATAATATATTTTAGATTATAGATATTACCTAAGTATAATTTACTTATATTTAAAGAGTTATTAATTTTATGTAACTTCTGTGTATTATATGCTGGACAATACTGAATAAACTTGATCTAAAAAAGTCTTTTTTTCTTTTTTCTAATACCATTTTCCAAGGCAATGATTTCTTGATAAAGTTATAATGGTCATGTGCACTTTCCTCTGGTAAGGTGATTTATTTTGGAAGAGAAGGGAAGACTTTTTGTTTTTGAATAATTGTAAATTTCTTCACTAGATTCATTAAGATCTTGAGGTAAGATTTCTTTGATTCAGTTTTTGAAAATGTTTGGTGTGACTTACCACGGTTTAGAAAATAGGAGGCCTGCTTAAAGTGCTTCACTGTCAGTGTGAGTCTTTCACCTGCATTCTTGAGAGCTTGTACAACTTCGTCATGCGTTGCAGTTTCAACACCAATGCTGTTCACCTGGAGAGAAAAAGAAAAAAAATAGAGAAATGAAAGGTAAAAGCCTAAATGGGGGAAATGATAATGTTGGGAGGACATTGAAATGTTTTACGTATAAGTTGAAGGAAATTCATGAGTTGAGTTGAGGTGAGACACACATTTCTAGTGTTATAACAAGACACACATTTCTAGTGTTATAACAAGAAAGAAAAAGTAATGACAAGAAGAAGAGAAACAAGAAGTTAATGGAGAGAAAAAAAAAGAAGAAAGGAAACAGACATGAGAGATACAGGAAGAATAAAAGAATGAAAGTGAAAAATACAATTAAGAAGTGAATGATGGAAAAAAATTGTTTTTAATCAATGTGAGAGAGAGACTTAAAGAAGGAAAAAAATGAAATTAAGAAAATGAGAGATAAAGGAAGGAAATTAATGAGAGAGAAAATAAAAGAAGGAACAAGTGGAGAACAAGAGTGAGAAGAGAAAGGAATGAATAAAAGTAAAAAAACGAATCAATGTGAGAGAGAGATGAAAAGGAAATAATGAAAATAAGAGTAATGAAAGAGAAATGAATGATGATAGAAGAAAATAAATATATCAAAGGGAGAAAGAGAGAAAAAAAAAATGAAAAATCAGACAAAGAATAAAGAGAGGCAGAAAGTATATAAATAAATCAGTGAAAACGGAAAAAGAATGAAAAAGTGGAGAAAGAGTAAAAGACAGTAAAGATCAAAGGAGGAAAAATGAGAAAATAATAAAAAAGAGGAGAAAGCTACTGAGAAAAAAGTAATGGGGAGAGAGAAAAAAATAAAAGAAAAAATCATATAAAGAGAGAGGAGATTGAATGAATGAAGGAAGGGAAATTATGTGAAATGGAAAAAGTTGGCCCCCCATGAAAGCTAAATATGAATTAGTGCAAAATAAAAAAAGAATTAAAGGGAAAAGGAAAAACAAAAAAACATAACATGGAAAACATATTGATATCTAAAATAAACAAACTGATGTGCGATTGTTTGCTTCAGGTGTAATGAAACATTTTTGTTTCATTCTAAACAGCTCACAGTATGTAGTAAATATATAAAAAGGAAATGAAAGAAAAGAAGAAGAAAAGCATTCAATTGGAATTATTTTCCATATTTTATTCTCATAATTCATTGCTAGAATATCTTTGGTCAAAAATAATGTTTATTGATTTTCCAAAATTGGATGAGAAAAATACAACAAATCCTAAAGGGTATAAACACAGGATTAAAAAAAAGTTTAGATTATCTTTTGTCCATAGAGTCACAATATCTTCTTATCTGACACCTTTGGGATGGGATAATTTATGGACTTCGCAATTTTTTGGAGTTTGAAACGGTTGTCAAATAACTGTATAAAGGGTAGACAAAATTGATTACTATGGAATGACTGTGTCTAGAGTGAAGCTTGTAGATATTTACACTGATTTGGGTGAATTAAGATAATAAATATGGTTACAGTGTATTTAAAGAGTGGCAAATGAACTGATATCAAGAACTAGGTCACTTCTTCATTGGGTTGGTTGGGTTTTATGACATAACAACCTTTGTAGGTTATTTAACACCAAATCTATTTTTATACAAATAGTCAGTTCTATTTCAAACAATTCATTTTAGCATAAGTACACAATTCAATTGTCAAAAACATTTCTATTTCAAGCTATTCAGTTTAGTTAAACAATTTTAATTCAGCTAATTCAGTTTAGTATAAGCATAGATTTTCTCCACACACAGTTAAATATCAAAACAGTTCAATATTAAACAATTCAGTTTAGCATATGTATACAGTTTAATTGTCAAAAACATTTCTATTTCAAGCTATGCAGTTGATTCAAACAGTTCTAATTCAAACAATTCAGTTTAGCATAAGTATTTAACCCATAGATAGGGCCCTATCAGGTGCTACCATTCTGGGCCAGAGTGGACCTGAGAGCAATGGCAATGAAGGGGTGTTCCGCACTCCCTAAAGCCCCAAAGAACCTCACCATCAGATAGTTTAGAGTCATATCTAGGACACTCATTGCAGTGGGGGGGGTCTTACTCCTCCGCAGAAAAGCAGTTGGTGTATTCTATAGTCCCAGCCGACTGGGCAATACACAGAGTTAACGTCAAAACAGTATTATTTCAGATAATTCAGGTTAGCATAAGTACACAGTTTAGATGTCAAAACAGTTCTATTTCAAACAATCCAATTTAGCATAAATACCCAGTTTAAAAGCCAAAACCTGTAAACTCAAACCACGGTTTAATTCTATTTAACCCATAGATAGGACCCTTATCAGGTACTACCATTCTGGGCAAGAGTGGACCTTGGAGAGATTGCAAAGTAGGGGTACTCTGCATTTCCCAAAGCTCCAGAATTACTGGAGCCTCACCATCAGATTGTTTAGAGTCATATCCAAGACACCCGTTGGTGGGGGGTCTTATCCTCTGCAGAGAAGCAGTCGGTGTATTCTACAGCCCCAGCCGACCGGACAACTTCTTACATATGTCATTTATAATTATGCTTAGGAAATGAGAATTGCAGTTCTCACCTCCTCTCCAATCAATATGAAACTGGTAGAAATTCATCCATATAAGAACCCCATATATAAGTATTTGTCTGGTGTCCCACAAACACCAAAGTTTGGCACAATGCCTTTTTTATTGTGGGAAGTGGGTAAAGTCTAGACATGGCTGGCAGCTCCAAAAACGCCTTGGGCCCCATTAGCATCCCTCTAAAAAGAGGCGCCTCAGACACCAGGTGATAAACTGAACCCTGTCAAAGCAGGTGAGAGCCTGGGGGGATGGCCCTCAAGGCCAAAGGGAATGTCAGTCTCAGACATGCGGCACCAATGCTAAGCTTCCCCAGCACCCATGCCAAGTGGCCTTGACAAAATGACAAGACACACGACCATACAAGTATAATATAAAAAGATAATGCGAATGATAAAGTTTGCAAGAAATAAGTGCTCAAAGCTACTACAGCAGAACAGGTATAAAACCCTAGAAAATATCAAATTATGAATTCTAGAAGTCTGTTACTTCAAGTTTCATGTGGTGTGCATGATCATCAGGTGGAAAAGGGGCTAATCAATCATAATTATATAGTAAAGTCACATATTAAGATGGAAGTACATGTGACTCAAACACACTGTGAAAAAAATCCATATATATATATACATACACACACACACACACACACGCACGCACACACAGACAGAAGATGTTTAAAAATTGTAGAAACAAAGCTGCAGCCTCTCAAATCTTTCCTATTGACTTTATTTTCTTTCTCTTTTTAGATTATTACAGGGGAAATAGTTAACATTTTGATATATTTAACCAAATATAGCTAAAATCATGATTTGGACAAAGGAGTAGATCTAAGTGAAGAAATATTTCAATACTAAGTCTTTTAAGATTGTTCAATCAAAATACAAATTTCCAAACATGAGTCTGATTTTTCAAGTTGGTCAAGAACTTTGAAGCTCATGGCACCTGTGAAGATTGTAAGGCAATGTGTTCATCATTACCACCTGGGACTCAAGTTCAAGTGATCACCAAGGAAGAATGTGCATGTATCATCAAAAACTTTGTACACTGCATTCAACAGTGTCTTTAAATTAATGGAGGACATCTAGAGCATGTAATTTAGGGCTTTTCTTGACATTTTTGTTTCATGTTTGAGACTAAATGGTTGTAGATCCTAAAATGTTATTCTTTTACCTTTCAATGAATATAATTTTCATGACTATCCTTGCTGGTTCTTGATTTGTATCCAATCATTTTGCTTAAAAAATTTTGAAACACCTTGTATATATAGAAATATAGCAAAATAGAGGAGAGTTAATATAGAGTTAGTCAGATGGTGAATGATTCATGAGGAATTAATTAATATATCAGTACTTCGATATTAATTCACTTCTTTTCTTATATAAACTTTGGATTCTTCCAGGTGACTATTACTGGAACAATTTCTGGCTTGATTTACATATAAAGAATGCAGTAGTCTGATGTAGTAAAAGTCTTATTTAAAACAAAAATTATCTATTTTTCAACCTAATCTTCTTTGTTGATGCACTTAATTCAGTGATCAATATAGACAATTAGTTATTATAAAATATAGTGTGTCAAGAGTGAACCTTGTAAATATTCACACTGAGTTGGGTAAATTAAGATTACAAATAATATTTCAGTTTAGGTGGACAGTAATGAATGAAATAAAATAAAGGTATACCAGGAAATTACCGGCATTATTTTTTTTATTTGTAAAAAAGCTCTCACAAGAAAATTGAAAAAAATTTTTGTAGGACAAAGAAGTTTGGTCATAAGAACTTTTTGGTTAAGAGATTATTTACCTGTATTGTTAGCTATAAAGAAATTTTCTTTTTAATACTCATACGGCATCACTATACTGAATTTTACATCTATTTAACAACCTAAATTTTAAGATGATTTATCAAATAAATCTTAATAAATTTCTTCTATCTATGAATCTTAGATCAAAATCAAATTTGAAATGAAATATCTAAAACCTTAACCTTTTTTTTTTTATTTTACTCAGGTATAAGTCTGCAGCTTTTCCAAATATAGTCTGCCATAACCAAATCTAGAATACACTGATTACATATCCTGCAGAGAGATAGGATCCAGACCACCACTCTTAAAAAGTGTCCTGGGTAAAATACAAAATTGCATCTGGTGGTGAGCTCTGGGAAGTGTGGAATCACCTCTTTGTTGCCATAACTCCGAGGTCCACACTGATCTAGAGTGGTAGTATTTCCCATCTATAGGTCAACTAGATTTGTTTTAAAATGATTGGCATAATGGTTAGAGTGTTTGCTAATTGCCCAGGAGACCTGGGTTCAATCCCAGATCAAGTCATACCAAAGACTTAAAAAATGGTACTTGATGCCTCCTTGCTTAACACTCAGCATTATAAGGTACAGATCAGGGTAAAGTTGGTCAATCCTGGGAAATGAGTAGTGCCCTCCCCTACACCTTGGTGTAGTAGCATCGAAAAGGGAGCTTTTGGGTCACCCTCGACAACAGTTGCCAACTTTACTTACTAGGAATACTTGAAACCATATTACTTTGTGCAAATTATTTCCAGTAAGAAGAATTACTTGAAGCTATAATTGTTTAAAAATAATTATCATTAGTTACTTGAAACCATATAATTGCTTGCAAATAAAAAGTAGATGACAAGCAGTTGATAACTCAACAAAGATTGACATGTCATAAAATCAACCAATTTTGGAGGACAGCTGGTTTTTCCTTTATATATATTTTTTCATTAAAGCATTGAATATCAGAAATGCAATATTACCTAGGGAATGTTGAAGAGTGATAAAAGCCTGACTTTTTTCAACTCTGTTCTATGAGTCAAAACATCTGTTTTAAAATGATTAGAGTTCTTGAAATACTTAAAAACATAACTATGTGTAAATGGTTCCTATCAAGAATAGTTATTCGAAACTATAATTGTTTAAAAATTATAATTATTTGTTACTCTAATATGGAACCAACTCCAGTAGGGAGGTTATAGGGTGGATACTTTCCACCTCAACTCCTCCTCAATTTTTTTCTGTAGCTATATACCATATTGTATAGCATCTGAGACCCCACAAAAAATAGCACAAAATATCTTGTGTTTTATATACTAAATTGAAGTATCTGGTAGGCTAATGTTTACCTAGGCTCTATAGACTATAAATATTTGTTCATGACTTGACTCTGTGATTGTTATATAATAATTACTGGTTTGTGTTTGTCATCACACTTCTGTTTTACAAAATAACATAGTGAAGGAAAGGAAAATAGATTTTATGATCTAATGAGATGACCCATGGGCCTGTTGAGCTTCCATTTTTACAGTAGTCCATGATGATATTGATGCTTCTACTTAGGAAAAAGGATTCTAATTAGTATTTTATAGCTATCTCCAATATAATAAAAATTTGTATGATTTAAAAATAACACTCAGTGTGAAAAAACAAAATTTTCAATCACTAGTAATTTGAAATGAAAACTGCTTTATTTTCTTCGAGCATTTTAAGTATATTGCTCTGATAAAAATGCAGCTATTTCTGTTAGGTTTTACAAACCCAGACAAACTTTTAGTAAGATGTTGATGATGTAGCAAAAATGATGAATGTAAAGAAAATCTTTAAAAATCATAAAAACAAAACATCAAAAATTTATTTCTGTTGAATACTTTTCTCCAAATATACAACAAGGTGAATGAAAAAAAAATCTATACAAGGTTATTTACTTTCTCTTTTTATTTTCTCATCACAATTGAAATACATAGTGAATGTTTTCAGAGATAATAGCAAGTTCTATAATATTAAATGTACATATGAAGGGAGGTCTTCAATGCCATTTTGGTTATATTAGGAGCTTCCCTTCCTGTTTTCTGTCTCAGATACAATCAAACAATTTTTCTATTGGACACTTATATATTGTTTAATTCTCATTCAGCTTTTCTAAGATCACAGCTGATGATCTGTACTTAGAGTCAAGAGTGAAATGAAAGTGATCTGGGATCCTGGGCTAAAAGATTATTGGCTTCTTAACTTATCCTGCCCTATCATTCATTCTATACAGATATGAACAATATTAACCTGGCATTTGTTTCTAAGTTCTATGCCTCAAAATATATAAAAAAAAACTCTATTGGAGTGTTTAGTTCCAGTACTACATAGTTAAGTACTTTTTTGAATATATTTATAAGACTATATTAATAGAATAGCAGCGATTCAAATTGATAAAATATTTTTGCAAAAACATGTTAATTCATTGAATATAACTTTAAAAATGAGATTTTTGCAAACTGGGCTTCTTGGTGTATTTGGCCCTTAGGTGCTGCCTGATTGCTCAAATGCTAAGTCCACCTTTGCTCTGTGTTGAAGGCAACAAACTTATCCTTACTATTATAACTGCTTTAAAATAGTTTTACATCTTTTAATATGATTAAAGTGTTCTAATCTAGCCTTTAATATTTAATTTAGGCTCAGATCTACATTTCACTTTTAGAATGTACTTGGTTGTAATGTTTTTTTCCATATAGGGTTTCAGTTTGTAGCCATGTTGCCAACAACAAAATACTGACCCAGATTGATTTAAGTTTCAGACTTTTGTACACAAATATTTCCCCTTTCCAAGAGAACTTGAATGTTGTTATATCAAAATGAAGACTGTTGCCATATATTTATGCACATATGTGTGGGTGTTTATGTTTTTGATTAATTGAAAAAGCATGACAAACTGTTTGGGGTTATTTTATGTCAAGATGTTAGGGAATTGTATACATTGTATATTCATATCAAGAGTTTTTGTATGATATTGAGTATTCCTTTCTAATACTAATAATTTAGAAACAGATCTATGTTACAAGACGAGATCTTGCCTTGATTTGAAAAAAACAAAAAGAAAGAAAAGAAGAAAAAAAAACAAACGGAAGTTAACACTTCGAGTTCTCAACTCATATTGAAAAGCTAGTCGCTCACGCATGGGCTCCGCGCAGAACTTCCGTTTGCGATAAATTAACAAAAAAAAAAATACATTATCAAATATCCAATCGGAACGCTTCCCGCGGGGCACAAAAATTGCCGTTTGTGAGCCTACAAAAAATATATAAATAGACGGACCAAATAATCATCAGCCAGACTTGTTCCTTCACACGACCCGTGTTAAGGATTCTACGCACCGTCCGCCACCTGTCATCCGATACATCAAACGATCGCCGCCGCTTAGAACATTGCCCTAGTTCCGAAGAAAACCATCCCTTCACCACGAGAACTTTGTAACTATCCCTTCACCACGAGACAAGTACAGTACATGAACTTTGTAACTACTACCACTGAATTCATTCTTTAACTGTGAACATATTTCTCCATTCTACTCTCTGTACTTAATCTATTTATAAAAAATTTTCTATAACATCATTACTGTGTTATTGTGACTATCTATACGTTCTTTGTTTTGCAACCATACGCATTTCTCGCCCACAACTCAGAATATAACATCTATTTGAGACATAGATGAGACCCTAACAGGTACTACCACTTCTGGTCAAAGTAGACCTGGAAGTAATGAAGGGGCACTCCACACTCTCCAGCGCTTCAGAACTGGAGCCTCATCACCAGATGAGTGTCATACAGAGGACACCCCTTTTAGGAGGGGAGGTCTTGACTCTCTGTAGATGATACTGTCCGTATATTGTAAACCCTGCAGACAGGGTGAGTTTATGCTTTTGTTTTCATTATAGTTGTCACAAAACAATTTGTTCTTAATTTTTAAAAAATGGTTTTCTTATAAAAATTATACACTAAACAATTACTTATATATGAAAATTAAACAAAATATCACACATGAATAACATAGGACAGTTATTTATTTAAACCTACTTTTTAAAATCATTATGTAAATTAGATATCTCATGATTATGATAAACACTATTGGTTAGTATATATTACATAGTCCACATTGATCATGAATATTAATGCTATAACATATTTTGATATCATACAGAAATTCACATTTATTCATATAGATTAATAGCCAAGCTAAAACAATGTTCACTATTCAGGGACAAAGTAATTGAACTAAGTACATTAAATGTTATGGCTTTTTAAATAAAGAATTTGAATTGTTAAGCTTCAACCAACCAATATTTAGTGCCCTCACTTATTGGTGAAAAATCTGTGAAAAAGTGATCCACAGTATCTCTTTTCAATGAGACTACTGCTGTATAATTCATAATTTGAAGTATCATGCAGTTTTCAATATTCTTGCGAAGGATGGTTTTCAGCTTGAATACCTGAAAGTTGGGGGTGCCTTTGATACATTCACACCAGCTAGATAATGGATTAATTCCTTAAATTGTACATATTTCACATTCACTTTATAAGCAGTTGCATAATCTGAGATCATGATAAGAATTGTTTGAAATTGAGTTGACAATTGATAAAAAAGGATATTACTGGAAAAAAAAAACAATTGAAAATATTAAGATTGATGGGTTGGTTGGTTTTGCAGTGCATCAACACTTGTTGAACCATTTAATCCCAAATTCAGTCTTTTTTCAAGCAATTACACTGTTTTAAGTAACTATTCCTATTTCCCATAATAATCACTATTATTGGTTTGGTTTGGTTTGATGACATATCAACCATTGTTGGTTATTTAATGCCAAATCCAGTTCACACATATATATTAGATATATATAATTTGTAAACATAAGTCAACAAAGTTAAATGATTCCAAGTATTGCTATGTATCATTAACAATTCAATTAGATATCAGTCATTTGTTTACACACAATTAAATGATAAAAAATCCTATTCAGCATAAGTCAACAAAATTAAATGGTTCCAAGTATTGTTATGTATCACTAACAATTCAATTAAACATCGGTCATTTGTTTATAAACAGTTAAATCATCAAACTTGCACTCAGTTTAAATGTCAGTTTGATTTGACCCATAGATAGGTCCCTATCAGCTGCTACCACTTTGGGCTAGAGTAGACCTGGGAGTAATGGCAATGAAGGAGTATTCCACATTCCCCAATGCACCAGTATTACTGGAGCCTCACCATCAGATTGCTTAATGTTATATCCAGGACACTCGTTGGTGGGGTCTTATCCCTCAGCAGAGAAGCAGTCTGTGTATTTTACAGCTCTAGTATTCCTATCTAATAATATCCATTTGCATGTAGTTATAAGATTTCAAGTATTCTAGTCTAATACAAGTAATTTTCAACAATTTATTCAACCCATAGATGTGACCCTAACAGGTATTTCCATTTTAGGTCAAAGTGGATTTGTTTAAAGGCATATCAATTCTTTATGGGTTATTTAATGCAGAAATCTGATTCATTTGTAAGTATTTGATTTTAATCATTGCATTTTTTTTATTTGTCGATAATCACTTGTTTACACACAATTATACAATATCAAGTATTCCTATCAAATGCTAATAATTTGTACACAATTATATTGTTTCAAATATTTCAAGCAATTATATTTCCCCTTTCATGCATTCACATTTGTTTAATTTTTTAATGAATTTTTTTTGTATTATTATTCCCTATTTATTTCTATTAAATACAGATAATTTAGGTTTGAGTTTGTTTATTTAATGGCATATCAACCATTTGTGGGTTATATAATGCTGAAATTTGATTCGTTCATAATTGTTTGATAATAATGACAACTACTTTATATTTTAAATGTTCCAATGCAACCATTTTTTTATATGATTCCAAATATTCCTATCTAATACTAATAATTCATACCCAATTATGTTTTCAAGTAATTATTACAATTTAATAATCATTTGTTTGCACATGGTTTCAAGTATTCCTATCCATTACTAATAACTTTCCAACAGATCTATTTGACCATCAGATGAGACCCTAACAGGAGCTACTATTCCAGGTTAGAGGGAATCTGGGAGTAATGGCAGTGAAAGAGTACTCTACACTTCTCAGATTTCCAGAACTGGAGCCTCCCCACCAGATGCAGTTTTGTAACATACCTAAAACATTTTTTTTGTGGGAATGGGAGGAGTCTAATCCATGACAGAAGATACAGTCAGTCCTGCTGACAAGTAGAGTTTTAATGTAGAATGCCTGGTATTTGTCATCCAAATCAGTATTGTTAAGGTCATATAATGCTTAACCCATTGAACACCAAATACAAGTTTAATGGTACCACACACCAGTGACAGATTACTGTAGTACTGGTAAATTGGTAAGAGTATAATCTCCATTTTTAGTGTCTATAAAATAGCTTCAAATATGGTATTCAGTGCAGTATTGCTTTGTACCTTGAGGAACTGGGTAAATCCAATGGTTTCATTCTTCTTTTACCTATTTCTGTGAATAAATCAAAACATATCTGTTTCTACACAAATATTGATTGGAATGCGATCAAATTCTGTCAGATGTGTATAATGTCATCATTATTTTTGTACAAAATGAGGATCCATTGACAAGACTGACATATCAAAAAGAATTACATAGCCTAACATATAAACAGAATAAGGCCATTCCTTCAAGCAACTTTGTATTATCCATTTGATGCTCTTTTCTGCAGTTAGTAGATGGGTAGTTCTAAAATAGTGAAATTTACTGGAAATATCCAGGGATGGTTTCCCATAGGCCCCAGAAGACCAGCTACCAGCCAACACTTGAATATTAATCAAATAACAATAATAATCAAATAACAAGTTGTGTCAATGTATTTGAACCATATGAACAGAGTAATCTGAATGATTAAACATTACCTCTTAAGCAAACTTAATGTCCAAAGAAATGGCAAATTCTTCAAAACTGCTCTTGGAATTTTTTTTATCTCCTCTGAGAATAAAGGGAAACATTTTAATAACCTTGAGCATTTTGTAGGCAATTTTGTTCATCGAGCAAAAAATTTGTCTTGCCTCTGCTTCAATATTTTGATTATGATATATTCTCATATGGCAACACCAAAAATGACCTTGACTAAAAGTTATTAAGTGTGCGAAATGGGTACCTTGTGTGGTGTAATGGTTAGTGAGCTAGGCTAGTAGGTTAGTGAGTTTGATTCTCACAGGGTACCTTTGAGTCAAACTAAGCTAAACTTAGTAAATGGCTTCAAAGTGCACAGAATTTTGGTACCCTTAAAAAAGAGCACAGTGAAAAGGGGAAATGATACAAGTAAACAATGCAGAGTGCTGAAGGTTAAAATGAAGATGTTTTACTTGCAATCCCCCAAAACGAAAAACAAACCAAGATCAGAATGTGAAATTGATGCAGACAGGTATGACCTCTATTGCCCTAGAGTGGGCAGTGTTCACAGTAAATTGCTTCTGGGGAGAATATTAGGCAAACAAAATGTGGCAAATTGAAACAACATCACTTCCAGACATTTTGTTGTATTTGGCGACAAAGAATTATTGATCAAGCTGCATTCTGAAAATGATTCAGGATTTGGAAATTAGTAGTTTTGTAAGTTAGACATAAAAATTACTCGCCTCAAGTGAATTAAAGCAAAATTATTGGCTGTAAGAAAATGACTCAAATCTAACTTTCACCTTGTTGAGAATGAAGTTAGACAGTATTTAATAAATTTTCTATAATATGTAGAACAATACAGAATTTGTAGACCTAATACAAAAATAGAGGAAAGGAATATTCATTTTCTAATAGAAAATTAAATGATTGATCTTAACAATGTCAACCCACCAAGGGTTATTTTTTGCTAAGAGGTTATGGAACCATGTTCATTGTATATTCAATATTTCCATTTTTGTGTAGTTGTTTCTTAAGAGACGTTTTTTCTTCATCATCCTATCGAATACAAATGATTTTTAAACATGATAGCATGACTGGAGTTCAAACTCACTTATGATGTTGTACTCCAGCTTGTTATGTAACATTACCTCAGCAACACAGCAATGAAGGAAAACCCAGATGTAATGTTACCCCAAAACATGACACAAATGAGTTTTTTGGTGGCTTGATGCTACGGTTTATTTCTTTCTTTTGGGTGATAGTAGTTGCAACAAGAGAGAGATGGAGTGAAAGGATATGTCACATATTTTGATATACAGAGAGATATATCCCCGCAAGACAAGTGACGCACACTGGCTGGCTTCATTGTAGTTCTCTGTCAATTTTCTTTGTGCTGCATTTTGTCCGCTCTGAACTTCCAATGCTCTTGCTCTGATGCTAGCTGTAACTCAACTAACAAACTTTCAAATTCTCTAATTTTAATATATTCTAAAATTAACTATTTCAGCATTCAAATCCAGATGTGAAATCATCTCACTAAATCATTGCATCATTAGTTTTATTTAATTTCAATCAAACTTATGATATGAATCCATTTTATTTATATTTGGGCTTCTGGAGCTCACAACGTTATTTTGACAGGAGCTGATATCTTGGTCAACACCTGTGCACGTGTATGATTTTTCCGAGGAACTACACTTAATCACCCTAATTATTTTACTGTTAACCTCTATGCTACATAGATTTCCACCTAATGCTTACAGATTCTATGACTCGGAGTTAGAATAAACCTGGGAGTAAAGGCAATGAGGAGTTACTCCGTACTTCTTTTCTTATGGGGATGATTGGGATCTTATCTCTCTGCAGGAGATACTATCAGTATATTCAAGTCTCATCAACAGGGCTTTGAAAATGAAAGTAAGATCAACTTATATGTTAGACAAAATGGTAACCAAGTAATTTCTTTAATTTATAGTTTTATTTTGTTTGTAAAACATACTGGCATATCTTAATATACAATATATAGCCTATCTATAAATACATCCCAAACAATGTTATACAAAAAGTTGATATTTCAAACAAAAGATAGCAGGATTGATGAAACTGTAAATAATATACTGATGATAGTCTTTCTTAATGTGGTGGGATATATATGTCTTAGGTTGTGTGTATATTTTGGAATAAATTTTATCAGACCTATGTTTAAACCTTTCAAGGTTTTAAGAGCTGCTTGTGACTCTCAGTATTTTCTATGACAGATTTGAGAGTCATATGTAACTCTCAAATTGCACTTGAAATAAAAGATAAAATTTTGTCAAAACCTGTGAGTAGACACCTCTAATTTGCCTTGAACAGTGAAATGGTTAAATGAAATTTATATATTATTTTACTTTCCCCTAATATCCAGTATGTGTCTTATTAAAGTCTCTTAGTTCAACAGGAAGACTTTTTGTATAGCTTTTTCTGAATATTTTTATTCAAATAAATTTAAATTCATTTTAGCAAAGATTGAAAAGAATTATTTTCAATGAAACAAATCTGTTTAGTGTTTATTTTCAATGCTATGGAATATCAAAAAACTGTCAAAAACATACACTATCACCCATAAGTAAGTACTTCCTTACCAATTTTCATAACAAACAAATTTCTTCTTGATGAAAGATACCAGGATTTTATTATTTCTAGTGGAACATTATACAATCAAAATAGATTTTATCAGATATTATTTATCAAACACTATAACATTGAAGTTGTTACTAAATATAAAATTTTAATACTTCTGTAACTAATATATATGTATAAAATGCGTTTACTTATTTTTGGACAGCTACATATTTATATTTTTTGTTCATTGTTGCTCTCTTATCAGCTCATCCAAAAAGTGTGGTTGGTCCTATACAAGCTTTCAGCAGCATAAACAAATCCCCTATCTAGTTCATGCGTTCATTAGTAAATGGTTGCTGAGGGATATTGTTCAGGGAGTGGCACATGGATGCATCAGTCCGTTATCAGCTCATCCAAAAAGTGTAGCTGATCCGATACAAGCCTTTACCATGAAAAGTAAATCATCTTTACAGTTAATTTTTCAAGTTGCAGCTTATTCAATAGTCATCATCAATGCTGAGAGTTTGTTGTTTAGCAAGTCAATTTTTTAAGGCACATCAATCCTTTATGGATTATCTAATGCCAAAGTTTGTTACAATAAATTTGCATAGTTACATGGTTTCAAGAATTTCTATCTAATACTAATAATTTATACACCATTATGATTTGACCAAACTGTTCCTATGCAATAATAAAAATAATAATACCAAATGGTAAATCTACAAATCAGAATCCATCTTAGAGAACGACACACATGAAATTCTTTGAGATTTTGAGATACGAACAGATCATCTGATTCTGGTCAGAAGAACAGCCTGAGTGATAATTAACAAAAAATAAAAAAATAAAAAAATAAAAAAAGATAACTTGCCATATAGTGGACTTAGCTGTTCCAGTGGACCACAGAGTGAAAATCAAAGAAAGCGAAAAAAGAGACAAGTACTTAGACATTGCCAGAGAAGTGTGGAAACTTAGGGTGATGGTGATACCAATTGTGAATGACATACTTAGAACAATCCCAAAAGGCTTGGAAAGAGAGCTGGAAGAATTGGAAATCATAGGACAAATCAAGACTATACAGATTACAGCATTGTTAAGATTTGTTAGAATACTGAGAAGAGTCCTGGAGACCTAAGGAAACTTGCTGTCACTCAGAATCCAGTGAAAAACCCTCAGATAACGCTGATGTGAAAAACTTGCAAGGAGTATTATAATAATAATAATAATAATAATAATGATAATTTGTTTTCCCACAGTTACACAATTCCTAATATTTCTATCTAATATTAATAATTTGCACAGTTGTATGGTTTCAAGTATTCTTATTCAACACTATTTTTCAACAGATCTATTTGACATATAGATAATAGGTATCATCAATCTGGGTCAGAGTGAATGTGAAAGTAGTGGCAACAAAGAGGTGAGTCCACACCTCCTCGAGATCCAGAAATGGAGCCTCACCATTGGATGCTGTTTAATGTCATACTCAGAGCATTCTTTTTAGTGAGGGATACAGTTGGTATATTCTAAGCCCTACTGACAGGATTGGATGTCAATAAGCATTATATATATATATATATATATATACTATATATATATATATACACTGATGGAAAATAAAATTGTCACTCTTACAATTTACTCAATATCAAACATACAGGTAATATTTGCAAAATTATAGTAAATGATTACATACTGATCAATACATCAGTGTTTGTGTATACATATAATTATATCAAACACATAATCTAATGTCTGCTGATGGAGCTGGATGTCAATAGGCAAACTATATATATATATATATGCCTAGAGGATATAATGACCAAAATGTGAAAATATCAATATACAAAATTTAGATTCTTTATTAAATATAAAAGAAGGTAAATATCCTCGAAATTTTGATGAAATGTTTACAATTAGTCCAGGTTAAAAGGGCAGTAAGGATAAGCGGATAGCCAATTTTTTTAACCTTTATTTTTCTGATGTATGTATCATTGGAGAATGAGAAAACTTTTGATAAATGGGCCAAGCATATATATATATATATATATATATATATATATATATAGCTTAAGTAATGATATCCAACTGTATCCCTCACTAAAAAGGGTTCCCTGAGTATGACACTGAACTGTATTCAATCGTGAGGCTCCACTTCTGGAGTTCCAGGAAGTGTGGAGTCATCTCTTAGTTGCTATTACTCCCAATTTCACTTTAACTCAGATTGGTAGAACCTATTATGGTCCCATTTATGCTTTATGAAGCTTTCAATGATTAATATTTCTGTGATTTTTTTGCATTTTAGTGAGTTGCTAATTTTCAGCTTAAGATTTTAAGAACTCTTATAAATTTGAGATGAGCTGTTAATAAAGTTTTTTTAAAGCTAAAAAAAAAAAAAAAAAAAAAAAGAAAAAAAGCCCATTATCTTTATATTTTGTTCCATACCAAAACATTTTGATGATCCATTTTTGTTTTTTTTAAGTGCACAGTTGTATAATCTTTTCCCTTCCAAATTTATTATCATTTACTGACAAAGGGGGAATATTTTCAATCTCAAAGAAGATTGAATAATGAAGCTATGAATTTATATGAATAAAAGATTTTCTTTCTAAAAGCTGGAAGCTTTTGCATTCATCTAATATATAAAGTAAACATGTTCAGTGGCTCATTTTGCCTGATTCTTTTTTCTCTCTGTTCAAATAATGTTTTTCAAAGTCAAAATTACTCTTCTTTTTCAATCTCATTTAATTGTTTGGTTTGGTTTCTTTGTTTCATGGCATGTTAACCTTCGTGGGTTATTTAATGGAAAAGCTATCCTTGTAGAAGAACAGTAGTGGCACTATTTTATACTTTTTCCAAAAGTATTAGTTTGAAAATGAATGTAATAGCATGACTACAGTTTGAATTCACTCACTACAATGCCATTTGATTAAGACCAATCCATGACAAAGTTATTATATTGTGACAGACTTAATTTATAAATCATTGAATGTAAATATAATTTAACATACTGTTGTATAGTGGCTCGTACTATGTGACTTCTGGTATTGTGGAAGTGTAAAAGATGCCATATCTCTTAAGCACGCTGAAGCAGAAAGACAGAGAGAGTTAGCTCTGGAAGGACGCTGGTCAGTAGTAAGACCAACTTCAGACGTAACACCAACAGCGCGAGACTTATAATACTAGTCAGACTGTACCACTTGAGTTGATAAACAATTAACTCTATTTCCCTATGTATCTTTTCCTTACCACAATACAACACATACTTTATTTTATTAGCATTAAACCAAACTTTACAATTAAACTTATTTTTTCAGCTCATAAATATACAATTATAAAACATAAGGATCACGCTGATAATTAAATTTTATTCTTAATTTGTTTTATATCTAATCAACCAGTATCTTTCTGCTTGGTTTCCACCTCAGTGATTCATCAATACATATGATGTGTGATTTAAAAGAATGAAGCCTGAATCTTGAAAGTTTTAAAACTGAAATCTTAAATGAAAATATGTGTAGAGTAGAGAAACTTATTTGATAAAGTAATGATATCGAGACAATAGTCTGAATATTCAAAGTTTGTCAAGATGAGTCAGTGCCAATTCTTGATACTTTCTGACCTGCTGTTTTTGGCAAAACAAGTCTTTGCAAGTTCAGTATCCTCTATACACAACACACCATGAAAACTTTTTTTACTTACGCTGAAAATTAATCTCTCTGGTAAGACTAGATTAAGTGATTGATTGATCTTAATGGTATATCAACTCGTTTGGGGTTACCTCTTTACAGAGCATAGAGTCAACATATTCTAAGCCCAGCCAACAAAGCAACGTAAGATTAAAGGATGTGGAGGACATTAAAAGGAATATGAAGATGCATCTTAATAAAACAATCAAAAGAGAAATTTCAGAAGTGCTTCAAACAATGGAAAACTCACTCGAATAAGTGAATGTCACAGGAACTATTTGGAACAAAATTTACACCTCATTCATGCTTCATATTTGTCTTATTAAATACAGCTCATCTCCAAAGTTTTTGAACACACCAAGTATTATAATGATTTAATTTCTGTATGTTTGTATATAACCATAATAGCAAAAATAGTTCATTGTTGTGAAATTTTTATAAGGGAGATAACAAGTAAATGCCACATAGAGAGTACTCATTCTAATTTATTTGCAATTAATCATAATAAAAATACAGTAAATAGGATGTTACTTAACAGTGGCCTTTAATCAAGTACTTTTATAAAAGCTAAATTCCTACATATGATAACACTCTTCAGAGCTTCAGAATTGGAGCCTCACCATCAGATGCACTTTAGTGTCATATTTAGGATACCCCTCTCTGCAGAGGCTTCTATTCTCATTCATAAGTTACATGTAACGATTTCAGTTATATAGTTTTCAAAACCAGACTATGTACTATAGCATCCTGTTTAATACTCTAACCATTGAGCCGTCACAAGAAAAACATTATATTATAAATTAAATGGCAAACCTCTGAAATTAGTAAACCAGTTCATATATCTTAGTAGCAATATCTCATCTACTGAGAGCAATGTCAACATATGCTTTGGTAAAGCATGGACTGCTATTGACATGTTATTGATGATATGGAAATTCAATCTCTCTGATAAAATAAAATGGGAATTCTTCTAAGCTATAGATATGCCAGTACTGCTGTATGGTTGCACCACCTGGAATCTAATGAAACACTTGGAGAAAAAGATAGATAAAAGCTACACAAGGATGCTGCACATGTTATTTTGAACAAATCCTGGAAGCAACATCATATAAAACAGCAACTGTATGGCTACATTGTACCATTGTGGTACTAAAGAGACTTTTACGACCCTGTTGTGACCTTGCCATGATAACAAGTTGACGAATGCAAAACTCTGTTAAACTACCCGATTGGTTTATTTACTACTAGGTAGCAAGTGGTCACTGGGAGAAAGAAAGAGAGTACAGAACTCAGACAACCATCAATTAGACAATTATAACCAACATATCCCAGTGGTGAAAAAGATGAGCAGACACAGACCTTGAATTTTTTCCTGTTTTTAACATGCTTGTCCACTGGGTCAAGCACCTTCCCATCCAAACTTAGAGCATGTAAACTTCATTCTCCTCACATCTTCAGTGCTTGTTTTCTACTGAAGTCATCACTTTCTTACACTTCACCATCAACTCCCAAAGTCATCTCCTCACTCCCACCTGTTGTGTCCAGAGCAGAAACATTAACTTCCACTTACTCTGCACATGAGCACAAGATTTTAGACCTCCAGTTTTCCTTAGTCATTTTTAACTGCAACAAGTGCCTCTGCCTTGTTATTCAGTAACTACTGTCTTCTTTATTTTATTTATTTATTCATTCAATTTTGTTTCAACATACCACCCATCTCACAAGCCATCCAAGCAAGACATAATGGGCACTATTGGAGAAGTAAGGAGAAACTCATAAGTGACATTCTCCGGTAGACTCTGATGCATGGACCAGCTAAAACTTACATTCATCAGCTCTAGGCAGGCATTGAGTGTCATCTAGAGGACTTACAAAGTGTGATAATCAATTGGGATGGATGGCAAGAAAGAGTCAAAGGAATTTATGATAATGATAATTTTGCATCATAATTGAAAGAAACATCAATAAAATACTGCAAACAAACCAAGTGCACAGCTCAGTCACCTGGGGCTGTGGAATATGCCAACCGCATCTTTGCAGAGAGGTAAGACCCCTTTCCACCAATAACAAGTGTCCTGGATATGATGCTAAATGATTTGATGTTGAGGCTCCAGTCTTGCAGTTTTGGGGAATGTGGAATACCTTTTTATTGCCATTACTCCCAGTTCCATACTAACCTGGAGTGGTAGTACCTGTTAGGGTCCCATCTATGGTTCAAACTGTTTAATCATTTACTCTACTTGAAACCATTTAACTGTGTGTAAACAAAGGATTAATATTACATTGAATTATTAGTGTTAGATAACAATACTTAAAGCCATTTAACCGTGTTCAAATAATGTTGAATAGAATTACCAGTGTTAGATAGCAATACTTGAAAACATTTAACTGTAAGCAAATGAATAAGCTCTAGCTCATTTAAAAATTGTTACCAACAAACTATTCATTTACAAATCACACACACACACACACACACATATATATATATATATATAAAAACAGGATTAGGCATTAAATAACCTGCAAAATTTGATTAGCCATAAAACATAACCAACCAACCAACCAGACTTAGTGCAAAACATTATGTAAATTGTATGTTGAAACACACACTGATAATGTGTATAATACAATTTTTATTTTGACTGATTTTCATCCTTTGATCAAGGCATTGTGGTCAACTGGTACTGAATGCTCAAAGATCAGAGAAAGGTTATGGAATCTGTCTTTCTAAGAAAGTATTGGTCATTTTTATGTGAGAATGCCAAAGCAGGAAGAAAAGAGCATCTGGCATGCAGAGATGTAAAACAAGTTCAATAGAAATAAGAAGTCACTGAACTGTTTATGTTGAGTGATGAAAAGTGATTTCTGCACAATAATATCCAGAGAAAGTAAAATGTCAGTTTTGACATGAAAATGTTTTAACATAGATATGTAGAAAAATCTAAGGCTTTGTGACAAAATAGACTTATATTTTTAAAAGCGAAATTCATAGCTTTTAGCTGATTTCTGGTTAAACATATAAAAACTCAAGAAAATAATTGAACTGTTAATTCATACAAATTTAGTTCAATAGATTTTACAGTTTGTCAAATGCTTTATACATTGTCATTACTACCCCTGTCCTATCATAATTTTCTCATTTACTGTATGAAATTTATATAATAATGATAATCAGGGGACAGAGATAGTATTAATTTATAACTCTTATTGCTGTGAAAGCAGAAATGGCATAACAGTTATAAACTCAGAGACCCAAGTTCAAGTCTTAGATGAGTCCGTAAGAGTTTCTTTTCTTGTTAACAGCCTTGAAAAATGCATGAATGAATAAGTTGCAGGAGAGATTGACCACTTCAGCCTTGGTTTGACAACTGGTCAAGGAGAAAGAAAACTCTGAATTCAAACCAGCTGTAATTTGCATAAAATTTGACCTTGTGTTATATCCTGCTCATGGTGGAGGGGTTGAGTGAATACATAGATCCTTGAACTTTTTACATTCAGGGTTAATAAGTATCTTACCCTGTCCTATTTTTGGTTTCCTCTTCATTATCCCTTTGTAATATGTTTTTATTACATCCTTACTCTTCAATTTGTAACCCTTTGTCTAGCGAAGGCATGGGTAACCTTTTTTGAAAAGCAGGTTGCATAAGACATGTCTTATCATTGGGCAGGATGCATTACTAAAAATGTTCAAGATAATTTTTTGTTGAAGATACCTAAAACAATTTCATTTCAGAAGAACATACATCTAAGTATCTAATGTAATAACGCTTATGATTTATTGGTTATTGTTGTAGGAAATAGATACAGAGAACCAAGTTCAAATCCTGATTGTTCACATTTCACATAACGTTAATACTCTTGGAAAAGGTATGAATCCAACTATTCTCCCTCTAGCTATGGGTAAATCATAGGATAGACTAGGATCTTTAATATTTGTAAGGCAACCAGTCTAGGAGAAGGAAAAACTCTGAACTCAAATCTATTGAACTTCATTTAAAAAATTGACCTTGTGTTCCTTCTGCTCTAGTGGAGGGGTTTGGTAAATACATACATGTAAGTATCTACCTTAAAAATAGGAAAAAGGTTAATATTTTTCTTTTGGGTAAAAAGATATTTTCTTTAAAAATTAGAATCTTGGTATATTATCATCACTGATATCAATTACATTAACACACACTGAAGCTCATTGAAAATTGATTTATAATGGCTAATATTTCTCTTTTTCTACTGGTATACCCACAATGCAACAGGTATAAATAAGTAAGGGAGATTATTCCCGTTTGATACCAGCTTCCCAAAACCTTATTTAGCAAGAGAGAGAGAGTGTGTGTGTGAGTAAACAAGTGAGAACAAAACTAGACAAACAAAATTTCTTTAAATGTTATTTTCATCATGAAATCTGGAAGGCTGTTCAGAAGCTCTGCAGGCTGCAGCTTACCCATGACTGGTCTAGAACAGAAGTTTTAAACTATAGTCCGATAAACACAGGGAGTCTGCAATGTCAATGGCAGGGGTCTGCAGATGCTGTAAGGATGTCTTGAAGATTTAGATTATCTAACAGAACTGCAAAATCATATTTCTATGTAGTAGTACACACATATGAAAATTCAGTTTAAATAGCAACCACTCCTAAAATGTTGGCTTCACATGACTTCTGAATATCCATTATCTCAAAAAGAATTCAAAATACTGTTAGTTTTTGCAACAACATATTCATGCAAAACAGTATTTTCAGCAATTACCAATATGATGACCAAATACATCTAGATTTGTCATGCAAAGTGAATTGCATGTATCTTTGTCAAAAATATTACCAAGAATTAACAATTTGTACCAAGCAAGACAAGCACATCTCTCTCACTAAATATTATTATTCAATGCAAATGTTGGATATGATTTTGATGAATTACATGGGATTTGTTTTATTTAAATGAGGGGTCCACAAGATTCTGTTTTATTCATATAGGGGTTAACAATATTTCATTTTGGATATTAAATTGTCCTTAAATCCCATTTTTTCTTTTAGAATAATACAAGAGCTACAGACAGAGAAAATACAAAACAAAGCAGTGACAATTTAATAGGTTTCTGTCTTCTGTAATTATCCAACCATTTCTTTTTGTTGCTACTGCCTGCAAACTTAAGCCATTCTGATATCAAAACTTGAATAATTACACTATCAGATTCACAATCTTTTCTACCTGAAAAACAATAACAATTGAAGAAAACATAGAAGATGACTAAGTACATGTTTCTTCAAGAAATAAAGTACAATTAATAACATTGGAAATATTTCCAGATACCAAACTAAAAAAAAAAAATCGAAACATTTGTATTCTGCTTCATTATCAAGGTTTCTGTGCCTGAAGTGGTTAAATTGAAAAACAGTGAAAACAGGTCTAAAATGAGCCATTCTTGCACTTTGTAGATGTTGTTTAAAAAACATATAAACTCAGCACAGTTAGGAGGTGCCCATGGTGTAATGGTTATCGTCGTAGTAAATGGACACGGCGACACGAGTTCAAATCCTGGACGAGAAAATCAGTCAAAATAAAAATTGTATTATACACATTATCAGTGTGTGTTTCAACATACAATTTACATAATGTTTTGCACTAAGTCTGGTTGGTTGGTTATGTTTTATGGCTAATCAACTTTTGCAGGTTATTTAATGCCTAATCCTGTTTATATATATATATATATATATATATATATATATATATATATATATATGTGTGTGTGATTTGTAAATAAATAGTTTGTTGGTAACAATTTTTAAATGAGCTAGAGCATTTCACATAGCCCTAATACTCTAGGGAAAGGTATGAGCACAATTATTCTCCCTCCAGCTATGGGTAAATAGTAGGGCAGACTAGGTTCTTCAGCCTTGGTGAGGCCACTAGTCTAGGAGAAGGAAAACTCTGAATTCAAACCTGTTAAACTTTGCTTAAAAAATTGATCTTGTGTCATATCCTGCCTGAGTGGAGGGGTTGGTAAATATGATAAACTCAGCACAGTTGAACAACTTCTATAATAAATTGATGATGTCTAGATTGCTGTCTAGATGTGGTGCGCACAGTTAAAGAACATGTATAATAAAGTGTTATTATCAAGGGGAGTCAGTAGAAATCTGAAAAATAATTATGAAGAAGGTTTCAAGACTTTTTGAATAAAATGTTTTTGGCAAAACACAGAATTGCATAATGCAGCACCTTCCATGTTTACAAGACCTAACTCCATGCAACCTTTTCTTGTTTTTCATGGGTAAGATTGGAAGACATTAAAATAAATTTAACAGCACATGGAAAACCAATGGAAAACTTGATGGAATAAATTTGTTGAAAGCCAAAGAGACCATTTTGAAAAAAATTAATGTTTCAATCATTGTTCATATATGACTTGGTAAATACAGTTTCAGTCTGGGTAGTTTCTGAATGCATATCATATATAATATTATAATGTTTGAAAAATTAGGATGCTTAAAGAGAGAAGTATATCATTTACAGCTGGTAAAATAACATTGCAAATGGTGTTTCTAGCTTGAGAATAAGCACTCCCAGTTTACTTGATAGTTCAAGGGTAAAAACTTTTTTTTTCCAAAATAGTTTATGCTGAAAGCAAGTCAAAAGAGTTTGAAAACAAGCTCATTTATATTCTACTTAAAAAAACAACATAAAATTGTGCCCAAAAACATAAAACTAATAAAGCACAAAAGATGAATATTTGGTATGTGAGATGGAAGTTCATATCTCATCAAAAGAATACAATTTCCGATTTTGTTCTATTTGCTCTCGTCGTCAAAGAGTTTATTGATTCAAAATATGGTGAAAACAGAGGATACGAAAAGATTGATTTTAATGGCATGTCAACCTGTCTAGGTTTGCTTTATGCCAAAAGATTAGGAAACCTTATTTTATTGTACATTCATATTTACATTTTTCATGTAGTTGCTTCTTCAGAGGTTGTTGGTAAATGGTCCGATCAAATACAAAAATTTTTTTAAACAGATCCATAAATATGACCCTAATAGGTATTACCACTTGGCCAGTGTGGACCTGAGAAACAATAAAAATCATAAAATTAGAAATAATACAATAGTAATAGTGTATTAACTGAAAATATGATAAAAATCTACAGTAAGATAGATGGTTGGTTAGGCAGGTGGTTTTTATGGGTTATTTAATGTCAAAGTTTTTTGTCAAGCAATTATATGGTTTCAAGTCACTATTTCTATAAAATAATAATTTATTTGCACAGTTATATGGTTTCAGGTATTCCTAACTGATAAAAATAAACAACAGTTTATATGGTTTCAAGCATTCTCATCAAAGACTTAATTTGTGCTGGATATTGACTAGAAAGACCCCTTTGATATGCCACATAAGTTGTGTGGATGATATAACAGGATATGAACCTGTTTCCTAAAGTAAACAGAAGGCAAGTATTTCCTCAGCAGAAGTTGAGTGGGTGGCATACTAGACAGGAGGTGTATCCATGTGCAATGTGTAGGCAGGAGGTGTTACCAAAAGGATTGAGTGGGCATCCAGAAAATGATATAAACCAGGGAAGATTTTGACTTGGGAGAGAATGAAGAAGACCAAAAGAAGAGCTACTAGACATTATGCCACTCTGGATGCTGGTCTTGAATCAGACTGCCCAGGTTGAGAAAAGCCTGAGCAATACAAGACTCACAAAAGTAGAGAAGTGAGGAGAAACTGAGATGATTCAATGCCTTGAGGTGGCACTGTACCAGTCTCATGAAACCAGAGCGAAGTGGTTCACTGAAGATTTGTATCTTGCTCTGTGCATACATCTCAACCATCTTTGACTCTCTCCTTCACTCTGGCATTTCGTACATTTTGAGTAATAAAAGGAAAAGAAGTAGATAATATCTTATACATCAGCATTGCCGTCTTCCTTTGTGATACATTTGCATATATCGATATGGTTTCAAGTATTTTTATCTAATACTAATAACTTGTAAATAATGACATAGCTGAAATATTTCCAGTAATGTTATGGTTTCAAGTAAATAATAATAACCCTTTATAAATAATCATAGCTTCAAGAAACTATTGTTAATACAAATATATACACATATATTATTTCAAATATTCCTAATCTTTTTCCAATAGATTTAGTTGACCCATAGATAGGACCCAAACAAGTATTACCACTCCAGATTAGTGTGGACCTGAGAGTAATAGCAACAGAGGTGACTCACCACTCTTGATAGCTCCAAAAATGGAACCTCACTATTAAATGCAGTTAAATGTAAGATACAGTTTGCATATTCTTAGTCCTACAGATGGGGTTGGGTTTTAACAGGAAAACATTATATATGAGACATAACATTGCAATAAAGATGGTTAATAAAAAAAGAAAAGAAAGCATTGGCATATTATTCATGAATGAATAAATACATCCTCTGAACATTTTGCTTTTTCCAATTTTATATTTACATACCATCGGATTTTTTTACATTTTTATATATATATATATATATATAAAAACAAAAACAGGCATATATATACATACACAAACACACATAAATATATATATATATGTGTGTGTGTGTGTGTGTGTGTGTGTGTGTGTGTGTGTGTGTGTGTGTGTGAATGTGTGTGTATGTAACCAGAGGATATAATGATTAAAATACTGTGAAAACAGAAAGGAAATATGTTTAAAAAAATCACTATGTAACTTGCTTGGTTTCTTTATTCAGTGACATATCAACTTTTGTGGATTATTCAATGCCAAATCCAACCTTGTAGAAGAACAGTTGTAAAGATAATTGGGTTTATATCTTTCCCCAAAGTATATCTAATAGTGTAACTTACTACAATGTCATGGGGACTCCCTCAATACATAACTGGAATCTGACCACCAGATGCAGTTTAGTGTGATACCCAAAACAACCTAACCCCACTGTATGGGATACAGTTGGCATATTTTTAGCCTGCTGACAGTAATAGGATTGTTGGGAAGAAAACGTAATTGTCTCCGTTTCTTCTGATTCATGGGCGGAGCTTCTGACAATCACATGACCAACAGTCATGTAACAGTTTGAGAAGCGAGTTCTCTCTCTCTTTCTGACCAAGAATGTCCTACTGATAGGATGTCTACTTCAGCCTCTGCTGTGTGAGAAGCACATGTGTACTAATCACCTTACGAGAACTTGCACTACATCAGACCTACGTAAGTGTATCTTCTGCCACTCATCAACTTGTTCTTAGAGCAACTATTGCACTTTTATTTAGTATGGTTTGGGACAATTATTATTGTGTACCATATATGTATATATCAAATGTTTGCAGTTTAACTTCACGTGTCCTGTAGTCTTTCCTTGCTGAACTATTCAGTGTTAGACTATCATCAAGATAGTCTAATGCATTATAAGAAAATGTAATTGGAAGTTCAAGCCACTATCATACACCACATAAAATTCTTATAGGATAAAGTAAAATGACCAATAGAATCAT
Source organism: Sepioteuthis lessoniana (assembly GCA_963585895.1). Lineage (NCBI taxonomy): Eukaryota > Metazoa > Mollusca > Cephalopoda > Myopsida > Loliginidae > Sepioteuthis > Sepioteuthis lessoniana. The sequence goes on along the minus strand of OY757913.1, from coordinate 60,220,723 downwards.
AATGGTGAAAAATGTGTTGACACAGTATTTAGCAATAAAAAGCAACAATTATAAGCAAATCAAGTAATAAATAGTGATAATGTGCTGATTGAAAAGAAAAGAAATTATCTAACACATTGTTTTCTTTTGGTTTGATTTCTGATTAAAATCAGTTATTTTGATAATTTACAGGTAATTTTCTTGAATTTTGTTAGAATAAAGCAATCATAAAATTATTTTTAGAATAACCCTAGCATTTCAAACGTACCTCTACTTATAATAATCAAGTAATTGATGATGGAAGATAACCCAGCAGGTGAACTTTCCTCAAGTCCATCCCTCCCAAGATGGTATATTTATCAATTCAGTCATGGTAACCATCAGAGATAAATCACTACAAGCTTGTTTTATTGACAACAATGTATACAATTAATGGCTATTATGTTTTTTGCAGTAAGATCATAAAATGTGTTAAATAATTTTTAGTATGAATTATATAATAGTTTGGTTTTGTTAGTAATGCTAGCCTTAAATTTGAACCTCTGACAATTTTTTCTCTTGGTTAACAGTACATTTCTGTTGTAAAATCATTAGCAACACATTAATACTATATGTGTGCAGTATCACTATTTTATCCGTGAAACTTGCATTAATTTCTGACCAAGGACAATCTCTTTCTTCCTTATTTGCAATGCATTTCTACAGTAAAACAATTATCAAAGAATCTATTTCTGAAGTCATCTAGTCAGTAAGTTTAGTATAGATATCAACACAATATAAAAGTGTTGAGAAAGCTTATCTGGTTTCCAAGAAGTTGTGGGTTTAGTCTTTGGGTAATTTAGTACAAAAATATAGATAGGTTCAGAAGATCTAAAATTCAACCTTTGTGGGTTATTTAATGAAATTTCATCTTTGTAGAACAGTAGTGGTACTATCTAACCCATAGCTGGAGTGGGTAAGGGGGTTAACATCTTTCCCGAGGGTATTAGTGCAAAAGTAAATTGTAGTGTGACTTGAGTTTGAACTCACTCATTATGATGTCACAGCCCGCCACATTGCCTCGGAAAACCAATACTGAAGGCTAAAGCATACAATAGATGAAACACTATGTTAAAGACAACAAGTAAGAGAAAACTGGTCTAAAAGAATCAATGTAACCATAAGCAGATGCCAAATTTCTCTCTAGAAGAATCCTAATTTTTCTAACATCACAATATTATATAGGATGTGCATTAAGAAAGTATCCAGATTTAAACAAATTTACTGAGACAGATATGAACAAAGAATAAAACATTAACTTTCTTCAAAATAGTCTCTTCATTTAAAAAACATATTCCACTGAATTTTTCATTTGGTGAAGCATCTTTGAAATGTTTATTTTGACAAAGTTTGAAATTATGCTGTTACATTTAATGTCAGGTCTTAGAAGTTGCACAAAACAAGGTCTGATGAATATGGAAGGAGCTGTACTTTGGCAATTTTGTGTTTTGTCAAAAGCATTTAATGCGAAAAGTATTGAAACTTGCTTCGTAATTATTTTTCAAACTGGCACTAACTCTTATAGACATCATCACTTTATTATCTATGATGCTCAGGTGTGCACACATCTAAAAAGTAATCTAGATGTGTAGACAGCATCACTTTATTATATATATTGCTCATTAGTGAACACATCATTTAAATTTTAAAAATCTTCATATTTTTTTATGACACTTTGTAGTTGAAATAAAATCTGCTATAACAAGAACTTTTTAAGCTTAAATATTTTTACAAACTAATTTTGACTGACTAAAAATTCAGAAGAAAAATTTCTCTCAATTTATTCGAAAAATAAAAAAAAATTATGCCAATCTTCTTAAAAAGAATATTAAAAGTTTATAAAAGTGCTTCAAAAACATTTCTCTTTTCAAAGTAACATTAAGAAAATCAAATGTTAAATATTTTCTTCAGATAAATTTATTAATTTAGTTCTGTTAAATATTCCTTGTCCAAATTGTGTTTGGCTTCCAATTCCAGTGCAAATGAATTCAAATTAAAAAAAAATTATAGCAGTAAAGATTTTGCTAGGGTTATTTTCCAAAGTGTTAAAGTGTTTTTCATCACCCTTAGCATATTTAATTGGTTATTTATTCAAACATTACGAAAAGTCATTTAGAAAATATCTCTCTGAATTTGAGGAAAATTAATTTTAAAATCTTTCAACTTGATATGTCATGATTTTCAAAAAGAAATCTTTTTATTTCCAAATTTTAAAATCTCATGCATAAAAATCTAAAGCAACATTATCTTCATTCTATTATATTCTTGATAACTTTATGACAAGATAGACATTCTTTTAGGGTGGAAGATTTTTCTTGGAGAATCAATAAAAACTAACCTTGTGTAACATATTAGGTGTGTGTTATAATATATGAAGGTCATTTTATGAATAATGGGAATTTTTTTTTTTAAAGTAAAATAATATTTTTCTGGAAATGTTAATTCTTCATTGTATGGAATCGGTTTATAGCAAAAATATTTCTTTAGAGGCTATTCAAAAGCATAGAGAATCAAACAGAGTGTTCGAAACTTAAACAGGTTTGTCATCAAATTTGATGATAGCTGAGAAGTGCAAACCATGTGAAAATTATAGAAGAATGTGATGTGGTTGGTTGTATTTTATGGCATGTCAAACCTTGTAGGTTATTTAATGCCAAATCCTGTTCATATGCATATATTGAATATGACTTGTAAACATGTAGCTTACAGGTAACAATTTTTAAATGAGCTGGAGCTCATTTGTTTGCACACAGTTAAATGATTCCAAGCATTGTTATTCAACACAAATAATTCTATTTACATTATTCATATATCTATACACAGTTACATGGTTTTAAGTACAGAAAATGATTGAATATTTCTATTTGATCTATTGATGGAACTCTAACAGATACTACCACTCTAGGTCAGAGTGGACCTGGGAATAATGCTAATGAAAAGGTACTCCACATTCCCCAGAGCTATATAACTGGAGTCTCAACTTCAGATGGTTTAGTGTCATATCAGGACACTCATTGGGTGGAGGTATTCTGAGCCCTCTGCAGAGGTGCAGTTGCTGTATTTAACAACACCAGCTGACAGGGTGGAATGTGTATGGAGAAGCATGTTTTGATTTGGCTTGGTAGTGTTTTATGGCATATCAACCCTTGCATGCTATTTAATGCCAAACCCTATATATATATATATATATATATATATATATATATATATATATATACACACAATTTGTAAATGAATAATTTGCAGGTAACATTATTTTAAAATGAGCCAGAAGTCATTTGTTTTCACACAGTTAAATAGTTTCAAGTATTGGTATCTAGCACTAATAATACTATTTAATTTAGTTGTTCCCTTACACAAAAAAATGGTTTCAAGTATTACTATCTAACACTAATAATTCTATTTCAGTACAAAGAATTTGCATGCAGTTGTATGATGTCATGATAATAATGATCTTTTAACTTTTTGATAGTGAATTAATTTCTAAATTTTTACTAGCTTTGATACAATTTAAATCTACAATTAAAACAAGTGTATATCTGTTTGGCTGAAATTTCTTGATAAGGTTAAACAGCTTCTGTTCAATCACAAAAAGAGAGAGAAAAGAAAATGAATCTTTTAAAAGCAAAATGATCAACAGAACTGCTAGTCTTGAAACTCATATTAATAAAAAAAAAAACAAAAAAAAACGTTTGAGGATTAATGAAATGTTATCATGTTTTCCCTGATATTTTGGTCAAATAATTGAAAACAAATGCCAAACAAATTAATTTTAACGTTTTAATCATCCCGATTTATCAAAGGTCACCTGAGCTGTGGTTGAACAATGATTATTTACCATCTTCATTCATCTCATAGAAATAATATGAGATAAACTGTGGCTGAGAGAGGGCCATCCAACTATACTGGCAGGCAGAAGTCATTTTATCTTGGCAGGGTCAGTGTAAAATTATTGAGATATTGGCAGAAAAAGGTGAGTGCAAATAGCATGGCAAAAGCAATCAAATAACTGAGTCTAAATCCTGTAATTCCCCACCACCAACCAATAGGCCAATAGTAAGAAATAACCAATCAAAACTTCAATATTGGCATTCAGAGATGATTGAGAATTTTCCAAACAGTAAGGAACTTTATGGGAAATAAAATACAGAAAAAAAAAGAAGAAAAATTGGGGAAAGAAAAGAGAAAGAAAGCAGAAATTAAGGGATGAAACTGAAAAGGTATATTGGATGAAAATCAGATGGAATCAAGGCTTGGAAAGTTAGAAAAAGAAGTTAAGAGTATGAGGAGAAGAGAAGGTAGTTGAAATGAAGGAAAGAAAAAAAAAAAGGGAAGAGTAAAGAGCTGTTGCTAGCCTTATGACAAAAATTGTTTTGTATTTTTCACTATTGTCAGAGGTGGGTATTTGAGAACAATTAAAAGCTAAGATTTTTCAAATGCTGACTTTTTAGACAACTCTTTAACCAGAAGAATATGTTATACAAATCCTTATCTCTTGATCTTCTTATATTTTGGCCTTTGGCCATGCTAAGGTATAGCAACTGCTTAACATCTTGCAGATTCTTTTAAAGAGTGTAACGGTACAGGTACATCATATCAGTAATGCAGTTTCAGTAGCAAGTAGGTTTTTATGGGGGAGAGTAGATAGCCCCACACTTATCTGGTTTTGAATTAAGAGTTTTTCCTTTTCCTATACCTTACCAAGGCAAAAGAGCTCAGTCTGCCCTACAACAGAATCAAGTTATTAAATTCTTATCATTGTCTTAATGAGAAGAACTTTTATTAAAGTTTGTTTGATAGGATTTGATGTCTTTTGCACTTTCAGTCATCAATGAAGTTACTGTTTTATTAATTCTTTTTATGATGGATATCTTTATTATTGATACAACAGTGTTATTACATAGTTATCATCATCATCATCATAAAAGCTATTATCAGTTTCATCATCATGTTCCAATGATTTGTGTGCGCACAGTTAAGTAGTTTTAAGAATTGCTATTTATTGTTTGCACACAGTTGAATGGTTTTAATTTTTGCTATCTAACACTAATAATTTTAATTAATATTAATCATTCATTCGTTTGTGAAATGATTTCAAGTATTGTTATCAATAAATTGGAAAATTAAGAGAAATATACAAGAAATAGTGAGTGAAGAGAGAAAGGATAAAATAACATCAAAGTGTGAGAGGGAGGAGAGGAAATAAAAAAAATCAAATCAAGGTAGGAAAAAAAAAGACAAAAAGATAGAGAAATTGAATAAGAAAATAGTTGAGGGTTCATTTTCTGAGCAAGTTGATATTCCTGACAGAAAACAGTAAAAGACCACAGGAATTTTATTGGTGACAAAATAAGAACTCTTCTGAGAGAGGTTAGATCAAGTTTGCAGATTAAAGCCTCTATTTGTTCTTTAAACGTGCTTACGGTACCAAAGTTTGTTCAAGTTTGTTGAAAGGTATCCAAAATAAAAGTCAGTGGGAATGTAATGTCCTCTAATAGGAGGATAGAGTGGCAGTGATATGAAAAGAGCCATTTTTAAAGTGGGATACGGAATACTTCCTTTGAAGAAGAATTCCTGTCTTCTGTGTAATGAAGTCAAATAGAGATCAAATGCCCAGTTTTGCTGTTCAATCACTGTTTAATCATGTAAATAGTTAAGTACAAAGAAAAGGTTCGGCTTTGAACTCGGATGGATATGGCAATCGTTAGGTAAGCATTTAATAGTTAAATTGATTAGCTGAGTTGAAACTACAAAAAGGTCTTAAAGTCAATTTGAAATGTTTATAGTATTGATTAGGATGTGGAGTTTTCATATGATGCAAAGAGGTTGTTTATCTGAATAGCAATCATGATTTACATTTTACATGATTTACATTTTAAATTTATCATATGGGATCACTGTGCAGCCTTGATTTAACTTGGCAAACAAAGATCCTACTGCAGATATGTGAACAGATACTATCTCTAGTACTGACTCAGATGGTAGCAAGGGTATCTTACATGGTCAATGTACTTAGTCAACCTGTCTACCATGAGCAGGATGCAACACAAAATCAATTTTTAAGCTGAGTAAAGCTGTTTTGGATTCAAAAGTCTTCCTTCTCCTAGATTGGTTGCTTAACCAAAGCTAAAAAACAGTTTACCCTACTAGTTACCTTTATCTAGGGTAAGAACAGATAGATTCATACCTTCCTTAATGGCATTAGCATGAAGTGAATTCAAAAAGCTTCATCTACAATTTGAACTTGGGATGTTAATTACATTTCCTACGATAAACGTTATGTTAAGCACATCTGGTATGGTGTAAGGGTTAGCAAGCAAGGCTAACAGATCATTGGTAGTGAGTTTAATTCTAAGTACCCTATACTTCTGGTCTTGAACCAAACTAACGTTACTAAATCACTATTTGGTTAGTAGAAATGCAACTGAGAGTTCTTATGCACTATGTGACTGTCATATTTAAAATGATGATGCAGGTAGATAAGTAAATACTTTTGTAGGATTTTCTGGCAAAACATTGCATCACTTAGGTCAGTAACCCCAACTCCCAGTTCAGATTTGACTCTCTAAGACTTCTGGCTATCACAACAGCACTTGCTGAGTGTCAGTATCTCACCTACATGATAATTAAAGCAATAGTTGCAAATTATTTATGTTAGGAAGGAATATGTGAAACCACATAACTATGCAAACAGATGATTATAATTATTCGATAGGAATAGTTACTTTAAACCTTACAATTGTATTTGAATTATCAACATTAGAGAGGAATACTTGATACCAAGAATAATTGTAAATAAATTATTAGTATTAGATATGAATACTTGGAACCCTTCAAGTGTGTGCAAACAAATAATTATATGCAAATAAAAGCAATGCAATGAAACAATGAAAGTTTAGTTTTGATTTCAATCAAATATTTAAAAATGAATCAAATTCCATCATTATATAATCTTTGAATTGATATGCCATTAAACAATCAAACCAAACCTGTTCACCATTATTGGAATCTTCAGCAGGTGGTTTCCCTAATATAAGTTCTACTATTCACCAAGCACTTTTGACTGCACTATTCAAACTTAGATCTATATAAGCTCTATCACTGATATTGAGGGGGTATCCCCATGGTGTTATGGTTAAAGCACTGGACTGTGGAATCATAGTATGCCAGTTCGAACTCCAGTCCTGCTATTACGTTCACTTTTGGACAAATATCCTTGGGAAAGGTATGGACCCTTTATCCTCCTATCTATGGGTAAAATAGTACCACTTCTGTCCTTCTAAAATAGATGGATTTGGCTTTAAATAACCTAAGAAGGTTGATATGGCATTAAAATAACAAACTAAACACTTATATTGAGTTCTTTTATTTATAATCAAGCAAAATATATATATATATATATATATATACACATACATACACGTGTGTGTATGTAACCAAAACAAACTTGCTTATCCACAATAAGCATTCAAGATTGAGCTTAACTGTTTAAATAAGTCACCCATACCACTTGAAGATTTGTACCTGTAAAATGGTCAGCAGAGTTTAGACAGAAATATATTAGGGCATTCTATAATGTCTGAAATTAGGTAAGAAAAAAACATTAATGTCTCATTTACTAAAAGCTGCTTTTGGAGAATATCAAGCTCAATATTGAGTCACATCCTCTTTGCAAAATATCTATCATAACTGAATACCAATAGATAAGAAGTAATCTCTAATATTAACATTTTATAGTTATTTCTCTTGAGAATGGGCATGAATTCATCATCAAGTCATGCTGATAGCATGGATTCCCTTTACTCTATCTTGCCATCAGTCCCTTGAAGCCATAGATTTGCTGGGTCTTCTTGATGACATTCAGTGTTTTTACCAGGCTGGTGTACGTAAACCTTTGCTTTTCAGCTAACACCACTGCATCCATGTGTCCAAGTCAACAGAAAAATGTCTTTTATGATTTAATTCCTGCTTATCCAGCAAGTCCTGTTCATCTTATTTGGATGGTTTGTGAGATGGGAGGTAAACAGGTGTACAGTAATTGTTTTGTGGGGTGTTGCTTCCAGGACTTGCTTGAAATAATATGCAACATTATTGTGTAGTTGCCAACTAGCTTTTTCTCCAAGAGTCCATGAGGTGCAACTGAATCATAGTACTGACTTGGCCACGGCTTGGAAGAATTCCCATTTTACTTTATCAGAGAGATGAGATTTTCAGATGATCAATACCCTACACTTTCAAGTTGCTAATTAGATTGGAATTTGATTTTTCTCTAAGTTAAAGCATTTTAGCATTATTTGATGAACAAAAATATAGTTTGGTATTTCTATTGTATCCTAGTAAAATAATCAAATATTTAAGTGTGATAAAAAGCATAAAGACTGAAGTTTTAATTTTTTTAAATTTTAAAATTTAAATGAAAATGTGCAGAGTTGAGCAACTTATATAATAAAGTGATGATATCTAGATGTTTAAAATGCTGTCTAGATAGCTAAGTGCCAATTAAAAAAAAAAAAAATTGTTAAACTAATCTCATTACTTTTTTTTAGATTGGAAATTGATTTTTCTGTAAGTTAAAGCATTTTAACATTATTCAATGAACAAAAATATGGTGTGGCATTTCTACTGTATTCTAGTAAAATAATAGGATATTTAGGTGTGATAAAAAGTATAAAGATTGAAGTTTAGATTTTTTTTTAATTTATGAATTTAAATGAAAATGTATACAATTGAACAACTTATATGATAAAGTGATGATGTCTAGATGTTTAAACTGCTGTTTAGATGCCAATTAAAAAAAATTGTTAAACTAATCTCATTACATTTTTTTAACAGTTTTTGGTGAAACACAAGATTGTCCTCTATATTTATCAGATCTAGCTCCATGTGAGTTTTTCATATTTTCTAAACTGAAAAAAAAATTCATTTCACAAGGTAAGATTTGGAGATATGGAAGACATTAACATAGCCCAGTTTCATGCCAGACCAAAAAGGAATTTTTGACTAAAGAAAATATCTCTGCACTGAATGGTAAAGAGATAATTTCAAAGAAAATTAACATTTTATTTATTGTTTATTTCTGTTTTGGTAAATACAGCTTCAGACTCTTCTTTAACATACCTCCTATACAAATACAGTCCTATCAAATATGAATTTTTAAACAGATCTATTTGACCAATAGATAAAACCCTAAGAGGGAATACTATTGTGTCAGAATGCAACTGGGAGTAAAGGCAATGAAGGAGTACTCTACACTCACCAGATTTACAGAGTCACACCATGAGATAGTTTAGTACTATACTCAAGACACCTCTTTTAGGGGGAAAAGGTATTAATCCTCTGCAGGAGATGTAGTCAGCATATTCTAGTCTCCACTGACAGAATGAGCTAAGATTTGAGGATGTGTAGTTTGGTTTTATGGCATATCAACCATTGTAGGTTATTTAACGCCAAATCCATTTTTATACATATAAACAGTTATATTTCAAACAATTCAGTTTAGTATAAGTATAGTTTTTGGTTACACTCAGTTAAATGTCAAAAAAGTTCTATTTCAAATAATTCAATTTAGTAGACAAAAACAGTTCCATTTCAAACGATTCAGTTTAGCATAGATATGCAGTCAAAACAATTCTATTTCGACTAATACAGTTTAGTTCTATTTGACCCATAGAGAAGACCCTATAAGGTGTTACCACTCCGGGCCAGTGGACCTGGGAGCTATGGCAATGAAGGGGTACTCTGCATTCCCCAAGGCTCCAGCATTACTGGAACTGCACCATCAAATTGTTTAATGTCATATCCAAGACACTCATTGGGGGGAGGGATGTCTTTCCCCTCAGCTGAGAATTAGGCAAGAGGATGTGTAAAGATGCTAAAAGAAATATAGAAGTGCAGCTGCACACCATATTAAAAGATAAATTCTAGAAGACCAATGAAAAACTCACTGGAAAACGTATGCTGAATGCCAAAAAGACTGTTCTGAAGAAAAATAATGTTTCAATCATTCTTTGTTTTTGTCTTGGTAAATATAGCTTCAGACTTGATACTTTAACAGACCTCATTTATATAACAAAACCCAAGATCATTTAATGTTATTTATATATATTCGAATGACCTCTTACAGTTAAATGTCAAGTGGGTAGTTCTCAACTCTTCATGTCTTTTAAGAACTAGTTTATCAAGATGATTCTGTAAAATGTGGAAGAGATGGTAATTGGATAGAGCAAGATCAAGAGAATAAGGAAGGTATAGAATTTTCTTTCAAGAAAAGTTACCGTCTTTTTAGATGTTGCCTTTTGTTGGATGAAACCATGAATTTATTATCTTGATGGAACACCATACCTTTACAAATGATCAATCTCTCTTTTCCATCAAAGCAGTGTTCAAAATGCTGCAACTACTGATTATAGATGTCTGCTGTAATGGTCACAATGACTGGTAGCAACTCAAAGTAGAAGACACCAACACAATCCGAAAAGGAACTTTTCAAAACTTTCCTTACATAAAAGTCCATTTTGGATTGTGTACTTGAGTCTACTTGCCTTAGCTAAATGATTGCCTGCATTGGTTTATATTCTTGTAAAATAATCATTTTTTAAAAATATCACAGATATAATAGAATTGCGATATGTATAATGTGTGTGTAGACAGAGCAGATTGTTCATATCATATTTGCAAATTTATTATAAAAACAAAAAAAGAAATATTTGCTCAAATTATTCCTTCTTGATATTGATATATTTATTTCATCTTAGCTCAAAGTTATCATCTCTCTTTCAAAAGAATTCTTCATTTAAAGAACTGATTTCTTCAAACTGATTCTAATTGGCCAGTAAGTGAAGTAGTTGAAGTTAGGCAAATAAAGAAAATAGCAATCTGTAGGTAAGAAGTCTTGGGAATAGTCAAAGAGCAAATAAAGCACACGTTTAACTCTTTCTCCTCCTAAAACTAGGCGCTTTCTGTGTTTTGTGTTGAAATTGATCATGGTATTTGTCTTTCAAAAAAAATGTTTGTCTCTGAGTCGGGGGGTCGCTAATACTAGTTCGCCGTTTTACAGGCAGAGTATCTTAACTTTCAACTTTGCTTCTTATCCGTCCGGTCCGTTCTTTCTCTCTTCTTCTCTCCAATTAATCACTTACTCTCTCATGTTCATTCTCGTCTTTATCTCCGAGCCTACTTTTATGCAACAAAAATTTGCATACGATGTAGGCCTCGTCTCTACATATTCCGGTCACTAACATTCTTGATTTTTGCCGACATCGAATTTAAGATAAGTCTTCTTATTTCTCTGCTCTACACGCCAAACAAAGTCTTGCCCTCTTTCTGCTGGAATCTCCATTTGACTCTCTTTTACTGTCACATATTTCATAATGCTTTAGATATCGTTTGGTCACTTTGAAGGAAGCTATGATATACGAAGTCATATTATACAAAACACTTATAGAAAAAATAATAGTGTTTTAGATCTTGATATTTATAATTAACCTACTAACATTATTCAAGTGTTTTTTTTTTTTCTTTGAAGATGAAGGAATGAAGTTTTTGAGTATTTTAAAACCAAGAACACCATAATTAATACTAGAAAACCTGTGAACTCAGGTTCCCATTGCAATAGCAGTTCATGATGATTATTTTATTTAGGAAGGATTCAAATCAGAATTTCATAGTTATCTCCATCATTATACTGAGGATTTGAATGATTAAAAATTCAGCACAACTTCAGACCCATATACAAGTAGCATTCAATTGCAAATTGGACAGGAAATTGCTTTATTCTCTAATTTAGAATATTTTAAGTGTATACCTCTTGATAATTCAGCATATGACCATTAGGAATACAGGGACAAATGTTAAATCAGCACAATTTAAAGGCGAAAATACAGACATTATTTAACCAACCACCCTTGGTGTTGGTATATGACCCAAAGTCAGTTTAAAGTTGAATGACCAGCAGGAAGTATGCCTCTTTGGAGGAGAGTGGAAAAAATTGCTCAGTTTTCTCAACATTCCCTTTCAGGGGCACTTCAGGCCCTTAGAAATCAACCCAGCTCTTTTTTTTTTTTAAATGAGGCAGATGCTGCCAAGACAAATGGCCCTCTGTAAATAAGCTGAGTAATTTATAGACTACTTAGTATGAATACCAAGTGGCCATCAACATTTCCACTGAATTGGGATGGAAATACTGATATTATTCAACCAATGTGACACAAGGTCACTGAAGAAAGAATCAGTTACTGATGTAATGTTTTAGTTATGACCATCATAAAGAGCTATCAAATTTTTTGCATCATATTTTTACCATGGCTGTTGACTGTAATTAGTAGGTAATGTTGCTAAAAGAGACCCTCATAGCTTAATAGTTATTGTCATAGAAAATGGACTTGGCGACCCAAGTTCAAATTTGAGACAAGGTTAAAGGTAAGACTATTCTCCCTCCAACTATGGGTAAATAGTAGAGTAGACAGGGCTCATTAACCTTGGCATGACAACTCATCTAGGAGAAGGAAAACTGAATTCAAACCAGTTGTACTTCACTCAGAAATTGAACTTGTCACATCCTGCTTGTAGCAGAGGAGTTGGCTAAATACGTACATGACACTGTTAGAAAAGTGGCCGATATTATGGCATGTCTACTTTTTATTCACTTTTGGTTACAAATAGCTAGGAGTCTTGGTTTCACCTTGGTATTAACTCTCTTCACAGAGGGCAGATAACTGAATATTTTCCCAACACAAGTTTTGGTTGATATTTCAGTATCAGAGACTTTTTAGTTTTTCAACACAAGTGATAATATAGTTTAATTTTGTATCATTGTACATGATTAATACAGTTCTCTATAAATTTGACTTCTTGTTTCTCTCTCAAATATAGACTTGCTATGAAACCTTCTGTAGGCCAAAATTATGTAAAACAAATTGATTACCATAACTTTATATACCTACCAAGCACATTTGTGTTGGGTGGTGTAAAATTGAATCAGATCATCTCCAGGACATCTTCCTCCCATGCAGAACCAGTTCCATCATCTAAAAGGGTTTACTGTCTAGTGTTTGAGGCACCCCAAGAACAAAATGCTGATATAGCTGAGCTTTTTTTGGCGCCATCTCATAGGAGTTTTACTTCTTGCAGGAAGCCCCTGTTAAACTGACCTAACATCATGTTCTAGCACTATTAGTGATGTTGGCATTTTTTTTTCGAGTCTGTCTTGACTACTCAAAATAGCCTTAATATCTATTTTCATGACAGCTTGCTGCAATGAGTACAGAAATGCATAACTTTTAATTTGCAGATATGATTTAGTGGCATATCAGCAGGATGTTTTTAGTGTCTACAAAGAACTGCATAATTGAGAAATGTGTGTGGTTAAACAGTCAAGTATACTGCCACATTTAGAGCTTTCCACATCTGTCATAGTAGACTAAAGAACTCGACTTGCAACAATAAGGAAGACAGATATAAAAGAAAGTTATTTTGGAGGGCCTGGAAATGCTCAAAAATTTTTTTTGCCATATGAATTAATGGTAACTGTTTCTTAACTATATAATATTTTGGTTTGATTTGGTTTCTTTGTTTAATGGAATATCAGCCTTCTTGGATTATTTAATGCCAAAGCCACCCTTGTAGAAGAACAGCAATGATACTATTTAACTTATAGCTGGTGGGATAAAGAGGGTTCATATCTTACCCAAGGGTATTAGTCTAAAAGGGAACATAACAGAGTGACTGGAATTTGAACTTGCATACTATGTGTTGTAACCTAAGAAAAGGTTACTGAATAAGAAATAGCCAAAAGGAGGTTGTAAATGGAATGGAAATCTTTGTAACATCATATTTACCCAACCCCTCCACTCGGGCAGGATATGACACAAGGTCAATTTTTAAGCGGAGTTTAACAGGTTTCAATTCAGAGTTTTCCTTCTCCTAAACTAGTTGCCTCACCAAGGCCGAAGAACCTAGTCTGCCCTACTATTTACCCATAGCTGGAGGGAGAATAATTGGATTCATACCTTTCCCAAGGGTAAATCTTTATAACATTGATAAAATACAATATGCACCAACAGTATGAAGAAGATACCCACTGCTAGTGGTGACTACTTAGTCAGCAAATTACCTACCCTTACTATAGTGTCCAATGTATTTATGAGGACTGGGACATACCCATTACTATTCACTTGTAGAGTATATAACACCAAGATATCATTTGATTGATGGCTGACTTCATGGCTGCAGTCCAGCACTTTAGTCATTATTTCTTAGAGACTCCTTCCACTCCCATATTTTGGATTGCAGTAAAGTACTAAAGTAGGTTGGTTGGTTGGTTTTACAGCATGTCAATATTTTTTGGCTTATTTAAGTTTGAAGCCAGTCTTTTTTTTTTGTTTAACAGATACACGGTTTAAAGTAACTAATGATAATCATTTATAAACAATTATCCCTTCAGATAATTATTCTTGATAAAAAAATAATTTAGACACAATTATATAGTATGTAGTAACTATTTCTATGTCATAATAATCATTTGCTTGCATGTAGTTATATGGTTTTGTATATTCCTATCTAATAAAAATAATTTGCACAGTTATATATGGTTTCAAGTATATCTAATAATTTGTACATATTTATATATTTTCAAATAACTAATGATAGCCTTTGTAAACAATTATAGCTTCAAGTAACATTCTTAATACAAATAATTTACATTCAGCTATATGGCTTCAAGTATTCTTGACCGGACATTGGCATAATAGTTAGAGTGTTTGCCAGAAGTCTGGGAGACCTGGGTTCAATCCAAAGTCGAGTCATACCAAAGACTCAAAAAATGGTACTTGATGCCTCCTTGCTTAACACTCAGCATTATAAGGTACAGATCAAGGGTAAAGTGGAGCAATCCAGGGAAAGGAGTAGCGCCCTACCCAACATCTTGGTCTGGTAGCTATTGAAAAGGGAGACTTGGGGTTACCCTCGACTATGGTTACCAACTTACTTATTCTTACTTAACCCTGATAATCATCAAAAAGATCTATTTGGCCTATTTATGAGTTTTGTATAGTTTCTTTGTTTAATGGTATAGCAAACCCCATGGGTTATTTAATGCCAAATCAATCCTTGTAGAAGAGCAGCAGTGATACAATTTAAGCTATAGCTGAGGGGATAAGGAGGTTCATAACTTTCCCAAGAGTTTTAGTCTGAGAAGGAATGTAATGACAGGAGTTCAAACTAAAATGTCATAGTCCAGCATGCTAGCTATGGGGACTCCGCTCGTTATAGATGGGACTCTAACAGGTACTACCAGTTTAAGTCAGTAAGGACTTAGGAGTAATGGCAATGAAGGGGTGATTCTACACTCTACAGAGCTCCCGGACTGGAGCCTCACAATCAGATGAAGTTTAGTTTCATACCCAAGACACCTCCTTTTTGTGGATGTTTTACTCCTCTGTAGGGGAAACAATCAGCATATGATTACATTGGCATTAAGGTGGAGCACTGAAGTTGATCTTCAGTAAAAGTGAAGTCGTATAAAGCATACTTTAAAATAGTGAATATCCTGCACAGGCAAGAGTTATTTTTATCATTGTAAAGATAAAGCCTCCAAGGCAATTATTGTTATGTTCTTGAGATTGATAGGTTGATTTTAATGGCATATCAACCCATCTAATATTATTTTAAGCCTAGAGGTTTGAAAATTAAATGAATTTTACATTAACATTATTGGTGCAGCTGTTTTCTTAAGAGTTTTTTGCACACAGTAATATGATATCAAATATTCCTATCTAGTACAAATAATTCATACACAGTTATATAGTTTCAAGTATTCCTTTCAATTACTAATAATTATATGGTTTCAAGTCATTATTTCTACTTAATAGTCATTTGTTTGCACACAATTGTATGGTGTCATCATCAACATCATGTCGTGCTGCCAACACAGATATCCCTGACCCTCTCTCTCCACTTCATCGCCTCTGGCAGGTCTTCAGGGCTACATCCCATATCCTCATATAGCTGCTATATGTATGTTCAAGCTGGTCATCCTGCTTTTGCTCAGCCATATGTGGGGGTCCATAGGAGTACATCACTAATGAGCTCGTCCCTGCTTCTCCAGCAGTGTCCTGCGTGTCTGGTTCGTCTAACTTGGATAGTTTTTGTGATGGGAAGCGGGTGGCCATATAGTTGGTGCCTTGTGGGGTGTTGCTGCCAGGACTTATTCAATATTGCTCGCAACATTCTTGTGTAATTGCCATCTAGCTTCTTCTCCAGCCGTTTTCTTAGCTTCCAAGTAGTGCATCCATACAGCAGTATCGACACGACCACTGCCTGGAAGAAACTGCGTTTCATTTTATCGGTCAGGTCTGATTTCCATATGATCGATAGCTTATTGATAGCTGTCCATGCCTTTGTTAGGTGCATGTTGATGTCTTTTTTGGTTGATGAGACACTACTTCCTAGGTAGGTGAATTTGTCTACCAGTTTCAGAGAGGTTCTCTCTAGTGTGGAAATGTCACCTGTTTGATTAAAGCACATATATTCAGTTTTGTGTGCATTGACATGGAGGCCAATGCCTGCTGCGGCTCGTTCCAAACTATGCAGTAGTGTTTCGGCTTGTTTGGGTGTATTTGCCAGAATTGCTATGTCATCGGCATAGTTGGCGTCGGTAATTGTTTTTGCGGGGTACCTTCTGCTTCTTTTCTTTGTCAGCTCGAAGCCGTTTTCTTTGATTTTATCAATCGATGTTTTAGTCTAGACAGATGATAAAGAGGTATGGGGCTAGCGTGTCTCCTTGTAGTACTCCTGCAACAATATCGATGTATTCTGTGTCTCCATCTGGTGAACGTATTTTCATCAGTAAATAATTACAGCTTCAAGTAAGATTCTTAATACAAATAATTTAGTTATTTACCAACAAATATTCCAATTGAATATGAATGATTTTTAAACAGATCTATTTGACTCATAAATGTGACCCTAAAAGATACTGTCAATATAGGTCAGAATGGACCTGGGAGTAATGGCCGTGAATGACTACTCCACATTCTTCAGAACTAGAACCTCACCAATGGATGCAGTTTAGCATCATACCCAGGACCCCCCACTTTGGGGGGGGGAGAGGTTTTAACTCTTTGCTGGGAATACAGTCAGGGTTGGCTGGAGATGTGTGTAAATAAAGATGGATTAATAGAGTGTCTAATTTTCTGTAAAGAGCTGACAATCATTATCATGTTCATGAGTTTTAAACAATTTTCTTCTTATTATTATCATATTTAAAAATAATGTTCATAACTCAAAACTTGTTGACTGTCTATTCAGTCATGCTATCTAAATACAATAATAATTCTATTGAGATAATAGTGAAGCATTATACACAGCCAAACTCACTCTCTCAATATATATATATATATATATATATATATATATATATATGTCATCCACAGACAAACTGTTTCGTATTATGACAATTCTTCAGTGTGGCTAGACATGCAGGACACTTCAAGCTGGGATTGATAACCACTCAACTTTATGTTAGACTTACTGCTCAGCCAACAGGTAACCTACATCAGCTCGGGAATTATATCGCATTATGTATCAGCTTTCATTTGTTTACATTTTTTGCATTACCAGATACTGGAGTGACCAATTTGTTAGAAGAGCTTTGCATTATGTGATTGGCAGCCATTAATTCCTTTGCCAGAGTGCACAGTGAATTTTTTAAACACTTTTTTCTCCAGAATTACAAGGGTCATTCAATAAAAAAAAAAAAGGGATTTTTTAAAGCAAAATAATATTTTTTTTCAGAATTTTTTCTATAAATGTAAACTTGACTGGAAAGGATCCATTTCTATTGATTTCCTTGAAAAAACTAACTGTAAACAGTGCTTCCTATTACCAACTCTGATGGGAAAATTCAATTTATTTATTGATAATCAAAAATTCAATTTATTTATTGTTATCAAAAACATGAATTCATAGAAGTCTAATAATAATCCGTACCCCTACACAAAAAGTTTATTTTATGCTGTATAGCAGATATATTTTCAAACCTAACTTTGTCTTTTTTTTCTAGTTGGAGACTGAAATAAATTAGAATATAAATAGAACACACACTGCTAATGTTCTTATGAAGAATTTGTAGAATTTAAAAAAAATGGCTTCATGTGGCAAAACATTTTCTCCTGATTTAAGGGAACATATTATTCATTTGCAAAGACAGAAGAATGAGTACTTCTAGACTGATGTTAAACAAAAACACTACTATAAAAAGTCATAGGTGAACAGAAGGAACCATGGTATAATGGTTATCATCATAAAAAATGGAATTGGTGACTCAAGTTCTAATCCTGGACAATGCTGTTTGCATCCCACTTTCAGCTAATGCCGTTAAGAAAGATATGACTTCATCTCTTCATCTCCCAGCTATGGGTAAATAATAGGACAAAATAAGTTTTTAGTCTTGGTTAAGTAACCAGTTAAGGAGAAGGAAAACTCTGAATTCAAAACAGCTTGACTCTGCTTAAGAATTAACCCTTGGCAGTAGGGTTAGTAAATACATACAGAAGCAATCAGGTTAATCATACAAACTGATCCCAAAATTATACGAGGATGAAGGCTCAAGAAAATCAGCCGTAAAACAAGAAAAAATTGTGCTGTGAATGTTTTGATTATAACAATTCTCTGAATTTGACACCAAACAGATTATATAAAGTTAGCTCAGTAGAATAAAGATAAAAATTTTATGACAGTTTACTATGGTCAGATGAAAAAAAAAATCAACATATTTGGATCCGATAGCATCCAGCAAATAGTTAGCATCATGATAAAGTGTACCAAGAAAAGTATTTGATATCAACAGTGAAAAATGGTAAAAACATTATGTTCTGTAGTTGCATGAATTCTAATAACTCAGGTGAGCTGTATTCCTTTGTAGGGACACATTAATTATCTTCCTTATATAATTGGCATATTCATTAGGGGTCTCATAGGATGTTAAATGACATTGTCAGAAAACCCTTCTCAACCTCGTTTTTGTCTCTGGTCTTTAACAAGAAGAGACATTGTCTGACTTAGCCAGGGTAGCTTATATGGCTATATCATGAACACTGATCAAATAATCCTTTTTCCATTTTTGTTCTTCTTCCACTGCTTGTTCATGGAATGTTATATGCATAATTCTAGCTATTGAGACACATTTATGTACACCTTCCTTTTAATACCAGTAGTAAGTATATTGTATATATTGAATGTTCTTCTAAGTGTAATTGAGTTTATTTTGTCTTTTCTTCTATTTCAGTGTCATGGACATCATGGATAGACTAATGCCAATATGTATTTACATAACCCATCCACTACAAGGTCAATCTTTAAGTGGAGTAAAGCTGGTTTGAATTTAGGGTTTTTCTTCTCCAAATCTGGTTGCCTAACTAAAGCTCAAGAAATCAGTCTGTCCTACAAGTTAGCCATAGCTGAGAGGGAAAAGAGAGGGATTCATGCCTTTTCTAAGGGCATTAGCATGAAATGAAAGGCAAACAGCCTTACTCAGGATTTGAACTTGGGTTGACAATTTCATTTCCTATGAAGGTAACCTTTATGCTAAGTACACTTTCTAATGCTTATAATGGTCCATGCTGAGTCGAGACTCCATTAAATACCTTCCCTACCACCAAGACAGAAACATGGATTTTGACGTTTATGTCAGAAATTAAAAGAAAACATACGGTCTTAACTCAAATGTTTAGGAAGTGGAGCTGTATTCCAGCATGATAATCACTGAAAGCATTCCACTAAGAAAACAATAGAGTTTCTGAATAAGAAAAAAGTAAAAGAGCTTGACTGGCCTTGCATGTCACTGGATTAAACATAACAGAGCACTTGTGGAACATACTTTAACAAAATTTAGAAAAACAGCGACAATTCAGTAAGGCAGAATTGAAAGAATGAATAATGCTGGAATGAAAAAAAAAAAACAATGTCTGCACAAATCTAGGAAGGTCGGTGACATGAAAACTACAAGCAGTAATAAATATAAAGGCAACTTAACATTATGGTTATTGCAATTAGAAATAGAATCAGCAATCAGAATTCCAATCAAAGACAAGGCTGTGTGCATTTGACTTTGTGCTAATGCTCTAGAGAAAGGCATGAACCCACCTGTTCTCTCTTCACCTATGGGTAAATAATACAGCAGACTGGATTCTTTAGACATGGTTAGGTGACCAGTTTAGGAGAAAGAAAACCTAATTCAAACCAGCTGTAGTCTGGTTAAAAATTAACCTCATGTCACACCTGGCCTGAGGCAGAGGGGTTGGGTAAAGGCATCAAAGCAAGAAAAATAAAGTTTTCAGTGATGTGCATTTTGATAACTGATAATACTGGTTGATTGGTTGGTTGCTGTTTTATGGCATATCAACCTTTGATGGTTATTTAATGCTAAATCATATATATATATATATATATATATATATATATATATATATAAGAGAGAGATTTGTAAGCAAATAGTTGATAAAGCTCATTTGTTTGCACACAATTAAATAGCTTCAAGTTTTGCTATTTAATTTTACTGATTCTATTTATCAAGTATTCCTATCTAATGCCAACAATTTGCATACTGCTGTATGGTTTCAAATAACTAATAATCCTTTGCAAAAGATTGAACAGGTCAGAGTGAACCCAAGAGTAATGGTAATGAAGGGGTACTCCTCATTCTCCAAACTCCAGGAATGAAACCTCACCATTGGATACAGTTTAGTATCATAACCATGAAAATAAATAATACTTAGTTTTGATGTAGTAGAGTTTGGTAATAAATAGTACCTAGTATCTGTTTTGATTGTAAAATGTTCTACTAGTAATAATAAAATCCAAATATGTTTGATTTAGAAAATCAACATTTTATAAAAATATTGGTAGCGGTATACTTATTGTTGGGTGATATTGTATATACTAGTACTGAATATCCACCACTAACCAAAAATAAAAGTCCTTGAATATGTGTTTGAATTTGCTCATGATTAAATGGTCACATGGTAGATTGATAAGTACACAGGTTCCAAAATAAGGGGTGCTGCAAGAAAATTCAGATGAATACTCTGCATGCGAGTCATTCCAAAAGTTCTAAGCTTTACTAAAATTCTAGATTTGTTGTACACTTCTAACCTTTGTAGGCACCTCACCTGCACAGAAATGAAAATAGGAATCTGAATAAGTTTTTCTAGTTTTACAAGATGCAGCAGCGTGTTGAGACAACAAAAATGTTCAACAATGGATCTTCTTTCTGGATGAGGCTTAGAACTTTTTGACTGACCCTGACTTATCCCCCTTGGGTATTAACACAGGTCTGTACTCACACATACTGTCATAGACTGTATTGCAGTATGCCAATTACTGCTACTTCAAAAGATGGTTAAATATTTTAAAAAATTTATCAGAATATCTACTCTTCACTAGCATGTACATATTGTACCTGAGTCAAAATTGACACAAACCTTCCAGGTATTGCAATTTTATTTTCTGGATATATATATATATATATATATATATGTATACATATATCAAATGAAGAGATCCATGAGACTGTTATATAGCAGGATTCAGATCTCTCCCGATTTACGATTTCATTCAAAAAACATACATGTGGCTGGAGATGGGTAGCATTTGACCGGATGTTAGCCTGACAGCTGCTGCCGAGACAGTGAATAAAATGTGTCTTTGTACAAGAGGCTCCATGCAGAGCTTCTGGGTGAGAATGCACGAAATTAATTCACATTAACAAAATACCCTTTTTCAGCCAATCATAAATCTTCACCCTAAAAAATTCCTAGAACGAACTTGATCCAAAGGGTAACTACTTAAGCAGCGAAAATCTTCAAAGGCGTCAGACTGGCCAACTGAGGCATGAAGGGAAGGACACACTACGGCCATAAGAACTCATCTGAACTCTGACAGATTTTTGACACACCACCTGCTGTGAACAACTGCTGACTTAGCTACAATGTCACCCCATCCACGACTGCTACTACTACCAAGATCATCTGATACCCTTACCACCCTTATACCACCATACCCACCAAGTGAGTTTCTCAACTTATAACATGCTGATATTGTACAATTTGATATTGTACGCTACAAATTTGTACAGTTGATTCTTCGCTTTATTGCCTTGTTTTCCCCTTGTGTTAATATAATTGTTTAAAAACTTTCAACCTGTGTTTGTCTTTTCCTTGCTACCATACGCTAAATATAACAAGACCCACAATAAAATTTATTAAATTTTGACAACTATGTGATTTTAAAAACTACCAGTACAACAAGCAGCAACTTATTCCCTTGCTTCATAACTAAAAAAAAAAAAAAAAAAAAAATTAAAATTTACCACAAATCTAATTGTGGAAGCAAAAATGTAATTGATTTACTGGACTGCACACACTGCCAAAAGTGATACATTGGAAAGTCAGGATGGTCATTTTACTTTAGAGTAAATAACTACAGACACATAATCAATTCTATGGATTATAACAAACAAATATTTGTAGAACAACATTTCCACTCAAACAACCATGGTTTTACCAGAGATGCAAAGTTCACTATCATAGCGAAAAAATACTCGCATTGGAAAATGTCAACCTGAAAACAGAAATAAAAAGATAAATGGATAAAGCATCTCCAAACACTAACATCAAATGGCTTTAATATCAAGCTAAATGATCCACAAAAAATTGCTTTGAAATAGGATTGACAGATTTTGGGTAACATATAAATACCTAAACAAATGCCTGACCAAGCAATTATGACTAATTTGAAACACACCCTGCTAATGCTTAACATATATCTCCCAAACAGAAGGCTCAGTACCAGGTGTTGAGAATAGCAGAGATTATGAAAAAGTCAGTTGAAGACATATCTGAAAATAATTATCATTCAACAAATGGACATACTAAATTACTAATTCATCGCTTCTTTTAGTGCATATTAACAAACTTAAAAACATTCCAAAAAATGTTTCTCCTGATGATGATCTCAGGTTGAAACTAGTTGAGAACAATCAAATAAATTGTCGTATTGAGTAAATATCTGGAAATTAAACTTTAATATAGAAAAATCTAAAGTAATACATAAATCTTGAAAGTTGAATATAAATTAAGCAACAAAGAAATCAAAAAAGTAAAGGAAGAAGGTAATTAGGACTATTTTATTAGAAAGATGAATGAGAGGTAATCTAACTGAAATTTTAAAAATAATTAATGGAATTTCTAATTATGTTAGACATGTTTTTCTATATTTCACCTTGAACTAAAAATTTACTGTCCAGACAGATTTCAAAAACTAAATCTACTAACCAATTGTTTTTTTTTTGCAAAAAGAGTTATATATTCTAGGAACAAATTGCCTAATCGGTTCAAAAATAGCAATAAGGTAAAAATTATAAGATGAAATAGGATGATTTCAGGAAAAATGGTAAGAAATAGAATTCAAAAGGGCAGAATTTAGTCCGTATTTATATACATTGTATTAATAGTGTATATGTGCAAAGATTCTTTCCTTTTTCCCTTCATTTAAAGGTTGATGTGAGAAGTGTAGCAAGAGAGGAAACTTACTTAAAGGATCTGCGCCCATGACACAGTGTGACATCGCTGGAGGAAGACTCTGATGGCACACCTTCTGAGAGTGAGGCAGAACGCCTACTGTGTGACACCGAAGATATAAGATTAGACAATTCGCCGGAGGAAGGAGCCGTGGTGGAACCCCCTCCTGTGCCTTTGCGTAGAAGCACTCGGCGAAAGCAGCCGGTGCCAGACTGCCACATTTGTGATCATGAGATCAGGGGGGAGTGTAGCGAGAGAGGAAACTTACCTCCTGGATTAAAGCATGTAAGACTATGCCTTGCATGTCAAGCACTGGAAAATATGTCCACTTCTGGAGGGAGAAGTTATAGTGGGCTGATCTCATTTCTCGCGAGAAGAAATCTACTAAGTATGTAAATTTCAATAGGCCGGAACTTGCATAAAAGAGCATGCCAGCAGCAGGAGCGGGTTGTCATTGTTCTTTGTGAACTGCTTTTTTTGACTGACAGAATGAATAAGTTGACCAGAGGTGTACGGAGGAAAGGCTGCTAGTCACGTGTGATATTTTTTTTTGTCAACTGAGGCTACCCAATTGTCTGGAGACTGGGCAACGGCTCTTGTTTTCCTTTCATTGAAAGGTTGATGTGAGAAGATAGAAAAAAAGCAGGGATTCGCAAGAAGGCATAACAAATATATAGAAATTAGATAGCACAAAAGAAATATTCCTATGTCTTATCACTTTTGTTCCTTTATATATATATATATATATATATATATATATATATATAAACACACACACAATGTTTGTTTGTGTATGAATTGCTTTTTTTAAACAATCAATTTCCGATGAAGTTTTCCTGAATATCTTCTTTTGGTGAAACCTAGGGAATTAACAAGAGCTATTCTATTTGGTTCTGCAAACTTGCTCAATGAAAATATCAAACACTTGTTTTGTGACTCTTTCAAGCTTTTTTCTTTTCTTATTTTCCAAAGAGTCACTTTCTTTTTACAATATATATAAAAGGCATTAAAAATGTCATATTGACTTTTAATACTTTTGGCTGTTTCTAATTAAACTCTAGAATTTTCACAGATTCAGCTATTATACTTGTCTTAACCTAGTAGTCAAAAGTTAATGTAACAAGTTAATAGGTGATATACCCAATAAGCTCAAAGTTATCTCTCCTTGTTATTCAAAGAGATAAGAACACAAATTTCTGGATGAGTAAGATAAATCACTCAAAAGACCCATTTAAATGGGGGTGTCAAAGAACTAAACAAACAAAAGCATAAATAAAACTTACATAAAGCAAATCTGCACCATAGGATCAACACGAACATTACAAGAGATTTTTTTCCCCTTTGAACTGAAGCCAAGATATTGATTGGTAAAGTCTGTCACACATGGTTGCATTGAATTGTCACAGAAAGCAGCAGTTGAAGGGGGGAAGAGGAAAAGAAGCAGGACACATCATGAACACACAAAGGGATTTTAAGTCTTATTCATAGAAGCGAAGTAGGTCTGTTGAACATTCAGAAATGTTGAAAGACAATAATCAAATGGTACAAGTGATGTTCAAAGTAGATGAAGTTTGAAAAAAAATGTTAGGCATCAAGAACAACAATAATTCTTTCTTTAAATATTATTATAATTTTGATATTTTTAATCATTTTACATGTAAAATAAATTCATAATCAAGTCTCAAAAATACAATAAAAAGCAAAACAAACCAATAGAAATAAAATTAAAGAAATGTTAGTCATTATATATGTGTTCAAGAATTTTTTTTTTAGGTGGGTATTACTATTCTGTAGGGGAATATAGCCAGTGTATTCTAAGCCCTAGCCAACAGGGCAGTTTGATTTAAGTGGACAAACTGGTCGAGGTGGTCTTTATATCAAGGGTTGACAGCTGTGTTGAAGTGAACCTGGAAGTAATGGCAATGAAGGTGTACTCCTCATTCCCCAGAGCTCTATAACGGGAGCCTCACCACCAGATAGAGTTTAGAGTCAGGCCATTCACACTTTAAATACACCTAATATTTGTTCATTGTGAATATCAGCTAAAAGAGACTTGGCAGGAGAAAATGAAATCAATTGATTGACTGATATATTTATATTTTAGAGAAGCTGTTAAGAGTTTTTTGTAAGTAATCGTATAATATCAAGGTCTGGTTTCTTTGTTTAATCAACATGAGTTATTTAATGCCAAAACCATCTTTCATGGTTTATTTAGTGCCAAAGCTATTCTTGGAAAACAACAGTAGTAATAATATTGAACCCATAGCTTGGAAGATCAAGGGGTTCACACCTTTTCCAGGGTTATTAATCTGAAAGTGAACATAATAGCATGACTGGAGTTTGAACTCACTTTGAGTCCAATACTTTAGCCATTATGCCACAGGGACTCTCCTGTATGCTTTCAAGTAATTATTATTATTAAAAAAAATGATCATTTGGTTGCAAACAGTTACTTGGTTTCAAGTAACTAATAATAATAATAATTAGTAAATAATAATCCTTAGTAAACAATTTCAGCTTCAAGTAACTATTCTTAATATGAATAAATTACAGTTATAAAATACAGTTATCAAGTATTCCTATAAAATATTAATAATTTCCAAGCAGGTTCACCTTATTCATGGATGGGACCCAACAAGTATTACTATGCCAAACTAGAGTAGACTTAGGAGCAATGACAATGAAAGAGTATTCCACACTCCTCAGAGCTCCAGAATGAGAGCTCCACCATCAGATGCCGTTCAGTCTCACAACTAGGACACCCATTTCTTAGTAGAGTCTTACCTTTCAGCAGAGGATGCAGTTTGCATTTTCCCGCCCCATCCCACTGACAGGATTTCCTTTCTAATACTAATCATTTACAAATAGTTATATGGTTTAAAGTAATTATTTCTATTTGATAATAATGATTTATATGCACACAATTATATAGTTTCAAGTATTCTTATGTAACAGCAATAATTTTCAAGCAATTATATGGTTTCACGGAATTTATAATAATTTCAAGTTTCCCTAACATTAATAATTCTATTGAATAATAAACATTTGTTTGCACTCAGTTTCATGGTTTCATGTATTCTTATCCAATATCAATAATTTTTAAACAGATATATTGGATCTATAAATGAAATTGTTTTTTTTTTCTTTGGTTCATGGCATATCAATCTTCATGGGTTATTTAATGCCAAATCCATCTTTGTAGAAGAACATTTGTGATACTATTTAACCCATGGCTGGTGGTATAAGAGGGTCCATACCTTTCGCAAAGGTATTTGTCTGATTGGTTTGTTGGGTTTTATGGCATATCAACCTTTGTAGGTTATTTAATGCCAAATCTATTTTTATGTGAATAATCTGTTCTATTTAAAACAATTCAGTTTAGCATAAGTACATAGTTTTTCAAAAGCATTTCTATTTCAAACTATTCAAGCAGTTATATGTAACAATTTAGTTAAGTGGAAATACAGTTTTAATGTCGAAAAACAGTTCCATTTCAAATAATTCAGTTAAGCATTAGCACATAGTTTAAATGAAAGTATGGTTTAACTGTCAAAAACATTTCTATTTCAAGCTATTCAGTTTACTCAAACAATTCATTTTAGTATAAGTATGCTGTTAGTCCTATTTGACCCATAGATAGGGCCCTATCAGGTGCTACCACTCCGAGGCCAGAGTGGACCTGGGAGCAATGGCAAAGAAGGGGTACTCCACATTCCCCAAAGCTCCAGTACTGCTAGAACCTCACCATCAGATTGTTTAGTGTCATATCCAGGACACTCGTTTTGTGGGGGTCTTACCCCTCTGCAGAGGTGCAGTCAGTGTATTCTACACCCCCAGCCGACTGGGCAAGTATTTGTCTGAAAGGGAACAAGGACTTGACTTTGAACTTGCTTAATATGATGTTGAAGTCCAACATGTTAGCCACTATACCATGGAGGCTCTCCACTCCATAAATGGGACCTTAACAGGTACTGACACCCTAAGTCAAAGAAACCTGGGAAAAGTAGCAATGAAGAGTTATTCCAGAACAGGAACCTCACCATCAAATTCAAATTTACTAGTAGTGGGAGAGAGGAGTCTTACTTCTCTGCAGGGGATACAGTCAGTGTATTCTAAGCCCAGATGACAGGGCTGAAATTGATTTTTAGTTCACTTGGTACTCATGTTCTATGATTGAATGCCTAATGATAAAAGCAGCAGCTATTGTTTGAGTGAAAAGATAGGCAGTATTGCTTGTATACAAGCATGCTACACCTATTTATTTATTTAATGATGAAAGACCAGGTTATTATTATCAATGGGATTTAATCAAAAAGAATTATTATGTAGACAACATTAAAAGTAGTGTTGTAACAATATCTGTTACATGCTATGTGCATTCTAGGTGGGGACAGAGCATTTTCTTCTTCCTCTGAAATGGACCTGATCAATCAACAAAGTGTCAGAAACAAATCCATCTCTCTGGCTTTTACACATGTTCAATTGACTAGATCATTTTTCTTTGTCATTAATGTAGTCTAAGGTCCATCAGATCAAGTTTTGCATCAATGTCAAATGATTTAAAGATGAGCATTGTAATATTATATAAGCCTCATTCTGAGTGGCCATTTTTGCTAGCTTCTCTTGAGCCTTGTTTGTACTATGAAATTTCCACATAAACTGTCAGTTCAATTCCTTTGCCCAGTGATAAAAGAGCAAAGTGCATTATAAAGATCAGCAACAATCAACACTGACAAAATCCTTTAAGGGTTATCAATAAAATCCAAGATATGAAATGATGTCACAGTATCACCATAGTTAAATGCATTTTTTTTATTTAGCAATTGACAGGTTTACACAACTAGTCAAAGTTAATTCCCCATAAAACATAATACCAAAATTTTTCACTTTATATTCATTTTTGATAACTTTTGATACCTAAATTATAACACACATATAGATAAATAAGATCTGTCCAAATAATATCCAGCAGTTTAATATTAAAAAAAAAATAGTCTACCTGAGACAATGAAACATTAGACTCCTTCAAAGTATTCCCCTTATTAATTTTTTTCAATGTGTGTTCCATCTAGAGCAGTGGTAACTTAGTCTTCTTTAAAATGTTTATTTTGGAACCATATATATTTAGAATTATCGCAGTCTTACACACACGTGTAGATTTCAAACATACAGGTGGAAAATAAAATGTGCATTACATACCAGATTAAATGTCCAAATAATCTAACAGCAATTCAGCAAATGATTATATATATACAGATCAGTAGATGAACAAGTTGCAAAATAAGAGGTAAGACTCCATGCACATTGGCATCATTCTTCTGGATGCCCTCTATCTCTCTCTCTAGATTCATATACAGAGAGAAAATAAAATTGCAACACCCAGAAAATGATGCTAATTTGATGTGCATAGAGTCTGAGCATGTGAGTATATATATTTACTCACACACATTCTTGGTTGAATGAAGAGAGAAATTACCTTCTTTTAAAAAGTTTAAAGAAACTTGAGAAACACGAAGCCAAATATTCTGAACTTTGGAATGGATATATGGAATAGCATGTATATTTCATGACACTTAATCATTCCTGTTTGATCAGGCAGAGAACTTTTCAGTAAAAGCATTTTTTTTAGTATAAATGACAATGATGTAAATTTTAAGTAGAAGTAAATTACATGTGATCATTTGGTTTATATATTCACATTTTTATTTCTTGCAGGAAAAAAAGATCTTAAGTGTTTACTTAAGATCTTTTTTTCCTGCTTGCTAAATATAGTTGAATCAACATATTGATCGGGAAATCTCATTAATAAAAATGCTTCTCATAATTATTCAAAATGAAAGGAAATGGAGAAATAATGGCTGGCTTGGATATGAAAATGCCATGTTTGTATGGCTTGTACTCCCCACCATTCCCCTTTTCAGCAAAATGTTTTTAAAAACTATTGGATGGTACATTGAACTTTAATAAAACTTTGTTGATGTTCATTATTTAGCCCAGTTGAAAATGTTTTTTTTCAATGCATTTATAACAACTTGATAAAACTTTTTATACCGGGTGGTTGGTTGGTTGGTTGGTTTCTTTGTCCAATAGCATATCAACCTTCATTGGTTATCTAATGCCATCTTTGTAGAAGAACAGTAGGGGTGCTATTTAAACCTATAGCTATGGAGATAAGAGGGTTCATACCTTTCCCAAGGATTTTAGTCCCAAAGTGAATATAACAGCACGAGTAGAGTTTGAACTTGCTTACTACAATATCGCAGTCCAGCACGTTAGTAACTACGCTATGGGGACTCCCCTCTGGGTGGAGAGAGTCATTCTTATATGCCATAGTTAAATTAAGAGATTATATTTCAAATTCAGTTTGGATGATTCATTTAAGAAATTCTTAAACCTAAATGCATTTTTTTAAATTTAGCAATGGACAAGTTTTTATATCTTGTCAAAGATAATTCTTCATAAACTATGATACCAAAATTTTTCACTCCATACAAACTTTCAATAACTTTTGATCTATACATTAATATGCATGCACACACACGTGTGAATGTTTGTATATAAGGTCTGTCCAAATAATATTCAGTTATTTATTATCTAAAATAAATTAGCCAATCTAGAGCAATGGAACTTTAAACTCTTTCACAGAGTTCCCCTTAAGACCTCACTTGTTTATCCCAACATCCATTCCACTTTTAAAAAAGTCCACTTTTTGGATTACAATCAGTTGCCTCCTTTATTTCATCCACAATCTGAAAAACTTCCTTACATATATGAAGTCAATCCAGAAAGTATCCAACCATTCAATATTAATAAAAAAAAATTAGCTTTGTGGTAACTTGGACCCCTTTAAAGTATTTTGGAACCTCACATACTTACTGTAGACTCCTTTTCAATTTTCAAAAAGGTATGTAAAATTTAAAAAAAATGTTTTTAAGACAAATTTATAAAATTTTTATATTGGTAGGAAGAAGTGGTTCTTATATGCCATCAAATATGTGACATAATTTTGGGATAACTTCTCTCTCTCAAAAATAACAACAAAGGCCCTTTTTGTAAAAAACAAGATAAAGTCACAAAAAGTATTATCAAGTATCTAGCTGAAAATTCCCTTGCATAAAAGCCTAAGTTGTAACCTTTTCCCCTGCTCAGATATTTTTTATGCCTACTAGAAAATCAAACCTAAAAAACAACATTATAGCTCTATAAATGTCAACCTCTCAGTAATATTCATTAACTTCAGTCCTCACAAAAATATAGTCCAGTGTTTGATTGCTGCAATAAAAAGTGGTAAAGATAAATTTATGATCATTTTATTTGACTTGAAGATTTTTGTGTAGGGGCAGTTTTTCAGCTAGTTAATATAACAATTATAAAACAAAATTCTATAAAAAAGAAGCAGTTAAACTGCATTTGTTGGGTGTGGAAACACATAAAGAGAGAAATTCAGAAAACCAGCTTGACTCCGAAATCTGTCAGTAAATGTCTCACCAAGAACTGCCAGAGAATGGAATGTGATATGCAAATAAAACTAATTGTGACAACAGAATTCTCCCACTAATTGATTCCTGTTTCTTTTCATTGATCAACTCTGATTCTACAACCTGGAATATTGAAACAGAATTGAAGCTTTTGAGTAAACAATGCTTATTCTTAAGACAATTACTGTTCTTTTTCTTCTTTGATTGGTACTGAAGATGGGTATACAATAGAGCCAGTTGGGTTGACTCACATGATGTGATGTTAGTGAGCTAGCCTAGATAATTATCAGTGAGTTTAATCCTTATGAGGTGCCTCAAACTTCTGGCTTTATGTTAAACTAAGCTGAGCTGAGTAAATGACTAGAGTACCTTACATGGTGTAATATTTAGTGACCTAGGGTAGCAGACTATTGCTAATGAGTTTGATTCTCACTGTGTGCAACATACTTTTAGCTTTGAACCAAACTAAGCTGAGAAAATGTTTTGGGTGCCTTAAAGGGTGTAATATTGTTTATGAGTTTTATCCAATGTACGCCATACTTTTGGCTTTGTAATAAACTATGCTAAGCTGAACAAATAACAGCAAGAGACCTAATGGTACAACAGTTAATAGTTTGCATTTCTTACCTTAAGGATAGCATCTCCAACAAATAGCTGCCCTGATCGGTCAGCTGCTAGACCTTTCACAATCCGGGAGATGAGAACAGGCAACTTGTGCTCTGCTCCGCCTTTTACACTAAGTCCAAGGCCTTCATCAGCTTCTTTTGTTATTGTCACAAGACGAACCTGAAAAATGCACAAATGAATCATTACTTTAGACAAAAAGTTTAAGAAACTCAAGAAAAAGCAAAGATAACCCAAAGAAATCTACATCATAATAGTCTAATGTTTGTATACTACAGTAAAACAACAAAAATGGCTGAAGTCTAACTTGAAAAAAAAAAGTAAATAATTCATTTCATAAGTGTTTTGGTTTTGAGACTTGTGTTTGTTCTTTTGTATATATTCAAATGACAGTTTAATTTGAGATAAGGAAGAAATGAGAGGCAAAGGACAGAAAGTAAGGAAACAATGCAAAATAACGTCTTTTTTAAATATATGTCCTGACAACTTATTTATTTTCATGTTGACTAATAAATTCAAGAAGTAATTATCTTAGTCCTGTAAGCTATTAAATATAAGTACATTATTCTTTTATATACAATAAAATCAAGTGTTTTTCAATAGAAAGAAATGGTATATGTAATTAGGTTAAGAGGAGGAAGAATGAACTGAAAAGTAAATTAAAAACTGAATTCACAACTATTTTGAGACTTCTGTCTTCTCAATCTTCTAGGTGTTTACGTGGTATAATGATAATTGTCATAGAAAATGGACTCTATGAACCAAGTTCAAATCCTGTTTAAGAATGTTAGCATTTCCCTTCATGCTAATGTCCTTGAGAAAGACATGAATTAATCTCTTCCACTTTACCAGTTATAGGCAAATGGTAGTGTAGACTGAGATGTTCAGTTTTGATACAGCAACTGGTCCTGGAGAAGGTAAATTTGGAATTTAAATCAGCAGTACACCACTTAAAAACTGACTTTGTATCATATACTGCCTGTGATAGAGGGGTTGGATGAATATAGACTTGGCAATGATTATATATATATAAATAAAATGAACAGATGAGAATAAACAATTGTTTAGAAAAAAGTTTGATAAATCAAAAAGTTCTCAATGCTGACCAGCAGAGTAGTATAAAAACTCAAAATAATATAAAAAATTGTCTTCTTACAATTGTTTTATTACTGTAAGTTTCATGCATCCTCTATAGAATAGAACACACAATCATCAGATTAAACTATATATATAAAGCATTACTGAATTAAATGACTGAGAGCTTTGAAAAACATGTTGTTCAATGCAGTAATCTCTTAGTTCAACACACTTGGCATATTTTCTTCCTAAAAATAAAAAAAAAAACTTATCTTGTTTGAACTAAGAACTTTTCAGATTCCTCATGTAGTAAGAACCATAACTAATTTCTATACATTTGACTAAGGAATTTCTGACAAAGGAAAATAACTCCAGGTGTGGACTTCTTAAATTTAGAATTCAAAATTCTGATTCCAGTAGCTATATGTTTTAAAAGTGTTTAGTAAAAACTGTCTTTCAAAAGATTTAGAAGTTTACAACCTACAAGCTTAAGGACAACTTCATAATAGGCTAAGTAATGACATGAAATTATTTTGAAAAGAATATCATATCAATATTGGAAGCAGGAAAGTAATGAAAAGATTACTAATTGCTTTATAAAATAATGATATCTTTATTTTATAGGTATCGTTATTTTCTTCTACTTTTCATTTCCCCCATAATTTTTTTAGATTTGAACTTAAATGACAGGACAAACTCGTAATTCTGAAGTGAACCAAAATCTTTAAAATAGGATAATGTTTAAATAACTTTTGTTCTCTGAGATTGATAATTGTATTAAACATTTTTTAAAAAGTCAGTGGACATTCTATTGTTATTACTAATTCAGTTATTTTTCAAATAATCTTCATTCTAAAAATAAGAAGAGACTTGATAGCAACTAATCCTGACCTTGTGTCAATGTTAAACAATGCTGCAATAAAAAAAAAAAAAGTTAAAAACAAACAAACAAAAAATGACAAAACAAGTTAATAGAACAAAAACTTTTCCCCTCCTTCATTTGTGACCATGCCACAAAAATAATCACCAAATATTGCTTCTCTCTGCAAATCAAATCATCAGATGAGATGTCAAAACAAACACTCTAATATACATTTAGTTAATTTGGAAAAGATTAAATTAGATAAGGTGAAGTCATTCTAGTTTGCAGGCACAACTAATGATCAGCCAAACTGTATATCATGACTTTTGAATTATTAGTTAAAAAAATACATAAAAAAGTTTAGAGATAATCATTGAGATTGAACTCTCATTCATTTGTTTACAATCATTGAATCTCAAGTTATGAAGAGGTTGAATGTGAAGAAGACTGGGATGATGAGGAAGTTGAATGTATATGCATTTATTCAACTAGTTCACCACAAACAGGAGGTGACACAAGGCTAATTTTTAAGCAGAGTATAGCTGGTTCAAATTCAGAGTTTTCCTTCTTCTAAACTGGTAGACACACCAAGGTTAAATTGCACAATCTGCCTTAATATTTATCCATAGCTGAGGAAAGAATAGTAGGATTTATATCATTTTCATAGGTTGCATTGCTATGTGAAATGCAAATAGCTTTTTCCCAGATTTGAACTTGGGTCACTGAGTCTACTTTCGATGATGAGTCATCATCATTGAAAGTAGACTCAGTGACTCAAGTTCAAATTTATACTACATTGATTGGTTTGGTTGGGTTGGGTTATTGTAGGTTATTTAAAGCCAAATCCTGTTTATACATATATATCAAATATACATGATTTGTAAACAAATTTTGTAGATAACATTCTTAAGCTAGCTTGAGCTCTTTTTTGTGCACAGTTAAAGTATTGAACAGTCATGATTTAACATTAGTCATTTGTTTGCACACAGTTTGTTCTATTTGACCCATAGATAGGAGCCTATTGGGTGCTACCACTCCAGGTCAGCATGGATCTAGGAGCAATGGCAATGAGGGGGTACTTTACATACCCCAAATCTCCAAGGCTGGAGCTTTACCATCAGATGATTTAATGCCATAAATAGGACACTTGTTGGGGTGGGGGTCAAACCCCTCCACAGAGATGCAGTCGATGTATTCTACAGCTGCAGGCAACAGGGCTGATACCAAATTGAATGTGTAGAAGAGAAGGACGATGAGGAAGTTGAATATGTGAAAGCAATACCATCACCATTTCCTTTCTCATTACAACTATTCTTCGTTTTCTAAAAAGTAGATGTTTTGGTTTATTTGGCATTATCCTTTAAACTTGTTTACACATTCAAATTTTATCAACAGTCAAGATGAGATCCGAGTCTCCTTAACATCTGTATTCTCATCTTCAAGCAAGACACTGCAAAGCAGGTTAGGACTCAGTAATCACAAGGACTAGTGTTATTTTTTTACCCTACCCACGCAGATATTATAC
>OY757913.1:59975566-60180566 GCA_963585895.1 Sepioteuthis lessoniana | reverse complement strand
GCATAGATTTCCTTAACTCTCTCTTACTATTTGTCTCTATCATCCATTGCTTCTGGCAGGTTTTTTTTTTTTTTAGTTTTATTTAACGGCATATCAACCCCTGTGGGTCATTTAATGCCAAAAAGGTTATTTTGAATTTCAGTCATTAAAGTAGCAGTTCTATAGAGATGTTTGGTTATATCTTGCTGAAAAAGTTGCTTTCTTTTAGAAAATTAAAAATGTTTTCAGGGTTTGTATTCTTAAAGATGTCCCTCAGGCTTCTTGCTTGATAGTACTTGGTATGGATATGTTTAAGGTTGTTACAATTTAGAAGGATATGTTTGGTTGTGAGTTGTACTTTGCATGATGGGCACACTGGGGCATCCTCCCCTTTTAACAGGTGTGAATGAGGAATGTGGGTGTGCCCAATACGCAATCTGGCAAGTATTACTTCTTCTCTTCTGATGCTTCTGTAGCCTGTTGGCCACTCTCCGATAGCTTCTTGTATTTCATGGAGTTTGTTTTGGGTCTGATTGTCCCATGATTTCTGCCATTTGTCTGATATAAATTTCTTTATGGTTGGTTTTAGATCTGTATATGGGATTTTTGATTTGCACATATCAATTTGAAGAGCTTTTTTTGAAGCTTTGTCTGCTTTTTCATTTCCTTGGATGCCAATGTGACTTGGTATCCAGGTGAATATGATGTTATTATTTTTAGAGAGGGTGTTTAGTTTGTTTAGGAGCTTTGTGATCAAGGGGGATGATGTATCTCTGTTCTGTAGTGCTAGTAGGACTGATTTGGAGTCTGTGTATATGATAAATTTGGAAGCTTTATGATTTGCTATGATATTCATAGCTAGATCAATGGCTGTGGTTTCTGCACTGTAAATTGAAGCTTCATTAGGGAGGCGTTTTAGGGTTTCTTTTTTTTGAGAAATAGCAGCACAACCTACTTTTTTTCCTTGTTTGGATCCGTCTGTATAGATGTGATAGTGATCTGGGAACTTATTTTGTATTTTTATGAGTTTCTCTTGATAAGTGATGGGGTGTGTTTTTATTTTGGGTAACTTAGCCAGTTCTAAGTTTATAGTTGGTTGCCTTATGGTCCATGGTGCCGTTTTGGAGAGTATGGTATGGTGTACTATTTTAGTGTTGATTTTGATTTCGTTGAGGAGGTCACTTATTCTTAAGCTAAAAGGTCTGATTTTTTTGGGGGTTATTTTGATACAGGTTTTCATATTTTGTTTTGCTGGTGTAGTCATAAGCAGGATTTTGTGGACAGGAGATGAGTTTGATGTAGTACTGTAGTGCTAATTTTTGTCTTCTTAAATAGAGAGGGGGTTCGTTTGCTTCTATGTATAGACTTTCCTTTGGGGAAGTATTAAAGGCTCCTAAAGTAAGGCAAAGTCCTTGGTGGTGTATTGTTTCCAGTCGTTGTAAGTAGGATTTTCTGGCTGCTCCGTATATGAAGCAGCCATAGTCAAGTTTTGATCTTATTAGAGATCTATATAGCTTGATAAGTGTCTTTCTATCAGCACCCCAGTCTGTGTGGGCTATGGCTCTCAATAGTTGCATGGCTTGATTGCATTTTATTCTTAGCTTTTTTATATGTGGGATAAAGGATAATTTAGAGTCAAAGATAATGCCAAGGAATTTATGTTCATCTGTTATGGGTATTTCAGTGTTATTTAATGTAAGTTTAGGGTGGTTGTACATCTTGTGGATTTGACAGAAGTGTACACATTTTGTTTTACTATTTAAAATTGTAAATCCATTTTCTGTGGTCCATTTTTGGATTTTATTTATGCATTGTTGTACTTTCCTTTCTATGGTTGTCATGTTTTTTAATTATAGCAGATGAGGAAGTCATCTACATATAATGACCCTTTGATTTCTGGAGGGAGGCAGGATGTTATGCTGTTTATTTTTATTATAAATAGGGATATTGATAAAATACTGCCCTGAGGAACTCCCACCTCTTGTGGCTTCGAATCAGAGTATGTGCTGCCAATCAGTGTCCTGAAAGATCGGTCTTCAAGAAAGTTTTGGATGAAGATGGGAAGTCTACCTTGTAACCCAAAGTTTTTAAGGTCTTTGAGAATTCCGTATGGCCACGTTGTGTCATAGGCCTTTTCAAGATCATAAAAGACTGCCACCAGGTGTTCCTTTTTTATGCATGTTTCTTTGATTAGAGTTTCTATGTGAACCACCTGGTCCATTGTGCTTCTTTTTGTTCTGAAGCCTGCTTGTAGGTTTGAGAGCAGTTTATTTGATTCAAGAAACCATATTAGTCTTTGGTTTATCATCCTTTCTAAAGTTTTGCATGCACAACTAGTTAGGGCTATGAGCCTATAGCTGGTGGGATTTGTTGGGTCTTTTTTTTTTTTGAGGATGGGGATGATTGTAGCTTGCTTCCATAAAGTAGGGATATTGCCTGAGATCCAGATATTGTTATATATGTTTAGGAGATATTTCTGGGAAATTGAAGGTAATTCTTTAAGAAATGTGTAGTGGATTTCATCTGGACCAGCAGCTGAGTTATTGGATTTGGATAATGAATTTTGGAGTTCTTCTAGGGTGAAAAGTTGGTTGTAGCATTTAGTATCGTCAGAGGTGAACTTTATTTTGTTCTTTTCTTCTTTGATTCTGATGGAGTTAAATTTGTTGGAATATTTTTTGGTAGATGATGCTTGGGCAAAGTTTTCTGCCATCAGATTAGCTATTTGTTTTTCACTCAAAGCTTTTGTGCTTCCTTGGGAGAGATGATTTATAGGAGTGTGGACAGTTTTATTTGATATTTTCTTTACAAAGTTCCAAATTGTTTTGGGATTAGTATTTGAGTTTATTTTTGCAGTGAAGTTTCTCCAGGAGTACCTTTTAGCTTCTTTAATTGTGTGTCTAGTTTTAGCTCTTTGTTGTCTATATTTGTCTAGATTTTCTGATGAAGGGTTGGTTTTAAATTTCCTGAGGATTCTTTGGCGTTCTCTGATCATAGTTTTGCACTCCTCCGTAAACCAGGGATTGTTATGTTTTGGGGATGTTGTAGTTTTAGGTATGGTTTTGTTTGCTATATTAATTAGGGTGTTTGTGAAATGTATTATAGGTTCTTCTTGGTTTGTATTTGTTTCTGGGATTAGGGTGTCAAGGCATAGTTTTTTGTAGGCTTGCCAGTTTGCTTTTTTGAAGTTCCATCGTGGGGTTTTTGAGACTGTTTGTGGGTCTGATTTTCCTGGTTTAGTATTTTCTATTATGATTGGAAAGTGGTCACTGCCGCAGGAATCTTCATGTACCCTCCAGTTATATTCTATAAAGGTGGCTGGATCACTGAGTGTTAGATCTATAGCAGAGAATGTACTTGAGGATGAGCTTAGGTGGGTTTGAGCTTTCCGATTGTGGAGACATAGGTTGTTGTTATTAATGATTTTTTCAAGGGTCTGACCTCTTTTGTTCGTTGTCCTGCTTCCCCACAAAATGTTGTGGCTATTGAAATCTCCCATCAATATATATGGCTTAGGGAGTTGATTTATTAAGTTATTTAGCTGTTCTTCGTTTATAGGGTCTTGAGGTGGAATGTATATAGAGCAGATGGCGGTGGTTTTGTGTAAAGTTGCTGAAATTGCTACTGCTTGTAGGGGGGTGCTGATGTTGATTTTGCTTTGGGGAATGTTTTTCCTTATTAGGATTGATACACCACCCGAAGCTCTTAGTCCCGTGTCATGTATATAGTCATATTGCTCATAATTTTTCATGTTTGTTTTATCATTGCTTTTTTTGAATGTTTCTTGGAGACATATAATGGTAGGATTTTGTTCAGTTATTAACAGCTGGAGTTCGTTGTAATTTGCCTTGTAGGCACGACAGTTCCATTGGATTATCTTGTGGGTATTTTGGTATTTGGCCATAACTATTTATGTAGTGTGTGTCTTGGGTTTGGGGTGTATTATTTAATTTTTGTATTTTCGATTTTAGGTGTCGAGTCCATTTCGCTTTCCATACTTTCTATGTTTCTGGATTTATTTTTGGTTTTTGAAGGGGTGTGTTGAGTAGGTTTTTGTTTTTCTTCTTTTTCTCTGGTTCTTGAGGTTGATCGGTTTCTGTTTTTGATCGTTAGCGTTTCATTTTTTTGGCTAGAGGTTGAAGGGATGTTTTTTGATTTGTCAGTTGGAGTTAGTTGTACATTGGGTATAATAGTTTTAAGGGCTTTGATTAGTTCATGCAGGTCATTTATTAAATTTGTTAATTCTTCTTCTATTTTTGTTGTTTTTATTTGTGTTTTTGCTTCGTTTTCTACTTGGTTTGAGGGAGTCCTGGTTACCTGAGAGAAAGTTAATTTGTTAAAGGGATTTTCTATGAGTCTTCTTGCTTCAGGGAAGGTAATGTTTTTGGTGATTTTCATTTTGATAATTTCCTTTTCCCTTTCCCAGATTTTGCAGTACTTTGAGTCTGCTCTATGATTCCCTTTGCAATTGTTACAGTTTAGGCTGTTTTTGCAGGATTCCTCTATGTGGTTTGGTTCCTGCTCTCCACATTTGACACACACTTGTTTTCTTGTGCAGTGCTGCTTCAAGTGTCCATATTTCTGGCAGTTATGACATCTTCTGGGATTTGGGATATATGTCTCAACTTTAACCACTGTATAGCCTATTTTTATTTCTAAAGGGTTTTTTGGGTTATTAAAGGTTAGAATGTAGGTATTGGTTTCAATTATTTCATTTTGTTTTTTGATTGTGATCCTTTTGACGTCTATTACATTTTGTTTTTTTAGTTCATTTTTAATTTCCATTATTGAGCATAATGATAGCTCTCCATTTCTTATCACCCCTTTAGAGGTGTTTAATCTCTCATGGGGGTAAGCTTTTATATCTATGTTATGGATTTTTTTTTGCTTTAATATTATTTCAGCTTGTTTTTTTCCTGTCACCTCTATAAGGATGGTTCCATTTTTCAAGTTTTTTACGGTTTTGGGTGATATTAGAGCTGAAATACATTTTTCTATGATGAAGGGGGATATTTTTGTTAGCGGTAGTTTTTCTTTTGATTCTAGAATGATGAACCTTGGATATGGCTCATCATTGTCTGAATCACATTCAATATGGGGTCTTTTTGCTTGGGTTTTTGTTTTAACAGAAGCCATAAAAGTGTTGGATGAGTTTCACTGAACATGCTCCCCACCCACCTCGGAGCCTCATATGGGGATGTGCCTAGGGGGAAACCCATTCGCCTAGCAACACCAGGGCTACATGTTCAGTATACTCATGCTGGTGATAGACGAATTAATTTTTTGTCCCTGGGTTTTTGTTCCCAAGATAACTACTTCCCCAGGGACAGAAAGGACTACGAGTCTTTCCACAGCATGATTGACCCTATAGCCATCGTCCTCATTTAGATTTAAAAAAAAAAAAAAAAAATCTAAGAGAGTACTGTCATGACCAGCCGATTGATCGGATCGGGCCTCTCCGACCGCCCGTCTAGCCCAGTAAGGGCCAAAGTGGTGTGTTGCAAGAGACTTGACCACTCGATTTTCAGGCCAAGTACTGCTCAACCACCAGGATCCCATCCTTAAGCATCACGGGTCGCCACCCACGGCCAACAGGTAGCCTCGTTGGGGGGGTTTTATCCCTCTGCAGAGGTGCAGTCAGCGTATTCTACAGCCCCAGCTGACAGGGCGGTCTGGCAGGTTTGCTAAATTACATTCTGAGTCCATACAGACCTGTTGTAGATAGTTTCTAGTTGGTTGTCCCAGACTTGCATGCCTGTGTGAAGGGGTTCATAGGAAAATGTCACTTATGAGTTTGTTCTTACATCTCCAACAGTGTCCCACATGTCTTGTCCCTCTTGTTTGGATGGTTTTAAAGATGGGAGGTAAGTGGTCGTACAGCTGCTACTTAATGGGATGTTGCTTCCTGGATTTGTTCAGTATTACTCATATCATTCTTGTGCAATTCTGGTCTAGCTTTTTCTCTATATGCTTAGTCAGCATCCATATAATAGAATTGACATGACTGCTGCTTAGAAATATGTGCATATTCAATCATATATATATATATATATATATATATATATATAAGTATGTATTTGAAAATCTTAATATTTGTGTGTATATGTGCATATTTCTGCATGTAGAGTCAAACTTTAGACCATTCACCAAAACTAAAATTACTGTGTGAAGTATTTCTAAAAAGGAAAGACATAACATTGTTTTCATTATATTCCATAACGATTGTTACATTTGAATATAAATTTCATAAAATATATCTAATAAGTATTATGCAACAGAATTATTAATTTATAGGACAGGGGCAGTTACGAAACATTTCCTAATGCTTTTTTTAATTCTAAATATACCTTACAAAGTTGTTTTATTTTTGCTGAATACCCACCATTGTATATTGATCTTGCAGTTTTGATAGAATTAAATACTAGCAAATGATATGTGTATTAAGTATCATGCAGATTGTTATTTTATATTTTGGTAAATATTGCAAAGGCAAACAGGATTTATATGTAATAAAATTACAAATCATTCTTTCTGGCTTAAATAGCTTCTCTTAATTTTTCTTGATCTGTGGAATTTCTATAGATCTTGCAAGTATAAAAATATTCACATATACACACAAAAATGCACATTGTGAAAAACAAATTCATGTCTATTATGTGTATATCTATCTATATTTAACAGAGATAGTAATATTCTAGAACATCTTAAAAAAGAAGACATGACCTAACACTCCATAACAACCTCTGTCTAATAAATTACAAGTGTCTGTTACATAAGCTGGTTGGTTTTTATGGTATTATCAAACCCTTGCAGATTATTTAATGCCAAATCCTCTTTATACATATATATTGAATATATGATCTACAAACAGATTTTGTGGATAACATTTTCAAGCAAGCCTGAGCTCATTTTCATGCATACAGTTATATGGTTTCGAGTATTGCTATGAAAAACAATTTAACATCAATCATTTGTTTGCACATATTTAAATGGATATATGTATATAAAATTTGTAAGTGAATAGTTTGCAGGTAATTCTATTTTTAAATGAGTTGGAACTAATTTCTTTGCACACTAGTATTGCTATTGTTTCTACAGTTAAACAGTTTCAATTATTACTATTTAACAATAATAATTCTATACAATATAAATCATTTAGATGGCCAGTTCCTGCTTCACTAGTTTTACCTCACCTATTATTGTTGCTTTTCATTTCAACACTAGGCTGACAGAGTCTTCATTATCATCAATTTATTACTAGTTTTAAACTGTCTCATTATTGTTGCTTTTTATTCCAACATACTGGATCAATACTCTTTGCATTATTATTATTATTGCTTGGTTTCTTTAATAACATATCAACCTTCATGGGTTATTTAATGCCAAAGCCATCCCTGTAGAAAAACAGCTATAATAATATTTAACCCATGACTGGAAGAATAAGGGGGTTCCATACATTTCTGAATGATATTAATCCAAAAGTTAATGTAATAATATGTTTGGAGTTCAAATTTGCTTACATCCAAGTTGCAGTTCAGCACTTTTAGCCATTATGCCATGTGGACTTCCTCATTTTATTATGAGTTTCACTCCATTTTATAAAAGATTTTTATAACAACATTTTGGATTGGTTCATTGATTGTTTGGGTTTCATGGCATATCAACCTTTGTTGGTTATTTAATGCCAAATCCATTTTTATACAAATGAATAGTTCTATTTCAAACAAATCAGTTTAGCATGACACAATTTGTCAAAAATATGTCTATTTCAAGCTAGTCAGTTTAGTCAAACAGTTCTATTCCAAACAATTCAGTTGAGTATAAGTATAATTTTTGTTCGCACACAGTTAAATGTCAAAATAGTACTATTTCAAACAACTCAGTTTAGTATAATACAGTTTCAATGTCAAAAACAGTTCTATTTCAAATAATTCAGTTTAGCATAAGTACACATTTTAGTTCTATTTGATCCATAGAGTGGACCTGGGAGTGATGGCAATGAAGGGATACTCTGCATTCCCCAAAGCTCCAACATTATTGGAACTTCACTATCAGAGTGTTTAGTGTCATAAACAGGACACTCGTTTGGGGGGGGGGGTCTCACCCCTCTGCAGAGATGCAATCAG
Organism: Sepioteuthis lessoniana; assembly: GCA_963585895.1. NCBI lineage: Eukaryota > Metazoa > Mollusca > Cephalopoda > Myopsida > Loliginidae > Sepioteuthis > Sepioteuthis lessoniana. Next base: position 60,172,461 of record OY757913.1, on the reverse strand, counting down.
TGTATTCTACAGTCCCAGTCAACTGGGCAAATTTTGGATTGATAAATTATTTGACCTCTAAAATAAAGCAAAATCAAAGCGATTATAATATGGTAGAATAGAATGTTTCTACTTTTGTCCTATTATATTTTCATACTATTGAAGGAGAGATATAAGGTTCTTTTTCTTTCATGCTCTTCTTAAACCTTTCATTAATCATAATTAGAAAATGCTGTGACATCTGTCTCATAATAAGAGATTTGCATATAAATTTCAGAGACTAAATATAACAAATATTATAGTATAGGCATAAGTAAACAACTTTTCCTTATCTGTAGTTGGTTCATTTAGCAAAACTTTTCTATTCAAAACATTTATCAAACTAAAACAATTTTACAAAATATATTTCTGAATAAAATATTTAAAAAAAACATATAATATGAATCTTTAGTAATAAAATTTTGAAAATATAAAAAGAATTAATCAAAGTCTAAGTCATCAGATGCTGGATGGAAAAGTTCAAATTAATTAGAGGACCCTAACAGGTTCTACCACCCAAGGTCAAACTGAACCTAGGAGTAATGGCAATGAAGGAGTATATCCACTAAATCTCCAGAAGTGGAGCCACACCATCAGATTTAGTTTAATGTCATACCCAGGACACCCCTTACCGTCTTACCTCACTGTGGAGGATACAGTCAGGGCATTCAAAGTTCTGCTGACAGAGCAATGGGTTTGTCAAGTCATATATATTTCTTTGTCGGGATAAGCAATAGGTCCACATTCTTATCAAATCGACTAGATGACTAAATACCAATATGATTTAGGACACCTCCAGTGGCATAGTGCTTAGTAAGCTTATCTGGTAGACTAATTTGATTTCCTAGTGCTTAGTAAATTTGATTTACTACTTAATGAGTTTGATTGTTATTGGACATATCTCACCTTCACCATAATCGTGCCTTTAACCTAAGCTTAAGAACATTTAGCCTGGAATAGTGATTAATAAGCTCAGATCATTCATACTATAGTGTACCTACAGTATGAGGCCTTCTACCAGACTAGATATCAAAGAGATTTTGCCCTGTTGACAGAGTTTAGAATACACTATTCCTTGCACAGGGGTAAGAACCCCCACCAAAAAAGGAGTGTCTTGAATATGACACTAAACTGAAATTGGTTGTGAGGTTCCAGTTCTGAAGATCTGGTGTGTGGGGGGGAAGAGTGGAATATTCCTTCATTGCTATTACTCCCAGTTTCACTCTACCCCAGAGTGATAGTACCAGTTAGGATCCTATTTATGGGTCAAAATAAATCTGTTTAAAAATTGATCATATTAAATTGAACTGTGTTAAAAAAAAAAAATTAAGAAACAATGATACAAAAAATGTAAATATAGAAATATAATGAATGCAATTCCCTAACCTCTAAGCAAAAAAATAATCCAAGACAGATTGGAATGCTGTTAAAATCAATCAATCAAGATATTATTTTTATAATAGTATGGATTCTTTCGATTTTTTTTCTTTTAACTACGAGATTTCTTTTGTATTATATTCTTTATTAGAACAAATTCTTTGACCCCCCTCCAATCCAAAGTCTTTAATTCAATGGATCAAATTCAATGCAGACAGATACATTAGTATCCTAACCTTTTATAAACTAATATGAGTTAACAGTTAAAATGGTATATTAGGAGTCAAAATGCAAAAATTTATATTTTAAATAGGTAAGACAGAAAATAAGAGATGAAATGGGTAATATGTCATCATACTTCAGTTTCTCACAATCCAAGTTAATCAAATTTTTTTCAAAAGAAAAGATAATTATTGATATTTCAGTGAATGAAGAAGTTTATCATCTGATTCTTTTAATCTAGACAAAGTGATGCATGCTCTTCAACAAAAAAAATATTTTCTGATATTTTCTTTATAATTATTTTGAATGAGTAAGATAAGAACATTACTGATATAGTTTGTTTAAGAAGAAAGAAACTGAGTTAAATATATATGTGTGTGTGTATATATATATATATATATATATATGTGTGTGTGTGTGTGTATGTATATATATGTATATATATGTGTGTGTGTGTGTGTGTGTATATATATATGTGTGTGTGTGTGTGTGTGTGTGTGTGTATATATATATAAATATGTGTGTGTGTATATATATATATATATATATATATATATATATATGTGTGTGAGTGTGTGTGTGTGTGTGTGTATGTATATATATATATATATATGTGTGTGTGTGTGTATGTATATATATATATATATGTGTGTGTGTGTGTGTATATATATATATATATGTGTGTGTGTGTATATATATATATATATATATATATATATGTGTGTGTGTGTATATATATATATATATATATATGTGTGTGTGTGTGTGTGTGTTTATATATATATATATATATATATATATATATATATATATATATATATACACACATACACACACAGGGTGCCTACAAGGGAATAAGGGTTTTCAGTGTAAGAAACAGAGTTGGCAACCCAAGTTCCAATCCTGGATGAGGTTGTTTTCATTTCACTTCACACTATCAATTATTTTAAAAACTTACTAAACAAACCTTTTCTTTACAAAATCTTCATTTCTGATGGGGAACCAAAAGTCAAAACTAGTTGAGAACAAGAAAAAAAATAAATAACACAAAAGAAATATTCCTATCTGTCTCATTACTTTCTTCATTTTTATATAGAAGTATCTATACAACATTGTAATTTTCAGTATGCATTGATAAAAATCGGTTAAAAATGATTGAAAGATTATCTTGAAAAAAAAGTTAACAGATTGTATTTAATAAAGTTTCTATTGTTTATTTCTTTCTTGCAAGAATAAAGGAATTAATCTTCCCCAATCTCCTACTCTTTCTGACAAAGAAAAATAATTATAAACATCAAATTGAACAAAGAAGTTTTTGTTTTTTTTTACTTCATTCTTTTAATCAAAATACAGTGATGCATCCTCTTTCACGGAAAATAATAGGAAAAAAATCAAAAGCTATTATTCTTAGGAAATTTTATAGACAGATTGGTGCAATTTCAATATTTTTCTTTTAAAAATTTTAATAGCTTAAAATTAGATCCTGGATAACATCCAAAATATATAAAAAATGATTATTATTTGTTTGTTATGCCTCCTTAGGCATCTCCCCTTTTTACAATCTTCTCACATAAACCTAAGAAAAAAAACCCAAAAGAATCTTTGCACAAAACCTACGATATCAATAAAATAACTATATACATATTGAATTCTGTGCAGTAATTCATCTGATATTTCCCAAACTTTCCCTCTTAAATTCTTTTTCTTATCATTTCTGAAATCATAAATATTACTTTCAATGCCGTATGAGATCCCACTATTTACATTTGATCACTGTACTATAGAGTTAGAGCAAGTATATGTGCTGGTAATCTAAGGTGTTGGGGTAAACATTAGCTGACCAGGTACCTTAGCTTTGAATATAAGAGTTGGTAAATATTATTTGAAATATTACTGCAGAAAAAAAGAGAGGTTCTTATATGATATCAAATACAGTAAGTGGAAGTCTTGTGTAGACAAGAAACCCTGGTATGTTTATGCAGATAATAATAATTAGACAAATATTTGGATCATGCTTCAGAGCCCCAAAAGATAGAAGAACATGAGAGTGACAATATTATCAATTGCAGTGGGTGCACTTGGAATGACCTGCAAGGGTTTGGATAGGAGACTAGAGAAATTGACGATCAGAGAAGAACTGAAACGATCTAGTGCACAGCACTGTTAAGATCATCTAGAATACTTAAGAGTCCAAGAGACACAAGAAAATTTGCTGTCACTCAGGCTTCAGTTAAAACTTGTGTGAAATACTCACAGGGAGTAAAATAATAATAAAAAATAAGCTTCTCTTCTACTATAATTTAATCAGAAATATTAAACAAAAAGGCTTTTTCTAGTTTTGATTACATTTGTCCAATCTTTTCTCTTCTCTAATTAACTGATATGTTTAAATAGAATAAATAATAAAAAATCATCCAATCAAAATTAATAATGAACTTGAAAGAAATTGGAATCTAAACATTGCTTATAAATTTGCTAGCAGAGAGACTATTTGTTGCGCAATAATAATTGACAAGAAGGAGATTTTGACTTGTTTTCTTTTCCTCTCTTACACAGGATGACTGTCAATTACGTTTCAATACATGTAGAAATAAAGAAAGAATTTCTAATATTTTTTATAAGTGTTATTTATTTTTTTTTGTAAATTAGCATTTTCTTTTCTTTTTTTCAGAGTCATATTTAGATGTTTGTTATTTTTTTCTTTGTTACATTTGCTAACAATTTCCTCCATTTGTCAAATCATATTACACACTGGATATTCCCTGAAGAAAATTAGATAACACTATTTCCTTATGTCTACTTCTGATTTCATCTATGATTCATTTGAAAAAAAAAAAAAAAGGACAAAAAATAAACTTCATTCTTATGTATAATTAAAGAGAATAGTAAAAGTACTGGTTAAAAACGAAGTAAAATTTTATGCCAACTTGTCACAATTTAATATTAGTATTAATGAACTAAAGTATTAGTCTACACCCAGTAAAAGGTATTTGTGGTGAAAGTCAGCAACACAAGAAAAGGACAGGGTAATTCAAGTTCAAACCCTTGAAAAGGCTGTTTGCATTTTATATAGCACTAATACCCTTGGGGAAAGGTATGAAACCAACTATTCTCCTTCCAGCAATGGGTAAATAGTTGGGCAAACTGAACTCTTTAACTTTGAGATGGCAACTAATCTAGGGGAATTAAAAACTCTGAATTCAAACCAGCAATACTACTTGTGGTGGAGGGTTTAAGTAAACATATATACCCAGTAAAAAGTCAAGATTTATTCACACAGTAGCCCAGCTTTTAAATTGAGAAAGCATCATGGTTTGGTTTGGTTTCTTTGTTTGATAGCATATCAACCTTTACATGTTATTTAATTCCAAAATCCTCCTTGTAAAACAGCTGTAGTGGTATTACAAACCCATAGTTGGGGGAATAAGGGTGTTCATGCCTTTCCTAAGAATATTATTAGGAAAATGATTGTAAAAGGAGTTCAGCATCCTGATGAAAAATGAGACTTGCATTATTAAAAAAAAAACAACCCGTTCAAACATCCAGTCCTTTAATCTTCTTTATTTGAATTCAGCAGTCCTCTCTGATCTTTATAACTTGAGCAAAATAATGTTGACAAATTTAAACTTCAAAGTATAAAACTTAGATACTGGTAGTTTTAACCACAGGTCAGCTATGGTAAGTTAATTGTTATGCAATATGCCAACTAGTCAACAAACACAACATATAACTGTTCACAATTAAATGCAGTATATATATATATATATAAGGTAAAATGAAAGAAAAATATGTTTGATGGTTTGTTTATATGCCAACTTGTTTCAACTTCAATCTTTTTTTGAATGCAAGAATGTTTTATCGAAATTCTTTTAGTATGAGAAATAATTTTCATAGATGAATTTTGATTCAATTAGAAATCTTCATCAGGGCTTGTAGGTCTTGCAATATCAAAAAAAAAAAAAATATTAATACTGGTTGATAGGTTCAAATTGCATTATGTCATGTGATGGAATTTTTTTGAACAGTAAATGGTATTTTGTGTTGTTTTATTGTTTTGAATGTTTAGAGAAAGGGAAACTAATCTATAGTGTGAATTTTGAATTCTTTTAATATTATTTTTCCTATAGATGGTGAAATTTAAAAAAAATCTTCTTGTGATATTGTGCTGTGGAGTGCTATGGAACATGCGTCAATTATTCTTTTATTTTTGTCATGAATGAAAGCAAATATGGCAGAATTTTGAAAGTCAAAAGTGTGGTTAGTTAAAATATTATGAGAAACTAAAGAGTTTATTATGTTACCAGCTTTGAAGTCTTTTTATATTCATAGATTCTTTTGTTAAAATTTCTACTTTTTTCTCCAATGTAAAATTCATTGCAATTTTGGCAGCAGATTTTGTTTATAATGCTGTAATCTGGATGGTTTCTACTTGCCCTTAAATTTCTAAGTCTTCTAGTCCATTTATCAATCCTTTAGGAATTGTTCCAAGTGCACCAATTACAATTCATATCACTGTCACCTTCATACTCCATAGTCTTTTTAGTTCTCTAGGAAGGTCTAGATAATTACCTCTCTTTTCACTTTCTTCTAGTTTTACTCTGTCCTGCTGGGATGACTAAGTTCACTATTTAGCAGATTCTCTTTTATTTATTGATTATCACAAGGTCTAGTCATCTGGCCAAGATTACCTGATCTGTTTGTATCTCAAAATCCCAGAGAACTTTGTGCATCTCATTCTCCAGGATGGATTATAGGTTGTGTAGATACCACTTGTTCGTATGGTCAAATTTAAACTTCTTGCACAATTTCCAGTGGATCACTTCCCTCACCCAGTTGTGTCTAGTCTTATACTCCTTTTGTGCTAATTTTCTTCAATCGCTTATATAAATGATCATTTCGTCTATCTCCATATAACCTACACTTCCATCTTATCTATTTTTGCTTTCACATAGTTTGTCCTTATAGCATTGTTTTGTGCTGCTATGAGTAGAGATTCAGTTTCTCTTTTAACATTTCTTTCTTCACCAAGTCTTCTTGTGTGAGACTTTACTTCTTTGTCACTTAAAATTTCCATACAATTGCTTTTCTTCCCATTTTTGCATTCTATTTATTGGTGTTCTGTTAATCCTTCTGTTTTTTTTTCTGGTTATTATTATCATTATTATTATTTGCATAAACCTGTAAGGATTCTTTACACATATTTTTCTTCACAGGATACTGTAAAGTCTTTATATCTGAGGTAATGGATACTTGCTAGGTATGGACTATTACCAAGATGAATCGATAGGATGGATGGTGATTAAAGACAGAGCGAGAACGAACATCTGCTGCTATGCCTGGTACATTCCTTTATTGACCAAATTCCCCGGATGTGGTAGAGGCCGTAACCCCTGTGGCATCAGAGGTTATTTCCCTTTTGTTAGGATATTACAGATACCATATTTGTCCTGTCTTTTGCCAGTCTTTCCACTATTAGCAGAGGTAGTTTCGGCCTCTTTTAGGTCAATCCATTACTTTTAAAGGCATCCTCTAAGTTTTCTTCATTTTAAGATCCAAGAAGTTTTATAGAAAAATACTTTTTTAAATGAGTGATATTGAAGAGATTTATTGTCATTATTGTGCATTTTAACTAAGCAATTGGCAGGATGTGACTCAAGGTCAATTTTTAAGTGGAGAAAAGCCAGTTTGAATTCAGATTTTTCTTTCTCCTGGACTAGTTGCCAAGCCAAAGCTCAAGAGCCCAGTTTGCTCTACTATTTACACATAGATGGAAGTGGGAACATACGTTCATGCTTTTCTCAAGAGCATGAAGTAAAACTCAAACAGCCTCATCCTGAATTTAAATTCTGGTCACCAATTCCATTTACAAGAACGTTAACTGTTCTATTAAGCATGGTTCCAATAATGTTATGTAATTATTCTACATTACCAGCTTGAAGAGCTCCCAATGATGATTCTAAATCACCAAATACAATATTTTCTTACAAAATTTCCTCACTGATTTTATCAACTAATTTCTTCACTCTAACTACTAAAAATGATTCTCTTCTCAGTTAGTGGGAATAATATCTTGCATCTATTTATATGACAGAGTAATTATGGTACACAATGTCTTCAATAAGAATATAATCTTCATCATAAGGACATGATTTTTGTATGTTTCACATTAACATAGCCAAAAAAAAAAAAATAGCATATTGTAGCAAGAACTTTTTGTAAGGGCATTTTAGAACTCCTGGTGATCTGATTTACAACTAAACAATACTATTGTGGGGAACACCATGATTTTCATCATTATTTCTCAAGAGAAATAAACAAATTATAAAATACTTCCCCTTATTTACAATTTGTGTATATATATATATATATATATATATATAGTATATTAGTAGAATAAACAAATTGTTTAAAAATGTTTTTTCAAAAATTAAAAACGTCCCCCAAACTAACCTGTAGAGAAGGATAATACTTAAAATAAATGAATAGATTTGACAGCCTCATTAATTTCATTTTCATGTATGTAAAAAATACAATCCTCAGATGAAGTCGCCTATATATGAGGTGAAAAACTATATATATATATATATATATATATATATAAATTCTTTTCTCACTTTTCCATGTCAGTCCCATAAGTATAAGCTACATGTATTTGTAAAAAATACTTTTTAAGATTCTCCTAGCTTTGAATTCTATCTCTTGCAGATTTCTCATAGCACTATTTCCCTTCAGTATTATTGATAAATTTGCTTCCTTGTGGCAAGAAAATTTTAGAAAATCCCATTAATGCAGTCAATTCTTCTGTTCCAACACATAAATTCATTTCAGTTTGCAGGTTCTTTTACATACATCCTTGCACTAATATATTTCTAATTTTTGATATATTCTTTAATAGTGGGAGGTATTTAAACATTTTTTTTTTCATTTTTTACACCTTCTCTCCCTATTTTTATGTCATGCAGCCATTTTTGCCTTATGCAAGGAATATTGAATATTTATTAGTTCTTCTTTGTCCATTCAACTTTCATGTTTCATCTAAAGATTGTACTTTTTTTTTCTTACAAATGAATAAAACTTACAGCTATGAGATTGACATGAGGTGATAAAAGTATTTTCAGTTGTATTCCTCTCTAATGGCCTGTATTTGAGTACTTTTCTGATTTAAAAAAATTCTTTTATAACGATTTGTTCATTTCCCTATATAGTGTAATGAGACAGCAAGTCATTATTTAAGCATGTTCTGTTGAAGACTCTGGTGTATTTCTTTTTAGGATTTTGAAGTGAAGATATTCAAATGTTCTTATCATTTTCCTTATGTCTGAGTCAAGGTGGTGAAGAAAGTGCCCTATACTAGCCCAAGTGCTTTTGACCAGTTTGCTGGTTGTCCTCAGGGGTTGTGTTTGATTGTTTGTTGCGGCATGTTTTTATATTTATTGGGAATGTTTTTGTTTTTTTTAATAATATATAGTTGGCTCATTCTGTTAGGAGGGGTGCTAGGGTTAGTTATTGAATATGTTTAACATGTTAATACCAGCAAAATAGTTGAAAGCAATTGGGCTAGCACTTTCTTCACCACCTCAACCCAGACATAAAGAACATAATAGGAAGACTTGAATATCTTCACTTAAAGATACTAAAAACAAAATACTCTACAGTCTTCAACAGAACATGCTTATATATATATATATATATATATATATATATATATATACACCACACACACCAAGCAAACAAACTGATCTCATAACATAGCAAACAGAAATGCCATTCTTATGCTAACATGTCATAATGTAAGTAAACAGAAGAAAAAAGAAAGTCAGGAAGGAAAAAGTAAATTTAATAGATTCAAAGGAAAGAGAAGTTGAAAATGAATTGACACAGTAAAGAGAGAAGACTGAAGTTAAAGTTAGGAAAGACTATGTTAAAACTAGGGGAAAAAAAAAAAGAAAAAAGTGATAGTGATCAATGGAGAGAGAGAGAGAGAGATAAAGTAGTGTAGTCTATCTTGTGATTACCTGATAAAGAAAAGGAGAAATAAATCAAGTGTTGCTCAGTATGCAAATAATTTTATTATTTATGATAGGAGCTTGAAGTGAAGGTGATAAAAGTATTTTCAGTTGTATCCCTCTTTAATCAAGCCATTAAGCTTGATTAAATATCAAGCTTAATGGCTGCCAAAAGTGTATATATAAGTTGTCCGCACGTAGTTGAGAGTGACTTTAAGGCTCTCTTTTGGATAGCTACTACATTGAGATATAGGAGAGGGTGCGACTCCTTTTCCAAAGTTTCTTCACTTACCCTTGATCTGTACCTTTTAATGCTGAGTGTTAAGCAAGGATGCATGAAGTACCATTTTTTGAGTCTTTGGTATGACTTGGCCTGGGATTAATCCTGGTCTTCCAGACCATTGGTGAACACTCTAACCATTATGCCATAATTTCCTTTATATTGTTGTCAAAACAGAAGCTCCAGGGCTAAAATTCCTGATGCAACCAATGCACACCTGGGTTCAGTACTTATGAATCGGGTAACACCTAAGCCTCAATGCTTTATGTAATTTCAATAATGTGTCCCACTGAGAAAAGAAAAAATAAATAAATAAAACACCTATACCCATCAGCAAATGAAATGTTTATCAGACAAGTTTTGATAATGTTGAGATACCCAAGAGAAACCTCAGCATTTTTTACAAGCACGTGGTCCAATTTACCAGCAGAAAGATATTTTTCACTTGCTCTTTGATCATTTTTCTGGTCTTAAAGTATAAGTAAAGCATTGCATATTTTTGGTAGAACTGAATCCTGATTTTCAACTGATTTGAAAATGAATTAAACGAAAAGATTGAATATTAAGAGGCAGGCATAAAAAACCCATTAAGAATAGATTTAGCGTTTATGATTAAGACTTAGCAATTGAGCAAAGAATTTAAAAGCTAGATAGCGAGCTATTTGCGTATTAGAAGAAATGTATCCTAATCTGTGGGGACTCCTTTCAATAACCCAAATAGAAATGTTTGCCTTGACAGCCACCGATTGTATGGCAAAGATGGACTAAAATTCAACCAGCTACATGACCACACTTACAGAACAAACATCAGAGAAAAGTAAAGGTTCATCTTTTAATTGGAATCATTTTTGAGATGAGACTTCTTAATCTGAGAATTAATTTTTTTATTTATTGTGGACTTTTTGTCCTCATCTTGGTAGTTTTTGTGTTGTTTCTTCTTTCACTACATTTCGGCCAAATTTCACCTTTGGCCTTCTTCAGGTGATTTACCGCGACCTCGGATAGGAATGCAGAGTCTTGTAACCGTATCCCCAGTGATTACTGCCTTCCAAAAAAAAAAAAAAAACAAATAAATAAATTCTCAAGTAAAGGTTCATTAACCTATTTTGTAACGAATCAGAAACCGAGCTATATAACTCTCAGAAAAACTGATCAGAACCAATCATGTACTATATAAAAATAAATTGATTTGATCAAGCAGGCAGAAAGGATTCAAGGGACAGAGATAGAACATATATAAAATGTGACTCAACTATCTATGACAGTTGATGTAACAAGCCGCCAGCAGCCTCACCTCACATGGTTCTTTCCAATGACAACTCTTGTGCATGATATATTCCTGAATGAAGAAACAAATGACATCCTGAATGACCATAAAGAATAGAATTTTCCTTTTTTTCCAGACACATCTTGTCTTCACTGATGTGTTACTTCTCACTTTTTTTAATGTGAGTGCAAGTTATGGTATCCCTAGATGACTAAATTAGTACAAAGCCTATCCTTCTTCTTTACTACTATAACTCCTGCCACAAAATTAACACCATCCCTCATTCTTAAAGATGATTTTTAAAAAATCTGACTCCTCAAAGATATACATATATTTAAACTTATGGCTATATTTATATTATATAAAATATCAACACTAAGTTTTATATATAGATTTTATCAACACTAAGTTTTATTGAATTTTATAACATCTACTTCATATGGTTATAATCCAAAGACTGTATTATTAAAATTTGTAAAATAACAATAACACATACCTCCGTAAAGCATCCAGCTGGCAGACAAAAATAAAGCAGGTCGTAGCTCAGTGCCATCCTCATTACAATGCTAAACTGAAGCTGGTTTATATAATAAAATACTCTCACTTACTTACAAGCAGCCAATGACGATCTATGCAATGAAATAGTCCACTTGTGCACAATGGGATGCCCCAAGGCACCATAAATAGCTCCAGTTCCTCAATCAGAAATTGAGTTTCCTGTCTTCACAACTGATTGCTCTTAGCTAACATGATTAATTACTCTAATTGCCCTATGCAACCTGACAAATCCTACTAAATTAAAAACAAAATACATGAGGGAGTCCCCATGTCATAGTGGCTAACATGCTGGTCTGTCACATCATAGTAAGTGTGTTTGAAGTCCAGTTGTGTTATTACATTTACTTCCAGACTAATACCTTTGGGAAAAGTATGAAGCCTCTTATGCCCTCAACTATGGTTTAAATAGTACCACTACTGTCCTTCTACAAACATATATTTGGCATATAACAACCCATGAAGGCTGATATGCTATTGAATAAATAAACAAAATCAACCAACAATTTTTTTTAAGAAAACAAAAATTTTATAAAAAAGAGTATTGTCATAATTTGTGGGCTCAAGATTGAATTAGTGAATCTTTCTTACTGAGATACAAAAGATGTGTCTACATACAAGGGTCATTCAATAAATAAAGTGAATTTTACTTAAGAAGTTGTCAATAAGAAGCACTGTTTACAGTTGTACCTTTTTTATGGAAATAAATAGTGATGGGTCATTTCATGGCTCAGAAGACTCTTAGTAACCATTTTTATTTTAAAACAGGAAATAAGTGCATTCCCACTCCATGGACTGTCTTTTTGACTTCGGTTGGTTGTGGCAAACCCATGTTTAGCTCATTTGTAAACATTTTTTGACGAAAACATGCTTCCCTCCATACACCACACATTTTTCTATATATTTCACATGGTTTGCACTTCTCAGCCACCAAAAGTTGGATGATAGAGCTTTCTTCAAGCCTGGAGAACTTTGATTTTTCCCCATTTTAAATAAGTTGAAAACAAATATTTTGTGAGATTAGAATAATTTTTCAAGAAACCAATTCCAAACAAGGAAAAAAAATTCTGGCTTGGTTTCTTTGATTTGGTTTCTTTGTTTAATGGCATATCAACGTTTGTAGGTTATTTAATGCCAAAGCCATTCTCCTAGAAGAACAGTAGTGGTACTATTTAACCCATAGCTGGGAGGATAAGGGGGTCATACCTTTCCCAAGGGTATTTGCCCGAAAGTGAACGTAATAGTGCGACTGGAGTACAAACTCGTGTACTACGATTCCGCAGTCTATCGCTTTAACCATTACACCACGAGGACCCCCCCCCAAAAAAAAAAATTCTGAAAAATAATTTATTTTGTATTTAAAAAGAAAAATTCCTCTTATTTATTGAATGATTATAATATATAACCAGGCCACTGGCCTAATGAGTAGAGTGTTTGCCAATAGTCTGGAAGATTGGGGTTCAATCGCTGGTCGAGTCATACCAAAGACTCAAAAAATGGTACTTGAAGCCAACTTAACACTCAGTATTATAAGGTAAAGATAAAGAGTAAAGTGGAGCAATTAAAGGAATAGAGTAGTGCCCTCCCCTACACCTCAGTGTAGGAGCAACTGAAAAAAGAGCCTTCAGGTCACCCTCAACTAAGGTCACCAACTTTACTTATGATATATAAAGATATATAGATGAATAATGCCAGTTCTAAGTTTAACTAAAGGAGGAGTTAAAGAGAGAGATGAATCTTGATGAAAATAAAAACTAAAACTTGAGATTCATTACACTCCATTTATGATTTGATTTCCATGCAGATGATCATGCCATAAGAGAAGAAGCAAGAGACCCTTTCACAAGATGAATGTAGATTCGTCTTTTCACAGAACAACAATTTATCCTGATAGAATATCTCAATTATTTCATCAAGCACTTCTATTAAGTCAGCTGTCACAAGTATATAAGTTAAAGTCTGAACTGTATAGTATTCAAGTACACCCATCATACACAACTGAGGTGTATTTGTTTTCTGTCACACTTTTCATCATAAAAAATTGAATTTTATATTTTGTAAAATTGTTGAATTTAAAAGATTATAAAAATATTGAATCATACAAACAAAAATCTAAAATAATAATCTGTTTGTCATCAACAGAACCAGATGCTGCAAGTTCACTGCAATGCAACTTAAAATATCTCTTCATATATTATTAAGTTTCTTTTTTACAATTTTTTTTTCATAGCAATTCAAAAACAATTGAATAGTTTTATGAGCAATACCTAGTGTATGTATGAAGTGAGGTCAAAAATATTGAAACTGTTTTTAGATTTTAAATTAGATTAGATTTATATCAGTTACTCGGCTGTGTTTTCATTTGAAGGAATAATGTTTAGATTTTGAAGGAATAATATTTAGATTTTGTCATTAGCCATGTATCAGTTATAAAAAGAAATAATGGCTAAAAAGTTTAGTTGCCGGCTTAGTGGGTAGAGTGTTTGCCAATGGTCCAGGAGACCTGTGTTCAATCCCGGGTCGCGTCATACCGAAGACTTTAAAAATGGTACTTGATACCTCCTTGTTTAACACTCAGCAATATAAGGTACGTATTGAGGGTAAAGTGGAGCAATCCAGGGAAAGGAGTAGCACCCTCCCCTACACCTCTGTGTAGTAGCTATTGAAAAGGGGGCCTTCTGGTTGCCCTCGACTATGGTCGCCAACTTTACTTACTTACTTCTAAGTGAGTGCTTTCAAATTTAGAAAGCTGTCAGCAGGTCTTAGAATATAAACTGCATCCTCTGCAAGGAAGTCCCCTGACAAAAGGCTGTCCTGGGTAGGACAGTAACCTTCATCTAGTGGCAAGGCTTCAGCTGTGAAGGGTGTGAAGCACTCCTTCACTGCAATCACTTCCAGGTCCACTCTGACCCACAGTGGTAATAACTATTTATATGTCAAATAAATCAGTTTGAAAATTATTTTTGTTATATAGGAACATATTAAAAATAGTCACTTAAGGCTACAATTGTTTAATAAGGATTATCATAATTATTAGTTCCTTGAAACCATGTCAATCCTAACAAATTATTGGTGTTAGATAGGAATACTTGAAACCATATGCCTGAGAGGAAACAAATGATTATAACCATCAAACTTAAGAATGACTTGTTACCATTTCCTTTGATACACAGTATAATTTAAATACTGATAACTGATGTACTTACTTACATTGGAGGCAGAGAAAGGGCAAATAATTCCAATATGTTGTAAAAACTGATATGATACAACAGAAAAAGAAGCTTCTCTGTCAAAATCAGTCTTTCATATATATAATCCACCATAAGAAATTGGCATACCCAGACTTAGATTAGGCCAGGCTCCCACTTTGGCAAAGACAACTATGTTCTTATTCCATAGGAGCGCTTTGAGATAACTTTCATTTAGGCTTTTTAATAGTTGATGCCAACAAAGGTCACAAACTCTTCCAACAGGTTGTAGTTTCTTCCTAACTGAGACACATTTCTCTTGTATATGACTTGACAGCAGCAGATGAAGCAGAAGGCACAGTGATCAAAGGAATTAATTTTTTGAAGCTTACAACTATGTATCAACTTTTCAACCTTGCAATATAAGGATGGGATTTTTTTTATCAAAGAGGTTTACTCTTCAAAATGAGCATGAGTAGATTTCCCCACCTCTTTTTTGTCTTTTTAGGAGTGGAATTGCTTGTTCCATACTCACAGATTATAGAATTCAGAGTTTTTCATACTTCTAAAGTTGTTCTCCTACCTATAAGGCTAGAGATCCCCTTCTGCTCTACCATTCACCTATAGCTGGGATATGTAGAAAAGAGGTGGATATATGTCTATCTTAAGGGAATTAGCACTATGTAAATGTACACGGCCTAGTTCAAGATTTGAACTTGGCTCATTGAGTTCATTTCCTACGGTGTATTCAATACTTAAGATTTAATTTGATTCTTCTCTCATAGTAACTGAAATGATGAAACAGCAAATTATGCTGACATGATTGTAAATGTGTTAGTTGTTGAACAGTCTAAAATTCATCGATATAAAATTTACTGGAACACTGAATGGATTATCAATATAATTACATGGCATTGCAATCCCTATTTTTTACTAGGTTTGACTAATAGTCAGTAAAACTTATATGGTTATATTGATCATATTTACCAATCCCTCCGCTTGGGCAGGATATGACACATTGCAATCGGTCTCGTCCCGGATTTGAACTCATATCACCGTGTCCATTTCCTATGACAATAACCATTACACCATATATGGTGATATTGATAGACAGTGTAAAACTTATATGGTTATATTGATGCAAAAGTCAGTAAAACTTATATGGTTATACTGATGGATGATAGTAAAACTTATATTGTTATATTGATGCAAAGGTTACAAGAGCTATGTTTGACCCAATGTTAGGGAAATTTTAGTGTCATCAAAGCTCTTTATTATTTACTCCATGGCCTGAGAACCCATTGGATCCCCATTATAACTACCATCCAAGATGATATTGATGCTTCTATTTTGAAAAGTATGAAGGATTCTAATTAGTATTAAATAGTTATCTTGATAATAAGGAAAATTTGGATGATTAAAAGATGATATTTTGTGTGAATGCAAACCTAACAAAATTATTATTCATTTAGAGATTGGATTGAAAAATGTTTTATTCTCTAAATTACAGCATTTTAAGTGAATGTTTTAATATAAATCTTGGTATGTTGTGCCATTTTTGCTGGCTTATGGTGTTTGTATATATAATTCTTAGGTAAGAAATGGATATGCTACATCACCAATTTATTTTTTGTTGCTTCTTTTATAATATATCAACTCTATCAAAAACTTTTCTCTTGGCAATGACTTCAGGTTGAAACTATTTGAGGGCATTCAAAAAATAAATAACACAGAAATATTACTATTTGTCTTTTTGTTTTTGTTCAGCTATATATATATATATATATATATATATATATATATATATATATGAATATATATGAATATATATGTACACACACATACACAGACAAATAAACAAACACACTGAAATTAGTAAATTCAAAAATATGATTTACAAGCCTTAGAGAAAAGAAGCATTGATCAGCGTTTAAACATGTCTTTCCTTTCTTGTTCAATAAAAAAGTCATTTGTGAACAAGATCATTTCTGGCGATGAAAAGTGGATTCATTGTGAGAATGCAAAATCTAAATATAAAATGTAAATAGATAGATTCAGAAGAGTTTTCAACTTGAATTAAATTTACTTGGGTGCCTCATGTGCTATAACAGTTAGGAGGTGCCCGTGGTGTAATGGTTATCATCGTAGGAAATGGACACGGTGACACAAATTCAAATCCTGGACGAGACTGATTGCATTTCACATAGCACTAATACCCTTGGGAAAGGTATGAATCCAATTATTCTCCCTCCAGCTATGGGTAAAAAGTAGGGCAGACTAGGTTCTTCAGCCTTGGTGAGGCAACTAGTCTAGGAGAAGGAAAACTCTGAATTCAAACGTTAAACTCTGCATAAAAATTGACCTTGTGTCATATCCTGCCTGAGCGGAGGGGTTGGGTAAATATGATAACAGTTAGTGAGCTAGGTTAGCAGACCATTGTTATTGAGGTTGATTCTTATTAGGTGCCACATACTTCTGGTCTTGTGACAAACCAAACTAAGCTAAGTAAATGACATACATGCCTCACATGATATATTGGTTGGTGAGTTAGGGTTTTCAGACTATTGTAACTGAGTTTGATTTTCATGGGGTGCCACATACTTCTGGCCTTGTGTCAAAGAAAAATAAGTTTATCAAATGAGTACTGAGGAGAAAATTCCTTCTATTTGGTGGTGTTGAAAGGGAATTATCATCATCATCATGTCGCGCCGCCAGCGCGGATATCCCTGACCCTCTCTCGCCATTTCTCCCTATCTTTCATCGCCTCCGGCAGGTCTTCAGGGTTACATCCTGTGTCCTCACATAGTTGCTGTATGTAAGTTCGTGCTGGTCGTCCTACTTTTGCACATCCATATGTGGGGGTCCACAGGAGTACATCGCTTATGAGCTCGTCCTTGCTTCTCCAGCAGTGTCCCGCGTGTCTGGTTCGTCTGACTTGTATAGTTTTCGTGATGGGGGGCAAGTGTCCGTATAGTTGGAGTCTCGTGGGGTGTTGTCGCCAGGACTTGTTTAATACTGCTCTCAACATTCTTGTGTAATTTCCATCTAGTTTCCTCTCCAGCCGCTTCGTTAGCGTCCATGTGGTGCATCCATATAGCAGTATCGACACAACCGCTGCCTGGAAGAAACTGCGTTTTATAAATGCTACCTTGAATAATTGGTTTGTTTTAATATTGTAAGAAAAAAAACTTCTTTCAGAAAGGAAATCAGCCAATGATTTTGACTACATGACAATACATGTCTTCATTTAACAAATATGATTCAACAATGAACAATTCAATTGAATGGGAATTTCTTTAACCCACAGCCTATTTTCCAGCCTATCACCTCCAGATGAACAGTTGTTTTGCTTGATGAAATATTCCTTATTTGGTTGGCAGTTACAAGAAAGCTTGCTTAATGCAATGGTTATTGCTATGTGAAACGGAATCGGTGACCCAAGTTCAAATCCTGAACAAGGCTATTTGCATATCACTTTCAGGCTAATGCCCTTGGGAAAAGTATGAATCTATTTATTTTCACCCAGCTATGGGTAAATAGTAGGATAGATGGGTTCTTTAGCCTTGGTTAGCTAAGCAGTCTAGGAAAAGGAAAACTAAATTCAAACAGCTATTGGTAAATAGTAGGATAGACTGTGTTCTTTAGCCTGCGTAAGATAACCAGACGAAGGGAAACTCTGAACTCAAACCAGTTTTACTTTACATAAAAATTTATGTTGTGTCACAACCGGAGGAGGGGTTGAGTAAATACTAACAAGAAGATATAAAGAAAATTCCATAAAGAACTCATAAATTAATGATAACATCAAAGATATAATAAATTTGTAAGTTGAAATATCTTACACATATAACACATGTTGACTTGAACTGATTGGATATTTACTGAAGAAGAGATAATATTTGAGGAAAGTTTGATCAATGTAAATCTATTGGGCAGATGAATATTAAACAAACCTTGGGCAAAAACTGAAACAAACACACGCAGTCAAACCAATTTCAAACTGCTGGGTCAATAAATGAGCAAACTGCTCGCAGGTATATAGAATATGTAAAATATAACTTTAACAGATCAATAATGAATATGCCAATACCTAACATTGACAAACTAAATCAAATATCTTAAATGTATTGGATTTTTATAAAAGTCATAAACTATTGAATTTTATAAACATTAACACAGACATGAATCTTCTAGTTGTGTTATGATCTATAAAGAAAATCACTTAGAACAATGCAAGTGTTCAAATGTCAAGAAGTTATCGAAATCTCAAAGTTGACCTTATTTAACAAAGATTCAAGAAGTTTGAGTGTTAGAGAAGTTAGCATGATGATCTTGCAAGCTATTAACAATGATAATAATCTTTCTTAGGTCTAGTAGAAAAATTGACTTTGTAGAACAAATATTGAATTATTTATGGTATCCTAGAAGATAACATACTGATCTTGCAAGCTATTCAGGGTGAGCTTAATTCTTGACTATTAAAGAATTTGAGCCAGGTACCAAATGATTGATTTTAATGGCATGACAACCTGTAAAAGGTTATGCTTAGAGATTAGGAAATTACATTCATTATACATTCATATTAACATTTTTCTGTAGTTGTTTAAGAGCTAATTTTTAAAAAAAATACACAATTCTATCAAATATGAATAATTTTTAAACAAATCAATATGACCCATAAATGAGATTCTAAGATGTTCTACCACTCAGAGTGGACCTGAGAGTAAAGGCAGTGATGGGGTAATCCACATACTCTAATCTCCAGAACTGGAGTTTCATCATCAATTTAGTGTCATACCAAGGATACTGATTTTTTTATGTTCATGGGAGAGAGGTTCTATTCCTACACATGGGATACGGTCAACATATTCAAAATCCTGCTGACAAGGCAGCGTAGTACCAAAGTTAAGCCTCTTAACTATTTATACTATATGACCTACTTATGCAATAAAATTTAAATAGTAACAATTTTTCTTGATATTTCTATGCATCAAATCCATGATCTGATGATGCATATTTGCTTTAAGATATAAGTAGTTTGATTTTTATTATAATAATGACAAACAAAAATGAATTATCTTATAAATTGAAAATCTGTTGTTCCTGTTCCAAGACAACATTGAGAGAAATCATTTTAAACAGCTATATTCTTGATGCAAATTCTCTGTGAATAGAAATAGATGAGTATTAGCTACCTTCTGGTTAGTAAAGTTTCTCTCAATTACATCTTTCAAAATTGTCCCTAAAGGTTGGCTACTTACAGCTGATTAAATTCACACATTCCAACTAAAAAAAGACATCTAACATTCAGTGTATGCAATCATTTATGAGGTTAGATTGTTATATAAATCAGACATTAATACAAGCTCTTTTTTTTTTATCAAATGACTTTCAAAAGGCGAAAAAAATAGAAATAATAACTTGAAAAAAAAATATTGAATCTGTTAAGTGGTATTTCATCTTTATTTCAGTTGCTTTTTATAGCAATTTCTCTTCAGTTACTTGTAAACAGTGCAAATTAGAACTAGAGAATAAACTCGTATGAAGATTAATTTACATTCATTTTATCAGAAATAAAAACAAGCTAAATGGCTGGATTAGAGCTTCTTCAACAAATAGGCTTTCCTATTTGGATCAGCAAAGCAGTTGTTAGGCGAAACAAGCCTTCTGAAAAAAGTCTTACTATAAGTTTATTCTTTATTTATGATCTGCATTGTTTGCCAATGACTGGTTTAGGTTTCTTTGTTTAATGGCAAGGCTATCCTTATAAAAGACAGAAATACTATTATATATATATATATATATATATATATATATATATATATATATGGATGGATAAAGAAGTTCATACCTTTCTCAAGAGTATGAGTCTGAAAGTAATAATGTGACAGGAGTTCAAACTCACAATGGGTCACAGTCAAGCATGTTAGCCACTAAGCTTTGGGGACTCTCCCAGATAATAACTATAAAACAATGCTATTCAAAATGGTTGAACACTTTTTGGACAAAAATGCTCCCTTTATATGTATGTATTTACATCACAGGCAGGATACTACACAAAGTCAATTTTTGAGTACAGCTGATCTGAGTTCAGAGCTTCCCTTCTCTTAGACTAGTTACCTAACCAAGGTTAAAAAACCCAGTCAGCCCAACAATTTACCCATAGTTGGGAGGTAGGAAAAATGGCTTCATGCCTTTCACAAGGGCATTAGCATAATGTGAAGTGTAAACAGCCTCATCCAGGATTTGAATTTGAGTCATTGATTTCATTGCCTTTGGCAATAACCATTATGCTAAGTGTGTCTTCAATCTTCTTTATATATGATTCAGCAGTTAGTGACTGAATAACCTATGGGAGAGTGTTCCTGCATATGCTATGAGAGCCTATCAGATTGTTTCTCAAGTTACATCAAAGTCATACTTCTAGTTCTTGAGATATTCGAAATGGCTGAATATTTTCGCAGACTTCTATTTGAGTTAGAAAAAAGTAATTTTTATTGACTATAGATCTGTAATTGACTTTGAGTTTTCTTTACCATCTTTAATTGAGGAATCACATTTACATAATAAAAGAAATAATAGCAGCGACTATAAAGAAATTATTTGTTTAGAATTTGAATGAAATTTTGTTTCAGAGCCAATAACCAACCATTTCACATTTTATAAAGTAAAATATACAAAGATATTTATGTTTAGCTTGGTGTTTCTATTTTGCCCTCTGATGATTTTCATCTTATAAGTGAGAAAAAGTATGGAGAAAGAAGCTTTAATTCTTTTTTATTTCATGGTTTAAATGAAATGTCAGCTCAGCTGAGCAACTTACTTGATAAAGTGATGAAGTCTATGTGAGTCAGTACCAAAAAAAGAATTGTAAAGCCAATCAAGAGTTTTCAGTGAACACAGGATTGTGCTAGTGCAGCAGCTACTAAACACATCAGGCCAAACTCTATGCAACTTTTTCTTGTTTCTTAAAATGAATATTAATCTCTAAAAGAAAGATTTGAGGATATAAAAAGAAATATGGCCAAACAGTTTCATATCATAGCAAAAGAGGAATTTTGGAAGTACTCTGACCAATGAAAAACTCTCTGGAATAAGTGCAATGAATGCTAAGGTTTCTATTCTGAAATAAGTTAATGTTTCGAGAGAGAGAGAAACACAAGAGAAAGAACAAAAGGAAAAGAGAAAGAAAGAAGAGTGTGAGAAAGCTCTCTGAGGCAGTATGAATAAGTTGGCATGTGGATGGCTAACTTCCTAGACAGGCAAGTAAGCATCTGAAGTGAAGCTTTACATCTGAATGTTTTGATCAAATCTGACCAGCTCGAGCAAGGCAGTTGGACATGCTGACTAACAGATTTTATATTCTCTGATGTGTTGCAGACATAGAAATGTAAGCATATATTAATGTAATTTCATAAAGAACAAGTGTGTGTATGTGTGTATGCATATATATCTACAAGTCTGCAGGTACCAGTTTTGCTGTTATTAGCAGGACAATTACAATATTGAAGGGTTCACCAATGTGCACACAGCCCATTTCTTGTTTTCTCTTTCAACCGTCTGATATACTCATGTAGAAACACATATGTATATTATGTGTGTGTGTGTGTGTGTATATATATATATATATATATATATATATATATATATAAGCATTCATGATGTAATGGTTATCATCTTAGGAAATAGACATGTTGGTTTGAGTTCAAGTCCAGGATGAAGTTATTTGCATTTCACGTAGCACTAATACCCTTGGGTAAAAGTATGAATCCTTCAAGGCATGGATATATAACAGGGCAGGTTAGCTCTTTAGCCTTTGTATGGTTACTGGTCTATAAGAAGTAAAGCTCTGAATTCAAGCCTGTTAAACTCCACTTAAAGAATTTACTTTTGGTCATATCCTGCTTGTGGTGGAGGGGTTGGATAAATAAATCTACCCACCCCTCACCACATATATATGCACACAAAGATTACTCAAAAACATCATAGGCTGACCAAGATACTCTCATGAAATGTGATTAAATGAGATTTGTTTTCAATATAGTCCCCCTGACGGTACACACACGCACACTCAATTATGATTAGAATGTTAATGATTGAGTTATTTGGCGTTATAACATATAAACCCTTCTGGGTTATTTAATTCCAAATCTTGTTTATATATATATGTACATAATTTGTAAACAAATAATTTGTAGGTAACTATTTTGAAATGAGTTAAAGTTCATTTATTTGTACATAGTTAAATGATTTCAAGTATTTCTATTTAACACTCCTATTTGATATTAATCATAATCCCTAGTAAAAGATTGAACAGTTTAAATATTTCTATTTGACCCTTCAATGGGATCTTAACAGGTACTATGACTCTGGGTCAGAGTGCACCTGAGAGTAATAAAACTGAAAGGAGTACTCCCCATTCCTCAGACTCCAAGACAGGAGCCTCACCATCAGATGCAGTTTAATGTCATACCCAGGATACTAAATGATTTTAGTATTGGTATTAACATATGATCAGCAGCTGACTGGATTGTAGAATTTAACACTAAAAATGTTTTTAAACAATAAAATACAGTGCTCAATGCATTAAAAAATTCACACATTCCACCTTTTCAATGACCTCTAAGAAAATAAACATTCAGGGTTCTGTTTAAAAACCAGTTGTTGATTTGCTTCTTCCAACTAACAGACAATCACCTATCATCCATCAATTTTACTCTGCTTTACAAGTAAGATGTACATGAAGTGTTGGCCAGTGAAAGTTAGGATATGAAAATCTTATGAGCTTCTTTGAAAGAGTTTCAGCTGGTTTATCTTATAGATAATGCTTGTCCTAAGAATATTGCATCACTTTAAATTAAGACTCTACACAGACTTCAGATTGAAGGCATTTTCTCCAATAGTATGACAATTATGACAACTTACACAGAAAAGTATGCACAATATCTGAACCAGCCACTAATCTTTGTCAATCAATTCAATGGTTGACATAAGAAATCAGATTTTCTGACTGCATCTTGCAATCAAAACTTTTTCCAACTTTTATAAGTCTAACATTTATCTGTTACAGCAAAGAACTTGGCCCTTTAATCAATATCAAGAATTGTTTTCTGTATTCACTTTGTTCTCTACCAGTGGTGGTTCTCTTAAAATAAAACATCTCTTAGTTTAAAATGTAATTAAAGATCAGACTCTAGACAACAGGATCATTTTTTTAAAATTTTAGTATAAACAATTACAGACATACCTTTTTTTTTCCCCCTCTGTGTTTTCAGTCCCATTTTCAATTTTATGGCCAAAGTTCTGATTTATTTACTTTAATAAAAAAGATTTAAGGACTTAATCAAAAGCAGACAGGGAGGTCAATTGATTTAGTAGTGCTCAAGGGTTCAAAGCAATAAGAAGCCCAACCAGCAAAACGCACTGTCAGCTGGTTTTAGAATATGTTGACTGAATCCTCTGCTGAGGGATAACAGTCAACCAAAAAGGGTTGGTTGGTTGTGCTTTATAGAATACCAACTCTTGTAGGTTATTTAATGCCAAATACTTATATATATATATATATATGATTTGTAAACCAACAGTTTGTGGGTAACATTTTAAATAAGCCAGAACTCATTTCTCATTTATTATATAAAGATAAATAATTTCAAGTATTGCAATTTATTGTTTGCACATAGTTAAATGGTTTCATGTATTGTTATTTAACATTATTCTTTTTAATATCAATAATAATCCATAGTAAAAGATTCAACAGTTCTATTTGACACATATATAGGTCCCTAACTGGTATCTTTATGGGTCAAATAGCTCTGTTTAAAAATCATTCATGATAGCTACTTCTTGTATTGCATTTGTCAAGGGTATATGGACCATTCTTGTCCTTACTCGTACATATTCATCCTCTTCTTAAACTGACCATGTGTCAAGAATGTCTAAGATATTACCTATAATCAAAGTACACACATAAAAACATACTTTGGTAAGACAGCAAAAAAAAAATTACAAGCCATATGATTTTAGGTTGAGATATTGCAACAAAATCCCAAAGGAAGAAAGTTTCAATTTAAAACTAAATCAAAGAAACCTTATTCTTTCTTTCTCTTCTGCAGACTACTTATGAGGCATAGAACCAATGTCACACAACTGTGTGCAAATTATTTGCATAAGATAGGTATGCTTAATATCCTATAACTGTGCAAACAAATGATTATAGACAAATTAAAAAAATGCAATGGAACACTAAAAATATAATAATGATTAAAATCAAACATTTAGAAATGAATTCAATTTTGACATTAACAAGCCCATTAAGAGTTGATATGCTGTGTTATGTTGTGGACAAAAAGAGCTGTTACATCTCAGGTAGATCTTGTTGGTGCTTGCTTTCAGACTACTCAAAAGCCATTGATTGTTATTCCTACTTATCCCCACCCCAACCCCTTGAAATAATTCTATTAGGAGGCCAATTGTATTCAGTCAAGTGATTGTGATAAAAAGAAAGAATTGATGTTTGTTTTTTTCAAGCTGCACTAAATGTTTATTAGTTGAGGTGAGGAAGTTGGTTTTAAATTCTATCTCTGAGTTTTCGCTTTTAAGAATTTGCTTGGAATAACATCACTAAAAAGACAAAACTTTTTCCCATAAAAAGCATGTGGTATAATAATTATCCTTTTAGAAAATGGACTCAGCAACTAATGTTCAAATCCTGGACAAGAAGGTTATGCTAATGCCCTTCATGAAGACATTAACCCAATCACTTCTTCCTTTATCTCAGGGTAAATAGTAGGGTAGACTACTTAAATGATTGCTTTAAGTAACAATATATTACCATTTCAGATAACTAAATATATTCTACATATATTATAGCTTCAAGAACCTATATATATTTTGTACATATAGTCCCAAGTAACTATATATATTCCTGTCTGGTGTATATAAGTATTTACCAACTTCTCCGAAAGAGCAGGATTTTACACAATATCAATTTTAAAGTGGTTTAACAGGTTTGAATTCAGAGATTTCCTTCTCCTAGACTAGTTACCATACCAAAGTTAAAGAGCGCAGCTTGCCCTATTATTTACTCATAGTTAAAGAATAGTTGGATTCATGCCTTTCCTAAGAGTATTAATACTATGTAATAATGCAAACAGCCTCATCCAGGAATTGAACTCATGTTGCTGTGTCCTTTTCCAATGACAATAACCATTACACTACGGACACCTTCTGGTGTGTATACATATCTATAAACACATAAAACAAGAATATATAATTATAAATACTCTACTATGGCAAAGGGCCATTACTAAATGATTAACAAACTGGTCATGAGTAGTGAATTCAATCCAAACTGAGTGCCCCACTAAGCGATGTTTAGTTGGCTGGTTGGTTTTATCGCATGTCAATCTTAGTGGTTATTAAATTATTATCCTTTTCATTTTTTCCTCAAGTTATTTTATGGTTTCAAGTACTTAATGTTGGTTATCATTTGTAAACAACTATGGTTTCAATTAATTATAATGATATTAGAACTCATTTGCCCACATTTATATGGTTTCCAACTGTACTATACTTAAAAATTGACCTTGTGTCACATTTTTTCCTGTGAGGTAGGAGTTAGACAAATACAAATTTCTCACAAGTGATCAGCCTTGTATCTGTAAAACCTGCAACAACTACAATCTCAATTTAGAATATCTTTGTCATATGTGAAGGAGTCAAAAAATTTGATGTTTTTACTGGTTAATGATATGCATTACATTGCATTCCTTAAGCAATCAGAAATGGACATTGATTTAGAGATAGGCCCTGTAGAAATATTCCAGAGGTTAAGTTGGTGAGGCTCTATAAAGAAAACCTTAGCTGAAGAAAATTTAATTAATTTCATTTCATTTCTTTGTTTAATGACATATCAACCCTTGTAGGTAATTTAATGCCAAATCCATCCTTCTTGAAGAACAGTAGTGGTAGTATTTAACCTATAACTGGGAGGATAAGGGGGTTCATACTGTTCCCAAGGTTGTTTCTCTGAAAGTGAATGTAATAGTGTGACAAGATTTCGAACTCGCTTTCTACGATCCCGCAGTCCATCGCTTTAACCACAACACCACGAGGACACCCCCTCATTAATTTCTTCTTAAAAATTAGAATAATTATGCATATACACTGAGAGAAAATAAAATGTTTCAATTTACTCAAGAATGAGTATATTGGTTCCTGAATGTGCAGGAACCAAGTATATTAAGTTCAGTGTATGTGCACTTAAGACACAGAACCTGAGTTAAACTGCTTTTCACAGTGAGGTACCTTCTAGAATTCTCCATTTGACATAGTATGTACATTTTATTATTATTTTTACTGGCCCATAGAAATATGTGGTCAGAATTTATTTACATAAGATTAGCATGTTAGATCACTAGCTTGTGTAATATATTTCTAAATCTAAATTGGGTTTGGTTGATTTATGGGATATCAACCCTTGTGGATTATTTAATTCAAAATCCTGTGTGTATATATATATATATATATATATATATATATATGTGTGTGTGTGTGTGTGTAATTTGGAAATAAATAGTTTGGAGGTAACATTATTTTTACATGAGCCAGGGCTCATTTGTTTGTGAGCAATTGAATGGTTTCAAGTATTGCTATGGAATACTAATAATTCTATTGAATATTAATCATTTGTTTGAACACAATTAAATGGTTTCAAGTAAAGTAAATGATAGAAGAGTTTTATTTGATCCACAGATGGGACCCTAACAGGTACTACCACTCCAATTCAGAGTAGACCTGGGAGTAATGGCAAGGAAAGAGTATTCCATATTCCCCAAAACTTTAAGACTGAAGCTCATCATCAGATGGTTAAGTGTTATATACAAAACATGATTTGGGGGTCTTATTCCTCTGCAGAGGTGCATCCAGCATATTCTATAGCGCCAGCTGACAGGGTGGTCAAGATCTAGAATGAGATTGAAATTTCAATTTCAACAACAAAGATGGAGGAAGGTAAATATCTTTGATTTGTATTTTTGTAACTGATTCTGACAGTAAAATTCAAGGTTTTGACTTTGAAAACATAGTTTCATTATGATGTTAAGTTTAGTAACTATTTGTCCAATGATATGAAAATATTTCATTGTTTACAAACAAAGGTATATCTGAATAGAATAAATAGGGAATATGAATTGAAAGAGTTTTTTAATTATTATTTGTTCATATAATTTGGGGATGTCAGTTTTAACAAATTAATTCAGTATATGCATGTTAGTGCACAAAAATTTAATCCGTGCAGTGATGTTTAAAAATATGATATATAGTTGGATTACAGTAAATGATACCATATTCAAATATAAAGGGTGTATCAAAAGTACCCAGAAACCATGTACACACAGGTGAAAACTGTGATTATCCTTTAGGGTATTGCAACTTAGTATTTTTATCAGTGCGTGAATGTGATCCTTTTTACATTTATAAATCTAATAAAGCTGTAGACATTGATTTACTCCTCTCTCTCGATATATATATATATATATATATATATATATATAATAGAAAAACTAAACAAAAAACCAAAACATCATTCAGCAATGATAAATTTATTTCAGCTGGTACCTCTATAAATGAGACCAGCTTCATCAGATAACCATCAGACAACAAATTGGCTCTGTATGAAATTTATTAATTATCATACATTGAGTACTCGTGGAGATTTGTAAGAATTCTCTTATATATTTATAAGTGTGCATCTTGTGGATTATGGAGAATTAAGAAGGTCTCAAATAGAATTATTCCCAATTCATCTTCCACTGGATATATATATATATATATATACACTCATACATACACTGACAGAAAAATATATTGGCAAGATTAAACTTACAATTGATATAGCTCTCACATAGTAAAAATCTACATCTACCAATCAATACATTAACAGGATCCAATAGGAGTGGTTGTGTCAACAGTACCCAGATCCCTATGCATATATTATACACAGGCCAAAACAGAGTGCTGCAATTTAATATTTCATTGGGTTACATGCATTGAAAAGGTCAGAAATTATGTTGAAGATTATATATATTTTCTTGTATAAAATCACTGCTTTTTCACCCTTTCTCTCTCTCTCTCTCTATATATATATATATATAAGAAAAAAGTTTTTTAAAAAAATCGAACCCAGAAATATATTAAATTATTAATGTAAGAAATTCATTACTTGAACTTTCATGTGGTGTGGACCATCATCCATCTAATAATGGTGCACTCTACAGGAAACTTAAAATAAAGGACTTCTGGTGTGTGTGTATATATATATATATATATATATATATATATATATATACATATGAGTTTGGTTTGGTTTGGATTCATGGCACATCAACCCCTGTAGGTTATTTAATGCCAAATCCATTCCTATGTAAATAATCAGTTCTATTTAAAATAATTCAGTTTAGCATGAGTACACAGTTTAATTGTCAAAAACATTTCTATTTCAAGCAATTCAGTTATATATAACAATTCAGTTTAGAGTAAGTACAGTTTCAGTGTCAAAAATAGTTCAATTTAAAACAGTTCAGTTTAGCAAAAGCACGCAGTTTTAAATGTAAGTACAGTTTAATTGTAAAAAAACATTTTTATTTCGAGCTATTCAGTTTAGTCAAGCAATTCTACTTCAGCTAATTCAGTTTTGTAAAAGTACAGATTTTGTTGACTCGCAGTTATATGTCAGAACAGTTCTATGTTAAACAATTTAGTTTAGTGTAAATACAGTTTCAATGTCAAAAAACAGTTGCAGTTAATGGTAACAATTCAGTTAAGTGTAAATACAGTTTTAATGTCAAAAAAACAGTTTTATTTCAAACAATTCAGTTAAGCACAAGCATGCAGTTCAAATGTAAGTACGGTTTAATTGTCAAAAACATTTCTATTTCAAGCTATTCAGTTTACTTAATTCAGTTTAGCATAAGTATGCCGTTAGTTCTATTTAACCCATAGATAGGGTCCTATCAGGTGCTACGACTCCGGGCCAGAGTGGACCTGGGAGTAATGGCATGAAGGGGTACCCCCCATCCCCCAAAGCTCCAGCACTGCTGGAACCTCACCATCAGATTGTTTAGTGTCATATCCAGGACACTCATGGGGGGGGGTCTTACCCCTCTGCAGAGGTGCAGTCAGTGTATTCTACAGCCCCTTACTGACTGGGCAATATATATAGGAGAGAGAAAGAGAGGGAAGGAGAGAAAGAGAATAAAATGACTTATTAAAATAGAAAGAAAACAATAGATAAGGATGTTAATCTTACTTTAGAATTAGTGAAATAGAAATGTAAATCTTATTTTTTATAAACTTTACTCTCCCCCCACAACCCCCCCACAAATATCCTCATATAACAAGCAATACGTTTACAGAATCTAAAAGGAGAACTATATCAACAGTACCCAGACCCCATGCATATACAATACCCAGACCAAAAAAGATTTTTCTCAAGATGGTTTTATCTTTGCTTTGTCCACTGAAAATTATTAACAGATGAAGAGAATGAAAATCAGGAAGTGAAGTGAAGCATAAAAGAAAATCAGTTTTGAAAAGAATTCTTCAAGTAAAAAAATACATTTCTAAACAATAACAGACAGGAAATAGAGAAATGCTAAAATCAAATGCTGTTGATTGAGACTAAGGTTGGTTGTTCATTCTTAATGTTATGAAAATGTGTAACTTGAACATTTTAATAGACACATTTTCTATGCACAGATTATTTTATTATTCTGTTCATAAAACAGTAATAATCAAATGGCTTTATAAACAAATGATATCAACATAAACCAGAGGCTATTATCATCATCAAGGCATACTGATAGCATAGATTTCCTTGACTCCCTCTCACCATCAATTCCATCACTCTTGAAAAGTCCTCTAGATAGCATCAAGGGTCAACACAGAGCTGATGAATGTAAATTTTTACTGGTCAGCCAACACTAGTATGTCAATTTGTAGGAGTCCATTGGAGAAAGTGACTTACAAGTTCTGTAAATTGGGAAGTGGCTGTACAACTACAGTTTTGTGGGGTGCTGTTTCTCAGATTTGTTCCAACAGCACATAACATCCTTGAGAAGTTTTCCATGTAGATTTTTGTCCATGGGTTTTTTTAAAGTTCATATAATGCAACAATACAATAGTACTGATATGGATAAAATTTGAAAGATTTCCTATTTTCTGCCTTACTATTTGCCTATAGTAGAGGGAAGAACAGATAGATTCATACTTTTTCGAAGGACATGAGTGCAAAGTGAAATGCAACAGCTTCAGCCAGGATTTGAACGTGGGCTGCCAATTCCATTTCCTACAATGATAACCATTAAGGTAAAGCATGCCTCCAATTGTAATAAAAGTGTAATACGATACAAATCTGAATGGAATTTAGTGTGACACTAGGTGGGTGATCCGCTAAGCAGACGATCCCTTTGTCTGTTTTGGCGTGAAGCCAAACAAAGGGCTTGGACTCAAGATCTCTGACAAGACCAGAAATGGGGGAGGAAAGGAGTTGGAAAAGGAACCAAGAGAGGTCAGTTGGCGAAGGGAGATGCAGAGGGGCAGTTGACAACGGACAGCAGAAGAGACCAGTCGGCGTGAGATAAAGTCCAGGGGCAGTGAGGAAGACAGACAAGATGAGTTCGCAGTCCTGAGTCGACAACGGTCAGCAGTGAGGAAGACACTCAAAGATGAGTTGGCATTCCTAGTAGCTTGTAGAAGTTTTGTGCAAATACATGTCAGCGTTAGTCTACAAATGCACAGGGAATGCAGTGTCACAAAACTACCCTTCTTGCACTTAGAGT
Organism: Sepioteuthis lessoniana; assembly: GCA_963585895.1. NCBI lineage: Eukaryota > Metazoa > Mollusca > Cephalopoda > Myopsida > Loliginidae > Sepioteuthis > Sepioteuthis lessoniana. Next base: position 60,140,710 of record OY757913.1, on the reverse strand, counting down.
TGACCCAAGCCCATATTGTTCGTTTGTCCTTTTTCTCCCACTCCCTCGGTTGTATTTCTTGTGGCCATAAAGAAATGTGAAATGCCCCGGCGGAAACCACTAGATGATTCACTGGCCATGAATAGTATTGGTTTAAAGAAGTTTATATATTCGGGGTGGCCACGAAGGAGTATTATCACATTAGATATTATTTGATCTTTTATCAAATAAATGTGATTAAAAATACATAGAAGTGGGCTTCCCTGAGACAAAAAAAGATATGAGTTCAAGTATCACTAGAGGCTTACTCTTTATTATAGTATTTATTATTCTTTATTATTGTTTCTCAATGTCGTAGAAGTGATGACTTGAGTGGGTATTAATAAAAAGAAAGAAACTAAAATTAGGATAATATGAGCCAAAATTATGACTAATGGTTGCTTGGTTGTGTTTTACAGCATATCAACCCATGTAGGTTATTTAATGCCAAATCTTGTTAATACATATGTATTAAATATATGATTTGTGGACAAAAAGTTTGTAAGCAACAATTTTTAAGTGAGCCAGAACTCATTTGTTTGCACACAGTTAAAGGGTTTTTGCAATTCAACATGAAGAGTTTTATTTGCACACAGTTAAATGGTTTCAAATAATGCTTTTTAACACAAATAGCTCTATTCAACATTATTCATTCATTTACACACAGTTAAATGGTTCCATGTATTGCAATGTAATACTAATAATTCCTTATTATTTAGTTATTATAGTTATTTCTTTGCACATAGATGGTCTGAAAGAAAGAAAATGATTAAACATTTCTATCTGACCAATAGATGGGACCCAAACTTGTACTACCACTCAAGGTAAGAGTAGACCGAAGAGTAATGGCAATGAAAGGGTACTCCACCTTCCCCAAAGCTCCAAGATGGCCTCACCATTAGATAGTTTGGTGTTAAATCCAGGACACCCATTTGGAGGAAAGTCTTACTCCTCTGCAGAGATGCAGTTAGTGTATTCTACAGTCCCAATTGACTGAGCTGTATGACTTATAGCAAAAAATATAGATATGACTAGCTATAATTAACAAATTTAGGTAACTGAACAACCAACCTTGTAGTTTCTAGTTTTCTTTTGTAATAACCAAAATATTCCATACAAAACCAAGAACGTGTAAATTATTCATGAAGCAAAGTATGTACTGTTTAGTGTTCTTTTGTCTTTACTTTTTAGAAGTGGCATGTTTACTTATGCCATCAATGTAGTTGATGGTCACAATTAGATTTTCTAGACATGTTTTCAAAACCACAACATCAAAAATGAAGGCGCCTCTGGTGGTGTAATGGTTAGCAAGCTCGACTAGCAAACCTACACGAGTGAGTTCGAGTCTCATTGGGTGCCCCTTTCATATGGCCTTGTGCCACATCTAAGCAAAAAGCTTAGTAAATTTCCACAACATCAAAAATGAAATTTATATACAGAAAGAGAAAGGAAAGGTGGTTACCAGACAATCAATAATAGTGGTGTGTATACACTAAACTTCTTGAAGCAGAATGTACAAATATCAGACAACTAGTTCCTATATAAGCATGGATTGATAACAACTTAACATATTTATTCCTAAAATTTCAGAAGTTCAAAACTTTATTTCTACCATTTTCCATCATTTATTTTTGTATTTTATGTTTAAAAAAAATTGTGCCCAATTTTTATGACATAGTTTGTCATGCAATTTTTTCTCAGAAAAGTTAAGGTTCATGAATCAATGTTAAAGCGCTTTTTGTTATTACAGTCATAATCAAAGGTTACAAAACATTAAGAATAGTTCTAACATTATAACATGATTTATTGTTGCTTTCAGTTATATACACACACTATTTAAAGCAATACTAGCATAGTATTGATAAAAAATAAGATTATTTATTAGTGAGATTGGTATTTCTCCCTAGGATCAGAGTATTTGTGTACTTTGGGGTTAGGGTTCTTTGTTTAATGGCATATCAACCTTCATGGGTTATTTAATGCCAAAGCTATCCTTCTAGAAGAGTAGCAGGAATGCTATTTAACCCATAGCTGGGAGGAAAAAAGGGTTCATACCTTTCCCAAGGGTATTTGTCCGAAAGTGAACATAATAGCACAACTGGAGTTTGAACTCATTTACTACGATCCTGCAGTCCAGCACTTTAACCATTACACCACGAGAACACCCTCTGTGTACTTAGATCAAAGTGCTACCAAAAATAAAATTAGAACACCTATATAACAAAAAATGAATTTGCATAAGAATATAAAGAGTGTGCTATTTGGACAACTTTATATCAATATTTATGGTTTGATTTGATTTCTTTGTTTAATAGCACATCAACTTTCATGGATTATTTAATGTCAAAGCCATCCTTTTAAAAGAACAGTAAAGCTACTATTTATCCTAAAGCTGGGGGAGCATTGATAAGGGAGTTTATAACTTTCCTAACAGTAAAAGTCTAAAAGTGTATAAAATAGTGTGACTGGAGTTCAAATTCACTTTCTATGATGTCAGTGTCCTGCATGTTAGCCACTTCACCACAGGCACACACTCTCTTATACTTTTGGTTACAGAGTTAAATGCTGTAGAGTTTGGTAATAGATAATACCTAATAATACCCATTTTGATTGTTGAATATTCCACTAGAAATGATAAACTCTTTGGTTTAGAAGAAAATTAATTTTTTTTATCAAAAAATGGTTGTGTGTGTGTACTTATCTATAAATAGTATTGGTTAGAATAACAAGCCCTCAAGGGGGTGCAATTTGAGTATGAATTATTGACAGTGAATTTTCTGTTTAGAACCAATGAATATTCTATTATTATTGTACAAGCAGAGTTACTTTATGATTATTATTATTATTATTATCACTTCATTTTTTTTTTAACAGTTTCTTAGTAATTTCTTCCTTAGTCCTACAACTGTCTTTTAATTTCTTTATTTTTCACTTTCATGGATGCCATGTTCTTTAGAAGCTTGTTTAGACTAAGTTAATAGGATTTTCAGCTTCTCTTTGTGAATAGGAGTTCACTTTTTGCATAATAAGAATTATATGTCACAGAAGTGTGGGCATCAGGATTTTAAAGATTTTTAGTTGGAATATGGGAAAAAAAAAAAAAAAAAAAAAAAAAAGGTTGGGAACCACTAGTTTAAAGCTCTTAAAGTTTACTTAGAAAATCATGAATTCAATCATTGGACTAGAGTTCAGTTTAAAGAAAATCAACATTACATGGGCAAAATAACTGAGAAGGTTTATCAACTGATATGAGATATCCCAACGACTGAATAGCACTGTGAAAACTGTTTGTCTTCATTTTTTGAATAAAAGGTTTTGTTCAAAATTCTCAGAAGGTTACTGATTACAACAACAAATATCAAAAAAACATTCCCATCCAAGCTATAACAATTTTTGCCTGATCACCAACAGATCATGTCTACCATAATCCAAATAGAATATTACAGCTTTTCTCTCAATAATTCTGAATATTTGTTCATTGGTTGGTTGTTGCTTTTAATTAGTATAACTGAGAGCAAATCAATTGTTTGTTTGGTTTGTTTATGACATATCAACCTTTATGGGTTATTTAATGCCAAAGCCATCTTTGTAGAAGAACAGCAGTGATACTATTTAACCCATAGCTAGGGGGATAAGGACGGTCACAACTTCCCCAAGAGTATTAGTCCAAAAGTGAATGTAATAGTGCAACTGGAGTCCAAACTTGCTTTCTGTGAGGCCACAGTCCAGCCCTTGAGCTATTACATCCCTGAGACTCCTCCTAAATTGTTTGGTTCTCCAGAAGTAGCTCATAGAGAACTTTTCCAATCACACAACATTCACAGTATCACCTTGTTGACTAATAGAGTGATTTTAATGGCATGTCAACCCATCAAGAGTCATTTTATGGCTAAAGGTTAGGAAATTGTGTTCATATCTGCATTTTTTGCTTTGTGGTTTCTCAAGATTATTGAATAAAAACAATTTTAAACAGATTTATTTGACCTATTAGACTCGAACAGGTACTGCCAACCTAAAAAGGATTTGGGAGTAATGACAATGAACGGATATTCCACACTTTGCAGATATTTGGAATTGGAGCCTCACCAAAGGATGCAGTTAAGTATCAGAATACCCCTTTTTTAAAATGGGTTTTACCCTTTTGCAAGGGATACAGTCAGCATATTCTAATCACCACCATGGTTAGAAGTAATGGTTAAAAGCAATGTCCAGACAACTGGTCTGAAAACCCCATGACTGGTACCTTAGACCAACCACTGAAAGCAATAAAATTATACAATTGTTAAGTAGACATGGTTTCTCTTTCTTTCTACTAAGAGATGATCACCCAAGTACTTGTGTTCAGTAGCAGACAATGGAATGCCTACATTAAATCTAGCTTTTTTTTTTGTATCATTCTCTTCTTAATTTTTGTTTTTTTATATCTCATTTTATCTTTTGATTCTTTTGATGGGCAAGTTTTTTGGTGATCCTATTGTTTTGTGAAACATATGAAATCTCCTGAGAGACATGAGAGCGAGCCAACCATATGATAGTTCACAAATATAAAGTTTTTTTCTTTTACAACTTCAGTTTTCATTAGTTTCATATTGTTTTGTAAGATATTTTATCCATAAAAAAAGAGCATGGAACTCTGACCAGGATAAATATTGTTACTATCAAAGGAAAAAAAAAATTTTTCTTGAAATCATGAATTTTATTCATCAAAGTAGACAATAGCTGTAACAGTTTTCTATTGTTACAGCTGTCAGGGCAATAAGGCTGTTCAGGAAGAATGGTTTGATAACTTACCAACTCTCTTTCCTCTCAACAATTATGGGATCCCAGTGACAAGACATTTTTTTAAAAATTCAAGTATGTATTTACCCAACCCCCTCAGCCACAGGCAAAATGTGACACAAGGTCAATTTTTAAGTGGACTGAAGCTGGTTTAAATCTATAATTTTCCTTCTATTTGACTGGTTGCCTAACAAAAGTTAAAGAACCTTGTCTGCCCTATAATTTACTCATAGTTGCAGGGTGGATGGATTCATGCCTAATCCAAGAGTATTTATCATATTTACCCAATCCCTCCGCTCGGGCAGGATATGACACAAGGTCAGTTTTTAAGCAGAGTTTAACAGGTTTGAATTCAGAATTTTCCTTCTCCTAGACTAGCTGCCTCCCCAAGGCTGAAAAGCTCAGTTTGACCTACTATTTACCCATAGCTGGAGGGAGAATAATTGGGCTCATACCTTTCCCAAGGGTATTAGTGCTATGTGAAATGCAATCAGTCTTGTCCAGGTTTTGAACTCGTGTCGCCATGTCCATTTCTTGCGACGATAACCATTAAACCACGGGCACCTCCAAGACTATTTATGTTTAGTGAAATTTGAATTTGGGTCCCAATTCCATTTTCTAGGACGTTATGTTAAGTGTGCCCTGTGAATTTAAGTAGCAATGGAACAAAGTGCAGAGAGAAGTGAAGTCATGTCTTTTAAAAAAGCATTAGTACTCAGTGAATATAAGCAGCTTCAGCCAACACAGACAAATGCTCTTTGGCATTATGTTCAAATGCATTTATTGTTAAGGAAAACAATGTAAATTGCAGTAAATCAAAGTTGATCCTTTAAGCCAGAAAAAAATCTCTACAAAACTAGGAGTCAAATTATACAACAAGGCTAAAATCTAAACCTTTACCACGGGTTGACTACTCTGTGGAAAAGATTTGGATTTTAGCTCTGACGTATAAGATGACCCCTAGTTTTGTAAAAAATTTTTCAGGCTTAGAAGGTTGATTTATATGCCACAATTTATGTAACTCTATAAGTTCATCTGCACAGAGATGCACATATTTATGAGCTTTAATGCCTAAAGATGCAAGCATATCTGTTTGTATAAGTCGAGGCAGAGCATATATGCATGTGTATGTATAATAGTATAAAGCTGGAAAACAAGTTAAGAGGTCAGCAAATTTTAAAAGATAGGCAGTAAAATAGAAAGAAAATTATTTCTAAATAATAAAATAGATGGAAAAAGATTAGACATTAATGAAATCTATATAAAAAGTTTATCTCTTAATATCTACTATAAATTGAAAACTGAGGTGCAAGTATGGTCAGGTCAGCAGAGAAGAAAACTATTTTCTTAATGTCTTTAGCGCTTGGGTGGCTGAAAAGAAAAAAGCATAGGGTTTTACGCAGAATACAACCTCATGATTTCAGCAGAAGCAGTAGGTCTCAGTGAGTTTGAGAAAAGTCCAGCAGTTGGCTGCAGAGTGGAAGAGAAAGGGCCCCAAGTGCCTGAATCTGGATCCTCTGTCCATTTTTTGCCATTGAGTTGGCATTTCCAATTCAGTTCAGGCAGATTTATGAGCAGTTAGCAGTTGTATATAGAAAGAGGGCTGCAAGGCTGGAGTCCTTCTCTCTCCCAACATCTATATAGATATTGTTAGGGTTATCTGAAAAACTTAATGTCACACCTGCTGCCACAGGATTGGTTCAAGAGAAGATGTAACAGTCATCGATAAAGACAGCTGTTCATTCTTACTTCTGCCATCTCTTTTTCTTTTGTGGATCCGTCTCATGGCTATTATGGTTTTGATAACAACCAGCGGCTGAATTCTTTTTAAAACTCAAACTATGGAGAAGGAAGCAGCTTAGCCAATAAGATTAGGTAGACTGTGGATCAGTATTTGAAACAAAGATCTTATATTGTATACAATATTTGTACCTTGATTAAAAATGTAGTTAAAATGAATTTCAAACAGGTTTTTCAAAACTAATACACTCTAACTTAATTTCACATGTATTCTTGATCTTCAGACACTTTTAAGAAGGTTGTTTCTTGAAGTTGAATTGCACTTATATTTTTGACCACCAAATGTAATTATAGTCATGGTCAATGATTACAAAATATAAATACAATCATGTATGTTTGATTCATTTAGGTTTGGTTATTTGGTTTGATGGTTATCTAAAGCCAAATGCTGTTTATATATATATATATATATATATATATATATATATATATATATAAAACCTGATTTCTAAGTGAATAGTTTGAAGGCAACTTTATCTTTAAATGAATTAGAGCTCATTTGTTTGCACACAGTAAAATGGTTTCAAGTATCGCTAACAATAATCATTGAATTTAATATTAAACATTTGTTTGTACACAGATAAATGGTTTCAAATATTGCTAACAATAATAATTCAAAATGGCTTCAAGTACTGCTATCTAATACTAATAATTCTATGTATGCACACAGTAAGTTTTTCCAGTATTGCTATTTATCACAAATAATTTTATTTAATATTACTTCTTTGATTGCACACAGCTAATTGCATTAATCATTTGACTGTACACAGTTAATAATTATTTTATTTTGCACACAGTTAAATAGTTTTAAGTATTGCTATTTAATATTAATAATTTCTTTGCATAGGTTTTAAATTGTTTCAAGTATTTCTATTTCAGTGAAATTGACCCTCAGCCACTGCCTTCTAACGCCTTTAAGATGAAAGAGGTTTGGATAATTGTTTTCCATAAGAGTAACATGAAGAACATAGGATAATCACATTGATACTAGGGTTTAACATGACCAACTGATTGATGTGACAGTCTCCCCAACCCACCATTAAGTCCATTAGGGGCCAAAGTGGACTGTTGCAAGTTATTTTACCACTCGGTTACTGAATCAAGGACTGTTGAGCCACCTAGAGCCAAGAGATGGTCATCAGTGGAGGGGTCTTAACCCTCTGCAGAGATGTAGTTGGGCTGTTCTACAGACTCAGCAGATAGGATTGTATTGGTTTTTAAATTCATTTTACCAAATTCTTTGTCATAAAGTTTAAGAAAAGAATTTTATGTTGTATGAATAGAGTAGTTGTGTATTTGATATCATGCACTATGTAATTCACATAAATGAGATTAGGTTAGGGTACTTTGTTTAATTGTATATCAACCCTTGATGGTTATTTAATGCCAAATCCTGTTTACATATGACTTAAGTGAATAGTTTGTAGATAACATTTTTTAAACAGGCCAAAGCTCATTCGTTTACGCACAGTTAAATGGTTTCAACTATAGCTATCTAATATTAATAATTCAATTCAATATTAATGAACAGTTCTATTTTACTCAGAGTGGACCTGAGAGTTATGGTAATGAAGAGGTATTCCACATTCCCCAAAGCTTCAGGACCACAGTCTCACCATCAGATGGTTTAGAGTTATATCTAGGACACTAATAGTGGAGAGAATCTTAGCTCTCTGCAGAGATGCAATCGGCATATTCCCAGCTGAGTGGGCTCTTAAATAAACAAGACATTGCAAATGTCTCCTTATACTGCTTATTAATCTTTGGATTAAATCAGGAAAATATTGCATCATTCTTCCTGGAGTGCCTGTGTATGTTCTGTAAATATTTGAAGAAGGAAAACACTAGCATGCACTTCAGTCAAAAATTTCTAAAGAATATTTCAAAGCATTAAAACAAGGGCTTCATGCAAGGATGCTAATGATATAAATATTCCACATTTATACGTGGTTTTTAGAATTGAGCATTTTCACTCATGAAGATAGGACATGAGGATCAATGAGTGAACAACAAAAAGAAGGGCAAAGCCTCTTTCAAAGACCAGGGAGACAACTGTGGTCTAATAGTTATCATTGTAGGAAATGAACTTTGTGACTTGAGTTCAAATTCTGGCTGAAATTAGTGTAATAGATTAAAAAGAGTGTGTTCATTGAAATGTGAAACTGATCCAAGTATACATTTTCAAAGTGGCCTCCCTGTAGGTAATTCCTTGTCTCAATGCTGTAGCAATGCATCCTCTGAGTTCCTATCTAATCACCTCTTAGATTACTTCTCACTCCAACTTTGTATTACACCAAATCACTGACTTCAAAGTCTGCCACCCGAAACCTTTCCTAAACTTATATTCTTGTCCAAGCAAGTTCAAAATTTGCATATTAACATCGATTTTGTGAGATCACCATTTATATATCTTCATGTCAGTGGGGGCCATGTTTCCTCTTGAAATTAACTCTGCATGAGAAACATGTGCATTGTTATTTCTGCCTTAGGAGTAAGTCAACTTTTTCACTACAGTTAATCATGTTTCTCTGTGTACAAATGTTTTTAAGAAAAGCATGAATCCATCTCTTCTACCAATGTAATATAATTAGGGACTATAGTTGAACATTTTAGTAGTAAGTTGTTTCCTACCAAAACTTACAGGTTCCTCAAATCTAGCTCATGATAGCAGAAGATGTCCAAGTGAAAAATTGAAATATCTGTTGAGAACCATGGTGGTATTAAAGTATTACACCATCAGCTATGGGAAAATAGTAGGGCAAACTGGGTACAGCAACTAGTCAAGAAAGAAAAGACAGAACTCAAAATAGCTGTATTTTGCTTAAAAATTGACCTTGTGTCAAATAATGTCCATGGTATAAGGGTTGGGTAAATAAAGACTCTCTCAAGAAGTTGCTCTTGGTATCTTTAGCCATTTAGGTTGTTTTGCAATATTGCTTGCAGATGTACATGCAGCTACTCTTGTTGATATCTATGCCACCATCAAATGTAACCTCTTCCTGGATGTTTGTATTTATACAAACCCTCTACTATCAGCAGGATGTGTCACAAAGTCAATTTTAAAGTTGAGAAAGCTGGCTTGAAATCAGAGTTTCCCTCATCCAAGATTGTTTGCTTAATAAAGGCTAAAGAGCCCAGTTTTTCTTACTATTTTCCTATAGCTGGGAGTAGAACAGATAGATTCATGCCTTTCCTCAGGGCATTAGTAAGAAGTAAAATGCAAATAATCTTGTCCAGGATTTATACTCATGTTGGTTGAGTTGAAAAAAAATCATAAATCTTGAAGCATGACATCTTAACTAAAGACTTGCTTTGAAGATGAAAATGCATTGCACATTTATCAAACAAAATTTCTTTATTGCAGTTATTAATATACATGTAACCATTGAAAAAACAAAACAAAATGAAGTAATGGTCCCATGTCCAAATACTTACAGTAAAGGTAAATAAAGAAAAAGTGAAGCTGAGAGTAGATTAAATTGAAACTTGAGGTACCTACAAATAGCAACAAAGAAAAGAAAAAAAAAATTTTTAATTTTCCTCTTACTTGGTTAAGAATTTTGTTTTCTTGACTGTTTGCTGATGTACAAACAATCTCCTCCTTCTGTACTGACAACATCCCCTCAGTGAGTTTGAGTCGTGCTGTGATGACACGGTTTCTGCCATCATGAATCACGACAAGTCCTTGCTTTATCTGAAAATACACAGAGAAACAATGATTCAATCAATACAGTTTAGCAACAGAGGAAATTACTAAAAGAGATGCAAAGTTATTTTGGTTTGAAATTGAACACTTTCTCCCCCTTCCCCCATCACTTTTTCTTTTTTCCTAAATTTCCTTAAATGCTTCCAATGATTTCTTTCTCATCCCAAGATTTTTTTATCCTGATATTGAATTCTATATCATTGGAACTTGTTCAGAAGAAAATAATAATAATTTAGCCATACTAACAAATGGTATACACTACAAACCAGAACCCATCCTCAAAAATGAGACCATAAAATTCTCTGGAGCCTTACCATCAGATGCAGTTTATAGTCATTGTTTGTTTGGGTTTAAAGGCATATCAACCTTTGTAGGTTATTTAAGGCCAAATTCAGTTTTTACATATATCAAACCTAAGATTTCTAAAGGAATACTATGCAGATAACATTTTAGACAAGCAATAGCTCATTTGTTTTCCCACAATTAAACGATTTCAATTAATCATATTCTTTGGTACAACCCTGTCTCTCTTAAGAAGGAGAGAACATCATCTATTTCGACATTCTTGAATAGGTCACTCACATTATTTTACTTGAAAAATCTCTTTCTGAAGAGAGTGAAAGCTCAACTTTAGTGTCATATCTGGGACACCTGGCTAAGAAGCGGGAAACCTGGAGAGAGAAACAGTCTCTTAATAGAAGCACAAACTGGTACCATGTGAACCAATTATGTCAGAGCAAAAATTGATAAAATGCAGAAGAATAAGTGTAGATTGTATAGTGACAGATGAAATGTATAATCACATAATAAATGAATGCAGCAAAATGGTACAAAAGGAATACAAGATTAGGCATGACTGAGTGGGGAAAAATGATGCTCTGGGAATTGAGCAAGATATTAAAATTTCACCATGCTGGCAAATGTACGGACCAGGATTTATCCTAGAAAATGAGTTGCATAAATACTCTGAGACTGAGATACAAATGGATCACTCAATCCCAGCCAGAAAACTAGACCTAGTATTAAATAAGAAGAAGAAAAGAAATTGTCATCTAGAGGATTTTGCCATTCCAGCAGACCATAGAGAGAAAATAAAAGTGAAAAGGTAAACAAATAGTTGCCAGAAAGCTGACAAAGCTGTAGAATATGAAAGTGATACCAGTTGTAGTTGATGCCCTTAGAATACAGCCCCACCCCACCACAAAAAAGGGCCAGGAAAAGAAAGTTGGGGAAGTGGAGATTAGAGGAAGAATCAAAACCATCTAAGTCAGAGAACTGTTAAGACTAGCTGGAATACTTAGAAGAGTTCTGGAGATCTGAAGAGACTTGTAGTCACTCAGACTTGAGTAAAAAAAAAAATCACCAGTTAAAACTTGACAAAATCAGGAGTGAAATAATAATAAAAAATGCTTATTTGCTTCTATTTGTTTAGATTTCTAAGAAGGGGAGTTATTATTTACACGACAGTCCTCATCTTGGTTGTTATATTTGCAGCAATATAGCCTTCTTCACATCCCTTTTGCTGTAGACAGTAGACTTCAAGAAATTTCTAACTAACCTCTTAATTCAGTCTATGGGAGTAGACCCGTGATATCTCACGCCAGTTGATTTGCTTTGTGATATCTCATGCCTGTTGATTTGCCTTGGGATATCTCATACCTCTTTGATTTGCCTTGGGATATCTCATGCCTCTTTGATTTGCCTTGGGATATCTCACACCTCACTGATTTGCTTTTTGATATCTCATAGCTGTTGATTTGACTTTCCAGCAGGCAGAATGCAACACTAGATCAACTTTGAAGTGGAGTACTGCAGGGCATATCAACGTCAACACTTTTTGGGTCATTTAATGCCGAATTAAGTCATTTTGATAAAAGTTTCAAACAATTCAGTTTAGCATAAGTACACAGTTTAAACACAGATATAAAAACAGCTAATTTCAAATAATTCAATTTAGTGTATTTACACAGTTTAGTTCTATTTGACTAATAAATAGGACCCTATCAGGTGCTACCACTCCAAGCCAGAGTGGACCAGGGAGCAATGGCAATGAAGGGCTACTCTGCAATTCCCAAATCTCCAGCATTACTGGAACTTCACCATCAGATTGTTTAGTGTCAATATCCAGAAATGTAAAAACAGTTTTATTTCAAACAATTCAGTTTAGCATAATTACACAGTTTAGTTCTATTTGACCCATAGATAGAACCCTATAAAATGCTACCACTCTGGGTCAGAGTGTACCTGGGAGCAATGGTAATGAAGGAGTACTTTGTATTCCTCAAAGCTCCAGCATTACTGGAACCTCACCATCAAATTGTTTAGTGTCATATGCAGAACACTCATTGGGGGTGTCTTGCCCCTCTGCAGTTGGTGTATTCTACAGCCCTAGCTGACGGGGCAAGAGAAGAGTTGAATTCATGCCTTTTCCAAGGGCATTAGCATGAAGGGAAATGCAGTCTTGTCCAAGTTTCGAACACGGGTCCCAAATTCCATTTCCTTCTATGAGGACCATTGTACTAAGTGCACCTTCTTAGTTATTTCACTATTGTAATGTTGTTTTTCTTTCTGTTGAACTTGCTGATTATATAAGTTATTGTTCAGTAATTTGCATATTTGCAATTTTCTGAACTCTGCTGATAAATAATAAAAGAAACTATTTGACAATAAACTTAATAACAAACACGATAATAAATAATGGTTTGCCAAATTATAGTGGTGATTAAGAAATAAAATCAAGAAAATAAACAACACAAAAATTATGACGAGCCACATAATGATTATATTCTGTCATCACCAAATGCATACAAACTATAAATAAAATCAAACAGTGATAAAGAACATAATATGTAGCAAAATAACACCTCATCATCATAACAATTATAACATTGATATTTTATACAAAAATTATAAACTTGAAACCAAAAAGCTAATAATATTGAACCACACAAATCTGTATTAAATAATGATTTATATAAACATTCCCATGGTGAAATTCATACTCCAACAATTAATCATCATCAAGGTATGCTGACAACACAGATTGCTTTGACTTACTCTCACCATCAATCCCCATCGGCAACAACTTTAGCTAAGTCGTCTAGACAGTACCCAGTATCTACACAGTAAGTATGTCTAGTATGTCTATAGGAGAATGTCACCTATAAGTTTGTCCTTACTTCACCAGAAGTGCCCAGCATGTCTAGCTCATCTTCCTTGGATAGTTGACGAGATGGAAGGTAACTTTCCATACAACCGCTGTTTTGCTGGGTTTATTCAAAACAGCTCATAGCATCCTAGGGTAGTTCTTATCTAGATTTTTCTCCAAGTGTTTTCTTAGAGTCCATGTGATGCAATCATATTGTAGTACTGATACAATAACAGCTTGGAAGAGTTCTCATAGTATTTTATCAGAGACTAGATTTCAATATGGCTGATAATTTGTCGACAGCAGTCTGCACTTTACCTATGTGTATGTTGACATCGCTTTTGAGGTATGTGAATTGGTCAGTTAATTTCAAAGGCTTGCCATTTCAATGAGGAAATGGCATCATCTTGAGTAAAACCCATCTACAAATAATATTAAAAAGGCTATATATTTGTAGAGGTTGGTGGTTCTCACAAGCTCATTTGGTGGGAGGACCAATAGAGGACTCTGACAAATGTATAAAGCATGAGACCATGTTATATATATACACACACACACACACTCAGGTCATACAACAATAAGACTTTCACATAGTTTATTTTGCTATCAAACCAACAATAGTGCTATAAAAACTCAAAATAATAACATAAAATGCAAGGACACTCTATTCCAACCAACATTAGAAAAGTTTAGGTTGGTTAGGTTTTATGGCATATCAATCCTTGTAGGTTATTTAGTGTCAAATCCTATTCATACATTAATTAGATATGATTTGTAAACAAATACTTTGTAGGTAACTATGGTCTAAAATGTAATAGAATAAATTACTCACATCGCATCTGCGTTTGACCGTCGGGAAAAGAAAAAAGAGGAATGTGAGTTTGTGGACTCCTTATATACGAACAGCGTTAATTTGCATATGAGGAGAAAAAGAGGCTATAAAAAGACCAAATTGGTGCAAGTTGCAGAGTCGTGTTATTTTGAGAGCAGAGAGCAGACACTGAGCTAAGAGGAGTTGGTGCGAGTTGCTGAGTCGTGTTATTCTGAGAGTAGAGAGCCGACATTGAGCTAAGAGGAGTTGGTGTGAGTTGTAGAGTCGTGTTATTCTGAGAGTTAGTGCGAGTAGCTGAGTTGGCGAGAAGGAGTTCCGACCCCCCCTTTTTTTCTTTACAGTAACATTTTAAACAAGCTAGAGCTTATTCATTTGCACACAGTTAAATAGTTTCAAGAATTGCTATATAATACCAATAATTCAATTTTGTATACAGCTAAACTTTTTCAAGTATTTCTATCAAACATGAATAATTATATTCAGTATTAATCATTTGTTCACACACATTAAAAAGGCTTTAAGTATTACTATCAAACTATTTTTTTTATTACTATCTAACTATTTTATTTATATACAGTTGAACAGTTTCAAGCATAGCAATGTAACACTAACAATTTCAATTTAACACCAGTCATTTATTTACACACAGCTAAATGGTTAAACAGTTCTATTTGATCCATAGTATCTAATAGGTATTACCACTCTGGATCAGAGTGGACCTTGGAGTAATGGCAATGATGGGGTACTCCACATGCCCCAGAACTCCACAACTGGAACCTCATCATCAAATTGTTTAGTGTCATATCCAAGACATTGGTGGGTGGATCTTACCCCTCCGAAGAGATGCAGTGGGTTTAAATTATAGCCTCTGTTGACTGGGCTGAACATTTAAAAAATATCTTTGGTATGATACACATACTATATAATATTAACTCATAAAAATTTGCAAATCCTTGAAGACATGATTATAAAAGTAAAAAAAAAAACCTACAATAAATAGAATTCACCCTAAGAAGTAGATCAATTTAATAACTGAAAATTTCATAATCTTATTAATAGATTACACCTGTGGTTCTCAACTTTTTTAAATCTATGGGCTGCTTTGATTCCTGTTTTATTCTGGTGGATCTGCATTGCCATTTGATATATTGAAAATTTCATTGCACTCATATAATTAAATATCATGAGGAATTGTATAAAAAATTGAGATATATTGTTTATTGTAGAAATCTAACTAATTTATTGTACATAAACTTTAGCAACTAATTAAATTATCTAGAAAATGAATGTTTACAAGGAAAATAAGTCATAGATAAATAAGGAGATGTTTATTAAGTAAATATATTACTTTACTGCTACTTTATTCAATATGTGCCTTGAAGTTAATGCTGCACTGCTAGTTTTGCAGTATTCAGCACCAACATTGTCAATGATAATTGAAGATTAACTCTTTCTTTAATGTTGAGTTAGTTACAAGCTTTTGATCATAAGTTAGAAACATAGCGGAAACCAGACTGAATAAGGTAAGATGAAAGAAAAGCAGTAACATACAATTGTTTTCTCCCTAAATAGTGGATATTTCACTACATTATATAACTATTATGTTAAACTATGTTATGTGTTTGAGAAAGAAACCTAGTTATTACTTGCAACAGATACATCTAAAGTAAAATTTTTTCATTGACCACTAAAATACTATCATGGATGTGCTATGCTGTAGTTGTTATCATCGTAGAAAAAGGACACAGTGACACAAGTTCAAATCCTTGACAAGACTGTTTGCATTTCACATAGTGCTAATACTCTTAAGAAAGGTATGAGTCAAATTATTCTCCCTCCAGGTATGAGTAAATAGGGTAGACTGGTTTCTTTAGCCTTGGTTAGGCAACCAGTCTAAGAGAAGGAAAACTCTGAATTCAAACTTGTTAAACTCTACTTAAAAGTTGACCTTGTGTCACATGCTGCCTGTGCAGAGGGGTGGGTAAATGCATACTATCATGGGCCCCCAAATTACTATTTCGCTTGCATGAACTTACATAGATCATATGTGCCTCAATTGAGAACCACTGGTTTACAATGACCCTAGTGTTCATCACATGGTCTAAATTTAATAAAAACTCAAGTATAATATAATGTAATAAAAACTAATAAATTTTCGAAATTTCTCAACACTTTTGGTTGAAAGCATCCATGATATTAAAAACGTGAATTTCACTGGATTTTAAAGAAAAAAATAACATGTTCATTTGTACAGTTAAAATTGACCAATGATGGTGAAAAGCAGTCTGGAAGAAAATTTCAAATAATTTTTGTATAAAATTAAACAAAATATTAGAAATCTTGTAAGATGACAAAAAATGTTCAAAAGAATCTTGTCTGTGTGTTTTTTTTAACAAAACATGAGAGAGAGAGAGAGAGAGAGCTGCCTGAAAATAATAGAGGAAAAAATCTTGAATTCAGTTGATAGATCTTTATATCATACTTGAGTGAAAAAAATCTTTTTTAAAACCATTAACATGATTAATAGTTTTTTTAAAAATTAGAAGAAAAAAAAATCAGGTGCAAGAACAAAAAATTGTATGTAGGTATCAAAATTTTATTCATTAACTCAATTTAACCTGGGTGGGCAAAAGGCCAGAAGCATGAAGCACTCAGTGAGAATCAAATTCAATAACAAAGATCTGCAAGCCAAGCTCAATAACCATTATGTCGCAAAAGTCGTTAACTCAACTTAGTTTAGCACAAGGCCAGAAGTAGGTGGCACCCAGTGAGAATCTAACTCACTATTAATGGTCTGTTAGGTGTGGAGGTGCCCGTGGTGTAATGGTTATTGTCGTAGGAATTGGATACGGCGACACAGGTTCAAATCCTGGACCAGACTGATTGCATTTCACATAGCACTAATACCCTTGGGAAAGGTATGAGCCCAATTATTATCCCTCCAGCTATGGGTATATAGTAGGACAGACTTGGTTCTTCAGCCTTGGTGAGGCAACTAGTCTAGGAGAAGGAAAACTCTGAATTCAAACCTGTTAAACTCCGCATAAAAATTGACCTTGTGTCATATCCTGCCCGAGCGGAGAGGTTGGTAAATATGATCAATGGTCTGTTAGTCTAGCTCATTAGCCATTATATTTGGTGAAGTACCCATTTAGTTTTTTGTAGTAAGAGTTGTTCATGCTATTGATCCATTTCTTTGTTGTATTCCTCATTATCACAACATTACAAACAATCCATTCTACAGGTTTTATTTTGAGTAGGAGTTATGCACAAGTCAGCGGGAAAATACTTTGTGTAATTTTGAAATGAATCATTATTATTCCAAGATTTGTTTGGATTATCATCCTTCCTTCTAATTTTGTTGTTGTAATGATACTTGGTCCAATTAAGAGCCTTATTCAGATCTACAACCTGTATGGAAGATGTTAAAGCAGGAAAAAAAAGCAAGTGTGGCTTACTTGAAGAACTCAAACAAGCAGCACACAAGAACAGAAAAACAAAATGATCTTTTTCCAGTTCATATGAGTTCTATAAACCACAAATAGATTGAGAAAGATTCAAAAGAACACACAAAGATTTTAATCAAGGAGTTTATATAAGTTGTAAAGTTTCAGAAAATAATATGAATTCATCAATTTACAATATTGATATAAAGTAACTATTCCAATTTATTAATGATGATTTGTTTGCACACAGCTATATATTTTAAAATATTCTTATTGAATACTTATGATTTTGTTGTAATTGATTGGTTGTGTTTTATGGCATATCAATCCGTGTAGGTTTTTTAATGCCAAATGTTTTTATACATATATTTTAAATATATGATTTCTAAACTAAGTTTGAAGAGCCAAAGCTCATTTGTTTGCTCACAGTTAAATGGTTTCAAGTATTGCTATCTAATGCTAATAATTCTATTCAACATTATTCATTCATTCATTTGCACACAAAGGGTTTCAAGTATTGCTATTTATTGTTTGCACACAGTTAATTCACTTTAATTTTAATCAATTGTTTGTATACAGTTAAATAGTTTCAAGTATCATAAATGATTAAACAGTCCTATTAGACTCACAGATGGGATCCTAACAGGTACAACCATTCCCAGTCAGAGTGGACTTGAGAGTAACTGTAATAAAGAAGTATTTTACATTTCCCAAAGCTCCAGGCCTGGAGCCTCACCATCAGAAGGTTCAGCGTCACATCAGGATATTCATGGTGTGGGGGTGGGTTGGGTGTTAAACCCCTCTGCAGAGATGCTGTCATTGCATTCTGTAACCCCAGTTAAGTGGGCTATTTTATTATAGACAATATTAATGAGAAATATACAAGGATGCAACATGTTGTTTTGAACAAATCCTAGAAGTAGCAACCTAGAAAAAGCAGTTGTATGACCTCTTATCTCCTATCTCACAAACAATCTGAGAAAAATGCACAAGACATGCTGGGCATGAACACGTAAGCAACATTCTCCGATGGACACTTTCACATTGACACACAAGTGTTGGCCAACTAGCAAAAACTTATATTTTTCAGCTCTGTGCAGACAATGAATGCTACCAAGAAGAGAAGTGTGATGGGTTAAAGGTTGAGAGAGAGTCTAAAGAGTCTATGCTATTGATGATGAAGTTTTTCATATCTCCATTATCAGGTGGACAGTCAAAAAAGCTATTATTCTGACTGGTTGCATAAGAACTGGAAAGTAGAAAATTTAGTTTGCATTTTATGAATTGGGAATTATATTTGCTTTATCATTTAGACATCTATCAGGAGGTATAGATATTATATATACTGTATATTTGGAAATATATATATATATATATATATATATATATATATATATATATGTTTACCCAACACCTCTGCATGAGCAGGATAAAACAAGGTTAATTTTTTAAGCAGAGTTTAATAGGTTTGAATTCAGAGTTTTCCTTCTCCCAGACTGGTTGCCATACTAAGTTTAAAGATATGGTCTGTCGTACTATTTACTTATAGCAAGAAGAAGAATAGTTGGATTTATACCTTCCCCAAATGTATTAGCACTATGTGAAATTCAAACAGCTTCATCCAGGATTTGAACTCTGACCATCATGGCCATTTACAATGGTGATAACTGTTACACCTATACATATATATATATGATGAGATAGAAATGTTATATATCATAAAGATATGAACAAAATTTCTTGATAGATTGAGGATTATATATATATATATATATATATATATATATATATACACGCATTTTATATAGATGTAAATTCAATTTGTGGATGGATTGAGGATTAACAACTTACTCAATAAGTCCTAGGCCTGACATACAGATGGCACTGCTAATAAAAAAAATCCATATGATTTTTAAAAAGTAATAACCTTCAAATGGCACATGTCAAAATTTGAGTCCAATTGGATTATTAGTTTAAAAATTACAATTATTTAAGTGAAGCTACTGTTGCAAATTTTCAAAACAATTGAAGTTTCTGAATTTCGTGTATTGATAAAGCATTGCTTTCTGATGGGAAAAATACTGTTCAAGCAAAGCAATGGCTTGATAAGTGTTATTTGAACTCTGCTTAATTGGAAAAAAGGGTTATGAGGTGGTATACTGACTTTAAACATGGTCGTACAGACAAAAATGATGCCCAAATTTGGCAGTTATTCTGGAAAATACCAAAAAACTCCACAAAATCGTTTTGGGTGATCATAAATTGAAGTTGCATGAGATAGTAGAGGAGTTGAAGATATCAGAAGGCAGTGTATACACCATTTTGCATGAACATTTGTCAATGAAAAAGCTGTGGGTGCTGTGTTTGCTCACAGTTGATCAAAAACAACCACCCATCAATGATTCAGAGTGTTGCTTGTTACTGTTTCAATGCAATAAAAAGGAGTTTTAGTGTAATAATGTAAAAATGGGGGAAACATGGGTCCACCACTTCACTCAGGAGTCAAATCAGCAGTCAGCTGAATGGATAGCATCAGGTGAAAGCTGACCAAAGATGAAAACATCAGTAGGCAAGATTTTGGCCTCCGTATTTTGGGATGCACAAGGTATCTTGTTCATTGATTATCTTGAGAAAGGAAGAACCATCAATAGCAAATTTTATATAGCATAATAGGTGTGTTTGAATGAAGAAATCACCAAAAATGGCCACAAATGAAGAAAATGTGCTCTTTCACCAAGACAATGCACTGTGTTACAAGTCAATCACAACGATGCCAAAACCATATGAATTACTCTTCAAAGTGGTTCTACACCCACCCTATTCTCCAGATCTGGCTCCCAGTGACTACTAGCTGTTTGCAGACCTCAAAAGAATGTTCCAGGAAAAGAGATTTGGCTCCAATAAAGAAGTGATATTGAAAACTAAGGTGTATTTTAAAGAAAAAGAAAAATCATACTACAAAAAAGGCATCAAATTGTTAGAGAAGCATTGGAATCAGTGTATCACCCTAGAAGGAGGCTATGTTGATGAATAAAATCGAATTTTGCTTAAAAGTTGCAGTTTTATTAGTTAAGCCCAGGACTTATTGAGTGAAGAGTAGTGTAGACATATAAACTACTTTTTCTAGTTTTTTTTTTTTTTTTTTTACTGCTTCTCAATTAATTGCAATTTTACATTTTATTTTTTAATTAACTGACAGAAACTTTATCATTTAATAGACACATAGAAACTCACAGATAGATAAAATCTGAAAACATAAGGTAAGATTTAAGACGGTTGTAAAACCAACAAAATTAATGAAATTTGTATCGAGAAATACAATGAAAGTGCAGAGCCAATATTACAATAAAATATTTATTTTTTGCATCTTAAACTATTTCATTTTTGTGGGTTTAACTCCTCTGCCATAAGTAGAATCTAGAGTTTTCCTTCTCTTAAATTGGTTTCCTAATCAAGGCTAGAGAACCAAGTCTGCCTTTCTGGGAGAAAACAGATTCATGTGTTTTCCAAGGGGATTAGTATGAAGAGGACACAAATAGCCTAATCCAGGATATGAATTTGGGTTATCAAGTCCATTTCCTGTGATGTGTTTGAGCATATATATATTGTTCATGTATATATTATATTTATATAAAATAATAAATAAAAATATATATCAGTTTTTATTTATATTTGATAGCATGGACGCTTATCAGCGACAACTGGTTTTATGGTGTCTTTATATGACACTGATGATTGGTGCATAAAGACAGCATGAAACCAGTGATCGCAGATGAGCAAACATTCTATTAAATATATATAAAGAAATTAGTATATATTTATTTATTATTATATAATAGCTCTATCACAGATATTGAGCACTCTCTAAATGATACCTCATTTGTTCTGCTAGTGAGATAGTGACAATCATATACTGCTGTTATATATATACACTAGCAAATAAACCAAGTAATTATTAATAAACACAACTAGTGTAATTTTGAAAAGAGTCATTATCATTAAAAGAATGGTATTAACTACTGCATTCATACTTTTTATTGTCTTGGGTGGCACTAAAACACATATAGTGGTGAGGCTCCTGTCCTGGAGTGTGTGGAGTCACCCCTTTATTGTTATTACTCTCAGCTCAATGCTTACATGTAGTGGTAGTAGCTTCTGTAAGGGTCCTATCTATGAGCCGAATAGCTCCATTTCAGAATTATCAGCATTAGATAGAAATACTTAAAACCACATAACTGTGAGAAAACGAATTACTATTGATAAAGAGGAATTGTCACTCCAAATCCTATAATTCCTTGTTAATTATTAGTATTAGATTGGAATACTTGAAACCATTTAACTGTGTGAAAATCATTTTCATTCATAATAGTTACTTGAAGCTATAATTTTTAATAAAGGATTATTATTAGAGACTTGAAAGCATGTAATTGCTTGCAAAAAAAAGAACAGAAAAGAAAAAAAAGGAAAAACTGACAATTATTAAATAAACCATCATTCTTCTAATTGTTCCCATGACCTGTGTAAAGTCTGAATTGAAAGACTAAAGAATCTTTTCTTGACTAGTGAAAACCTGAAAATGGTCAATTGAAAGAAGAATAATGACTCATCTTAAAATGACAAAATTTAGACATTAATTTTTTGTAATTATTCAAAGAGTAGCCATTTGTCCTCCGTTTTGATAATAGGGTTGGTATAACAAAGATTAGTTTTCATTATGTACTGAATTAAGTGATTTCATTTAACTTTTTTTGAGTGTTTCTAAGAAATCTAATATAATCCCAAAAATTCTGGATATTGGATACATTTAACAACTAATAGATATATTTTTACAACAAAACAAAAGGTTGAAATAACCTTTAGTAAAATCTATTTTTAAAAACGATGCAAGAGAAAATTAATTTAAGATGTGATTAGAAGGGAACAAGACAAAAAGGGTAAATTTAACAACTTGTAAAATACTGTGATTAAACTCAATTTTAAAAAAGTTTTTTCCACTTATCTTTAAATTTTGTCAACATTCGATGAGATAAGAATTCTGTTCATTCAAAATTCATAAGTTGGGATAAACTGTTATTAAATTAAGCAAACAATTGATTTTTCTGATGATAAAAATACATTGAACAATTTAATTCTTAAATGACAAAAACAATTTTTATAGCTTTGAGAAAAGAAAAAAAAAATCCCTTGTAAGCATTTTGATAATAGATATTTATCTATTCAGAGAAATAGAGAGAGAATTCAAACTTGCAAGAGGTATTTATTTCACACAGAGATTCTCATTTTGCTTGACTCATTTCAATGGCATTTCAACCTGTCTGGGTTTATTTTATGCCAAAAAGTTAGGGAAAGGCATACACTGTAGGTTTATATTTACATTTTTTGTGTAGTTCTCAAGTTTTTTTGGACAGAGTTATGATGTTAGGTATTCCTTTTCAATTCAAATAATTTACAAATACAAATAGTTTTCTAACGCATCTATTTAAGCTGTAGAGAGATAATAAATGTAATTTCTTGCAGAGTAGGCATGTCTGTTTGATACATTGATGAGTGTCTCATAACAACACTAGAAGCACAGGCTCATTTTCTTTGGCCCTGCTATTGGATTGTAAAGCCAGCTTGGCTATAATCTTTTTACTGCTCATCTTCGCCGAGTAACCCTTTTACTATTCTTGTATCTATTTAACATACTGATTGATCATAGAACAACATGTGCATACTTCAATCTGTTGAGATATGTTTGTATCTTCTTTCACAACTACTTGATGTATATTGCATTAATATTAAATGCCTCTGTATGTGTAAATGAGCTCATCTTGTTTTTCCTTCCATTTATTCAGTGTTAGAATATCATGGATATACTATTGCTAGTACTGGTCATTGGTGAATGAGAAAGCAACTAAATATCAACCCAACGGACTCAGAGATGGGACCCTAACAGGTACTACTACTCCAAGTTGGAGTGGGCCTGGGAGTAATGGCAATGAAAGTGTGCTCTATACTCCTCTGAACTCTTGAACTAGAACCTCACCATCTGATGCTGTCCTATCTAGGACACCCCTTTTTGGGTGAGGGTCTTATCCCTCTGCGGAGCATACAGTTAGAACATGCTGACTAGGTGATCATTATTTTAAGAGTTTTGTAAAAACTGATTGAAGTGGAATCGTTCATTTGTATATTCACTTTCTTTTTTTAATGAGGTTTGATTTGTAGTTGTATTTTTGGAAGAAGTATTATATAGTCCAAATACTTTATGTATGATAGAACTTTAAAAAAAATACATGGACGATTGTAACAGTAATATATTGTGCAATATATAAGCAATGTTCTCCTACCAATTCCTATACCAGTGTTAGCTGACCAGCAAAACCTCAAATTCATCAGCTTTGTGCTGACACTGGGTGCCATCAAGAATACTCATCACAAACCCACTATATTCACTATTCTATGCCATAATGTCAAATAAAATAGCACAGCTAGTGCTGTTGCTCAAAATCATACCTCCACCAGTTTACAACTACTAAAATTTGGAAAATCATTTTACCAAACTTTATGCAATGTTTTATCAATATGATTGATATTCACCATTGAAACGCATTGGCAAAGAAGGTTTGGTTTCGGTTTTGATTTCTTTGGTTAATTGCACATAACTCTCTGTGGGCTATTTAATGTCAAAGCAATCCTTGTAGAAGGACAATAGTCAGAAAGTGAATGTAATAGCATGACTGGAGTTCCAACTCACTTACTTTGATGTCACAGTCTAACATGTTAGTCACTACATAATGAGGACTCCAGCAAGGAAAGAAGTGATGCCCAAAGAAGGTTTTTTTCATTATTAGACTGCTGACTTCATAATATATCAACATGTGTGCATTATATGTGTGTATGTTTATTCATAGTTCTGCTTATGTTACATGATAGGATTATATGTGTGTATGTATATATATATATATATATATATATATGTGTGTGTGTGTGTGTGTGTGTAGACCATAGTACCAGCACTTGGCTGGAATATTTCTTCCAAGATAGTTTTAAACTGCAATCATGAAAAATAAAATAAAAATGACCCTGATTGATTTCAGTTTCAAACTTTTGTATAGAAATAGGTGAGGTTATGTTTTTTGCTTAAAAGCATATCAACCCTTGAGGGTTATTTAATGCCAAATCCTGCTTTGCAGGGAGATATATTGGTTTTTAAATAAATTGAGAGAGTCCAAGATAGAAGTTGCAAGACAATTTTGTTTTACAAGTTTTATTTTTTATGTTTTGTTTCATAGATGTAGCTTAGATATGTGTATATATATATATATATATATATATATATTTTGAATATTGGATTTATAATTTTTGGTTTAATTTTATTTCTCTCAAGAAAGATAAAATGCTATTTATGTTGACATTTTCAGATAGATCTTTTATATTATTTACATTGGAAAAGTGTTTTCTAATGAGAACAAAAGCTCTATATTCAATGAGAAAGTATTACCCTACTACCAAAAAGAATCTGAGTTGAAGATGGCTACCATATGTTTGCTGTGTGTTTGTGTTTATATCTTTACGATAGCTGTTACAAAAACAATTTGTTCTTAATTTCTCATTTTGTGTCTGTTTACTTACATGATTATTCATATAGGCTGTATGTTTTTCAAAAGCAATGAAAAAGCCTAAACATGACCATACATTTCCTATTGCACCCTTTCATTAAAATCTTATAAAATCAAAATGGCTTTTTGGCTCTCAGATAAAAGTTATACAAAAACCTATTGCTTACATATATAAAAATGAAACAGTAAAATAAGAAAGGAATAACACAGAGGCAGTTAATTATTATAACTTTCTTTTTAAAATTATTATGAAAGTTAGATGTTCAATGAATGTGATAAATGCCATTTGTTAGTACATATAATGCATATTACATGTTGATCATGCATACTAACAATTTAACATGACATAGGCCCTTTTCATATAAGCTTGGGTCTAGAAATATGTACAGAAATTCATATTTATTCCTTACATATGTAGACACACAGAGAGTTGCACTGAAACAAACAAATTTATATATTGGAAGTAGAGACAATTTCTCAGTAAAGTCTCAAACCTATTATAGGGACTAAATTTGGCATGTGCAGTGGATTATAACATACCCCCATGATAGGCAGTTATTCATGGAAAGAGGAGACACCGAAAGCACTATTTGCCAAAAGATAAGAAGCACTTATCTATTTTTGTATGAGAAGTAAGTGCTTTTTTTTTCAAGACAAAAATGCTTTCCCAAAGGTGACATGCCAAAAGTAGAAATATTTTAAGGACAACGGAAAGAAACTTGATTGTGATCTACATAGAATATTTCCAACAGCAAAACATTATCAGAGATACCTTAGTATTTGAACACTTTTCTGATTAAAGAAAAACATTTTTATATTTACCCATTTCACAATATATATATATCATCTATAAATTAGTAAACTCAAAGCAATTTTTGTAAATTAAATGCTTTTTTTCTTCTAAGTTAATTATACCAGGATTTTATAATATCTAGGGGAACGTAGTATTTTAAAAAAACCCTTAAAAAACAAACATGTAAATGAAAAATTCACAAAAATTTGCTTTAAAGCAATATAACTGAAATATTTTTCAGAGTAATAAATGTGTGTAAAATACATTAACAGTTTTTTTAATATAGAGAAAGTTAAAAAAAACAAACCCTCTTAAGTCAGTAAAATACAGTGCTCTATGTACAAAAATACAGAGCAATATACCAATATTTCAATGATAAAACAGGGTAAAACTCAACTCTTAGTTTCATGTAGCTGATTTGAACTGATATGTCTGAGATCGATCAAATTCAGCTGAACAAATATATAGTCTCAATGGAATATTTAAGACATGACCATTATTTGGCCAACTAAGCAAGTCACATGGCTCAATCTGGTACCAAATTATTAAGTAAATATTTCACTCCAAAATTACTAAGTAAATACTTTGCCATAAAGGTTTTATCATTATTTCATGGTTGAAAATATGAATTAACTTATATTTAAAAAAAAAATACATGATTATATTTCTCTTTCAAAAGGGAAATAAGAGCTTGAAATATGCAAACATAAAATCAGTTTTAAAAATTTACCATGTGCCACATCCTACCTGTTAGTTGTTTGGGTTTTATGGCATATCAACCTTTGTAGGTTATTTAACGCCAAATCCATTTTTATGTAAATAATCTGTTCTATTGAAAACAGTTCAGTTTAGCATAAGTACACAGTTTAATTGTCAAAAACATTTCCATTTCAAACTATTCAAGCAGTTATATGTAATAACTCAGTTAAGTATAAATACAGTTTTAATGTCGAAAAACAGTTCTATTTGAAATAATTCAGTTAAGCATAAGCACGCAGTTTAAGTGTAAGTACGGTTTAATTGTCAAAAACGTTTCTATTTCAAGCTATTCGTTTACTCAATTCATTTTAGCATAAGTATGCTGTTAGTTCTATTTAACCCATAGATAGGGCCCTATCAGGTGCTACCACTCTGGGCCAGAGTGGACCTGGGAGTGATGGCAATGAAGGGGTACTCAGCATTCCCCAAAGCTCCAGCACTGCTGGAACCTCACCATCAGATTGTTTAGTGTCATATCCAGGACACTCAAGGGGGGGTCTTACCCCTCTGCAGAGGTGCAGTCAGTGTATTCTACAGCCCCAGCTGACTGGGCAACACACATCCTACCTGTGGTAGAGGTGTAAATGCATAAAGTTCTTTACCATTAATGAAAGAAGATAATATTGGTTGTCAGACTATGAGGAGTTCCCTTGATAAAAAATAATATCTACATAAAAAAAAGTTACTAAAAAGAAAGACACATGGCAACACTGAGAATACAACTGCTGATGAACAACCAACACAGGTGAGAGATCATAGAAGTTGCCCTGATAAGCAATTCAATGAGAAGATATGAAAGTTATTTATTGCTCTAACAGCTTTCAATGTGCAATCTGTTTTGTTTTTAACTACATGACATGCTGAATGTTAAGATCAATCCATCATTTCAATATTCATAAAATGCGAGCTTTAAAGTAATTTTTCACACTTTATAACCTTGGTATGCCTTTTGATAATTCAAAGAAAAAAAAAACATTTTCTCCCTAATTCTTCTTTTTTATTTTTAAGGAAGTATCCAGAATTCTGTACAAAAACGTTTTGATATGGTAAATCTTTAAAAAAAAAGAAAAAGAATTGAAATCGTGGGATAAGTAGAATTTTTTATGCAGACATTTTGCTTCTTCTCAAATCTGAGACACTTGTCCCATATTCTCTGTATTGTGTTTTTGGTTCTGTTCTTAAAGAAATTAATATCAACTTGGAAAATTCCATAATGTTGAAGTCACATGCAATTTTGAAAATTTAGTCTAAAACCAAAGAGTGAATTTGACATCTTTAAAACAAGATGGTATTTCTGTAAAGGATAAAAACATTTTCATTTTTTTAAGGATAAATGCTTACATTATATGCATATCTTCAAATAAGATAAAACTTTCATGTTTTTATTGAAAATTAATATTTACAATAAATAAAACCTGGAACTTCTAAAAAAGTTACGTGACAACTATAACTTGATTGCAGTAATACTTAGTAAACTAGGCTAGCAGAGCATTGCTAGTCAGTTTGATTCTCCTTGGGTGCTCCATTCTACTGGTCTTGTGCCAAAACTAACCTAAACTTAGTAAAATAGGACACCTTGTGTGATGTAATGGTTAGTGAGCTACTATAAGCCATCATAAGTGAGTTTGATTTTTACTGGGTGCCTTATGATTTTGGCCTTCAGCCATGTTCATTTATGTGATTATAACAGTTTTATGACAATTTGGGGAAATGTGAAATGAAAACAGCCTAGTCCAGGATTTCAACGTTGTTTGCTGGGTCCATTTCCTATAATGATAACCATTACACTACAAATGCCTTAAAGCAAATATTTATGAGCTGTACAAAATGTCTTTGTTGACAGTCTATCACCAGATTTTCTGTTATTAGAAATGTCTTAAAAAAATTAAAATACTTTTCCAGTTTTTAGCAAGGGGTTTGATTATTCCAAAAGTGAATGTAACTGTGTGACTGGAGTTCAAACTCCCTTACTACAATGTTACAGACAAGCATGAGAGCCACTACACTATGGGGACTCTTGTTTAAACTCTTTTTGGTACTAAAGAATCTGTTTAAGCCCTTTGCTGGAACTAACTTGAAAAAATCATACCCATATGGTTGGTTTTGAGCTAGTGTAGATTGTCATGTGTTTTATAAATAAAGGTTTGTGCATCAGTTCAAAATTATGAAATGTCAAGCCTTGTTATATGAACATAGAACTGACAGCAGTAGGAATCTATTTTCAATCTTTGTAGTGAATTGTATTGTAAATGGCGGTTAAGAACTGTGGCCTGAAACTAAATGGTTTTTTGGCTTTTTGAAGAAAAGAAAAAGTAGGAATAAAATAACTTCCCTATGTATATTATGTCTGTTACTTCATCTTATACTAATAGATGATCAAATAACTGTGACTGAAGATATTACTCAACAAATACGAATACATGTGATTGCCTTCAAACTGTGAATAAGTAGAAAAGCCATGTTTTATAAACATGATAAAGAAAAACAATAAGGTAAAGTTTTTAAAAAATTATATATATATATATATATATATATATATATATATATATATATATATATGGTAAAAACTAGGAGTTAGAATATTTTTTATTGTCCATTTCTCAAACTACACAGTAGTACCTTGTCTATATTAGAGAAGGAAGATGATATAAAAAATTATGTTGACATGTTTTGTTATAATGATAGCTTCATCAAAAATTAACTTAAGAAAAAGATGTCTGTATGTCTCAATTTTTGTAAAAAAATAAATTTCTAAGGAACTATATTGGGAAACATATCAGATCAATTTTCTGTACTTCATTTCTTTTATTATACTGTCTGATTTAATTTCAAACTTTATATATATATATATATATATATATATATATACACACATACACAGACACACACACACTCAACAGAAAGGTACATCAATGAATCTACAGATTGACTAATCCCAGCTGAATTTTGGTCAGAAATTTTCAGAGTCGATGTGATTAAAATTCCCTGCTAACTTAAGTGCATAAACAAGGGATGAGATTATGTTAAAAAATAAATATTTTATACAAAACAAATACTTCTTTCATTATGAAATTAACTTAATAGTGTTCTCTCTCTCTCTCTCTATATATATATATAAAAACTTAGGTCAGTAACTCCTGTTACTTATTTTTCTATAATTTTAAAGTTATATTTGTTTATATAAGGTATAGTTATGGTATTTCCTGTCAAGAATATGTAATATTTAGTTGAATCATTTTTATTTGATGTAACCCATAAAAATGAAATGCATCTGACACACTTGCATGCTTAATGAGTTCAAAAGAGAGTTCATCAGCTTCAGAAAATGCACTGTTGATGGAAAGAAATTCTAAAATATCAGGAAATTCTTAACTCAGTTTTGGTCAGGCAATCTTACATTGAAATATTCCTTTTCCAAGGACTGACTTCAATCAACTATTGACCTCTCTTAACTATAACTGAAGAAAATCCTGAGTAGATAGTATGAGAAATAGTATGTCAGTTCAATACAATGCATACAACAATCATAACATCTCCATGAACTTGTTAAAGTGTCAAAACATGGCTGTTTGGTTTCATATGACCAATTCTCAACATAATCAGAACCTACATCTGTTTGAAATTAATAAGAAATGCTATCAAACAATTTCTTAAAAGAAGTATCACCAGTGATGAAAAGTGAATCCTTTATAATGGTTTCTAGCATAAATCAACAGGAGGTGATACTTTGTGCAATGAAGTATTTAATTGTAATGAAACTGTCAATTCTGAGTGACTTTTATAAATCTTTATTAAAAAATCAAACTTCACTGATGATTCGGAAAGGTCTATTTTCTTAGACAACAATGCAAGAACATTCACTGCATAAAAAAAAAAAACCCCAAAAACATAGGAAAAAACTTAGGCTTTGAATATGGAAGTTTCACCTCATTCACCTTTCTCTTCCCACCTTGCTCTGTCAAATTATCACCTTTTCAGATTTTTACAGGATTTCCTGGAGGAGAAATGTCAGAGCAAGCATGAAAAGTTGAAAAAAAGTTTTTTTTTTTCTTTACTTGAAACACAAAGAATTTTATGCCTGAGGCATTAATAATTTCCTTGCTTGATGTTATTATGACATCGAAAATGAAAGAAAACTTAGGGTGATTAAATTTGCAATGGATCATTAAATACATCTTAACTAAACAACAACAGAACTTTCTTTACACTTGAATATATGCATGAAACGCCCCCCCAAAAAAACCTTTGTTTGAGTTTGTGTAAAGGCAAATATATGTTTATTTTATCTTCTGAAATAATCATTAAGTTTTATTAATCTAGTATTAACTAGCAGCACTTACCCATATTATGTATGTGTTGTAAGATGGTCATTATCAAAAAAACAAAAAATAAGGACAGAGTTGCATTTATAAAAGCATATACCTATATTATATAGGTGTATCATAGCCCAATATGGATATTTGAAATGGACATATAATGTTCATATATATATATATATATAACATAGGAATCTCAAAACACGAAAAACACTTACGACTTCTTAGTTCCGGTATGAAACTTTTTATTACCTTTGAGTTTAAAGGTTCTTCGACATAAGGAGAGAGATACACATTCTTTCTATTCTGGCTTTTTCATCTACCTCCCACATCACGTGCGACACCTGCCCAAAGCCTTCACGAGCAAGCGAAAGTCAACCGTCTTCTCCTGAGGCAGGATTCAACTTAACTCACTGATTTTTCAAAATCCCCAAATCCTCCGCACGCTTCCAGTGCATGACATCATTTGCACTCGCCCCGTTTCCCATCTGAGCTATTGTGACATCTCTGAGTGACACGTCTGCCCCGCACGCATGTGAAGACCGGTGTTAATGTTGCACCTAAGTAACCCATGCACTGAGCCAAAAGGTCCTCAGCCTAACTAAACCCAAAGGCATAAAACTAAATCCCTCGGCCATTATATTACATATGGGACGTTGACTGATTCATTTTAAGCCCATCTAGGTTTATTTCTTACCATAAGGTTAGGGTATCACATTTATTATGTTTTTATTTAATTTTTTTGTGTAGTTGTTTCTGAAAACTTTTATTTCACACAGTTATATCATTCCAAGTAATCCGATCTAATACAACACAGTTGTATGGTTTCAAGACAAGTAGCTAATACTTTGGTTTTTCTAACACAGTTATATCATTCCAAGTAATCTGATCTAATACAACACAGTTGTATGGTTTCAAGACAAGTAGCTAATACTTTGGTTTTTCTAACATATATTCAATCTAATAATAATCATTTATTTGCACAGTTATATGGTTTCAGATATTCTATTCAATACTTAGGATTTTCAAACAAATCTAACAGGTACTACGATTATGGGTAAAAGTGGACCTGAGAGTAATGGCAATGAATGGATACTCCATACTCCCCAGATCTCTATAACTGAAGACTCATTATCAGATACAGTTGAGGGTTGTACTCAGGATACCATTTTTTGGAGGGGGTAGTTTAGAGGTATTATCACTCTGCAGTGGATACAATTAGCATTTTCTAAGCATTGTTGACATGGTGGACATATGCATCATAAGATGATCATAATCAAAAATAAAGGATCTAGAATTACTTACATTAAAGTTTAGGATAATTGTTTGAATTTAAAAGGATATTTTATTTGTTTTTATAGTCTATTTATTAAGGTTTAATGCATTTTTTTACAGCAAATGTAGCACCTGAAAAATGGCTTTGAGTTAGTTTGGAGATCCTAGATATACTTAAAAAAACACACCTTAAAATGGGTAAATATCTTGAATAAATACCTAATTTTATTATTTCCCAAGATTAGAAAGTGTAGTACTTAACCAATTTTCTTTTACAAAATCCTTTGGTAAGTTCAAAATTTTAGAATAGCTTTGAAGAGCATACATTCTGAGTTATAAAAAAGGACCCTTTGTTTTGGTCTTGTCTCATCAGAGAAACTTCATGCCAAGCAAGAGATAATGAGGAATAAATCAAGGAAGTTTTTTTTCTCTCTTTATTATCAACTACTTTGATTTATTTGTTATTATTGCTTGATTTTCATGGAGTTTCTCTGATGAGACATTATTGAAAAGAGTCCTTTTTTAGAACAAACAATGAAAACTCTATTTGAAGCTATCCAAAAATTTTCTTTTTAAATATTGTGTTTCTAAGTCTTTTCCTGGTTGAGCAGCTATTGAGATTAAATGGATTCTCACTTAGCACCTTGACTGTGAGTGTCTAATTGCATCTAGGAAGGGAACCATTTGTTTCTTGTTATGATTACCAAGAGAGTGGTAAACCTGGTGAAATGAATATCCTTTTACAGCAAGAAGGAGAGTAAGATATAAAGCGTGAGAGAAAAATTTCATGTAAAAATCGGTCAAAAACAGATCCTTAAGTTATAGTTTGAAACCTTTCCAGGAATGACGAACAATTCCTGATTGTTTAAAATCAAGTAAAAAATGGCAGAGCCTTTGCTGTGGAGATGGACACATATTTAGTGAATTGTGATAACATTTCATGGAAAAGTTAATTAAATAGACAAACAATAGCCAAATAAAACGAAGGATCTAATCCATGAACTAATTTTTTCAGTGTAGAACTGCCAATTTTGATAAGGAAATTATTATGCACTGATGTACTCAGAAATAAGTATCCTTACTTTGGTTGTGATTGTTACAATGTTGTGTGTGCCTGTCATTTTTATAACTGTCAAAAACATTCTTGGAATTTCAAACTGAACCACTTATTAGATATACTGGGTAGATATTATTCCAGACTCGATGAAGATATATCTTTATCAATTAATTCTTCTTAGTTAATTCATTTAGATGATGTTGCTTGTTTGTCTCTTCTAGTGAGCTAGAGTATACTGCACTACCTGACACAGGAATAGAACTCATGCTTGCCAGATAACTAGATATGCTTTAATGAGGGTTTTGCTCATTAAAAAAAATTATGATCATTTCAGAAACTGAATAAAAAGTTAACTTAGTATTTTATTGTTAATTTAACCAGTTTTGACTTTTGATCTCATGCAGATAGGTACTTCAGCAAGTGTTTGTGTGTGTGTGTGTGTATATATATATATATATATATATATATACACACACACACTTTTGGTTTTGTACATGAAGATCTAAGAAGGCATTCTTTGATTGATGCAGGCATGCTGAGGTCTGATCAGGCCTGTGGGAGATAAGATGTCGTTGCATTTACAGATGTAGTTGTATAGTCTGCTGAATGCACTATTTGCCTTAGCATTTCTGTTGTCCACCTCTTTGTTAACCTTGGCATCAGAGGATATTGCACAGCACATAAGTGGACTTTTGAACTGTTTTCTGTTCTTTCTGGTTGAATTAGTTTTTCTAGTTTTTATAAGAAGTTGGAGTGTGTTACTACAACAAAAATGTTCAGCTATGGCTCTTCTTTCTGGATAAGGCTTAGAACTTTTTGAATGACCAGTGTGTGTGTGTGTGTGTGTGTATACATCTTATCCCAAGAGCATTATTTTTGTAAAGACACTAATAAATATATTATTGATTCTGAGAAAGGAATAAAGTAACCTTGAAACACAATTGTAGATATTATCAATAGTTTTTGACTGGTTTTTCTTTGGATTTAAAACTTGAATGTGTCCTAGTTTGAAAATATAGATACAGCAAGAAATAAAAACAAAATGGTTCCTAAAACAATGTTTCTTCTTCTCATCAGAAAAATATGCTCAACTGTGAGATGAAAGCAAATATGTCACTTGCTTTACTGAATATATTTCCTTCTTTAAAAACAGCCTCAAGATTTACATATGCCAAAGTTCAAAATGGCTTACCTGCATATCTAGAAATCTGATAGGATTATTTTTTACTCAACTGGAGGTCTAAAAACTTCATCCACCTTCAGGCACTACAAGGTTTTATCGAGCCCAGACGACTTAAATACAGACCAATTGAGTTTAATGGCATGTCAATCTGTCTAGAGGTTAAGGAATTGCATAAATTTACATTTTTTGTGTAGCTGTTTGTTAAGAACTTTTTTTTTGCACACAGTTTTATTGAGTAAAAATAATTTTTAGATCTATTTGATCAATAGATAACAATAGTATCCTAACAGGTGCTTCTGCTCCAAGCCAGAGTGGAAATGGGATTAATGGCAATGAAGTGGTACTCCAGAACTGGAGTGTTAACATCAGATGCAATTTGGTGTCATACTCAGGACACCCCTTTTGTGATGAAAGGGCGATTAAAATATTAAAGTGAAAAATCTGTTCATTTTATCTGCAGTTAACTGATTATTTTCGCAGGGCATTTGCTAATGTTTGACTTTTTTTTACTTATTATATGTCATTTATTTGTATAAGTAAAAGTATAGCTAATGAGTGTTCGTGAATGGTCCAGGTGGCCGGGGTTCAATCTCAGGTCAAGTCATGCTCAAAAAATGGTACTTGATGTCGTCTTGCTTAACACTCAGCATTACAAGGTACAGATCAAGGGTAAAGTGGAGCAATCCAGGGAATGGAGTAGGGCCCTCTCCTACACCTTGGTGAAGTAGCTATTGAAAAGGGAGCCTTCGGGTCACCCTCGACTAAGGTTGCCAACTTTACTTCCTTTCATTTGTATAAGCATGATATTGTTTCCTCATAATTTCCTTATTTAATTTTGTTCTGGATCATATTAATATTTTCCTCAACAAGGCTTGGAAAAAATTATACCATTGATTTAAATAATTGAGTATAGTTTTGTGTCATATCTGCTATTAGTTTATTTACTGCTAAATGATAAAAAAGGAGAGGTGAACATTCTCTAAGTGAGCTAATTCCCTAATTTTTTTCCAGGGATAGTATAAAACTGATTATTAAAAAAAATCAGGGGAAAGAAAAAAATTACTTTTACTATATCTTGATTAGGTAAATTCAAACCAAATTTTAAGTTTAAATTAACTGATTTTTAATTTAAAACACCATTTAGCAAAATTATTTGAAATGTGTGAACAGATTTAAAACAACCAAAATACCTATGCAATAATTAGTCTGTCAGTGATGAGAAAAGGAGAGAATGATAGTTATATAGCTATGTGTTACTTTTTCTTGAAGTTAAAAGAAAGAGAGCATAAATTATTTGAATTAAAAATAGTTACTTCAAGTTATAATTGTTTACACAAGATTATTATGATTATTATTAGTTGAAACTATATAACTTTGGGCAAAAAAATATTATTATTAAATAGCAATGTTTACTCAAAACTATATAACTGTATATGAATTATTAGTATGAGATAGGAAAATTCTTCTATTGTAGTAAAAAGGCATTTCTTCCATAAATATCACATGGAGAAAATTGAATTCTTCTGTAATAGTCAAAAGGCACTTTTTCCAGAAATATCTTCTGGGAGAGAGGTTATTGAAAATTCTTTAAACAGTAAAGATAAAAAGTAGCAAGAATTTTGCTTGTCTTCTAGACTTGTTAGAAAGTGGCAGCCCTAAAAAAAAAAATGGACACCAGTCGTCTGATTGGTGATGTGTTAAATTAACAAAGGCTTCTTCCTTGAGGGAACTGATAGGAAAGATGAATGGTACATCTGTTTTCTGACTTAGGCTTTTATACACAAAGATATGTTTTTGAATTTGCAGTATTCATTGGTTTCTTAAAAAAATATTAACAAATACAGCTCTACTAAAGATTTGCAGTATATTGGAGAATATGAAAATGTGTAAAATATACAATATGGAACTTGTACTTTAATTCTTGGAGAAAATATTATACATGACCTAAGGTTATTAATATTTTGGAGAGTTGGCAGTCAGAAATTTATGGACTCTTCTTGTATACACAGAGAACCAATTCTTATTCACTCATAATACACATGTGGTGTAGCAGTAAAAAATCATAGGAAATGAACATGGGAATCTAAGTTCAAAACCTGGTGGAGGTTGTTTGCATTTCACATAGATCTAATACCTTTTGGAAAGGTATAAATACAACAATCCTCCATCTAGCTATGGGTAAATAGTAGAGTAGGCTGAGCTCTTGGTTTAGAAATGGGTCTAGCAGAAAGAAAACCCTGAATTTATACCGGTTAAACTCCACTTAAAAAATTCAACACAGTTTAAATGTCAAACAGTTCTATTTGACCCACATATAGGACCCTATCAGGTGCTACCACTCTGGGTCAGGGTGACCTGGGAGCAATTGGCAAGGAAAAAATACTCTGCATTCCCCAAAGCTCCAGCATTACTAGACCCTCACCATCAGATTGTTTAGTGATATATCCAGGACACTCATTCGGGGAGGTTGGTTGGCTGGGTTTTATGGTATATCAACCTTCATAGGCTATTTAATGCCAAATTCTGTCATTGGGGCGGGGTCTTATCCCTCTACAAAGATGTAGTCGGTGTATTCTAAAACCCTTGCTGGCTGGGCTATGGCAGAATAGAGCTATTGTGTATTTATCATAAATGTATCAAAAATTATTTTATAATAGAAATGCACAGAAAATCAGGAAGAAAGGGATTGTCAGTGGTCAAGATTGATTGATTGATTGATTTTAACAACATATCAAACACTCTGGGGATATTTTATGCCAAGAGGTTAAGTTGTTTTTAAAAACTTTGTATAGTATTGATAATGTTTACATTTATAATTTTTGGTATGATTTTATTTCTCTGAAGAAGCAGTGGTCAGGAGATAATACAAATATTTCTGACAAAATAGTTATGTGTATATTTTTTTACTCTAGCAAAACAAACAAACAAAAGACAATTGTCACATTATATCAACTCTGAAATGTTAAAAATCCTAAGAGAAATCATTACCAAAATAAATATCTGCTGAGAGATTAAAAAAAAAATAGGATGGAAAAACACTTCTCATGATAGGTTTTGTTTGTTGTTATCATTTTATTTTTAATAGACTCAACAGCTCTTATGCTTGCTAGAGGAAATTTCAAATTTTTCATAAAATATTGAGTATCAGATTCTCATAAGATGTAAGTTGATTCAAAATCTAAAATTAAACTCAAATAAACTAGAGTGCAAACTGATGATTTGAACAATGTTAAGATGGTAAAAAAGCCTGGAGTAAAAGTCTAATTTATTGAAGGATAGAGAAAAAAAAAGTTCATAAAAAAAGGGTAAAGACAATTATTTTGTCATTTAATGAATGTTTGCAGGCAATTTTAGAATAGAGACTTTGTTTATCACTTGAGTTCTGAAAGTTTCAACAACAAACCAAACAGCTCAAGGGGAAAGTTTGGTTTGCTTTCTTTGTTTAATGGCATATCAACTTTCATAGGTTATTAAATGCCAAAAGCTATCCTTGTAGAAGGACATTTATGATTTTCTTTAACCGATTGGTGGAGGATAAGGGATTTCACACCTTTTCCAATGGTATTAGTCTGAAAGTGAACATAGATAGTGCGACTGGAGTTGAAACGTGCTTACTATGATGTTGCAGTCTAGTATGTTAGCCACAATGCCCCACCTTGAGAGGAAGGCCTTAAAAATTAAATTGTTTACTTTCTATGTGAAAAAAGTATGTTTACAAGAGTCAGGATTATAAACTTTGACTACATTGTCTCAACTCTAAAATCTGTTGAATTGGATTAAGAGAATGAACATGTTTTGTTAAAAGCTTCATATTAGAATTGTTGGTTTAATTTTAATGGTACATTGATCTGTCTAAGGTTATTTTATGCCTCAAGGTGAGGTGATTGCATTTACTGTAAGGTCATATTTACATTTTTTGTGTCATAGTTTAAGAGTTTTTAACTGTCATTTTTTTGCACACAGTTCTATCAAATTCAAATAATTTTCAATAGATCTATTTAACCCATAAACCAGATCCTAGCAAATCCTGCCACTCCTGGTCAGAGAGGTCCTGGGAGTAATGGCAATGAAGAGGTACTCCACATTCCCCACAATTGGAGATTCATCATGAGATGGTGAGTTTAGTGTTATACCCAGGACACCCTTTTTTGAGTCTTTTTTGCCACAAAAAACTGAAGATGTAGTGAGTGTACTGTAAGACCCCAATGAAAGAGCAAGTTTTACATCTAAAGTATCAATAATTTCACATTTATACCTTAAAGTTCTTTTTTTCCCCATATTTCTGACTGGTAAATGTCCATCACTGTTAAGTAAGTAAAGTTGGCGACCTTATTCAAGGGGAACCCGAAGGCTCCCTTTTCAATCGTGACAACACTGAGGTGTAGGGGCACTACTCAGTTCCCTTATTGCTCCACTTTACCCTTGATCCTTACCTTGTAATGCTGAGTATTAAGCAAGGCAGCAACAAGTACCATTTTTTTTGAGTTTTTGGTATGATGTGACTGGGATTGAACCCCAGTCTCCAGGACTATTGGCAAACAGTGTTAATCTAGTTTAAATCAGTACAAATTGAAGTCATTCCACTTTTAGTTCAAATTCTTTATGTTTAAGTTTAGTTATTTAGTTTAATGGCATATCAACCCTTGTGGGTTATTTAATGCCAAATCCTGTTTTTATATATATATATATATATATATATATATATATATATATACACATATGTTGGAAGCAATGTGTTGAATCTGTTCCCCCAAATATCTAAATGTAGAATTTGAATACATCCATAACTCTTTTTCCAAACTACAATATCCCAAATCTTTCATTCACTGTGCCAAATCAAAAGCCATAGAAATCTACAAACATACATCCTACAATATGAATAGAAATAAACCTTACTCAAATAACAACTCAATAAAGAAACAAAATTTTACCTCCAAATCCCACTACCACCTTAATTGAAAAAAAACTTTAATCACTTAGGCATAAAAACCACTACCTACACAACAAAAATAATAAAACAAATAGT
Source organism: Sepioteuthis lessoniana (assembly GCA_963585895.1). NCBI lineage: Eukaryota > Metazoa > Mollusca > Cephalopoda > Myopsida > Loliginidae > Sepioteuthis > Sepioteuthis lessoniana. The sequence continues at coordinate 60,100,968 of OY757913.1, read as the reverse complement.
AAAGAACAACTCCAAAATCACAGATTCCCTATACAATGCAGGTGTTTATAAAATCTGCTGTCAAAATTGCAATAAATTTTACATAAGAGAAACAAGCAGAAATTTAAACAAAAGAATCTACGTATGCACATAAAAAAGACATTAAAACTGGTAACATTACAACTCTTAAGTTTCTCAAAACATTTTAACTAACCACACTTTTGACTTTCAGAATTCTGCCATATTTGCCTTCATTCATGACAAAAATAAAAGAATAATTGAAGCATGTTCCATAGCACACCACAACACAATAACACAACAACAAGGTTTTTTTCAAAATTTCACCATCTATAGGAAAAATAATATTAAAGAATTCAAAATTCCCACAATAGATTAACTTCCCTTTCTCTAAACATTTAAAGCAATAAAAATCACAAATCCATTTCTCAAACCACGAAATGCTTTTTACTTAAAAAAAAAAAAATCCATCACAACATGATGCAATTTAAACATATCAACCAGTTTTAATCTTTTTTTTTTTCACATAGCAAGACCTATGGGCCCTGATTAAGACTTCTAATTGAATAAAAATTTATCTATGAAAATTATTTCTCATACTAAAAGAATTTCAATAAAACACTTTTGTATTCAAAAAAAGATTGAAGGTGAAACATGTTGGCAAATAAACAAACCATCAATCATATTTTTCTTCCATTTTTACCTTTTGTATGTACACACATGTATGTATATATACAATATATATATACTTGAAAATTCCGTGTGTTATTGCTATACATCTTATGAGATGACTGACTAACTTTTATGATTTCAGGTTCAAATCAACAGCTACAGCAGCAATTGGAATACACCCTACTAAACCGTGATTGTCACAGCTGGTGAATTTCAAAAATGCAATCTGGACGTGAGGACACTTTAGAAGAATGATATGCAATAAAATTCTGTTTTAAACTTGGAAAAAATGCCACAGAAACGTATGGAATACTTCAGACTGCTTTTGGAGCATCTTGCATGAATTGAGCATGAGTTTTTGAGTGGCATAAGAGATTCAAGGAAGGCAGGGAGTCTGTGAGGGATGATGAGAGGTGTGGGACGAGTAAGGAAGTCAGAACACCAGAGTTGATTGGCCAAATAAAGAATTTCATGGATAAGGACTGTTGTATGTCGATACAGACAATAAGTACACAGTTTGATGTCAGTGTGGGAACTATACACACAATTATTCATGAGGAACTGAAGATATGGAAGATTTGCGCTAAGTTTGTCCCAAGGGTGCTCAGAGAAGATCAGAAAGAAAGACGTTGTCATGACAACAGGGAGATGGTCGAGCTGATCAATTCAGATCCCACAGTTCTTGATGCTCTGGTGACCTGCGATGAAAGCTGGATCTACTGCTATGAGCCAGAGACAGAGTTCACAGTGGAAGCATGCTGGCTCTCCCAGACCCAAGAAGGCTAGACAGAGCAAATCCACTCACAAACTTTTGATGATCTCTTTTTTTGACAGCACTGGCATGATGTACATGCACTGGGTTCCTACTGGACAGAGAGTCAACAAGGAATACTATGTTGAGGTTTTAAGGGAGTTCAGGAAGAGATTCCGTCGGAAGAGGCCAGCACTCTTCAAATCGGGTCAGTGGCATTTCCAGCAGGACAATGCACCAGTCCACAACTCCATCCTTGTCACAGACTATTTGACCAAGGTGGGTATCGAGATAGTTCCTCACCCTCCCTATAGTCTAGACCTTGCTCTCTGTGACTTTTGGTTATTCCCTAAGCTCAGAGGCTGTCGTTATGAGACAATTGAGGAGATGAAAGAGGCTGTGATGAAGGTCATTGACACACTCAGACAAGAGGACTTCCATGGGGCCTTCCAGAAGTTGTTGGAACACTACAACAAGTGCATTGCAACTGGAGGAGATTACTTTGAAAAGGACTAGAGTTTCATGTGTGTACTATCAATAAAAGTGTCCATACAAAAAAGTCTGGAAACTTTTTGAACAACCCTCGTATATATATATATATATATATATATATATATAATAACTGTGGTTTGACTTGTTAAAAAATAAAGTTACCTACAAACAAACCAACCATTTGCTTACAAATGATATCAGTGTGTGTGTATATATATATATATATATATATATATATACACACATACACACACTGATATCAGTGTGTGTATGTGTGTATATATATATATATATATATACACACTGATATCATTTGTAAGCAAATGGTTGGTTTGTTTGTAGGTAACTTTATTTTTTATCAAGCCAAACCACAGTTATTTGTAAAAGGTTAAATGGTTTGAAGTATTGCTATTTAACACTAATAATTCTATTTATAAAATGGTTTCAAGAATTGTTATTTAACACTGAAGATTCTATTTAATATTAATAATTTGTTTGCACACAGTTAAATGGATTTCAATCCAATTGAATTTCAGCCACTGTCTTCTATAGCACAAAGATAAAAAAGGTTGGGCGATTACCATAAGAACCATGAATCTGAAGAATACAGTTAGGACAATTATGTATGTTAAGTTTTGATATGACTAACCAATTGATCAGATTTGGCCTCTTTGACTGCTCGTCTAGCCCAGTCAAGGCTAAAGTGAAGTGTTGCAAGTCATGTGACTTGGCAGCTACATCATGGACTGCTCAGCCACAAGGACTCTGTCCCCAAGCATTACAGGTAGCTACCCATAGCCAACATGTAGCCTCCCAGGAGGATGGGGTTTATAGAGGTGCAGTTGGTGTATTCTCCAATCTCAGCTGATGGCACAGTTCATCTTGAATTTTATAATTAGGTAAAAAAAATTGTCCGCTACTATTAAGTTGTATAGTTAGCATCTAAATCGGCATTTCTCAACTTTTTTCATGAATGCCAGCTCAGAACACTTGGATGCTATCTACCACTTGCAAATTATACTTTTATTAATTGATCCAACTTTTCCTTTGGGCATTTACCTATGCTACTGAGGTAAAAGTAATCTGTATATTTAGCCAACCCCTCTCTCTCATGGATAGGATTCAGCACAACATCAATTTTGAGATTAAGTACAACTGGTTTGAGTTCGGAATTTTCCTTCTCCTAGACTGGTTACCTAATCAAAGTTAAAGAACCTAGTTTGTCCTTATTTAGCCATAGCTGGAACATGAACAGATAGATTCATGCCTTTCCCAAGGGTGTTAGCACAAAGTTAAATGCAAACAGATTCATTCAGAATTTGAAGGTTGGATGGGTCTTATGGTATATCAACCCTCGTAGGTTATTGAAACCAAATCCTGTTTATAAATATATTGAATATATATGATTTTTAAACATAATTTGTGGGTAACATTTTTAAACAAGCCAGAGCTCAATTATTTGCATACAGTTAAATAGTTAAAGTATTGTCATCTAACACTAACCATTCAATTTAACATCAGTCATTTGTTTTCACTAAATTAAATGGTTAAGCAGTTCTATGACCCATAGTTGGGGCCCTAATCGGTACTACCACAGCAGTCCAGAGTAGATCTGGGAGTAAGGACAATGAAGAGTTACTTTACATTCCCCAGAGCTCCAAGACTGGAGCCTCACAGTCAGATTGTTTGGTGTCATATCCAAGACACTCATTTGAAGCGAGGGTCTTACCTCTCTGCTGAGATGCAGTTGGTGCATTTTACAGCTCCATTTTACTGGGCTGTCCAGTATTTGAATTCAGATGGCTGAGTTCATTAACTAGATTAATAACCATTATGTTAAGGTGCACCTCCTCAAAATTATACTTTTACTTAAGTTATTACCCCTTTATAAAAGCATTGGTGGTATAAAAGTTATTGTCATTAGAAATGGATATGATTATCCAAGTTCAAATCCTGGACAAGGCTGATTGGTTTCTTTGTTTAACGGCATATCAACCATTGTGGGTAATTTAATGCCAAAGTCATCCTCATAGAAGAACATTACTGGTACCATTTATATTATTTAAGCTGGGGAAATGGGGGGGGTCATACTTTTCTTAAGGGTATTAATCTGAAAGTGAATATAATAGCGCAACTAGAATCTAAACTTGTACATTAACTACTACACCACCAGGACCTTCCCTGAGATTGTACTTGCATAGTTCTAATACCCTTGGAAAAGATATACATCCAACTATTCTCCCTCCAGCTATGAGTAAACAGAAGAACAAACAGGCCTTTTTAACCTCTGTATGGTAACAGGTTTGAATTATAAGTTTTCCTTCTTGTCTAAGAGAAGGAAAACTCTTAATTCAAACCTGTTAAACTCCACTTAAAATACTGACCTAGTATAACATCCATTTGCTAAAGGGATCCTAAAGAGTTTGCTTGTTTAAAAGATATTGGTTGCCGCTTCATTAATTCTAATATCTTGTATCAATATATTCACAGCAGTGGTAAGAGAAAGGTTCATTATCATCATAAACTGATCATACAATTTGTTTTACATTTGAAACACAACTCATAACCATTTCACATTGCAGCTATGTGAACACACTGTTAAATCTAGCTTCATCAAATTTGACAGCATTGTGCATTGTTCTTCTCTAATCTAAACTTCCCTGATGATAACATACAAATTTAGTCACTACTTCTTTAAAGTCTCTAAATGTCCTCCAGTGAAATGATTTTGGTCCCCACTCATTTAAATCCTAATGTACTCATAGGGGAAGGTGTGGCCCCCTATCCAAATGTAATTATTATATAAATTTAGAATTTCTGCCTAGAAATAGAGTACAGTAAGTTTGCAGTTTTTCTGGAACCATGGGGAAGAGCTATTTGCTCCCTTTTATTAGAGTAGGAATCTCAATGTTATGTGTCTTTACTCTTCAGGATTGTTTACAAATGGTCTGGAAGATTGGGGTTCAATCCCAAGTCAAGTTATATTAAAGACTCAAAAAATGGTACTTAATGCCTCCTTGTTTAACACTCAGCATTATAAGGTATTGATCAAGGGTAAGTGGAATAATCCAGGGAAAGAAGTAGTTCCCTCCCCTACACTTCAGTGTAGGAGCTATAAAAATGGGAGCCTTTGTGTCACGCTCAACAATGGTTGGTAACCTATATATATATATATATATACAAAAAATATTTCAAGTATAAAATATGATTAAAAAAAATAACAGGTAAAAAACTCATGACTCAGAGATTCACATTGTTGATCTTCAGGTGAACTAATATGGAATCACCTGAGGATAAACAATGTGAAATTCTGAATAATGAGTTTTAAACTTGTTTTTTTTATTATCTTATTTCATACTTGAAATATATTAATATTCATCTGCATTTTCATTCATTGAGCAGTATAAAGATCTCATGGAATAAAAATGCTTTTAGAATAAAATTTAATCATAATTGTGTGTATATATCTTTTTCTTCTTCATTGTCTATCATAATTGATGAGGACCATCTAATCAACCTTATGATTGAGGAAGGCATCTGTAAATGTGTAGATGACTAATGAGACCAATCTGTGCACAGAAGAGTCTTGGGTTGGAGGAACAAGGAATGGTGATGGCAGTGGCTGATGTGGCAGTACCTTTTCTAAGTTTCTTACACTGCTCAGTTGCTGCATTTCTTCAGGTTTCATAGACTTTTGTTCCACATTTGACAACTTTACACCACTTGCCTCTGTCCTGCACCAGACATTCCAGGCAATTAGGGCCGATACCGAAAGATTTCATGGAGACCTTCTGTGTGTCTTGGGAGAGCTTGCCCTGAGACAGTTCACCATAGAGCAGTTTCTTTGGGAGGCGGTGATCTTTCATGCAGACAACATGACCTGCCCAAGAAAACTGTGACTGTCTCAAGATGGTGTAGATGCTAGGTGTCAAGGATGTGTTTTTGCCATATGATGCCGAGATTCTTCCTCAGACAGGTTGTGTGAAAGTGGTTTAGTTTCTTTATATGCCGTTGATAAGTTGTCCATGTTTCACAACTATAAAGGAGGGCAAGTAAAAATGACAGCTCAGTATACCTTGATTCTCGTTGCCTCCAAGATGCCTCTCTGATTCCACACATTCCTGTTAAGTCAGCTAATGGCTGCACTTATTTGTGTGAATCTGGTGTTCACTTCATTACCCATGAGAGAGGGTGCTGCCAAGGTAGGTGAACTTTTGAACCATCTTCAGTCGTTGTACCTTGATGGTGATGTTGGGCTTAACATATGGTTTTCCAGGTGCTGGCTAGTGCATCACTTCTATCTTTTTTGTGCTGATGGTTAGGCCAAAATTGTTACAGGCCATTGAGAACTTGTCAACAATGTTTTGCATGTTGGCTTTGGTAGTAGCATTCAGAGCACAGTCAGCAGCAAACAGAAACTCATTGACAATATCAGTTTTCACCTTGGTCATTGCTTGAAGCCTTGTGAGGTTGAAAACAGAGCCGTCAGTGCAGTATCGAATGTCAATTCCATTATTCAAGCTATGAAATGCATCAAACAGCATCACAGATAACATGATACTGAAAAGTGTGGGGGCCAGGACACATCCCTGCTTAAACTGACAGGCATGCGATAATCACCGCAGAACCTCTTTACTTTTGATTTCAGGCAAGATCAGAGCCAGAGTCCTTCTGAATCACCTCAACAACCATCTCAGACATGGACACTTACTGGAGAGTCAATGCAGCTTCCATAAGGAACGTAGGACTGTTGACATTGTGCTTGCTGCAAGAGAAGTGTCAGAAACAGAACACTGACCTCAACTTGACATGTTGATCTGACCAAGGCATTTGACATGTTCAGCAGAGATGGCCTTTGGAGAATCATGGCAAAATACAGCTGCCCCCAAAAATTCATCACCATCGTTAGATAATTTTCTGATGGCATGCATGCATGGGTGCAAGACAATGGAGAAAGCTCCATAGCCTCACCCGTCATATATATATATATATATATATACACACACACACACACAATTCTAAAATTTAAAAAAAAATAATAAAAAGTGAATAAATAGAATCTTTTAGTTTCTATTAGGGAATATTTTTATATATATATATATATATATATATATATATATATATATATATATATATATATATATATATATATTGGGTTAAGCCAAAAATAATTTTGTTTTTTAAAAGTTATAACTATGCATTTCAAACTTCCAATATTTAAAATGCAACTGGAAATTACCTGATAGAAGAATTCTTTCAGAAGTGAAAGACTAGTTGGTAGGTTGTTTGGGTTTTATGGCATATCAACCTTTGTAGGTTATTTAGCGTCAAATCGATTTATAGTTCTATTTCAAACAATTCAGTTTAGTGTAAGTACAGTTTCAATGTCAAAAACAGTTCTGTTTAGCATAAGTACATAGTTTAATTGTCAAGAACATTGTTATTTCCAGCTATTCAGTTTAGTCAAAGAGTTCTAATTCAAACAATTCAGTTTAGCATTAGTACACAGTTTAGTTCTATTTAATCCATAGATAGGGCCCTATCAGGTGCTACCACTCTAAGCCAGAGTGGACTTGGGAGCAATGGCAATGAAAAGATACTCTGCATTCTCCAAAGCTCCACCATTGGATTGTTTAGTGTCACACCCAAGACACTTGTTGGAGGGGTCTTACCCCTCTGCAGAGGTGCAGTCAGTGTATTCTACCGCCCCAGCCAACTAGGCAAGAACAGAAAGTACATATTCAATACAATACAAGAATGACAAAAATTCAGAGAAAACAGCCAAGAAAATTTCTATTATTAATGGCCAAGTTGTCATTATTGACCACCAACTCCAAATTGGTTTCAAAAGCTTTGTTCTTGTAATACATCAATGAGAGATGAATCCAGACCACAACACTCCTCAATTAAGTTGCTTTAAAAGAATTGGTGGAATGCTATATGCACAAATATACTCAAGAATAAGCACTTGACCTCAACACATCCCAATCCATCATCTGTAGCCACCAAAAAAAAAATAGGAAAAGTGAACAATCAGGGTATTTTGGTTCTTGATATTTTTAGTGAGAAAAATAAAGAAGATTGCATATCCATAGTGACATGTCTTCTTTCAAGGTAGAGACATGACCTGTTTCTCAAGAATATCATTACAGGTGATAAAAAATAGTTCTTTTATGAAAATGTTCTACACCAAAGATAGTGTATTAACAAAAGATAGCAGAAATGTTGTGCTTCTCCATGATAATGCAAATATAATACAGGAAAGAAATATTGGATTTCGGCTGGTTTCTCTTACCCCATCCACTGTATTCATCAGACCTTTCATCAAGTGATTTTCATCCTTTTGTTCTCTATAAAATGCACTGAATGACAACAAATTTTCTTCAGATCAGATGAAAACATTTGTGTAAAATTTAAGCTCAAAACTAGCTGAATTTTACTTGAATCAGTAAGTGAGTTGATAAATGCGCAAGAGGTGATTCGAAATACTGGTTGATATACTATTGATTGAAATGAATTCACAGTTAAATCATTCATGAATAAATTTTATATTATCAAAACAAAAATTATTCATAACTCAATCCTATATATATATATATATATATATATAGGAATTTATGAAATTATATTTATCTGAATCTCTTTTTTACAACTTGAATTAAAAATAAATTAGACTCAAGATAAATAATTCAAGAAAAGCAAAAACTTAATAAATAATGAAATATGGTTTATTTGGTTTTCATATTTGTTTTTATTAGGGTTAGAGTTTACTCACCATACAGAACCAAACCTTTTTGCCACTAGAAATATTTTTTTCTTGTTATTCAAAGTTTATATTTCATTTATTTTTCTTACATATATACATAGTTATTAATTCACTGAATTTTAAAATATAGAGTGACATCACTTTACCTTAAAATGTTATTTATAGTTTCAAATTTGTACAGTTATTACGTCTATATTTCATGGCATTTCCACAAATACAACTTCAATATGATAAAATAAATTTGTGTCGAAATTTATTATTGTCAAATATCATTGTTCATCACACAAATATGAGAATCATCTAAGTGGAAATTGCAGGAGGTGAAACAGAGATAGAAATTCTAATGGAAATACTTGAACACGTGTGGACATTCTCACATCTAATAATCAATAGAGTCACAGGAAAGACCAGAGCAGACAACATTGTGCAAAAGTATATCAGTAGATATTAACACAAAGATTTTCTTAATATGTTTAGACAAAAAGTCAAGTTGAAATTTTCACATTTCTAAGAAGAAATATCATTGCCTTACATTTTGTAGGATCAGAAGACTGGCAGTTTCACTAGAATTATTTTATTACAAGCTTATATATATATATATAGAGAGAGAGAGAGAGAGAGACACACACATCTATACATATATACACATATAAACGTGTGTGTGTGTGTGTGTGTATATATATATATATATATATATATATATATATATATACACATACACACACATGCATACATACATACATACACAAGGGTTGTTTAAAAAAATTCTAAGCATCATCCAGAAAGAAAGCTACTACTGAATATTTTTGCTGTGGCAACACACTACCACTTCTTATAAAACTAGAAAAACTAATTCAGATTTCTGTTTTCTTTTTAGTGCAGGAGAGACCCATAGAAAAGTGAGAGGAGTGCAAAGAATTAAAAATCTGAGTGAAGCTTGGAACTTTTTCAATGACCATCATATATATATATGTTCACACACACATACATAAAAGAAGTTCGTGTGTTCAAAAAGTATGAAAACTCAAGCTGTATTTACTTAGAAAAAAAAAAAAAACAATTTTTGAAACACTAATTTTCTTCACAATAGACCATTGGCATACACCATACTTATTCCCGTGAGATTTCCATTAGTTTAGAAAAGAAAAAAAATCTTGCAAGGAGTTAAGTCTGGTGTGCATATAGAATGCTGCACTTGCACAATCCTGTATTTTTTCAAAAATATTTTATTCAAAATTATTGATTGTAGTGTCATCAAGATGTCTAGAGATCACTTTAGCAATTTGAATTTGAAAAACTATATATTCATTCTTGATACTTTCTTTGTCTGTGTGTGTGTGTATATATATATATATATATCTGTAATTATTGTAGAAAATGAACTTGACAAGCCATGACCAAAATCCCACATGAGTCATTTTGCATTTTCTTTGTTCTAATGCCTTTGGGAAATGTATGAATCCATTTTTTCCAACTTCAGCTAAAGAGAGATAGTAGGACAGAGTGGTTTCATTAACCTTGGCAAGGCAACCGGTCAAGAAGAAGGTAAACTCTGAATTCCAACCAGCTGTACTCTACTTAAAAAAAATTGACCTTGTTTCACATTCTGGCAAGAGTGGACGGTTTCGGTTAATATATATATATATATATTAAAGGATATGTGGGTGATTTAATGGTTATCATCAAGGAAAATGGAAGCAGTGAACTGAATTCAAATTCTGGCTGAGGCTATTCCCACTTCATTTCTTATTAATGCCCTTGGGAAGAATCTACTATTCTTATCACCTGGGTTCTTAAACCAAGGAGAAAGCAAACTCAGAGTTTAGACCCTCTAACAACATATCATGAGTCAGCACAGCAGGATAATATTGATTACTCACTGAAACTTTAAATGAAAATAAAGTTGCCACAACACTGTGACAAAAAATAAAATTAGATAATACATATAAAGAGTGTACTTATTTTTGAACTGCTATATATTTATATTTTTGGTTATAGTGTTTCTCTGATGTATAGTGTAATTATAAATAATTTTATAATAAATTTATGATATGTAATTATAATATCCTGGTAGATATGGCTTAGAAGAAAATTAATATTTAAAAGGAAAAACTGTTTCAAGCATTACTATCTAATGCTTGTAATTCTATTTAACATTATCTATTTGTTTGCACACAGTTAATCGATTCCAAATATTGCTATGTAATACTTATAATTGAACAATCATTTGTTTGCACACAGTTAAATAGTTTCAAATAGAGAAAGTGATTAGATATTTCTATTTGACCTATAAATGGAACCCTAACATGTTGTTGTATAGTGGCTTGTACCACATGACTTCTGGTATCTCGGAGGAATAAAACATGTTGTGTTTCTTGATCTCATTCAGTAGTAAGACCAACATCGGACGTAACACCGATAGTGCAAGACCTATAATATTTGTTGGATTGTACAACTTCAGTTAATAAATAGTTAACTCTATTTCACTGAGTATCCCTTCCTTACCATGATACAACACATATACAACCACTCCAGGTTTGAGTGAACCTGGGATTAATGGCAATAATGGGATATTACCTTAAACGTCTAAGAGTGCTACAAATTCATCATTTTAACCAGTGGATTCTTTATGAAAAAAAAAAAACAGAAAAAAACAACCCCCCTCCCAGACAAAATTACTTTTATTTTTTTTTTTTGGTAACTATCTTCACAGTCACCATATCCAGGTTATATACAATATAAATGATCGGATGTTTGGAAATTCATCCATTTCTATTTAGAATACCTCATTCCACCTATTTTAAGCTTATAGACTTTTCTCTTCACTATTATTTCATATTTCTATTATGACAAGCAGTATCATTTTAAGGGTTTCTTAATTTTAGTTTTTAAGATAATTTACTGAAGTCTTCATGTTCTGCTGAAAAAAAACTCCTGTCCTCCAGCAAGAATCTTTTGAGAATATTAAAAAAGAAATGTGTCATTAGAATGTGTTCCTTAGAACAAGTGTTATTGACCTCCCTCTTAGTTTTGCTCCAACCTGTACATGAGGGAATAAGACTTTGATTAATATTTTCCTGCCATTAACTTAGCCATTCAAGAAAAAGCAATAGTCTACCTGGTCCAGTCTTAAACCTGGTATCACTACTATAATAGAATAAAGTAACAGTAAGGTTATTTAGATTAAAAATATGATTGATTTTAATGGCATGTCTGTCTATCCAGGGTCATACTGTGCCTACAGGTTAGGAAATCATATATGCTTATATTCATATTTTTTGCATAGTTGTTTCTTATAAGGTTTTGCACAGTTATATGATATCAAACAATCCTATCAAATACTAATCATTTTTAAATATATGTATTGCACCCTTAACTGGGATTCTAACAGGTACAACCAATCCAGGTCACAGGGAACCTGGGAATAGTGGCAAGGAAGAGAGATTCCATACTCTCCAGATCTCCAAAACTGGAATCTCACCATCAGATGGTTTAGTGTCATACTCAGGACATCCTTTTCTTTCTTTTTACCCAACAGCATTTAGATTAAGATTAAACAATATTTATAAGGAAAGGTTTTTCATCCTTTTTTCTTTGGAAAGATCAAGGAGTTTTTCAATAATTTACCATAGAAAGCATTCAGTTCATTTTGAATGAACATCAAATAAATATGGATGTAATCTAATTACTGGTGATTATTGACATTTACTTTTTCCTGAAGAAAATTCAAGAAAAATGTTGCCAAAAGCAATTTTCAAATTTGAATTTTTGAAAATTTGGCAAAACTGGTTTAATGCAAAATAGCTAAAATTCTCAAATATACCATCTGATTTAAAAATTATATCCTTTTATTATTGGAATTGGCATTATAAACCTACAGGCTCATGGATAAGAAATGAGATCTATTTCAGATCTTATCTGAGATCAGATCTGCCAGAAAAGAAATAAGTTATTACAGTTTTTAATTCTATAAATCATTAACCAAGATAAATAACTATGGGAAGGGTATGAAACTATTCTACTCCCAGCTATGAGTAAATGGTAGGACCGACTGAGTGCTTTAACCTTGGTATGGCAACCAGCCTTGGAGAAGGAAAACTTTGAATTCTAACCAGTTGTACTCAGCTAAAAAATTAACCTTGTGCTTCATTCTGCAGAGGGGTTGGGTAACTAAATACAGCAAATAAATTTATGTGCTTTGCATGGTACAGTGGTGGTGATAATCACTGTCATTATAACTATCACTAATTTCAAGTTGCTTTCAAAACCTAAAATTTTCCATGTAAAAATGACATGAGATAAAGTTGGTTGGTATTCAATGGTATATCAACCCTTGTGGGTTATTTAATGCCAAATCTTTATATACATGAATTGTCAAGAGAATAGTTTGTAGGTAACTTTATTTTCAAATGAGTTGTTAAAGATCATTTTTTTGCACACAGTTAAATGCTTTCAAGTATTGCTAATTAACATTAGTAATCCTATTTATCAAGATTCCCGATCAAAGACAAATAATTTGCACACAGTTGTATAGTTTCAAATGACTAATAGTAATTATCTTTAGTGAATGATTGAACAGTTCTACTTGACCCATAGAAAGGATGTGCATATCCCTTCTTTTTTTTTTTTAAGTAGAGGAATTATATTGTGAATTGAATTTGGCGAACACAGATTTTCTGGTCATGGTAATTCAATTCACCATAGAAAGGACTCTAAAACCTACGATCACTCCCAGTCATAATTGACCTGGGAGCAATGACAATGAAGAGATACTCAACATTGCCTGAAGACTGGAACATCACCATCAGACACAATTTACTGTCATACCCAAGATACCTATATGTAACAAGTGCATTATATAAAGGCACTTATGCATATGAAATATGTGAAAAAAGTATTGAAACTGAAGTTTAAAATTCTTTGATTTTGAAATTTAAATGAAGATGTGTGCATGACTGAATAAGTGGGCTAATGAAGTCATGATCTTTAGATGTCTAGACTTCTTTCAAGAGGAATCAATGCCAATTCTCAAAACATTTTTATCAGCAGATTTTAGTGAAACACAGAATTGAGCATGGGCAATACCATATGCACCAAATGTATCTTTTTCTTTCTTAAATTGAAAATTCATCTCAACTCTGGGTTTGTGGTGGGTTTCAATAGAAATATGACAGAAGAGTTTTACAACATATCAAAAGAGGAATTTCAGAATTCCTGTGACTAATGGAAATCTTGTTGGAATAAGTACTGAATACCAAGAAGACTATTGTGAAGAAAATTAAGATTTTAATAATTGTTCATTTCTCTCTTGGTAAATACAGATTCAGTCTCTGTACATTTAAAAAAAGAAAAAAAAATCATACATTCTACAAACTCAGAAACAGTTATGACATAACTTTGTAGAGTTGGTTGTAAAATGAAATATTTGTCTTGAAAGATCATATTTTAATTTTTGCAATAATTCCATATTTCAATTAAGGTAACTGCAATAGTAATTATAATCATAAGAGTTATGATATTTAGTGAATATTAAGTGTGTGCAAAGTTTCTAGCAGAATCTTTAAAAGGAATATTATCTACAGTGTATTCAAATCTCTAGTTGAAAAAAAAAAGTGTTGGAAAATTTTGCATGAACCTAATATGACTTTATTGTATTATAGAGTTAAACTAAGTATCACTACTGGTAATGTATGGTGTCTAGGGGAATATTAGCATACTTCATCATCATCATCATCATGTCGTGCGGTTAGCATGGGTATCCCTGACCCTCTCTCTCCACGTCTCTCTATCATTCATTGCCTCTGGCAGGTCTTCATCGTTACATCCCATATCATCACATAGCTGCTGCATGTATGTTCGAGCTGGCCATCCTGCTTTTGATTGGCCATATGCGGGGGTCCACAGGAGTACATCACTTACGATCTCGTCCTTGCTTCTCCAGCAGTGTCCGGCATGTCTAGCTTGTATAGTTTTCATGATAGGTGGTAGGTAACCGTATAGTTGGTGCCTTGTGGGGTGTTGCTGCCAGGACTTGTTCAATATTGCTCTTAACATTCTTGTATAATTGCCATCTAGCTTCTTCTCCAACCATTTAGTCAGCGTCCAAGTAGTGCATCCATATAGCAGTATCGACACGACTGCAGTAGGACAGCATACTTAAACTTTGCATATATAATTAATTTTAATGGCATGTCAATCCATCTGGGGTTATTCTATGCCTTGCAGTTAGATATTTGCATACATTGTACCTCTCTATTTACATTTTTTGTGGAGTTTCTCAAGAATCTTTTGCACATATCAAGTACTCATATTTAATACAAATAACAAGAAAAATTTGTTTGACCCATAGATGGGACCCTAACAGGTACAACCACTCTGCATAAGAGTGGACCTGGGAGTAATGGTAGTGAAGAGGTAGTCAGCACTCTCCAGTGCTAGCTACCAGATGCAGGTAATATCCCAAACACTTTTTTTTCAAGTGGGTGGAAGAGGTCTTTCTCCTTTGCAGAGGATACAGCCAGCAGATTCTAAGCTCGACTGACAGATTGAACATTGTATATAAGACCGGGGGAAAAGTTTTTGAGCCATTTTTAGAAAGAACTGAGTCTTCTATGGCCTCAGTTGCAACAGTATATACTGTGTTCTCCTATTGAATGCAACTACCACTTACAGGCAAAAAGATATGAATACCTGGGAAGGAATTTAGCTGGAAAACATGTATATTCAAGAGAAAAGATTTTTAAAAGCAATTTTTTTTTTAAATAATGATCTTGAGAAGTTTTTTTTTTTTTTTAAGTGATAATAGAAATTATAACTTCAGAATCATTTAATTTTTTAGATAGTTTTATTAAAAACTAGGGAAATGAAATCCATGAATGGAGTGCAAAAAACATGATTTAATATTTGTTTTTATTACTTAAAATAAAAATAAAATTCAGATCAACAAATAAAAAAAAAAAAGAAGAGAAATTACCTCTCCACATTTTAAAGTAGAAAATGTTCACTTTCTTTTCTAAACAGTTTTATAAAAATATTTTTTTCTTAAACAAATAGTCCTGAGTAAATGTGAATAAAGTACAGAAATAAAAGTGTAATAAAAATCATATATACTCTACTTATGTTTAATGGTTTTTTTTTCACCATTTCTGGAAATATATACCTGGGATATTGTTATGAGTCAGTTTTTGTTTAGTGTTTTTAATAAAATCTGAATTCCTACTGTTTGTATTTCTACAAGATGCCAAATAGAAAAATATTTTTACATGTTTTTTCACTTTGGCATTTTGGGTGGTGGCTGGAATTTAAAATTACATCAACAACGTTTATATGTCATTTAGGATGCAGGCCTTGAATAGGTTATGCTAACAAAAGCACATTCCTCATGTTACCAACATAATATTTTTCAAAAGATAGAAATCAGTATCATGATTCATCTGTAGATATTGACCAAGTGTTAATATATTTTACTTGTATAAACATAGTTGGTTTAAATTCCATCTCATGTAGGGGGCATATTTGATGGTGGATCACGAATTTTGTAGCAGGACAAAGTTATGAGTAGATTGATTGATATCAAAGGTATGTCAACCCATCTAGGGTTATTTTATGCTGAGAGGTCAGGGAATCACATTCCTTGGACATTCATATTTGCATTTCTAATCTCATTGTTTCTTACAAATATCCTTTTTTGTGGCACATGGTTCTATTGAATACAGATAAATTTTAAACCAATTTATTTGATTCATAGATAGGTTTGGTTTGGTTTCTTTGTTTAATGGCATATCAACCTTTGCAGGTTATTTAATGCCAAAGCCATTCTCCTAGAAGAACAGTAGTGGTACTATTTAACCCATAGCTGGGAGGATAAGGGGGTTCATACCTTTCCCAAGGGTATTTGCCTGAAAGTGAATGTAATAGAGCGACTGGAGTATGAACTCGCATACTACGATTCCACAGTCCATCGCTTTAACCATTACACCACGAGGACACCCCCTCTATAGATAGGATCCTAACAGGTACTACCACTCTGGGCCAGAGTGGACTTGGGAGTAATGGCAATGAAAGGATACTCAACATGCACCAGAGCTCCAAGACTGGAGCCTTACCATCAGATTGTTTAGATTCATATCCAAGAGGGTGAGGGGTTTACCTCTCGGCAGAGATACAGTCGGTGTGTTCTACAGTTTGAGCTGACTGGGCTATGCTCTGTTTAGTTAGCATGTTACTTACTCATAAACAGTAAGATCATAAACCTTATAAATATGTTATTTAGGGGAAAATTTAAGTCCAAAAATACCTGCAAGAATACATTCAACAGAATTGTTCATTAAGAGAAAAAAGAAAAAAAATGATGATACTTGAGATAAATTTTCATAAAATTGTTGACAATAGAAATCCCATCAAGAGTATTCATTTCATTTTGTTCCATTTTTTGGAGAGTTTTACCAAAAATAGACAAAATGAGATTTATAATAGTTGGGAACTCAGAAAGAAAGGGTGGAGAGGAGATAGACTTGGAGAAAATTAAGAAAAAGAATATTGAAGAGATGAAAAATATGATTAGCAGACTATAGAAAAGGAAAAATGCAATTGTGAAAGATAGAATAGAGAAAGGTATAAAGAGAAAGGATTAGAGAAAAATGGAAATCGTTTTTTTTTTCTTCTGAGGAAAAATATGAATACCCAGGTTCAATCAGCATTAAAAAGATTATTCTGAATATGTGTAGCAGAAAGAAAGAGCAAAATTACAATGTCTATAAGAAAAATGCCCTCCCCACAAAAAAAAATTCTTTGAAATAATTGAAAGACTTTAAGAGAATTCTTTAAGAAAGTAAATAAATCCTTGTGCAAGAAAAAAGTGAAGGTTATTTCTTTTATTCTTTTTTAAAATGTCAAAGCAATTGAGGTAAATGATTTCTTTGGAAGATCAATAGTTAAAAAAGAAAAGACAGAAAAACAAGACCAAAAATAAAATTATAAAAATACCAATTCTGTATATTCAATCTTTTGTTAACATAAAATTTTTAAAAAGTGACTTTTCTTTCTTTTTAAATCATTCAAATGTTGGAAGAGAAAGAAAATACTTCATAATTAATCCAAGTTCTATGATAAAACTGGAAGGCATTTTAAGCAGCAGTAATGGTCATCTTACTGATGTCAAAAGTAGTAGTATATAGTTGGTTTGGTTTATTTTTTTAATAACATAGCAACTCCCTAAGGATTATTTAATGGTAAAATCCGATTCATTTGTAAATCTCTGATCATAATCATAACTATATTTTCAAATTTCTTTTGAATTTTTTTAGAATTACAAATCTATTTGTTAAGAATCATTTGTTAGTGCATAGTTATATGATGTCAAGTATTCCTATCTAATTTTATAATGGAGATTATGTGGACGCCTATAACCAAATCTACAATGCAATTCCCTTATTTATTTACATCACATTTTTTAATAATTTTATTCTTATTTCATCTTCAAGTTGTGTTGATAGCATGGATTCCCTTGACTTTCTCTTACCATCTATCCCTATTAGCAATTGCTTAGGTAAGTCTTCTAGATACCATTCAGTGACTGAACAGAACTGATGTATATAATTTTTTGCTGGCCAGCCAACACTGGTGTGTCCATGTGCAGGAGTCCACAAGAGAATGTAACTTATGAGTTCACCCTTACTTCACCTGTCTAACTTGGATGGTTTTTGAGATGGGAGGTAAGTAGTCATAGAACTGCTGTTTAGTGGGGTGCTGCTGATAGAATTTGTTCAAAACATCATGTAGCATTCTTGTTTAGTACCCATCAAGCTTTTTGTAAAATTCATTAAAGTCCAGATTATGCAACCAAACAATAGTAATGACACAACAACAACTTTGGCATATTCCCATCTAATTTTTTCAGAAAGGTCAGATTTTCCTATGGTCAATAACATGTCCATAACAGACCATGATTTTCCTATGCATAAGTTGACATTGCTTTCAGTAGATGAGATACTGCTAGTGAAGTATGTGAACTGGTCTAATAATTTCCGAGGTTTCTGATTTAAAGAGGAGATAGCTTCATCTAAATTTAAACATCTAATGAATAGAAATGGAGCCAATGTATCTCTCCTTGCAAGACTCAAACAACAAGGTCAAAGAAATCAGGGCCATCATCTGGTGAGTAAGCCATTGGATTTGGATTTTTGCAGAGCATCATTAAAGCAGTAACATTTTCTTTAGATACACCATATGCAAGAAGTATTTGCTACATCTTTCATCTGTATACGGAATCAAATGCTTTGGAGAAATCTACCAACAAAATTGTTGCCTCAAGGTTTTTTTGGCTCATCTTCTAATGATTTGACAAATGGTCAGAATCTACAAAGTTATGGATAGATTTTTCCAAAAACCATTCTAATTTTTCTTGAGAACCTTCACAACTTCAGGTCAGATAGGAGTGAGAAGCAGAGCATTGTAAACCTATTATATACCCTACTGGTGAACAGTAATGGATATGTCCCATTCCTCATAAATACGTTGGGCATTATTGTGAGGAGGGTGATTTATAATAAGTAGTCACCACTATCAATAGGTACCTTCTTCATGCTGTTGGCAAGTATTGTATTTTGTTAATTTTATAAAAATTTCCATTTCATTTTCAACCTATTTTGGTTATTTCTCATTCAGTGATCTTTTGTTAGGTTACAACAAAACCTTAGCTGCTATCGTATTAAAAGTTATACCTCTGTAGTTCTTAGTGAAGAAGCGAGGATTCACTCTTTTGTCTATTTTTCTGTTTTGTTTATACACATTTTTGCTTAATAGAAGAAATAGATGATCAAAATTCCTTGTCTTCCAGGAGGTATTTCACTGAGGCCTACAGCTTTTAATTATTTTCAGAACTGTGTCAAGTTCATTCTCCATGTAGTATCCAAGTTTGATGTAGAGTTGACAATGAATAATTTCTTCAGTTGGCTTGTCTGTGATTTCAAAAGGATTTCTTAGTAGATTCTTGTAATGTTTTTTACACTTCTGAAGTCTTTCTTCTTGACAGGCAACTTTTAATTCTCATCTTCAGGCGCTTTTCTTTCCATTATTGTTTTATATTATTGATACTTTTAGCCTTATCGACATACTACTAATAATAATGCATTTGTTTTTATATATACAACCTAATAGCAATTTGTTGTGTATATCAAGCTAAAAAATTTAATTTCAATAAGTATTTGCTTGGTTTTATTGATTTGTAATTGTTTGGTTTTCGTTTAATAAATATGAACAAAAATCCTGTTGATATATCTTAAATGAAATTTATTCAAAGAAAAAAGAATGTTATTCTTTACTGTTGAATTTAGTTAAACAAGGAAGATTTAACATTGAAGATTGGAGTGATTGAAAGAGGACCAATTCAAATTATTCTATTCTTTGATTATACTGCCTCTGTTAAAAGTAAATGTAACAATGATTTCATTTTAAATAATTTCAAATGTATCTTTTTGCTTTGAAATTAAGGTTTGGATAGCATATGGTATGGATAATTTGCATACAGGTTTTAACAAAATTGGGTTTGATGAATAATTACTCTGTGTTATTGATTTCTAATATTATTTTATTTTCAAATGTATTAAAAGCAATTCTATGTATAATTTTATATAGAAAGAAAATAAAATAAAAATAAATGTAATCTTTTTAAATGCACTCTTATTTAGTTTCTTTTTTCTTTCTATTTTATTACATTCAAACTTAAATACTTGTGCATATATTTGCTAGTACAAATAATTTGCATATGGTAAAATGATTTTAAGTATTCCTATCTAATATAAATAATTGTATTTAATAATAATCATTTGTTTGCACACATTTATGTGATTTCAAATTTCAATTTCTTTCCAATATAAATAACTTTCAAACAGATCTATTTGACCCATAAGCTTTTACCTCACATTGAACACTGGTTGTCAATGTCTAAACCCAAGTCAAAACTAATATAAAGACTTTATAACATAAATCATTCTTACAGTAAAGACGAAAATATATCAAAGTTTAGCTAATACACAGAATTCAACCAGGAGTCAGAAAACATGAAGAGAAATATTTGGAAGGCAGAATGAAAGCTGAGAAGAAATGAGAACATACAAGATACTCTCACCAATAAAAGACAAATAGTCAATGAAAAAAAAAAAAAATGAAAAAAAAAAAAAGGTATTTCAAAGCTGAATCAGATCTTATAGATTTGGATTTTCTTATTTTACTGCATTTGTTTTATCAAATATCGCCTCTGGTTTTGGTATATATCGTGTGGTTGAGTATTTCAAGTAAATCGTTAATATCTCATCTGCCTTGCAAATAAACCAATATCCAAACTACATATGATAGTTATGTACTCAAGTAGCCAAATATTCTGAGACAATATTATATTTTAGATTTTAACATAGGAATCCATCCTAAATTAATCATTTTCTTTCATTTTCTATGATAGTTATATGTTACCAAGTTCAGTGAACAGAGAAATCTTTGAGTTATTATGTTGAGAAATCTAAAAAAACAAAAACAAAAAAACCCCTAAAAAACAAATTTGTTACTAATTTTTAGCTAATTTTTTTTCTTAACACTGAGACAATTGGCCTTAAGACATTGTATACTTGAGCTAATAAAATTAGAAAAATATAAGATCAAGCATAAAATGGATTCAAACTTGGTTCTAAATCACTAATGTCTTTATTTAAACATATCCTATCTTTCCTTTAAAAAGGAAGACTAGGAATAGTTGCTATATTGAGACTTTTATTATTAATAAAGTCCAGTAGCAATATCTCATCAGCTGAAAATTATGTCAATATATGAATAGGTAATGCAGGAATTGATATTGATTGGTCACTGATAATATAGAAATATCATCTCTGATGAAATAAAACAAGATTTCTAAGTTGTAGCTATGTCAGTACTACTGTATGGCTGTACCACTTGGACTCTAACAAAATGTTTGGAGAAAAAGCTAGATTCTGGGAGCAGCTTCTCCAAAATAGCAATTTTATGGACACTTATCTCTCATCATACAAACCATCTAAATTAGAGCAGCAAGATAAGCTGGACATTGCTAGAGAAGTAAAGCTGAATTTATAAGCAATATATCCTCCAATGAGCTCTTACACAGACAAACCAGTGTTGGCTGATCAGCAAAAAATCATATTGATCAGCTCTGAGTGGATACTGAATGCTGTCTAGAGGACTTGCCAGTAGGGATGGATGGTGAGAGAAAGTGATTAATATCTTATGTGATCTTCCAGGGACAGATATATCAGACTTACAGTATAAATGATCAGCCAAAATAATGGGCTTATGATGTATATTAAAAATGGCACTCAACCTTGAATGGATACAAAGGATAAATATATTTTTTCTTTCATCAGAATTTACTTTTTAGGTTATTAAATTTGTGATACTTATGAAGAAAAGACTAACCAAAAATCAATACAGTATATTAACTTGAATCATGGAAATTCTATGAGCATTGAAAAATCGGATCATTTATTATCTCATCCTTCTACACTTCTACCACTCAGAAGGGAATATATACTACACTCTTAGAAGGTACTTTTGGTGTCATGGTTACCACTGAAGGATATACACATGTTGGCACTTCGCATAGCACTAATGCCATTGGGAAAAGTATAAATCCAACTATACTCCCTCAAGGTATGTGTAGGGCAGACTGAGCTCTTTAACCTTGGTATGGCAACTGGTCTAGAAGGCAGTCTCAATTCAAACCTATAAAACTCCACCTTAAAAATTAACCTTGCATAACATCCTGTGAATGTGAAGGGGTTGGGTGGGTATATATATATATATATACACATACACACACACACACTACACTTTGATTCTTGCCATAAAACATTACAGTCACACATACAACAAGTAGAATAATAGTATCGATATTTCATCTGAGACTTGAAGTTGAATTAAAAAAAAACCTCTAAAATTTAAGTTGAAATAAGAGTCATCAACCACAAGATGTAGTTGATAAGTTATATGATCATAAAAATTATGTGTTATATTTTTATATGGACATAAGAATTCTGTGTTATATTTCATGGACAGTGGATAAATATCCTCTCGGACAAGTTTGTAATATTAACTTCTGTTTGTTTCTCTTCTAAGATTGTTCATTATACATCTTGACATTATCTTCCAGACTTAACTTTTTTTAAAGCTAATGTCTGTAGTTTAAGTTACAATCATCTGTGTACCAACTCGTATGCTTTGTTTCTTCACATATTGGAGATCTCTCTGGCCAGACTTTTAATTAAGTATAGTGGAGGATCATAAACAATATCATCTTAAAACTTTGGGACAAAGAATCTTTATTTGTATTTTTCCAAGAATTCTTGTAAGATATCTTATCAGCTGGTTCTACGTGGTTAACCAAGCTAAATAAATATTATCAAATATTTACAGCATTTACATTAGCAGATCAACGAGTGAATAGAAATAATGTTGCTTAGCTTAGTAGAAGGCCAGAAGCATAGTGTACTCAGTGAGAACTGAACTCACTAAAAATGGTCTGCTAGCAAAGCATTATACCCCATGAAACACTTGCTGAATGAACCAACTGGAGCTGCAATTCTATTTAGTGAGAACAGGATGAAGAATAGGCATGAAACAACACCATTCTGATAGATCCATTATGCTGAAAGACTTAAATGGAATGGGTATTGTGGATAAATAAGAGTTTCAATTAAAAATGACACTTTTCTCTGCCAGATCACTGAAGTCAAGCTATGACAACCTTGCTCACTATTAGGATGGGTGACCAGCAGGAACTGTAAGAAATGTGAAGCCTGTGTCAGATGAAGCAAAGTGTAAAAAGAACACTTAATATATTCATACTATTTTTTTAATAGCTTTAACATTGAATGAATTATTTGATAAATACTTTCAATATATTCAGAT
The DNA here is from genome assembly GCA_963585895.1 of Sepioteuthis lessoniana. Classification (NCBI taxonomy): domain Eukaryota; kingdom Metazoa; phylum Mollusca; class Cephalopoda; order Myopsida; family Loliginidae; genus Sepioteuthis; species Sepioteuthis lessoniana. The sequence continues at coordinate 60,077,359 of OY757913.1, read as the reverse complement.
AGCAAAATAAAAGACAGATGTTCAAAATAGATTTTTTTTACCTCTGATACCAACACTAAAATGTGATAAGGAATTTATTAGTAAAATATACAATTTCTGTTCCATAATAGTTGTTACATTAAATGTATAAAAATTTATATGCAAATATAACAACTATTATGGGATAAAAGAATTATTTTATCTATCTAAATAGAGATTCCCCCTATTGGCAGGGTTTAGCATATACAACTTCATCCTTCTCAAAGGAGTAAGACGCCTCTGCTAAAAGGTGCAGAACCACATCTGGTGGTGAGGCCCAAAATCTGGAGCTCTTGGGAGCATGGAATACTCTTTCATTACTCCAGAGTTCCACTCTGTCTTGCAGTGGTAATAACTGTTAGGGTCCCATCTATGGGCCAAATAGATATGTTTACTGAGTGTGAAATGCCTTTTCATTGCTATGACTCCCAGGTCCGCTCTGTCTTGCAGTGGTAGTAACGGTTAGGGTCCTGTCTATGGGCCAAATAGATATGTTTACTGGGAGTTGTGGAATATTGGTTAACTCAAGTAGGGTATATCCAAAAGAGCTCTAAGTAATTCTGTTGAGGATAAATAGATGAATGGATACCACTCATGCAAATGAGTTGGATAGGTCCATTCTTGTGAAGTGAGCCAATCCACATGCTGTACACATGCTGCTCATGCACTCTTCAATAAAAGAGATGAGCTTTAGCTGGCTAGCTTTTCAAGAAGCCAGCCAAGGCACCTCTGGTGGTGTAATGGTTAGCAAGCTAGACTAGCAAACCTACACAAGTGAGTTCGAGTCTCATTGGGCGCCCCATTCATTCGGCCTTGTGCCACATCGAAGCAAAGAGCTTCGTAAATTACTTCAAGGAGCCAGCCATGTTACTATTGGCTTGAAGGTGAGTGCTATTCATTGATGTTCTATAGGAGTGAAATACCTTTTCATTGCCATAACTCCCAGGTCCACTCTGACCTGGAGTGATAGTAACTGTTAGGGTCCCATCTATGGGCCAAATAGAACTGTTGAAAAATTATATTAGAGAGAAATACTTGATACCATATAACAATATCCAAATTATTTTTATTAAGAATACTTACTTAAAGCTATAATTACAATTATTATTAGTTATTAGAAACCATATGATTATGCAAACAAATGATTATCACAAAATAGAAATAGTGATGTGAAACCATATAATTATCTATAGAATATTAGTATTAGATAGGAATATTTGATACCAAACATCTGTGTGCAAATTATTTGTATTAATACTCGATATCATAACTGAGCAAACAAATGATTATAAACAAATAAAATGCAATTTTTAAAATATGCAATGAATCATGAAAAATTTTGTTATGGTTATAATCAAACATTTTGAAATGAATCAAATTTCAGCATTAAATAATCCATAAGGAGTTGATATATTGTTAAATAAAGCAAAACAATCCACAGATAGATAGATATAAATTATATAAATAATTTTGCCAGTATTACCTTTGTGAATTTAAGTTGTTTTTATCATGATTCCCTCAGATTTCATTTGGTTATTTTTGTTTAATGGCATATCAACCACTTGGGGTTATTTGATGCTGAAATTTGATTCATTTTCAAATGTTTGATTATAATTATAATTGTTTCTATTGTCCATTTTTTGCTGTTAATCAGGGGATGCAAAAACCCAGGATTGAACCAGGGACCTTTAAATCTTCAGTCTAATGCTCTCGGCCAGAGTGTTTGCCAATGGCCCGGGAGACCTGGGTTCAATCCCAAGTCGAGTCATACCAAAGACTCAAAAAATGGTACTTGGTTCCTCCTGGCTTAACACTCAGCATTATAAGGTAAGGATCAAGGGTAAAGTGGAGCAATCCAGAGAAAGGAGTAGTGCCCTCCCCTACACCTTGGTGTAGTAGCTATCGAAAAGGAAGCTTTCGGGTCACCCTTGATTATGGTCACCAGCTTTACTTTTACTTTATATTTTCAATATTCACTAATAATTTGCACACGATTATTTAGTTACAAGTATTTTAAGCAATTACATAGTTTCAAGTATTCCTATCTAATATTAATAATATTCACACAGTGATGTAGTTTCAAGTGTTTCAAGCAATTATATGGCTTCAAGTAAATAATTATAATCATTTGTAAACCATCCAATTTTTGATTAATTTAGGTTTCATAGATTGAAATTTGTTAAATGTCTAACTCTTGTCTACTTTATACTTAGCTAAAATGTTAGGCATTGTATTAAAATCATAAGTCAATTATATGTCAGAATAAAATAGGCCAACTTTATATTTTGGCATCATAATGCCAAGATTTCTATAGAATACCTACGTCTCATACATTGCTACTAATATGAGTTTATATATACATAAGTAGCAAGAAGAGTTTGTTTACATGTAAAGATACTTAAATGTCCAAGAATAGGGCAAAAAGTTCTCAGTTTTGGAACTGACTGTTTTCAGCTATCACAGAAGATCCTTGTTGCATGAATAACTTATGGAGGTGGGGATGGGTGCTGGTTTTGTGTTTCAACAATCCATAAAAATAGGATTGACTGATGTTCAGCCAATTAAATAAAAGACACTGTCTTTTGAATTAACATCGTCCCTGTATTTTCTAGCTTCTGGGTGCAGACTGGACTCTTTCTTGGGTTGAGAGCAGCAAAACAAAAGAGCAAGGTAAGTATGCCCAGCCCCTGCAAGACTGGTTGAGGGGGTCCAGGGTTATTTTTGGTTTTGCATATGGATTCTCTCAATAAACTGGCCATGTGTCACATGCTAACATCCAAGGGATGTAGTTGAGTATCACCAATGAAACAAAAGTATATAATAATGGCTTGATTTATTAATGGACCAATTCTATCCTGTCGCCATTATTGCCACTGAATGTGTTCTTGTCTGTTGGAACTCATAAATACAGCTTTATGGAACATAGAAGAGCAGACTGTTTTGCTTTTTTTATCCAGGAAAGAAGTCTAGAAAAGGAGACAGAAGTGAATCTCAGAACAAAGACATAAATGAAAAGATAATTTCAGGAATCAAATTTTATTTTCATTTCTGTCCTGAGACATAGTGCCATTTTTATCTCCAGAAAAGAAAACAACTAGGTCTTTGATAACAGTCAAATAAGCTGATATAAGAATTCATAAAAACAAACATCAATGAGATTCTTTTAATATTTTGGGTTTCTAAGAGAAAATTCTCCCAAATTTCACTAGATGGAAGTGTTGATTTGAAGAGAGAGTTTTATTTCTCTTTAAGAAACCTTTAGTGATCAGTGTCTACATCAAAGCTATTTGTGAATATATCCAGTCTAATCAAATTCTGCATCTCATTGTATGAATATCAGTGTTACATATATATATATATATATATATTATGTTTTTACAAGAACTAATGGTAAATGGAAAATATTTTATTTCTGAAAAAAAAACAAAAAAACACACACACATTGGTATGTAAATAGTACGACCTCCACCTTATTGGTAGGGTCTATGCTTCCAGAACCCCTATTGGATTCCCTAAATGGTAGATAGAACCAAACCCAATATATGCAAAGAGTTTACTTGTACCAACATACATGTTTGTTGTGTAACAGTTACTATAGAAAATGGACTAGACAACCAGAGTTCAAATTGTGAACCAGGTTCTTTGCATTTATGTCTTTGGGAAAGTCATGAACCTAGCTATTCTTTCTCCAGCTATGGGTAAATAGTCTGCAAGATTGGGCAGTACAGTAACCAGTCTAGAAAGAAAACTCCTTTTTCAAAACAGCTGCATTCTGTTTAAAAACTGACCTTGTATTACATCTTGTCCATGACAAAGAAGTTGAGGAAAATAGATACATACCCTTGATAAAATGTAATCAATGAATTAGGCACAAGTAGAAATAGCAACAGAGGCCTGATAAGAATACCTAACATCATAACATGATGAAACTCATACTCTATCACTGCTTAAGACTATTAACTTATTCCATATGCAGCCTCAGCATAATCTTGGCAGCTCTTTTGGTGCCAGGTCATCATTATACATGAAATCTAGGAAATTAGTAAACAAGTATGTACAACTTGGTAGCAATATCTCATCTACTGAAAGTGATGTCAGCATACACATAGGTCAAGCTACTGACAGTTTAACAAACATATGGAAATCTGATACCGCTCCGATAAAAAAAAGAAATACGGATACACAAAATCCATGGAGAAAAAACTTGATAAGAACTACACAAGTATGCTGTGTGCTGTTTTGAGCAAATCCTGGAAGCAGCACCCCACATATCTGCTGCTATACGACTACTTACAAACTATCCAAGTAACATAAGGAAAACATGCGGGAGAAGTAAGGTAAACTCATAAGCAACATTCTCCTATGGGCTCCTTTACATAGACACACCAGCTTTGGCTAACAAGAAAAAATTTACAACTACCAGCTCTGAGTGGACACTGGATGCCACCAAAAGTTCTTACAAAGAATGTGGCCAGTAAGGATGGATGGCAAGAGAGTCAAGAGAATCCATGTTGTTGACGAGGATATAATTTTGCTCATCTAACATAAACACCAATAGTCTTAGCTGAAGTATAAATGGTTGTAAAATATGAAACTTCCATTTCCACAGGAAATACATTTGTTTAAACCTATGGCTCCTGTGTTTTTTTCTGGAGATGTTCCCATTTTCTCACATAAGGTTCAAAAGCTAATTCAACAGTTATTTTAAAACTTTACCACTGAACCCTAAGAATAACTAAACATAATACGGATTATTCAACATGTACTGTCAAGGGTACCAGCCATTCTCACATACAAGCCAGTCAGTTGGGGCTGTAGAATACCCCAACTGCATATCTGCAGAGGAGTAAGACCCTACCCACCAAATGAATGTGCTATATATGACACTAAACCAGTTGATGGAGAGGCTCCACTCCTGGAACTTTAGGGATTGTGGAGTACCCCTTCATTGCCATTAATCCCAGATCCACTCTAACCCAGTGTGGTAGTACCTGTTAGGATACCATCTGTGGATCAAATAGAAATATCTAATCATTCACTATACTTAGAACCATTTAACTGTGTGCAAACAAATGACTGATACTGAATAGAATTATTAGTGTTAAATAGCAAAACTCGAAACCATTAAACTGTATGAAGATAAAAGAGTTCTGCTCATTTAAATATGTTACAAACTATTCATTTAAAATCATATATATCTAATATATTGTTGCAGAGAGAAAAGCAAGAAAGAGAAGATAAGAAAGGAAGAGTAGACAAAGCAATGAATGCAAAATGATCCCAAGGATTCAGGTAGTAGCAGGTGACCCCACAAGCTAAAGATAGAATATGGAAGAAATGAATATAGGGGTACAGAAATAAACTCAGACCAAAAAGAGGTAAGGGAAGAATTTTAGTTCCCAAATGGACACAGCACTATTTGCACCCTGCTGTAAAGGTAGCTGACACTTTTCTTTAAGTTGGGCAGAAAATAAGCCAGCCTGCCCTTGACACTTAACAAAAGCAGTAGTAGATAACAATAATACTGAAGAATGGAAAAAGCTGCAATATTCCCTCTAAAAAGGGATGAAGAAGGGGCCTGGGATATGAAGACTCCCATGATAAAGAAAAGGGAAAAAGACGGCCAGCTAACTCCAAATAAGGCTTGCACATTTAGATCACTTTCTCTCTCATGGACTACTTTATTCAACTAAGAATTTACATGCACCATTCCACATACAAAAAGAAGATTTTAATTCTGCCCGACATATAGTCATCAATGTTTGTTTGTTTGTTTGCTTGTTTCTGTAATTAAATGCTCCATTTTCTATCTTAACCTTGGGTCTTGTTCATCTTTGAAGAACAGGGCTTAGCCAAATGAATATCTGCCTTCTTTATTCCTTTTTTTTTCTAATTTATGTACAACAGGATCTCTGGGGAATACTCTAGACATTCAGGAACTCGCACATGGGGGCTCAAAAATGTGGTTATTCTCCCAGTGCCCAGAAATTTCTCTTAACTTGTAACAATAGACATGTATAAAGAGGATTTGGCATTAGATCACACCCAAAAGGGTTAATATGCCATAAAACACAACCAACTATCAATCATTTTATATAGAAAAACAAAAATTAAATAGCTTTTGCCAGATATTCCAACTTAAATGAAAATTAAAGTCTGTAAATGTTTGTAGTAGTACTGAAATTCAGAAATGATCTGAACAATTTAAATTCATATAATAATTTTGACTGTATTACCCTTCTGAATTCTTGTTGCTTTTTATCATGACTCACTCAAGTTTGGTTTCATTATATTTATTTAATGACATTAATCCTTTATGAATTTTTTAATCCCAAAATTTGATCCATTTGTAATGTTTGATTATAATCAAAGCCATTTATATTTTCAATGTTCATTAATAACTAGCACACAATTGAGTGGTTACAAGTATTTCAAGCAATTACATGGTTTCAAGTAACTAATAATAATCCTTTGTAGTTAGTTGGCAACCTTATCCGAAAGTGACCTGAAGGCTCCCTTTTTGATAGCTACTACACTGGGGTGTAGTGGAGGGCACTACTCCATTCCCTGGATTGCTACACTTTACCCTTGATCCTTACCTTAAAATGCTGAGTGTTAAGCAAGATGAAATCAAGTACCATTTTTTGAGTCTTTAATCCTTTGTAAGCAATCATAACTTCCAGTGTCTATGCTTAATACAAATTATTTGCACACAATGATATGGTTTCAAGTATCTAATACTGATAACTTTCAAATGGATCTATCTGATCTACAGATGAGACCCTAACAGGTACTACCACTATGTGTTGATTCTCTCAGATTGTCACTTTTACAACAATAAGGAACAGTACACATCAGAAAATAGATGAATAAAGTCCTTGTAAGGCTTGAACTCACATCCTCTTATGCACTAGGAAGCCTAGTTTTATGAACTAGTTACTTTATGAACTAAGCTATGAGACCATGGATAGTCCTAATAACACTCATCTTTGACATTCATGAGAAAAAGAAACAAAAACTAACTCTTGTTCATATTATTGATGTTCTTATAACATTTTGACCATTCCATTCATCAACCCTCAGGTGTATGTATTTACCCAACCCATCCACTATGGGCAGGATGCAACACAAAATACATTTTTATGTGGAGCACAACTTTTTGAATGCAGAGTTTTCCTTCTTGACAGGTTGCCTTACCAAAGCTAAAGAATCAAGTCTTCTATACTATTTACACATAGCAGGGGAGAGAACAGATAGATTCATGTCTTTCCCCAGGGCATGAGCATGAAGTGAAACACAAACAACCCTATCTAGGTTTTCAACTCAGATTGCCGATTCCATTTCTTACTCATTAGGTATATAAATAAGAGAGAGGGAGAAAGAAGAGAAACCTTTCCCTTGTAAAAATTTAAATTCTGACTAAAAATAGTCACTGATATGCCAACTAGACCAGGGGTGTCCTCGTGGTGTAATGGTTAAAGCGATGGACTGCAGAATCGTAGTACGCGAGTTCATACTCCAGTCGCGCTATTACATTCACTTTCGGGCAAATACCCTTGGGAAAGGTATGAACCCCCTTATTCTCCCAGCTATGGGTTAAAGAGTACCACTACTGTTCTTCTAGGAGAATGGCTTTGGCATGAAATAACCTATAAAGAGTTGATATGCCATTAAACAAAGAAACCAAACCAACTAGACCAATCAATTCCAGAAGCATTAGGTAGACCATGTTTCTAGGAAATTCCAAATCATATGCAAGGGTGTTTCTTCAAAACTTAATTTGCTCAGCAAAGTAAATCATAGTGTTAAGGGGGTGTCCTTGTGGTGTAATGGTTAAAGCGATGGACTGCGGAATTGTAGTATGCGAGTTCGTACTCCAGACGCGCTATTACATTCACTTTCGGGCAAATACCCTTGGGAAAGGTATGAACCCCCTTATTCTCCCAGCTATGGGTTAAAGAGTACCACTACTGTTCTTCTAGGAGAATGGCTTTGGCATTAAATGACCTACAAAGGTTGATATGCCATTAAACAAAGAAACCAACCATAGTGTTAAAATCTATATTTGCCCAACTTACATATGTAGTAGACAAGCTGTTGTATGTCATCATCGTTACTCTTCAATGGTACTCCTTGTCAATTATCTTTACTCTTCAATGGTACTCCTTGTCAATTATCTGGACCTCATTCAAGAGAGGAGTGGATAATGTGTGTCTTTTTCCATTCGGATATGATCTACCATATCAGAAATGGTCCTCTTTATTCTCTTGGATTCAGCCCCTGATAAAAGCCCAAGAACAAATCAGCCAAAATGTTTTTACAATATCAATAATATGAAACAATTGTTCGATTGGTTGGTTTTACAGCATATCATGTTTGTTTGTTTTTCAAGTCATTATATAGTTTCAAATCACTTTCTATTTAAAAACAAACATATGTACACAGAGTTTCAAGTAATTCTTAATGCATAATATCATTTGCAAACAATTAAATATCTTCAATTAATTATTCTTATCAAAGTGCAATATCAATGTCATAGGAGCAAATGTATTATTAAAATTCAACCATTTTAAAACAATGCAGTAATAAATCAATTTAAACATTACCTCAAATCTATTTGATCCATAGATGTTACCCTAACAGATTCAACCACTCAGAAAGGACTTGAGAGTAACAGTAATGAAGGGGTACTCCAACTCCTTACAGTTCGAAAACTGGAGCTGCATTACTAGATACAATTTAGCACCATATCCCCAACACTATGAAGAAGATTTTGAATTATTGGAACCAGTTATTGACAAATTGCTCTTGACTGAAAATTTAGGGGGAACGGTTGACTGATGATGACATGTATACTTTGTTTTGAGCAAGCTGCATTTGACAAAATGTCTTGTGACTACATTAAATGAAGATTTATAGTCTTCTATAACTTGTAGTTGACTTAATCTGATCCTATCACTGTTTTACTTGCAATATTTTCCCCATCCTTAGATTGAACGCAAAAATATTATTCAAGTAAGCTTTGCACTAAGTGTGGTCCCCTGGGCAATAAATGTGATAAATGACAACCATTTGTCATTTGTAGATCATACTGAATCAAATGATAATAAATTATGGTTTCTAGAATCTCCTTTCATATTAGTTTAGTCTAAGAATTCATCCATGGAATTTAGCTCCATTTGGTTGGTAATATTCACAAATAGATAATATACATATAGAGGAGTTTGCTTTGAAAGAGACAGTGGAAACTAAGTAATAGTTAAGTAATTTTTTTCTCCTTTAACATATTCTCCAAAATATCTTTTTGGGGTAGCATCTCATATATATATATATATATATATATAAATAAAATGTATGTATGTATGTACCACATTTCATTAAAAACTGTACAAAATTTTCTCCCAAAACACTTTCTACCTATATTTGTTTCTTTCGGGTCTGTGGTTTCTTTGTTTAAAGGCATATCAACCTTTGCAGGATATTTAATGCCTAAGCATTGCTTGTAGAAGACCAGTAGTGGTACTGTTTAACCCATAGCCGGGAGAATAAGGGAGTGCATACCTTTCCCAAGGGTATTAGTCTGAAAGTAAAAATAATAGGGCAACTGGAGTTCAAATTCACTTCCTATGATTCTGCAGTCTAGCACTTGAGCCATTATACCACAGGGACTCCATTGTTATTTTTTCTTTAAAATGTTAAAAAAGAAAAAGATCTATAAAAAGACTTAAAAAATCCTTGTCTATTAATGAACATGTTTGAGAGAAAAACTACTGTGTATATATCATACACATAGAGGGAAAGAATTGTTCTTGCTTTGTTTTGTTTATTACCATTAAATATAAGAGTCCAGGTCTTTCTAGTGATACCACATTTCTTCTAATCATGCCAATGGACTACTGCCAAAAAGTATCCTATCAAGACTCTTAGGATACACATATCCTGAGGTCCCTATGAATATTGGAATATATATATATATATATATATATATATATATATATATCTTATACTTCTCTTTTAGACATCTACTGAGATGTATATGTTATGAAAAATAAAGTAAATGAGATTTTCTCAGCTTTTATGTCTACAGACATTGACATTATGATAGTATAAAAGCCACAAAGAAATTACTTTGCATTATATTACTAAACAGGAAAGATATTTTGGTGAAGTTATCTGCTAATCCTTTATTTTTCATCCTAGAGCAAAGTAAATTATTGGTAATTTTTGTTTTTAATAGAGATTTATTGGTAGAATTGGTTGATTTTGTAGCAAGTCAATATGTGTTAGGTTATATAATGCCAAAGTCAGTTTTATTTTCCACAAGCAGTTATATGGTTTCAAGAAATCATCATCAAATTGTGCTGATAGCACCGAGTCCCTCTACTCTCTCTTGCCATCTGTACCTACTGTCTATTACTCCTGGCAGGTCCTTGAGACTGCATCCAGTTTCCACATAGAGGTGATGTATCTAAGTCTTTGCTTGTCAGCTAACACTCAAGTCCAAAGGAGAACGTAGCTTCTGAGATCATTCTTACTTTTCCCAGCATGTCTTGATCATCTTAGTTGGATGGTTTGTGAGGTGCTGCTTTCAGAATTTGTTCACAACAGCATTTAGGATTCTTGTGTAATTCTTATCTAGATTTGAGTCCATATGGTGCATCCATACACTTGTACTGACATGGTCACAACTTTAAAGAATTCTTGTTTTATTTTATCAGAGAGATCAGATTTCCCTATGGTCAACAACTAGTCAATTGTAGTCCATGCGTTCCTTATGCACATGCTGACATCACTTTTAGTAAATGAGATATTGCTGCCGCAGTATGGGAATATTCTTATTTAATTAATAACTTGCTAACAGTAATGTCTTCAATTAACAATTCCTGTTTAAAACTCATGATTTACAAGGCTTTATATGGATTGTAATTATTCAAATCTATTGCATGGTTATACTGTTACAAGTATTCTAATCTAATACTAATATTTTGCACACATTTGTATGGTTTCAAACACCTCATACTTAGCTACAATGTCAATGTTTCAAGGAAAATGCATTAGTAACTTTCACAATCATTTTAAACACATAAATACACTATAATAGAAATATCAATGTTTTAAGAGCCAATGTTATTAATAAAGTTCACAATCCTTTTAACAAAATAAGTAAACTTTGTTGCAATATCATTGTTTTAAGAGCTAATGTATTAATAAAGTTCAACATCATTTTAAACATTATCACAAACCTATGTTTTCAACCCCCAGATGGGACTCTAACAAACACTACCACTTCAGGTCAGAATGGACTTGGAAATGATGGCAATGAAGAGGTGAATCAGCATACCCCAGAGATACAGAAGTGGAGCCTTAGTATCAGATGCACTATAGATTTATGATTGAATGTTCTGTCAAAGTATATAAAGAAAGAAAGATATACATTAATTTTATTTCAATATCATAAACAGACATTTAGAATGAGACCAATTGGTCTTGTCTTTTTTTTTTTTTTTTTTTGCTAGAGAGCCTTCCATTTTTACACTGATAACAATCATGTCAGATCTACTTCCAGTTCTGGCAGAGACTGTTTACATTCACTTTGCACAAAGGTATGAAGCCACCACTTCTCAAGTCAGCTATGAGTAAAATAGGAACACAGATGAGACATTCAAGTCTTGGATGGTCAACTAGTCTAAGAAAACAACATCTCTGAATTAAAAAAAACAAAAACTAGAGCTCAAGTTCCTCAGCCCTAACCTGCTGTCTTGTGAGTTATCCATGAAAGGCTGAAAGCTAGAGGGAGAAAACTCAAAAAGAAGCAGTGATGCATTTACATGAAAGCAGACTAAGTAGAGTCTGGTAAAATGCAACAGTGAGTGCAGTTAGTAGTTGTCTAAGACTTTTTATGCCACAAAAGTTTAACTGAAAATTAACACTTAGATCCCAATTGTGCCACTATCAAGTGGATATATCTGGGCAGCCTGAATTCCAGCTAGGGAATAATTACCTATAAAATATTATAACCAGTTACTTAACAGCCGAAACAACTACTTTTCAATTAGGAGCTCAGAGTATGATTGGGGAGGGAACAGGATTCTAAGAATCAAGATAGTACTGACAAGAGTTAGTGCAACTCCTCCAGCCCTAGTGTCCTGGGTATGACACAAAATTGCAACTGATGGCCAGGCTCTAGTTTTGAAGATCAGGGAAGTGTGGAGTACCCCTTCTTTATAATTAATAACAAGACCACACTGACTCAGAGTGATAGTACTTTTTAGAGTACCAGCTATGAGTCAAATAGATCTGTTTAAAAATTCTTATTCAATAGGACTACAAGCAAAAAAAAAAACCTCTTAAGAAACAGCTACACAAAAAAATGTAGATATGAACTTACAATGATTTGGTTTGGTTACTTTGTTTAATGGCACATTAACCTTTGTGAGTTATTCAATATCAATACCATCATTGTAAAAGAACTGTAGAAGTACTATTTAAGTTATATCTGGGGAGATAAGAAGGTTCTTATCTTTCCAAAGAGTATTAAGAACTTAAACATGATTCCTTAATCTCTCGGAATAAAACAACTCAAGATAGACTGATATGCCATTAAAATAAATAATTTCTCCACAGTATTAATCTTTTTTTCATGCAGGCTTCTTCAATTCTTGAGAAGAAATAGGGATGTTATGGTTAGTAGGGATGGTCTGACTTGACTGACTAGATACCTTTAGTCTTGAAAGGGCTAAGAGAGTAAAATAAATTTAGCCGCCATTTTATATGAAGAAATAGAAGAGATGAAAAAATGGTAGTGGATATAATTCAAAATATTGTCAATGCCATCAAGTGTAATTTAAAAAAGAATTTAGCAATATAATTTCAATTCAAATTGACAAACTTTCTTGAAATTTCTTGAAATACTCCTTGACTAAGGTTCTACTTGTTAGCACTTATATTCAGAGACAGCAAAAAGCTAAGGTTCTTACATTTCTAAGGTAGCATGGTTTTGATACATGCTAGAGAAAAAAGAATAGAATGATGAGCTTATTTCAAAGGTTCTGTACAATGCAGTGGGAGCAAAAAGTGATGTTTACTTCGGCAGCGAGGATTGTGAAAATGAAAAGATGGCAGGTGCATTCTCAGAATCTAAGAAGCAGCAAGATTAATAGAATCTAGAAAAACTATATATATATATATATATATATATATATATATATATATATATATATATAGAGAGAGAGAGAGAGAGAGAGAGAGAGAGCGAGAATACTGAATTCAATCTCATTTCCTTTGACGCAAACTGTAGGAATAGGATATATTTTTTAACTAGTTAGACTGTTTCAATGATGAATAAGTCTTGGCAGAGTTTCTCAGAGACTAGCTAAGGTAGTTTTAAAATAGAATATAAGAATAAATGTATTGTTCATCAATATTCACTCTAAATGAATAAAAAAAAATTAATTAATGAAAACAGACAGACATAAACCATGATTTGAAATTTATCTCTATTTTCACTTTCTTAATGTTTTATGACATCAAGTTCTTTTATTAGACATTGCACAAATATACTTTTATATACTCTACCAATACTCTATCTTCGCAGCCTTGGTTTTCAAAAATATGTGGTGCATTCAATAAGTTTCCAGACTTTTTTTGTACAAGCATTTAAAATTGTCGTAGACTCTTGAAAATTCACCATGTTATTGCTATACATCTTATGAGATGACTGACTAACTTTTATGATTTCAGGTTCAAATCAACAGCTACAGCAGCAATTGGAATACACCCTACTAGAGCCTGATTGTCACAGCTGGTGAATTTCAAAAATGCAATCTGGACGTAAGGACACTTTAGAAGAATGATATGCAATAAAATTCTGTTTTAAAATTGGAAAAAATGCCACAGAAACGTATGGAATGCTTCAGACTGCTTTAGGAGCATCTTGCATGAATTGAGCATCAGTTTTTGAGTGGCATAAGAGATTCAAAAAAGGCAGGGAGTCTGTGAGGGATGATGAGAGGTGTGGGAGGAGTAAAGTAGTTACAACACCAGAGTTGATCAGCCAAATAAAGAATTTCATGGATAAGGACAGTTGTGTGTCTATAGAGACAATAAGTGCACAGTTTGATGTCAGTGTGGGAACTGTACACACAATTATTCGCGAGGAACTGAAGATGTGGAAGATTTGCGCAAAGTTTGTCCCAAGGATGCTCAGAGAAGATCAGAAAGAAAGACGTTGTCGATGCTCTGGTGACCTGCGATGAAAGCTGGATCTACTGCTATGAGCCAGAGACAGTGTTCCCAGTGGAAGCATGCTGGCTCTCCCAGACCCAAAAAGGCCAGACAGAGCAAATCCACTCACAAATTTTTGATGATACCTTTTTTTGACAGCACTGGCATGATGTACATGCACTGGGTTTCCACTGGACAGACAGTCAATAAGGAATACTATGTTGAGGTTTTAAGGGAGTTCAGGAAGAGATTCCTTGGAAAGAGGCCAGCACTCTTCAAATCAGGTCAGTGGCATTTCCAGCAGGACAATGCACCAGACCACAACTCCATCCTTGTCACAGACTATTTGACCAAGATGGGCATCAAGACAGTTTGTCACCCTCCCTCTAGTCCAGACCTTGCTCCCTGTGACTTTTGGTTATTCCCTAAATTCAGAGGCTGTTGTTATGAGACAAATGAGGAGATGAAAGAGGCTGTGATGAAGGTCATTGACACACTCACACAAGAGGACTTCCATGGGGCCTTCCAGAAGTTGTTGGAACGCTACAACAAGTGCATTGCAGCCAGAGGATATTACTTCAAAGGGGACTAGAGTTTTATGTGTGTACTATCAATAAAAGTGCCCATACAAAAAAGTCTGGAAACTTATTTAATGAGCCTTTTATCAGTCTTATTTTGAGATTACCATCAGCATGGAAATCTTTTTAACCTTAATCTCATCCACAGTCTGACATTCCTCTCTATTCAATGGCAATCTTAATTTTAGGGAAAAAAGCAGAATTTGCCATGAGCCAAATTTGGCAATCTGTAAAACAGATGACAGATCTAAATAATGTAATGTTCCACTAAAAAATGCATCAAATGAAAATTTGTTAGTTGCAAAGCACACAAGCTTGCTCAGTAAGCAAATGCAAAGCACACAAGCTGGTGAACTGTGTAACTTGACTGGAGAGTGTCTGTTCATGCATGCACAATAAGATCCTCTCTGATTGGTCTTGGGGGAAGCCAGATGTCACAGGGAGCCAAATCTGGACTGTCTAATGGCTTAAAGATTTGAGTTATGTTATATTTAGCCAAAAAATGCAACATGAGAATGTGACAGTCACTCAATGAATAAATTTCCTCAATGGCATCTTACTGCTAATTATGTATTTATCCAAACCTTCCATCTTGAGCTGGATGCAACACTAGGTCAATTTCTTCAAGTGGCATTTAACATATTTGAATTCAGCTTTCCTTCTAGATTGGTTGCTATTCAAAGGTTATAGTCTAGTCTATTCTATTTACCAATAGCTGGAGGAAGAATAGTTGGATACATACCTTTCCCAAGGGTATTAGTGCAATATGAAATACAAACCGCCTTGTCCAGGATTTGAACTCAGGTCACTGAGTCCACTTTCCATGATGACAACTGTTACCTCACAAGTGTCACTTAAAACTTTAAAAGACAGCACTTGTTTAAGTATGCTCAGTAAGGTTCTTTTTGATTAATTGACAAGTTACATCAAAGCCATGTGATTGATTTTGAGATATTCAAAATAGCTGGGTACTTTCCTGATTGACCTTGTAACTACATATATATATTTTTTCAAAGAGAATTAATCAAAGTTGTTAACAAAAACAGACTTTACTTGACAACAAATGATAATCAAATAAAAGCAGATTCTAAAAGCAATATCCATTCATTCAATTCAGACATCAACCATTTAGTTTTACAAGATTCTTCTCCCTTTACATTCTATTCAAAGAGACTGAAAATTCAATGATCAAGTCTGTAGCAGATCTGTTTGCAGTAAAACTAATTAATTTTAATGTGTAAACTAAAAGCCATATTCTCTTTTTTCTGATAATATTTGATTTACATATTTACCCAACACAACTAGAATGTGACAAAAGGCTCATTTTTTAAACTGAATGCAACTGGTTTGATTTCAAAGTTTTCCTTCCCCTAAACTGGTTGCCATACCAAGTTTAAAGAGCCCAGTCTGCCCTAGTAATCACTCATAGCTAGTGAGGGGTAATTCGGATTCATCTTTTCTAAGGGTATGATATGAAGTGTAAACAGCCTTGTGCAGGATTTGAATTGAAGTTGCCTGGTCTATTTCACATAATAACTACAATATCTTGAGCACATCTTAAAAATGGAAATTTGATGTACACATGTTTACTTTTTAAGTTGAGTTAAATTTTATGAAATTCTAAAAAAAAGTATTTAACTACAATTCCAGTATAGCTGCAGTATTTCAGCAAAAGCATGGGGGATAGCAGTTAGTTGGAACAGATGTCATGGAAAAGTTGTTACAGAGAAAGCTGGTGTACTACTAATTCTCTAACCTGATCCACCTGCTGACCCATGTAGTAAAAGCATACCTGCATTGATATGAAAGGGGTTAGGTTTCATTTAACTTAGTCTATCACTGTCTGATCTCTCCAACGAAATAAAGCAGGATTTCTTCCAAGCTGAGGCAATACTACTGTATGGATGCACCATATGGAGGCCAATGAAATACATGGAGAAGAGCTAGATGTGAATTACAATGGCTGTTTTGAATAAATCTGAGAATCAACACCTGACAAAAAAGCAGCTGTACAGCTACTTACTTACCATCTCAAAAACCATCCAGGATAAACAAGACATGCATAGCACTGTTGGAGAAGCAAGGACGAACTTATAAACAACAATCTGTAACAGGTACTTACACATGGATGCGCCAGAGTCGGCCAACCAGTAAAGACTGATTTACATCATCTATGTGTGAATACTGGATATAGTTTGGAGGACCTGCCAAGAGTGATGGATGATAGGGTCAGATAGTGAGAGAGAACCAGGGAATTCCACTCAGTATGACTTGATGATGATCTATTGCTAACCACCTCTTAATGTGACACATACCAAATCAAGATGATGAAAATAAGTTATTACAATGATATTTATATAGAGATTAACATGTGCTGAACTAAATAAAAGAGGCATTTATGGTGGAATGTTTATCATTGTAGGAAATGGAATTGATGACCCAAGTTCACATCCTGGACAAGGCTATTCATGTTTCAATCCATGTAAATGCTTTTCGGAAACGCATAAATCCATTTCTTCTCCCTACTACAACTAAGGGTAAATGGTTGAATAGACTGGACATTTTAGCCTTGGTATGGCAACCAGTCTAGGAAATTGATCTTGTGTTGCATCCTACCTGTGATTGAGGGGTTGGGTAGATACAAACTTATACTGAACTGATGAGGTGGTAGGATATTTAAATGGAGGCAAAAAGATAAATCTGTCTCTTTTTTCAGACTGCATGTTGTAGTTGTAAGTCAATTTTACCTGTTTGTGAAACCTTGTTCCAAGGAGCCTGGCATTTCTGCCAGTGGCACACTATACACATAACACTACACAATAATACACAGCACTGAAAGCTTTCACACGTTACAGACAAATCTATCGAAAACAAGAAAAACAACAAGTAACTGACTGCATTTTAGTTCACACAACACTTTGTTCAGTTTTAATAATTTAATATACATGCGTGTTGCCTAAAAGAACTAAATACTCACCGATAAAACTTGTTAAATCAAACACAAAATTATCTTGAATTTCTTCCAAATTAACTCATACAAATATGCTCAGAATCATCCCTAAAATGATAACATTTGATAACCATTTGATCCTTGACAAAAGTGTTAATAGTGATATTACTAGGTTTATCCTAACCACTTCAAAATACTCACAACAAAGATCATTTATAGGTAACCATTATATGTTATTTTTCAGGGACAAATGTTATCTTGTGTCTAGATCTTAAAAACATACAACTGATAAATTTGAAATTTGCCCTGTCTACACTTCTAAACAAGTTACAATATTGCATTTGGTAGATAATGTGGGAAGACTAAATGGAGTGGTCTCCCTTATCAGTGTTTGAAGAACTCTCTCACATTACAAGACCTTTTTGGTCAAATACAAGGTGAACCGGGGAATTCATGTCTTTCACAAACAGGACTTCAGAAGCAGCAGACATAGTCATTTTGCCCCTCAGTAGCGACGCATATAGTGCCCCACCTTTTTACCAGACCCAAGAAGCAGCAAGTGGTTTCTACCTTTTTAGTGCATGGAGTTGTATACATGTTCCTAGAATATGTGACTTTTTATGGTGTGGGATGAGAACTTAGTTCCCTCCTTGTATTGTATACAATTAAATGTTATATTAATTGACTTGTCTGTCTCCAACCAAATATTCTGTGTTAGGTTACTCTCTTTGGGGGTAACCTAATGCATTGTAAAAAACAGAGTGTTATCTACAAATTAACACCTCATTAAATCTTATAGGTTTTTGAGATGAGGAGTGGAGAGGATTCAAAGAGCTCAGACCTGTTATCATTGCAAATTAGAATATCTCAAACTATTGTTTTCAGGATTACAAAGAAGTTGTGTATGTATATACATAATTGGTTAAGTCCTTAAAGATTTAAAAAATGTATTCTTATTTAAAAGCTAGGTTGCTGTAATTGAAAAATTCACTACACTTTTTTGAATAATCAGAAAAAATTGTTTCAGAAGTAATGAATATAATTTAGAAGCAAAAAACTATTTTTGTAATTAATTCAAAATTTTATAAATCAATTTCTTTAGTAATTAAAAAGTTCAAGATTCTTTAACTGAAAAATTAAGTGAAGATTTTTTTTTTACATCAGACAAAAATAATCTTTTTGTTTCTTATAAATAAATTGGAAGAGACACTCATGGTATGATTGGTTATCATTATAGGAACTAAACACCTTAAGTTCAAATCATGAATAAGGATGTCTGCATTTCACTTAGTGCTAATATGGGAACTATTTTCTCTCTATTGGTAAATAGAAGAACATCTGGCATTCTTTAACACTGGTATAGAAACCAGTCTTGAAGAAAAAGTCTGACTTCAAACTAAACTTAGAAATGAATGAGCAATGCCAGGCTATTTCTGTAAAAGACACATTACATGAGTAGGGCTCCCACGAGCAAACCAAGTTATGAGATAAGTCTCTTCTAGTCTAGAGAGGATTTAATTACAGCCATAACTCATAAAATAGATTTATGCAAAAGATGTAGCCATTTTTTTTTCATTTTTATAATTATATCAGTAATTGATATGCATGAGTAATTCTGAAATCTAATTTCACCAATATACAAAAACAGGTGAAAGAAATAAATAAAAACAATATAAAATATACTGCAAAGAGGTGAAGGAACTCCTTTTGAATTAAAGGTGATACTTAAATGAGAGTCAATAAATTTAATTTAAAAGTGAAAATCTAAGTTCTAATGGAAGTAAACCAAAGATTTAATCAAGAACAAAAACAAATAAAAAAACAAACAAACATTGAATTTGTTTTCATTCCACAAAATAGGGTTTTTCTGAACAGGTGAAAAAAAGAAAGGTAATCAGAAATAATTTACGCTTTAAACAAAGACAAATTTCTAATTTTAGAAGCAAAGGAAGAAAACAAAACAAAACAAAATAAAAAAAAGAAATGAAGCCTTATCGAAAATTGTTAATATCATACAACAGCTTTGTCAGTTGTAGTCACTGATTTTTATTTGATTATTTTAGATCCACATCAGGAAGCCCATTCAGTGATCATGAATGCAGCTTACGCTGTTTTGTTAACTGTGTACAGTGAAGGTTAGAATGACAAATGCTGATAAAAGGATCACTGAATGAAACTTCTCCCCACAAAAAAATCACCAGGTTCATTACAAAGTATTTCTACAGTTTAAAATATCTTATAACCATCAGTTTTCTACGGTTAAAATTCTTTTATACAATCAGTTTTCTACTTAATAAAATCAATCTATAAAAATGTTATTTGAAAGAATTTATGATGGTACCCTAACTGGTACTACTACTACTACTCTAAGTCAGTAGACCTGGAAGTAATGGCAATGATGGGGTACTCTATACTCTCTAAAACTTACTATCAGATGCAGCTTAGTTTCATGCACAGGTTACCATATTTTTGGAGGGATCTTATGCTTCTGCTATGGAGACAATGTATTCTAAGCCTTTCCACCAATTCCTTGTACATTTGCAACGGCAAATTACAGACAAAATCAAATTGCAAAAGGTTAAGCCTCACTGACAAGGCAATGCAATTTAGAAATTATTCAAATATGTTTCGCAAAAGCACATTAGTTTTTCTGCTGTGTAGATTTATCTAAAGAAAAAAAATCAAGTTTTTGTTGAATATATTGAATAAACACTTGCCTTTAATGGGTTCAAATCTGGTCATTGTGGTGGCCAAGAAATCAGTCAAATACTTCAGATGTATTTCTTAGTGGGGAAACAAAGTCTTCAAAAACTTCAAGAGCAGCCTTTCATAAACTTGTCAGAAAATCAGTTTAGAATTACACACAAACATTTTAGTATCTGATATCACAAAAATTTCGAGAAAAAAATCCAAATCAAAATAGTTGTTAAAAAGTTAAGTTTTTAATTTCTTTTATGCAGTATGTGTGAATTCAATTTGGACTAACTCTGTAGTGAACAATACAGAGAGACTTGTTACTTCAAAACAAACAATGCAGAGAGATTTGTTGCTTCATAGCAAACAATGCCAAAAGACTAGTAACTTTATAGAAAACAATGCCAAAAGACTAGTTACTTTATAGAAAACAATTCCAAAAGACTAGTAACTTTATAGAAAACAATGCCAAAAGTCTAGTAACTTTATAGAAAACAATGCCAAAAGACTAGTTACTTTATAGAAAACAATTCCAAAAGACTAGTTACTTTATAGAAAACAATGCCGAGAGACTTATTACTTTTGTAGCAAACGATGTCGAAAGACTTATTTGTGTCCTGTATCCAACAAAAGCAGATGAAACTCTTTTTTTCTTTTTCATGACAAACTCTGGTTCCTTTAACAACAATGTTCATTTCTCACACAAAAATTTATGCTATGTGCTTCAATCAAATACCACTCTCTTTCTGGTTTGCTTCAAACAGTCATACTTTAAAGATTATCATCTGTTGCTTAAGTATATTACAACAGATGCATATTCATAAGTGATGGCATCATCAAGGATATTTGGTTTGGTTTTATGGCATATCAACCATTGTAGGTTATATAATGCCAAATTCTCTTTTTATGTATATATTGAATAAATATGATTCGTAAATACATTTTGTTGATAAGGTTTTTAAATGAGCCTAAGTTCATTCTTTTGCACGTAGTTAAATGATTTCCGAGTAATGTTATGCATCACTTACAATTCAATTAGGTGTCAATCAATTTTTTACACACAGTTAAACGATCAAACAATTCTATTTCAAATAATTCAATTTAGCATAAGTCATTTCTTTGCACTCAGTTAAAATTTCAAACAGTTCTATTTGAACCATATCTAGGACCCTATCAGGTGCTACCACTATAGGCCAGAGTGGACTCATCATTTGATTGTTTGAGTCATATCCAGGACACTCATTAGTGCGGTGGGGGTCTTACCCCCTCTGCAGAGATACAGTCAGTGTATTTTACAGCCCCAGCCAACTGGGCTGTATTAAGGATGTGTATGCACAGAAATTATTTTGCAAATGGTTGCTAACAAAAAAAGACCCAAGACAGCACAATCTTTTTCTTTCAGGTAAGTGAAAATCATCACAAAGTTATTAATAAATATTCTAAACATGAGATCTAATTTTTACAAACCAATCTTATTGAGCATATCTTTAATAGTTGATAACTTTTAATGTGGCCTTTAGTCATGAAAAAGTTCATCAGACCACTCTCTCTCTCAGGATTGTTTTTTATTTACAAACTACTCTGACAAGTGACAAGGTATACCATGTTGCTGAAACACTGTATTTCCTATCAGTTAAAATCATAGAAGTTCAGGAAAGAATATAATTTTGCAGCAATAAATAGTTTATTTTCTTTTCTTGTAAAGGTAGCTGTTATTCTTAATTCTAAAAATTCCTTATCAAGCAATATTAACAGATTTAAAATCGACTAAACTTTGTTTAATGTGGCACACAGGTTGCTTAAAGCAACAATAAAAATCTTAAGATAAAATCAAGCTTCTTAAGGTTCTTAAATAGATTTTATTAAGTATCAATTGAAATAGGGAATACTTGGTGACCCAATTTCAAATCCTGGACAAGGCTGTTTTACATAGTATTAATACTCTTAGGACAGGTATGAATCCAACTATTCTCCCACCAGTTATCAGTAAATGGTAGAGCAGGCTGGACTCTTGAACTCGGATATGGCAATCGATCCAAGGGACAGAAAACAGTTGTAAAACCAAAACAAAGTTGGCAACCATAGTCGAAGGAAACTCAAAGGCTCCCTTTTCATTAGCAACCACACTGAAGTGTAAGGGAGGGTGCTACACCGTCCACTGGATTGCTCCACTTTACCCTTGATCTGAACATTATAATGCAGAGTGTTAAGCAAGGCAGCATCAAGTACCATTTTTTGAGCCTTTGGTATGACTTGACCTGGGATTGGACCCTGGTCTCCCAGACCATTGGCAAACACTCTACCCACGACTCTGCTTGAATAATTGGCCTTATGCCACATCCTGCCTGTAGTGGAGAGGTTGGGTAAATCCATATTGTCATATATTAAGCCTTCCAGGGCAGATGACAAATCTCAACCTTTGTCATCAAGGCAAACTGATGTAGTTTATTTCAGAGTTTGGGACTGCACAAAATGTTCATATGTAAATTAATAATAACTATTTGTTTATTTTCTGCCCTTTTTGATACTAGAAAGAAGAAATGTGTACAAATGAAGATCTTTTACAAAATGAAGTGGTGTAAGGTGAACTTCCA
The DNA here is from genome assembly GCA_963585895.1 of Sepioteuthis lessoniana. NCBI lineage: Eukaryota > Metazoa > Mollusca > Cephalopoda > Myopsida > Loliginidae > Sepioteuthis > Sepioteuthis lessoniana. The sequence continues at coordinate 60,054,302 of OY757913.1, read as the reverse complement.
AAAAGTGGGAGATACCTGTGTTTAAAAGTAAGTATAATGTAAAGCATTATGGGATTGATGTTGCTTATATTTATTTATTTATTTTTTAATCTGGATTTAGAGAAAAGGAAGTTGTTCTAAGTTGAGCTAAATTTAAAAACCAAAGGAAGTTCTTGATCTTTACTTGTAAAGAAATTTCTTGTGGAGAATTTAGAAATTAGACTTTTTCTACTGAATTAGGTTAAGTAGATTACATGCATATGTAAACATATACATACATATCTAACATTTTTTTAAAGAAAGGATTATATATATATACATAAATATGTGTGTATGTTTTTGAGAGTCATCCCACCCAGTGGGTGTATGTGTATACATGTGGAGAGAGTTTGTATATAAATATTCATGTACCTACATGAATCTACTTGACAGTGATCCAGGAAGAGAAAGAAACTTCAGTTTCCTCCTTCTTACCCCCTCAAATTCCTTCAACTCCATTGCGCATATATATATATATATATATATATATTCACACATACCTACTAAATATGGATAGCCAATTTTACAATACAATATTCATTCACAAAATTGTCCAAATATATCAATGTAAGTGTGCCTATATCAAAATATTAATTTGCATACACAATTTTAGAAAAGGGGAGGGGGTGCTTGAAAATTTTGCACACAGATAATACAAAAACATAGATCTCTCAAAACCTAAATTCATTTAACAGATGTGCAAAATTTTCCAGCACATTTTTAAATAAAGATTTTCTATTGTGTATTCAATCTCCACTTTAAAAAAATAGAGAAAGCAGGGAAATTTAGCACCCCCAAATAAATACACAAACACACACCTCTCTCTCAAAATACACTTAAATATGCACATGCACACCCCTCTCAAAATATACTTAAATACACACACAGACATATCCAGAGACATACAAACATAAACATTATCTAAGAAAGAGTACGATACAAATCAGTCTTCATATACAAAACTTTGAAGTGCTGATTAATGGGAAATTGTAATTTAAAATTAAGACTTTCAGACTGACTTAAGGGGAAACGTGTTTCACTGCTGCATTCAAAAATAATTTATTGAATTATTTCATTCTATTAATGCTTGTCTATTTGTTTAACTGTCTGAATAAAATGTATGCAAAAGTGGATTTTCTTTCCTAACAGCATTCATTTAATATCATCATAGTTAAGTGTAATTCAATAGATTTTTAACATTTCCAAATAATTATTCAAACAAAACTAAAGTAAGCTTCATTTTAGATGTTCACTTGAAATTTTGTTCTATTTTCAAAAACTGGAACATAATGGGCCTCAGAATAATGGTAATGAAGGGATTCTCCACATTCCCCAGATCTTGAGAATCAGAGTCTCCCCATCAGATGCAGTTTGGTGTCATACCCAAGACACTCTTTTTTTTTGGGAGGGAGTACAGTCAGCATATTGTAAGCCCCACACACAGGCTTGTAAACCAAATGAACTCTTTGGGGAACCTAGTACTCAATACCTATAGTGCTAAAGTTTAATTTTTTTTCAATGATACATCTCAGCCAATAATAAAACAATGGGGGATTCCTCAAATTCTAAATGGCAGGTATTAGTTATAACAGCATGTGGAAGAAAAAATGAAGACATGGGACAAATTTCAAAAAGAGGAAGTTATATAACTAGTTTGGCACTTAACTGGTAATGTAACAAAAACAATCAATCTCTTTTAGGGTCAAAAGTATGAAGGTACCAATGATACATGCTTAGAAAAACAATACTGATACAGTTAATGTACTAATTATATATATATATATATATATATATATATATATGCTATCATTGTATTTCTTTAGGTTAGTACATCAACATGGAATAGGAGTTTCATCAGGTTAAGAGGTACAGGAAACTAGTGAAAGTGGAAAAACTGCAAATATTTCTAGCCCCCAGCAAACCTGAACACTTAAGACTTGACAAGAGATGCAATGTTTACCATAAACTGATAAAACTACCAATGGATTATGATACTGTTTAAAAATTTAGTTATGGTCATTAACAGTGACAAGATAGGAAAAACAAATGAGGAAAATAGATTTCTTTTCCTCACTTGGATGACTCCAAAAAATCTTCTTGTAACTTGATTTTTTTGTCTCTTGAGGTAGGTCAGCAGAGTGCAAAGAGACAGATGTGTCACAAACTCCAGTTTAAATTAATTGGAATAAGGTTTAGACAAGATGTATTACCTAATCTATAGTTTTATTACCTTACATTATGAGAAGACAGAACTAAACCTAATTTCTGCATGTGGGATGTTGTGTGTATGTGTGTTTGTGAAAAGATTCCATATTGACCCCACACCAGTCTGATACCTTGGTAAATAGTCCTTAAATATTAGATTTCTTCTTGAGTTTTTAGTCACTCTGAAATTATTCTTTGACAGACAAACCTGTTGTCAATGAGTGCAAATGATAACACTTTCCTTTGACTCTAGAAGGAATCAGGACACCCCGTTTTTGGGGCTTTATTTCTTTACAGGAATTACAGCATATTCTGAGCCTCACTGACAGGACAGTTTTTAAGTTGACTGAAGAAATAACATTACAACTGATCTTCAGTGTTCAGAAGATTTCAAGTTCAAGTTACTTGCTTGCCACATGCTTGATTTCTTGAAGAATCGTAAGCATCCATCTGGATGATTCCCCAACATTATCACCCACACCCAGCAAATAGTTAGCCTGGTAGCCATTAAATACTGCTGTGAACAGTTGTTCTTCAAAATAAGGCATTTCAAAACTATGCTGGATTTCCAACTGTCTGATCTGTTTGTTCTGTCAACCTCTTCATTTAACACTGACATTAAATGTTTTTTTCTGATTGCAAACAATATCAAATATCTCATTAATAAATCATAATTATTACCTTGTAATTTAGCTGTTTTTCTATGTCCTTTTAAGATCACAGCCCAAGGCCCTCCTGAAGCTGAAAAAGTTGGGACCCTGATGTAGGCTTATGAAATAATTTTTTGGTTTGGTTTGATGGCTTATCAACAATTGTAGATTATTTAATACCAAATCCTCTTTATACATATGTATTAAATATATATGATTTTTAAACACATTTTGTTGATAACATTTTTAAACGAGCCTTGTTGTATACCGTAATGAGATCAATCACAACAGTAATACAACACATATACAAATACAAATGCAAGCAGACTGTCGTTTCAGGTACAAACGGTTTATTAACTTTTGACTTTGGTCCATGGTGACACGAGAAGAGAGACAATTCTTAAAAGTCTTTGCTAACCATACAATGTTGACTCCACTCCAATGCACAGTGCATCTTGTTATGTCTAAGATCTCTGTTGGTAGAGATCCAAAAAATCCAACTACATCTTTCAACAGTCAAGATCCAACTCTCGTCTCATTGGTAGAAGAACCAACTCTCACCTCCATGGTCCAATCTCAACTAACTATTTTCAAAACCCTCAAATTCTCAGGACCATCTCTTCTGGACATGACGTCATCCACACTCCAGTCCCATTTCCTGTCTGGGGGTTTATTATGATAAATGGTGATTGTCATATCCTTTGAGCATGAGTGTAACTGCACCAAATGACTATGCACCTGGACTTAAGAGACTCAAATAGTTCAAAGCCTTACCAAACTGAATGATAAGATATAATTAACGAAAAATGATTAATATAAAAAAAACCCATATATATGCAAAAAAAAAAAAAATTCTTAAGAAACTACACAAAAAATATAAACGTACAAAAACCATATATATGCAAAAAAAAAAAAAAAAATTCTTAAGAAACTACACAAAAAATATAAACGTACAATATATGCAATTTTATATTTTTATCCCAGAAGTGTGGAAGACTAGACAATTCGACATTATACTGCTCCGGCAATGCAACACAGTCTATAGTCAAAATAGGATAGAAAGATGGACAAAGGGACGCATCATTCCTTTCCCTAAAAAAAGGTGACCTCGGACTAGCCAAGAACTACCGAGGGATAACACTTACATCCATAGCAGCCAAAATCTACAATGCCCTACTGTGAAACTGCATAGAACCCAAAATAGACAACATCCTTAGGAAAAACCAAAATGGCTTCCGGAGAAATAGATCCACAACATCACAAATACTGACCATCCGTAGAATCCTTGAAGGCGTTCGGGCAAAAAACCTTCAGGCGACATTACTATTTGTCGACTTTACCAAGGCCTTTGATTCCATACACAGAGGGAAGATGGAGCAAATCCTACTAGCATACGGCCTACCAAAAGAAACTGTAGCAGCGATAATGATTCTCTACAGAAACACCAAAGTGAAAGTACGTTCACCAGATGGAGACACGGAATACTTCGACATTGTTGCAGGAGTATTACAAGGAGACACACTAGCCCCGTACCTCTTTATCATCTGTCTAGACTACGTGCTTAGAACTTCGATCGACAAAATCAGAGAAAATGGCTTTGAGCTGACTAAGAGAAGAAGCAAAAGGTACCTCGCAAAAACAATCACGGACGCCGACTACGCTGATGACTTGGCGTTACTGGCGAATACGCCTAATCAAGCAGAGACACTACTGCATAGTCTGGAATGAGCCGCAGCTGGCATTGGCCTCCATGTCAATGCAAACAAAACCGAATATATGTGTTACAACCAAACGGGCAACATTGCCACACTAGACGGAGCCTCTCTGAAACTAGTAGACAAATTCACCTACCTAGGAAGTAGCGTCTCATCAACCAAAAAAGACATCGACACACGACTGACGAAGGCATGGACAGCTATCGATAGGCTCTCGATCATATGGAAGTCGGACCTAACCGATAAAATGAAACGCAGTTTCTTCCAGGCAGCGGCTGTGTCGATACTGCTATATGGATGCACCACATGGACGCTAACTAAGCGGCTGGAGAGGAAACTAGACGGAAATTACACAAGAATGTTGAGAGCAGTATTGAACAAGTCCTGGCAGCAACACCCCACGAGACACCAACTATACGGACACTTGCCCCCCATCACAAAAACTATACAAGTTAGACGAACCAAACACGCGGGACACTGCTGGAGAAGCAAGGACGAGCTCATAAGCGATGTACTCCTGTGGACCCCCACATATGGATGTGCAAAAGCAGGATGACCAGCACGAACTTACATACAGCAACTATGTGAGGACACAGGATGTAACCCTGAAGACCTGCCGGAAGCGATGAATGATAGGGAGAAGTGGCGAGAGAGGGTCAGGGATATCCGTGCTGGCGGCGCGACCTGATGATGATGATTATTATATTTTTATATATCATGTATAATACAATTTGCAAACATATCTATGTGGCCAAGAGATAATAGGTACTACCACTCCAGGTCAGAGTTGACCTAGGAGTAATGACAATGAAAGTGTTTTACCCAATCTCCAGAGCTGGAGCCTCACCACTAGATATAATTTAGTGTCATACTTAGAATCCTTTTTCAATGAGGAGTTCTTACCGCTCTGTAGGGGGGGGGAATACAGTTAGCATATTCTAAGTATTGCAGACAGAGTGTTAGTGATAAAATAGTTTAATGTCTTATGTACTAATTTTTTTAGTTTTCGTCACATTTTCTAGTGTGTATACTGTCTTGGCATAACTCTAAAAGAAATTCCAATTATTGATGGTAAACTGATGAATAATCAAATCTTTGAAAGTTAAACCTGCTCAAGTCAAGATTTTGTATTTGTAAATAGAGAATTTTTTTGGTCAGTCTTCTTCTGCAACTCTCTCATTAGGTCTTTCCCAGAGAGACCAAGTTTATACTATTACTGCCACCCAACACTCAGTATTATCTCCATCTTAACTTCTATTTCTATACTCCACCTCTACATACTCAAGGGATTTGATTTTGAAATGTCTCATCTGGCAGTATATGGCTTTAACTTTTACTGGTTTTTATTCTTGTAGTAATCACAGTTGATATAAAAAGAAAAAAATCCTTTATCATGATGAAGTTTTCAAAAAAGAGAAGAAGATGAGGAATAGCAACAATTTTGTGATGCTTTTAAGACAAAAAAAAATCATCAACAGTTTGAAAAACAAATGGTGCCTGCAAGTCAGACCATTTAAACATTTTTTTTTTCTTTTTTTAAAAAAGTCATGTGACATTCAAGTACAGTAAAATAAAGAAAGAAAATTAAAAAACAAAAAGAAAACAATCAAACACTGGTGATAGCTTCCAAGTCAGAGAGGTAAATAAGAAACAACAAACTCAATTGCCTAATTTCTGTTCACAAATTAATTTTTATGAAGACACTTCATTTATAAATAAAATCCTTTATCTGAGGATCCAGTGTTTTAACCTTTTAACCTTTGACTTTTCCAAAAATGATTCTTGTTCTTCTTGTGTCTCTGCTGCCAATGATTATACTCTGCTATAGAATATGAAAACAATTGTAACTCATCAAACGAATTTTTACTAATATTGTTAGCTGTTATTCTTACTGGCTTATTTTACCCCAACTTCTTCAGCATTCTTTGGTGGACAATATCTATGGACAAAAGAAGATATTTGTTATATCTATTTTTTGTATATATTTCAAAAAAGATTTAAAAAAAAAACTTTATGAAGGAGGAAGGAGGTATTTTTCCCAGGTAATTTTTTCCCAGTAATTATTTGCTACCTGACAAAAGCAAAATGTAAAACAAAGTCTTTTATTTATTTTCCTTTTACAGGAAGCATTTCACACATTAATTTTGACTTATATTTTCTTCCATCTTATTTCTTTGTTACTTTTTTACCACTCCTCACTTGGACTGTCTGTCAATAGTACAAGAATACGAGCTAAAAAAATAATACTGCAAATGTCCTTGGTATATTTATCATTTCCAACCTGCACTGATCCACTCTGGAGATTGATAACCCAAGTGAGTTACAAGAAAAAAAAAGCAACTAAAAGATTAGATGAAAGAAATTCAAAGAGTCAAAATTCATTATTCCCAACACTTCATCTAAAAATAAAAGTAAATTTTGAAAAATTGGGATAAAAATTCAATACATTTTTTAAGACTAACTCTACAGTGTTTCTTCCAGTTAATTCTCTCCAGGGAAAATCTTGGTGGATACAGTCATTCTATGCTAATTTGGCATATCTTCTAATTCAATGTGTCAGGTATGTGATGTTGTCATGGTAATTTTGCAGATCAAGTTAAACCTTTAAATTTTCTCTATCCTTGTTTTATATAGAGTACTGATTCTCAGACATGAAATACTAGGCTTATAGGAAAAGAATTTCAGATCTAAAAAAAGGAGTTTTAGCCAAGAAAGAAATTGGGAATATTGTCATACATATGTATGAAGATCATTTAATAAAGGGAATTTTTTGAATAAAAGCAAAATAAAATTTTTTAGAAATTTTTACATAAATGTAAACTCTGCATTATTCAGAGTTGGTTTATTGATAAAAATTATTTTAATCTTGCAAAAATATTTGTTTTGAAAAATTTGTTTTTAAAATGGAATCAAATAAAATAGTGCTCCAAGTTTGAACAGAGGTCTGTCATCAAATCTTTGGTTGCTATGAAGTGTAAAATTTACAAAAAAATGTGTAATGTGCATTGAGAAGCATGTTTTACTAAAGAAAAAAAAATGTTTACACATGGGTTAAACATGAGTTTGCCACTACAAGCCTGAGTTGGAAAGTCAGTCCATGAAGTGGAAACACACCAACTCTCTGGCAAAGAAAAAGTTCTAGGTGCAGTGGTCAGTAAAGAAGGTCACGCTGACAGTCTTCTAGGACATGAAAGAACCCATCATTATTGATTTCCTTAAAAAAGTTCTAAGCATAAACAGTTTCTTCCCATTGCCAACTCCTTAGTCAAAATTCACCTTATTTTTAGAATGACTCTTGTATGTGTTTGTGTGTATGTCATAGGTTTCATGGTAAAAATATTACATTTAAAATGGTAGAGAAATTGAAGAATCCTACAACTGGAAGGGCAAGAACATGACTTGGGAATCTAATTGATTGATTTTTAATGACATAGCAATTTGTGTAGGGTTCTTTTGTACCTAAAGGTTAAGGAATTGTATACATTGTACATTTATATATTTTTTATTTAGTTATAAGATTCTTTTTTACATACAGTTATATGATATCAAGCATTCCTAATACAAATAATTTCTATGTTTTTAAGTATTTCTGTCTAATAATAATCATTTATTTACATAGAGTTAAGGTTTTCAAGTAACTTATAATAATAATTGTAGTAAAGAATTATAGCTTCAAATAACTATTCTTAATATGATTAACTTGCACACAGTTATATATGAACAAGTATTCCTATTGAATATAATATTGAAACAGATCTATTGGACCCATAAATGGGACCTAACAGGCAAGAGTTAACCTTGGAATAATGGCAATAAAGGGATACTCCATATATTCCAGAACTGGAGCCTCACCATCAGATGCAGTTTAGTGCCATACCCAGGATACACATTTTTTGTCAGTCTTACTCCTCTGCATGGGATACTGTCAATGTATGCTAAGCCTCACCAGTAGGGGGATTGGGAATTTGAGAACTACTGATATTAGATAATGATATATCCCTTTATTCAGGAAGAAAAAATTTTTTAAACAGTAAAAAAAAAATGATAGAAGACAAAAAAAAAAGATCGAAAAAAACAAACAAACAGAAAAAAGACAAAAGATATAGAAGAAAAAAGATAGAAGCAAGAAAAGATAAAAGTGAAAAAAAGATAGAAAAAAAAAGAAAAACGATAGAAAAAAATAAAGAGAAAATAGAAGAGAAAAAGGAGGGTGGGAATGGAAGAAAAAATAAACAGAAAAATATAAATAAATAAAAAAAAACTCCAATTTGATTCAAAATCACAAAAGTAAAATTTGGTCCAAATATCATTGACAATCTTTCTTTCTTTCAATGTTATCCTTGTTTAATAAGCTTGTTGCTCTGGTAATCTGTAATGAATTTATCAAATAAATTATAATTTTCAATTGATCCTAATGATATTTTCTGATCACATAAATGAAACCATTGGCTTATGTGTAAGTACAAACTGCATTTGCATCCACAGATTCATCAAACAACAGATCGTATGTATATATATATATATATATCAATTCTAGAAAAGTTACAGAAGGAAATACTTAAATCTGTCATATGCCAAGCACTACAGCGAACCCATATGAATGACGTGATATCTAGGTATATCCAATTGCAGCCTCCAGCAATTTCACAGATTTTCCATGTTAACCCCCTGCCAGCATTCATCATTTGAACATTCTTAGCTTCTTGTTCATTCAATATTTTTGTTATATACAGAATTCCCCATCACCATTGAATTTAGAATAGAAACTTATTTTTTAAATTCACTCTTACTTGCATAAATACTAAAAATTATATGACAATCTAATAATTAAAGAGTTCTGGGTATGACACTAAACTGTATCTGATGTTGAGGCTGGGAGTATGGAGTTTCCCTTCAACACCATTACTCTCAGGTCCACTCTAAATAAATGGATCAAATAAAACTGTTTAAATAGATCGAATAAAACAGTTTAAAAATTATGTGTATTATATTGAACTGTGTACAAAAACAATAAAAATAAAATAAACTTTTTAAAAACAACTAATGTAAATATTAAATGTACAATGAATGCAACTCTCTAATCTTTAGGCATAAAATAACCCTAGATAGGTTGATGTGTCATAAAAATAAATCTGATAACAAATTAAAAATTCTGTTTCTACTTATGCACCAGAGATATTTGAGAAAAGTTGTAAAATAAGAATTTTCATAAGAAAAATTTTGAGAGAGCTTAATTTTTCTTTTTTTTTTCTAAATTTACCACAATCAACTAAGATGTCTCACAAATATCTCTAAAGCACAACACAGCATAAACATAATTTTTTTATATCATAATTTTCTCAAAAATCCCTTTTTTTTTTCACTACTGTGATAAACATTTTGATGATAAAATTTAATTTTATACAAGATTTTTTTCCCTTTAAATGTCAGTTTCCCACCAAACTTCTGCTCATATTTATATTGATAAATAACAACTATTTACTATTTCCATTCTGATAAGTATTATAAGTAATTTGAGATGATTTCTTTGGCATGGGTTATATGAAAATACGATGCCTTTTGTTACAATGAACAATCATTTTGGTATCCACAGTTGTCTAAAAACCAATTGTCCATGGATCCCAAGAGACAGCTATACACATGTATATACTAGTTTATATATTACCCTTCAGTCCAAAACATCATCATTATCATGTCATGCTGGTAGCATGGATATCCCTGACCCTCTCTCGCCACTTTTCCCTATCGTTCATCGCCTCAGGCAGGTCTTCTGGACAACATCCCATATCCTCACATAGTTGCTGAATGTATGTTCATTAGTTTCTTTAGCTCTTAAAATTTGAAGCACTGCTCACCCATAACCATAGGCTCCCAACCTTGGGATCCTCACTAAAAATATGTTTCACTCTTATGTAACAACCAGATTTTACCATATTGTTTCTAGGCAATAGTGATATATATATAGGGATTTCCCAGCTTGATTTCTGGCCATTAGGTGTATGTGCTTCAATGTAACAACAGATTAGCAATATTAGAAGACACTCTCAAGCAAACAGAGATAAAAGGAAGGAAGGAGTGCATAAAAAAAAAACAACAAGAAAACTCCTCAAAACAATCCTGCACTAGAAATCTCATCAAAAGCATAAATACTTTGGCAGGTTCTCTTAAAAATGGAGAAGGGAAGAACTCAAAGAAATGGATCAAAGAACAAGGAAACTGATGACAAGGCCTTACACTTGAGATGTGACAGACAGACCAGGTGCCAAGAAGAGAATGATTGATTGATTTTAAAGCATGTCAACCAGTCTAGGGTTATTCTATGTTTCGAGGTTAGGGAATTGTGCTCATTGTACATTTACATTCTTTGTGCAGTTGTTTCTTACGAGAGTTTTTTGGAATCAGTTATATGATATCAAGAATTCCTATCTAGTGCAAATGAAGTGCACACAATTGCATGCTTTAAAATACTCCTATCTAATACTCAAAATTAAATGGTTTCAAGTAATTATTTCTATTTAATTACGGTCATTTGTTTGCAAACAGTTATATGGTTTTGAATAATTAATAATAATCAACATAGGTATGTGAAGAAAAGGAGTAGGGAGAGAACATGCAAGCATTGAAGATTGTGTAGATGCAACAATTAAGAGACTCAAAGGTTATACAAAAAAGAGCAATAAAATACTGAGGATAGTAACAGTAATATCAACAGAAAAACGACAATAAAAATGAGAAGAAAAAACAATTGTATGTATACTTCAAGCAAACAACTAAAGAAATAAAAATTAAAAGTAGTAAATAAAATTCCATAAACATTAAAAAGCTCATTAATTTTTGGTTGTGCTGAGAACTTTTCAGCATTTCTCACATATAAACTATATGAATAAATAAATATTACCTTCATCAGTGAACAAATTTTGTACAGTAGTTAATGTTGTAAGACTTAATTGACTATGAAACTAATTTTTGAATGGCATTCCAAAGGTTAAGAAAATCTACATAGAAGTCTCTTGACTAGAAAAAAGAATGAAATATAGAGAAAACAACTTGGAGCATAAATTCTCTATTAGCAAATTGGAGAAGTTTTAATTTGATTTTAAAAGAATAAAAGTAAACTTTAATCAATGACTGATAAAAATGACTTACAACAATTGGTCAGCCAGTTGGTAAAACTGAAATGCTGCCAGAATCTAAATAAAGCCTTGAATAAGAGTCAGAATTCTTTTCTCATCATATATATATATATATATATATATATATATATATATATAGTGAATTAGAAAGAGATATAATGATGTCTTATCCAATTACAAGTGAAAAAAGTATATGCCTAAATATTACATTATAATAATAAAATGAAGAATAAAAATACTGATGTGCACTGGGCTAAGGTATTAACCGTCATTTTCATAAGTAGTTATTTTTAAAAGGTGATTGATGTTTTGATTTATTATATATATATATATATATATATATATAATTTGAATTTTATTCTCAGCATGAAACCTGAGTTACCATAACATTCTAATATTTTCTTAGTATTTTATACTACTCTATTTTTAAGTATTGAGCCCCCATGTATTTAACATCAACATCTTGCATTTGGGAATTCATATTATATATATATATATATGTGTATACACATTTTTTTTTATATTGTTCTATCTTTTTTCAACTACTAAGACCTCATATGTTTTTAATATCAACATTTTGCACTTGTGCATTCATATTATACATACACACAGAGACTTCTCTTTCTCTCTCTCTCTCTATCTATATATATATATATATATATGCATACATATTTTTATACTGATCTATTTTTAAGTATTGAGCCCAAATATTTTTTTAATACTTACATTCTGTACTTGTGCAGCCACACTGAAGAGTTCTGATAGAACAAAATAGTCTGTCTGTGGATGACTATATATATGTATATATATATATATATATATATATATACACACACACACAGTAGTGAGCATAAAGATTAGAATGCTGTTAAAAAATAGTGTAAATGTGAAATAACCTTTATATCCTAATTTTTCCTTGATAAAATGTTCTATGAAGATTTAAAAAAAAAAAAATTATTTCACATTTAGATTTTTTCTTATCATTCTGATCTTTATGCTCGCTACTAATATATATATATATATATATATATATATATATATATATATATATAAAGAGTTTGTTTCATTAAGTCAGGATGCTTTTTATAAAGTTATCTGATTTTTTTCTCAACTACAAGAGATTCTCATGCAACTCTACAATTGGCTCTTGGTTTGGTTGATATGCATGCTGCTGCTGCTTCCAAATGGACTGTAACAAAGTTTTCATATTCATCATTTGTAGTATGACTTTCAAATGTCTCTTGAAAGGCATCAAATTTCTTTTTTACAGTTATCTTATATTTATTACTTATATTTGTATTGGTAAGTGAGTACCAGTAATAATGTATAGTTTTGACCGTTCCTTATTTTTGTGCAGACTTATATGTACGTGGTTCCTTCAATAAGTTCCCAGACTTTTTTTGTACAAGCATTTAAAATTGTCGTAGACTCTTGAAAATGTAGTCTGTTATTGCTATACCTCTTATGAGATGACTGACCAATTATGATTTCAGCTTCAAATGAACAGCTACAGCAGGAATTGGTATACACTCTACTAAAGCCTGATTGTCACAGCTGGGGAATTTCAAAAATGCAATCTGGACGTGAGGACACTTTAGAAGAACGATATGCAATAAAATTGTGTTTTAAAACTTGGAAAAAATGCCACAGAAACGTATAGAATGCTTCAGACTGCTTTTTGACCATCTTGCATGAATCGAGCATCAGTTTTTGAGTGGCGTAAGAGATTCAAGGAAGGCAGGGAGTCTGTGAGGGATGATGAGATGTGTGGGAGGAGTAAGGAAGTCAATACACCAGAGCTGATTGGCAAAAGGGTTAGGGTTACTATGTTGAGGTTTTAAGGAAGTTCAGGAAGAGATTCTGTCAGAAGAGGCCAGCACTCTTCAAATCAGGTCAGTGGTAATTCCAGCCGGACAATGCACCAGTCCACAACTCCATCCTTGTCACAGACTATTTGACCAAGATGGGCATCAAGGCAGTTCCCCACCCTCCCAAACCTTGCTCCCTGTGACTTTTGCTTATTCCCTAAGCTCAAAGGCTGTTGTTATGAGACAATTGAGGAGATGAAAGAGGCTGTGATGAAGGTTATTGACACACTCACACAAGAGGACTTCCATGGGGCCTTCCAGAAGTTATTGGAACTGTACAACAAGTGTATTGCAGCCAGAGGAAATTACTTCGAAGGGGACTAGAGTTTCATATGTGTACTATCAATAAAAGTGCCCATACGAAAAAAGTCTGGAAACTTATTTAATGATCCTCATATCTTTGATCAGAAGATACCCCTTCAAAAGAAGATTATGCCTCAGAGTTCTGAGTGCTATTTATTGTTTATGAGTATATAATCTAGTTGTGCTTACCATTATTTGGTAGATGCCCTCCTTTTTTTTAAATTTAGTATTTAGGCATGAAAGATTGTTCTCAAGTGAAAAATCTGCTAGATATTTACAATTTCTGTTTGACAAGTTGTATTAGCCAAATTTATTATTTTCCTCTGTGTATTTGAGTATTCATATCTCCACTGATTTTTAGAATGTTGTGTTTAGGAATGAGTCAAGCAAGGGAAGACAGTCTGTTGTAGAAGGTTGTGATATCTGATTCATCACTGGTATTGGTGGCAAGAGATGATTGTTGTGCAGGGGTTACTATTAAATGTAGCACACATAATTCTTGGTTGTGTTGTCTCAATATTATTCCTTGATTTTAAGGCATGAACATTGAGAAACATTCCCACACCTCCTATGGTGGCATTGATGGAGTTTTTCCAAACAGAAGCTGATATAAATGTCCAACTATTACCAGCATCATAGTATTTCAATTCTAATTCACTATGATAATATCTATGTTCTTGCATACAAATAAAGTCTTTATTGTGCTCCACTGCAGACGCTGCAAGCTCAAGTAGCTGGATTAGAGTCATGCAACTGAAACCTTTTAACTGCTTGCTACTGGTCCTGTCTCTCTCTTTCTCTCTTACTTGAAACCTTTTAACTGCTTGCTACCAGTTCTGTGTCTCTCTTACTTGCCATGTCAATACAATGGTTTGCTCAGTCCTACTGTGAAGCAAAAAATGCAACAACAACAATGCTAAGGTTACTCCTTATATACCAGTTCTAGCTGGCCGAAATTTACATATGTCACAAGCCTTGTCCCACCAGAGATGAGACAGGTGATCTACAAATTGCATTCCCAAGGACACTCATGCTTCCATTTTTTTCTATACTTCTGGTACTCCACATGCAAGACACATTCGTACTCATTTTGAACTTTTAGGTAGGCTATTTCGCTCATCACTTCTTGCTTATATCTTCCTTCCTTCTTTCCTTTTAGTGTTGCTATTGTCACATTTCATTTCTCTTATTTGTTCAGCTCACCTCCTGTTTTTTATCTAGCCAAGGACGGTTGCTGGATTCATGTAAACATTAGCTGTTTTGCATGCATATACAGCACACCACTCATTGTCTCTTATAATGACAAACCCTGGTTGGTTCATCAGAGACAGCAGTCTGCGGGTTCTGCCATTCAATTTCACTACAGCAACACATACCAAAAAAGTAATTTAAGAACTAAAAGCGCATTTGTATTTTACTAATTCTTCTCTCATGTAAATTGTATTAAACACTAGTAAATTGATTATTCTTATTAATACAGGAGTGGAAAGAAAATTTCAAGAATCTGCTTGGAAACTCCTCTAAATTGTTGAATCACGAAACACACTTGTAGTCAGTAGCTAGGCTAAAACCAGAAGTAAATCAGTCCTCAATGAAAGAGCTATTTATGGCACAATGGGAGATTCCAATGTGCTCACATTGGCCAGTCCATTCCTTGGATTGTGATTGGCTAGACCATCTCATTGGATATGTTTGTTTATAAATACCAACCCTGTCCAGTAAGCTGTTAGTCTTATGAATAGGCTGGACCTCTGGTAAGTGTTGCTGTTATTATCACTATTATTGCTGTTGTGTGTTGTTGCTTTCTATAGTTCATTTTGTTTATTCTACATAAATTCACTGATAAACCTATACAAAAAAATTACTAAATGACCAACAAGACATAAGACGAGGACAGTTTATGGAGAAAGAACTTGACAGTACTAAGAAAAATTCAAGACAGAAAAGCTGCCGGCCATAACAAAATATCTACTGAAGTTTGGAAGACAAGAAAATTTGATCTCTGATTATGCAAAGCAGTCAATAAACAAAACACAATTGAGAAATGGACAAAAGGCTGCATCCAAGAAAGGCAACCTCGGAATCACTAAGAACTATAGAGGCATAACTCTTAATGTTATAGCTGCTAAGGTTTATAATGCCCAGCTCAACAGAAAAAGAACAATCAAAAAAGACAATGGCTTCTTCAACATTGTCGCTGGAATCTTGCAAGAAGATACATTAGTATCATATTTGTTTATACTCTGCTGAGACTATATACTATGAACATCCATAGATCTAATAAAAGGAAATAGTTTCACATTAAAAAAGGCTAGAAGCAGACAATATCCCACAGAAACTATAACAGATACAATGTAGATGATCAAGAACTTCTCACAAATACACTAGCCTAAGCCAAATCCCTACCACATAGCCTAGAGTAAGCAACAGGAAGCATTGGCCTCTATGCAAAAGCAAATAAGAATATATATCTTTTAAATGAAAAGGAATCATCTTCACTCAAAGTAACCTATGAAATGCGTAGGCTAGTTCACCTATCTCAGCAACAACATCTTTTCTACTGAAATTGATGTCAACATATGCCTTGTGAAGGCATGGAATGCTATTGACAATTTATCAATTACATGGAAATCTAATAAATCCAATAAAATAAAACAGGATTTCTTCCAAGCTGTAGCTGTGTCCTACTACTAAATGGACACACAACATGGACACTAAAATAAAACTCAGAGAAAAAGAAAGATGGGAACTACACAAGAATGTTGTGTGCTGTCTTGAACAAATCCTGGAAGCAACATCTCACAAAATAGCAACTGTATGGTCACCTACCACCCATATCATAAACCATCCAAGTAAGATGAACAAGACATACACGGCAGTGCTGGAGAAGCAAGGATGAAGCATCATTCTCTTATGGACTTCTACACATGGGTATACCAGTGTAGGTTAACCAGCAAGGATTTACTTATATAAGCTTTGTGTGGACACAGGATGCAGCCTAGAAGACCTGCCAAGAGTGATGGATGATTGGAATGGATGGCAAGAAAGAGCCTGGGAATTCAATAGTCTCAGCATGATTTGATTATATATGTGCATTTGTGTCTGAGTAGATACACACATTTTTTTATTATCAGAAAATTGTTTTTAAACCAATATTTTAAGCATTATACTTTTTAATGAACACCTATTAGTTAAAATAAATGAAAGCTTTATCTCAGTTATACCAGACCATTGGACTAATTGGGTAGAGTGTTCACCAATGGTCTGGGAGACCGGGGTTCAATCTCCAGGTCGAGTCATGCCAAAGACTTTAAAAATGGTACTTTATATCTCCTTGTTTAACACTCAGCAATATAAGGTACGTATCGAGGGTAAAGAGGAGCAATCCAAGGAAAGGAGTAGCACCCTCCCATACACCTCGGTGTAGTAGCTCTTAAAAAGGGAGCCTTCTGGTCGCCCTTGAGTATGGTTGCCAACTTTACAACAATATCTCAGTTACAGCCATATATATGTAGTACGGCATGCACTCTCTTTCTCTCAAGATATATGAGTGGGATATTTTGACATATTCATCCATGGACAGGTGGCACAGTAAAAATTTATTTTCATGCTTCAACTTTGATATCAGTTCAGACAGGGCTCCAAACAAACAATTTTAACTATTCCCAAACAATTTTAAACTGTTCCAAAACCAAATTTATTTTTTTACTTTATTATTACTTATAGCTGTTATTAGTATATTCAAATTTGAAATCTGATTGATTTTTAAATGTTTGATAGCAATCATAACTAAATATTTAGTGTTACATTGCATTTTCTAAGTTTCAATTTTTTATCTGTCAACAATTATTGATCTGCACACAGTTATGTGGTATCAAGTATTCCTACCTAATACAAATAATTTTCAAATGAATCTATTAAACAGATACTAAAACTCCAAGTCAGAGAGGACCTTAGAAAAATGGCAATGAAGGGGTACTCAACATTCCCCAGTGCTCCACAACTGGAACCTCACTATCAGATGCAGTTTAGTGTCATATCCAGGACACCCTTTGGATGAGGTCTTACTCCTCTGCCAAGGATACAGTCAGTATATTTTAAGACCTGTCCTCAGGGCTGTTAGCATTCTTTATTTTGCTGGCTGAATATAACATTAAAAAAAAATGACTTAACTGTTTAGCAATCACTAAAATGTTCAAATTTAAAGTGGCAGGTTAAGAAAATTTGAGTCAAACAAACTGAATTACTCAATTGCTTTAATACTGAACATTCATAGCTTTTAAGTGACAGACATTATATTGGATAAGATCTATATAAAAATAAAAAACATCTAGCAGAACAGAACTAAGTTCACTTCATATATATATATATATATATATATATAGTTTGTGTGTGTATATATATATATATATATATATATATATATATATATATTCATGTATTTTTTTGTTACACATGCAGAAGTGTTATTTTTAGTTACAGAGCTTCACTAATGTAGAGTTGAGTAATTAATAATATATATTTTGACTTTAGAAAGTCCTGTTTGACATAATAAAATCCAGTTATCTTCGGTTTAGAAAAAAATTAACTTTTATTAAAAAGATGGAAAGCAGGTAATTATTTATGGGTAATATATATTAGCACAAACACACACACACACATATATATATATATATATTTATAAATGAGTGCATGTATATATATATATATATTATAGATAAAATCTTTCAAAAAAACTCATGATACCAGAATATTTAACTGTGACTAATTTCCTTTTCACTTATCTATATTTTACTTTTCTCAGAACCAACTTACTTATGAAACTAATGTCACTAACATGATGAAAAAAAAACATTTTAAGAGAAGGAAATACAAAATAAATCTAAGTTGACAAATTTTCATTTGATTTATAAGGTTAATAGCCAATTTCAATTGTAATCTGATTTTGATAACAAAATGCATTTTCTTATTCTAATTATCAATGGAGCTAATTTCATAAAGAAAGAAAATGATCCAATTTTGCATTTGTTTAAATGCAAATCTGACCTGGGTTTGATTTTATTTTCATTTATTTTTTTTATGTTCCTTACACCAACCTTTCAGTATTTTACAGTTTTTGTTGGTTTTTTTTTGTTCAGCAAGAATGAAGTAACAACTGAAGTGGAATTGTTTTGTGCAAAAAAATTATAAATTGAATTTTACTAAGTTTGTTTAGTCTGGCCTTTTACATAGATTCTTTTTTTTCCCACTAATTTTCCCATTTTCTAATGACACCTAAAAGAAAGAAACAATGGAATCCATTGAACCTGAAAACCTTTTAAGCTTTTGAGAAAAACTTTCAGGACAGAAATGCAATAGAAATGATTCCACAATAGAAATGCAACAGAAATGATTCCACAATAGAAACACAACGGAAATGATTACACAACAGAAACAATTACATGATAGAAACACAATGAAAATGATTCCACAATAGAAAGGCAAGACAAAAAATTCTGCAATGGAAATGATTCCAAAATAAAAACGCAATGGAAAGGACTGCTCAATAAAAATGCAATTGAAATTCCAGATTAATTAGGAGTGATTTTATTATAGAAATCAATTAGAAATTATTTCACTATAAAAATCTCATCGTATAAGAGATGTAGTCTCTTAAATGCTCCAGAGACTAGTAGTTTAAACCATTGTATATAAAATCTCTTGAGCTTTGATAAATAAAATAAATTATTTTAGTTTGGTTGAGTTGGGTTTTATTGAATATCAACTATTGTTGGTTATTTTATGCTAAATCCTGTTTATATATATATATATATATAATTTAAATATATGATTTGTAAACACATTGGGTAGATAAATTCTTAAATGAGCCTCAGCTCATTTGTTTGCACAAAGTTAAATGGTTTCAAGTATATTGCTATTTAACAGTAACAAAGTAATATGAGTAATTTGTTTGCACACATTTAAATGGATATACATATATGATTTTTAAGTGGATACAAGGATTGTTAACTAACACTGATTATTCAATTCAACACCATTCATTTGCACACAGTTAAATGGTTCCAAGTATTGCCACGATTCACTAACAATTCAATTAAACAGTCATTTGTTTACACAGAATTAAATGATCAAATAGTTCTACTTGACCCATAGATAGGACTATCAGGTGCTACCAATCCAGGTCAGAGTGGACCTGGTAGCAATGGCAAAGCTCCAAGACAGGAGTCTCACCATCAGATGGTTTAACATCATATCCAGGACACTTGTTGGGGGAGTTTTACTCCACTGCAGAAATGCAGTCGGTGTATCTAATTTTGGAGATTATATCAGACTTGTGCTGAAATTATTTAAAATTGGCTGTTTATCCATTATTCTGTTTATTATTTACTCAGACTTGAGTTCTCATCTTGGCTGTTATACTAATGCTTTGGCCAATATACTTTCTATCCTTCTTCAGGTGTCTGTCCTCATTAGTAACCTCCTGGGAATTAACCAAACACCTTATTCAATCTGCTGTCAATACTTGAGATTGTAATTTAATTTGAAATAGACATCTTAATTTTATTAAGTCCTACTTATTCAAGAATGAATGAAGTTTAACAGCCCCCCAGACTGAGGGGTAATAGGTTAAATCCTTTCAACAAGAGATAAAAGAGTTTCATAGTGAGCTTTTGCTAGGAGAAATTCTAATCATTCTTCAGAATGACAATACAAGCCTCCACAGAGTTAACTAAATTCAAAAGATGATCAGATCATTAGGCTGAGGGTGGGCAAAGGGGAACCAACCTTAACTTCCTGTATTTCTTAGACTTAGTACTTGCAAATTTTAATTTATTCAATTGAAGATTTTCTTAATAACCAAATCTTTATCTACCAATCCGAACTATACTCACTTGCAAAGATAGATGAAATGTCTGTAGCAAAGATGTCAGCTGTACCTGTCTTGAATGAAACTACCATTTTATTATTCAAAATTGAGGTATCATATTTCTATTGTTATGCTATGTAAAAGATGCAAAGTTTTGTCTTGAATTTGCACATCAGCTTATAGAAGTAGATTTGACACTTGTGCATTTAGTAGGTAAGTGATTAAAGGTAAGGATAAAATCAATTTAGCATTACAATATTTTTTTTCAGGAACTCGAATTTTTTAATGAGGATTTAAGTTAGTTGGTTCTGTTTTACAGCATACCAACTCTTATAGGTTATTTAATGCCAAATTTTGTTTAAACATATATAAATTGGCAGACTGTAGTTGAGGGCAACCCTTAAGGCTCCCTTTTCAATAGCTACTACACCAAGGTGTAGGGGGGTGCTACTCCTTTTCCTTGATTACTTACTCTTGATCCATACCTTATAATGCTGAGTGTTAACATGGAGGCATCAAGTACCATTTTTTGAGTCTTAAGTATGACTTGACGTGGGATTGAAGCCCGGCCTCCTGGGCTATTGGCAAACTAACTATATTATGCTAATATATATGATCTGTAAACAAATAGTAGGTTAAAATTGTTAAATGAGCTAGTATTCATTTTTTTGCACTCAATTAAATTGTTTCAAGAATTGCTATCTGACACTGATAATTCTATTTAATATTAATCATTAGTTTGAACACAGTTGAATGGTTTAAAGTATAGTAAATGATTAAACAGTTCTATTTGACCCATAGATAGACCCTAACAAGAAATACCACTCCAGGTCAGAGTGAACCTGGGAGAAAAGGCAATGAAGGGGTACTCCACATTCTCCAAAGCTCCAGAACTGCAACCTCACCATTAGATGATTTAGTGTCATATCCAGGACACTTGCTGAGAGGAGATCTTACTCCTATGCATAGATGCAGTCATTGTTTTCTACAGCTCTACCTGACAAGGCTGTAATTACGGATTAACTTCATCTAAAAATTTTATCATTGTTAATAACTGATTTGACACTGAGCTCAAAAGCAGCCATCTGTAATATTCAAGTTAAAAGTAAATAGGAAAGTTGCACACTTTATTTAGACAACTGAACTTCTTTCTTGTTAATGTTATTTACTAAGATTTGCTTAGATATTGCCCACAAGCTTCAGGTAGCTTAAGTGGTCACCCATTTAAACACTGAAGAACTTCACTGCTGCTTAACTTCAGTGATATTGAGGAAATTGGTACTTTCATTTTGATTTGACCATGAGTGTTTCTTGTTGTTACAATTAAAACTTTTTGCCTGATCCATCCTACAGCCCTCTTCAGGTGTATATTTTCTAAGGAAAGAGAGAAATCATTTTTATAAAACTATATAACAAGGGAAATAGATCACTAATATATTTATAATAAAATGAGGAACTCTGGTTGATTGTTTTAGTAGTAAATTGTTTCCTAGCAAGACTTAGAGGTTCCCCAAATCTAGGTCATGAAAGCAGCAAATGCCCAAGTTAAAACTAGAAACTGATTCACTGGAAGAAACTCAAACAGAAAAGCTGTTGAAGGAGATGTGAGATAGAAAACAGGAAAAGAAAGTTAGTTGGAGATGTGAAAATAGGCCAAAAATTACAGTGGCCATTCTGGGTGAGCTCCATGAAGAAGTCCCACACCCATCACAAAGATATGAAGATGGGACCCCAAGCAGTCATGTACAAGAACTACAACAAAAATGAGAAGGATAATATCAAGGTCCGTGTCTGCCTCTCACGTCCTGTGACGGTTTGTCTCTCTCTGTCCATCTAAAGCAGTCAGCACATTTCATGCTATTTTCTCTCTCTTCAATAACTACTAAGAAGGCTAGTAGCAAATAAACTTCTGTATAAGCAACCCAACAGAGGGTGTTTTGTGTGTTCCTCACTTTTCCTCATGGTAAGTTTACAATGGGGGTCCGACTGGAACTTAAGGTGTAGTGCAACACTCAAAGACTATTAATGGTTGGTGTTTTTTTTGTACATGGTCCAATTGAATACAAATAATTTTCAAACAGTTCTATTTGACTCATAGATGGAACCCTAACAGGTACTACCACTCTGTTTCAGAGTGCACCAAGTAGTAATAGTAATGAAGGAGTACTCCACATTCTCTAATCTCTAGAGCTTCACCATCAGATGCAGTTTAGTGTCATGCACTGAACTCTTCTTTTTTTTTAGCGGGGGAAAAGCAGAGTCTAACTCCTCTGCAGAGGATATAATCAGTGTATTTTAAGCCCTGTTGACAGAAGGTTAAAAAAGAAGAGAGAGCTCTCCCTTTCCTTATAAATTATACACCTGAAGAAGGTTGTAGACGAGAAAGGAGTTCACTCATTAGAAGGAAACTCGGTAAGTTAATGGCTCTTATCAATGTTATCTATATACAGTTGGCTCTACACATTGGTGGGTAATAGAGGTGCAGGATCCTTGCAAAATATCCACCACTATATCTAATAGTAAAATGCAAAATATACTGTACTGTAGCAGTATATTTAATAAATTTGAAATTACACAATAATTAAGACTGAAAGTCAATACTGAACATATATAGAACATGATGAAATATATATACTTCTTCATAATGACAGGACAAGATAAAATGAGATAAACTAAATTCAAGAGATGATCAAATCATTAAGCTGAGAAAGAGGAACTAACCTCAAATTAGGCATGCTTAGTGTAACAGTTATCATCATAAGAAATGGAATCAGTGAACCAAGTTTAAATCCAGGATGAATTTGTTTGAGTTTCATTTTGCACTAATGCCCTTGAGAAAGGCATGAAGCCATCTGTTCTTCCTCCAACTATAGTTAAATAGTTATGTTGACAACTAGTCAAGAAGAAAGAAAACTCTGAATTCAAACCAGATGTACTCAGTGTAAAATTGACCTTATTTCACATCCTGCTTGTGGCAGAAGAGTTGGGTTAATGCATAAAACATATAAACAATATATATTTATGATAGCAATTGATAAAACAGATTAATTATATATATGACTTACTAAACTTTTTAGTTTTCTTTATATTTTCTATTGATATGATTAGTAATTTTGACTATTGGTCATCTTCCTAATTCTAATTGCTTTTTATCACAATTTACTAGGGTCTTAACTTCTACAACAACAAGAAACAGGTCATATCATCATCAAGATTGAATAAATCCTCAGTGAGACTCAAACTCACATCCCTTTCTGCTTCAAAGAAACATGGTTTTATGTTCTGGTTGTTTTGCCATCTCAGCATGAATATTATAAAAGTTCAAATAAAACTTATAAAGCCACTCAATAACCATCTTTGATCAGTGTGATATTTTTCATTGTTTTATCAACTAATATTGTTAAGGCTATGTTTTTACTTATTCATCTATTCTTTTGCTTTTTTTCATGAAGCTTTGTTAAGCGTAATTATAGGATAACTGATAGAGCTTCATCAATAGAGAAATAAATTGTATTTTCTAGTCTACAGACATTGTCTGCAATTTTCAAGAAACTTAAGAAAAAAACCCAAACATTCCCATTTAATTTTTATGGTGAATTTAAGAATAATCAAAACCCATGCAAGTCAAGATTTAACTGAATATAAAAGGGAGAAACCATTATTTTATAACACAAAAAGCACACAATAGACGTCTATCACCTGTTAACTCAGTCCAAGAACCATATAAGTATTATGTCAATTTGTCTTAACCATAGGTGAGAAAAGACCACTTAGATTTACAAGCTTCTCATGGGACAGTTAAAATATGGATGACCAAAACTGATATAACTTGTTTTTACCCACAATGGAAAAAGTACACAAGGGCTGTTTAAAAAGTATCAAGATAATAATAACCAAGATAAAAATGAATGAATTTAATGAATGAAGTAATTTTTAAAAAGTTACCCTGGCATTCAGCATACTTATTATATCATATTTTTCATTAGTTAAAGCACCTCTGAAACTCCTATTTTGATATCGTATAAAGCTTTTAATACTCTTCACGTACTCAATATTCTTGGGGTTAAATTTTACTTGAGAAAATTTTTTTAGGGGTATGGCAGATATTGCACTGGCACATTCTCTGTGTTAACCAAAAATATTTAATCAAGAAAGTATTGAGATTGGCTTCATACTTTTTCTTTCCACATTGGCAATCACTTTATAATACAAGTTATTCTAGCAATGATACTTTTTAATCACACCTTGTATTCCCAACATTAAAAACACCATGTGATTGGCAACCCTCTAGTAAGCAATAAATAAAAGTTGCCATCAATATTAGATTTGAAATTCTAAGAAATAAGGTTTTCAGACAGTTTTATGGAGACAGTGAAAGGATAAATACTGTACAATGTATAAAAGGTACAAGTTACCTACAAAATGGAGGCAAAGCCCAAAAAGAAAAAAAAGAAAAAAAAACTAACCTTATAGATCACTATTAATCAATGTTGGCATTGATATGAAGCCATACTTTCCCAACTAGCATTTTGCGTGCTTTATAACCTTTGTATTGACGTTTTCTGAGTTTTAGTTATCAAGAAACTATGATAAAAAGTCTTGAACAAAGAATTGTAAAACTAGAGTATGTAACAATGAAAGCGAGTTCAAATTGGTCCTGTTAATATCATGAAGAAAAAAGATAAAAAGAAGGGATTAGTTTCCCTTTCACACACATATACACAGAAGCCTTCATAAGATTATTTTTCTTTTTAATTCTGATTTTCTGTAAATTCAAAATTAAACATTACAGGCATTTTCTTTTAAATCTGATCCTCTAAGTCTTCTCTTCCCCCCCTATTTTGTTCAATTGTGTTTTAATTACTTTATCACATGATATCCCACTGAGACGATGGAAGTGGGATGACTGCTGTTTGAATTAACAGTAACCTGACTTGGATGACATCTAGTAGCCCTAACAAAATCGCCTGACCAGGGGGAGGAGGAGGAAGGTAGAAGCCAAATGATTGGCTGGGGCCCTAAAACGGAAGTGGCACCCTTCTCCCCGTCGGCGAAAAAAACGAGAAGAAATGTTAGTTGTTTGGCAGGGTTCGTAGCGGGCAGACGAACCATAGCCAGTATTCCGGGTTGAAGACAAAAGAATATCTGAGACACGAGGGACCCCAGGTTCTTCAAGCCAGTGTAAAAAAATAGAATAAAGTCTATTAGCCCGTGAAAGAAGAAAGATTCTCCAGTGGAACCTCGTCGAAAAATAAGATAAGTAACTTTGGGGCCATTTCTCCTTTATACCCAAACTTTATATACCACCCTCTCTCTCTCTCTCAATTTGAAGAAAAACAAAAGTCAAGAAAAGACATCTATATTCGTGGACTGTCCATTTATTATATGTTTGACACTTTGAAAGTGTACCTCTTTGTATAGTAAAGGATTCATGTATTTTTATGTTACCACATGGTCTAAGTTGTTCTTTGCAGTTCTGCTACGAATTTGTTACCACATGCTTCCTTTTCAGCTTCTATTCGCCTTATGTTATCTTGCTTAGAATTGTCCTATAAATTCCCTTAAAATATCACATGGGAAACCGGAGTTGCCAACTACTACAATATAATATTATTACGACTAAAACCTATAGGTCCATATCTTCTGTTGTCTAGGGGAGGAAGTTTAGCGGCCTGGTGGGTGTGTGGATAGTGTGAAATTTGGAACCCCTTGCCAGCGGCGGTCAGTCTAGCCCTAAATTAATCCCTCACGTAATATGCCAGTTCTTATATGCCTGAGAAATAACTCTGAATGAGGACTTATTCTATAAGGGATCAAGTGCCAACCTGCCCCGTCTTCACACATGCAAAAATAAAGTCCCGTTTTGGGATTTTAGTCAATTTGCCGTCACAACTTGTATACAGAATATTGTGAAACTAAAAGTTTATTTATATAGTGAAAATATAATGCTGATCATATTTTGATAACTGAAAGTGGAGAGTTATTTTCATTCTCTTGATGTTGAAAAAAGTATGTCTAACCCATTAGACATTAAAGAAAAAAGCCAAAAACAATTCGATAAAGTATGTTAATTTTTTAAACCTGAAAAACATTCAACATTAATATCTTAGGACTAGCTTGAACACTTGGCATTGTCCAGGGAAAACAACCTAAAATATGGCAACACAGTTCAACTATAAACTTTAAAAAGGTACTAATAAGTAGTACCTTTATGGAAAAACAAAGGGGGGTGTCATCGTGGTGTAATGGTTAAAGCGATGAACTGCGGAATCGTAGTACGCGAGTTCGTAGTCCAGTCGCGCTATTACGTTCACTTTCGGGCAAATACCCTTGGGAAAGGTATGAACCCCCTTATTCTCCCTCCAGCTATGGGTAAATAGTAGGACGGACTAGGTTCTTCAGCCTTGGTGAGGCAACTAGTCTAGGAGAAGGAAAACTCTGAATTCAAACCTGTTAAACTCCGCTTAAAAATCGACCTTTAGTCATACCCTGCCCGAGCGGAGGGGTTGGTAAATAGTACCTTTATGGAAAAACAAAACTTTATTTGACACAATTTTCACATGAAAAAGTAGCTGTTATGGAAAAAAAAATTTCAAAAGATGAGGAAAATGCAAGGGTTTCTTCATCAAATTAGGAGGTAGACTTTGCAGAGAAAAAAAAGAACTTTGAAGCTGGGCTGAAAATCAAGTTTCTTCACAAAAGTCAATCTAGAATATCTATGAGAGAGGCTTTTACAAACAATTTTTATTTAATAATGGTCTAATGTCAAACAAATAGCTAAAGTTAGAATTATAGTTAAGGTGTTTCAAGATAGAGATGCATTTGATATTAAGAATGATTCCCCCCATATGTACTAAATTGATTGCTTTTAACAACATCTCAACTCACCTATGGTTATTTTATGCCCAAGAGGTTAGGGAATTGTGTTCATTGCATTCATATTTACATCTATGTAGCTGTTTCGGAAGAGTTTTTTTTTTATATACAATTACATGATATCAAGTATTCCTATCTAATACAAAAAAATTGTATTTGGTTATATGGTATTTAATATCAATAATAATATGGTTTCTAGTAATTATATCTAGTTAATAAAAATCAGTTGTTTGAACAAAGTTAGATGGGTGCAAGTAATTAATTATAATAATCCTTTGTAAACAATTATAGCCTCAAATAACTATTCTTAATACAAACAATTTAAAAAATGTTATATGTTGTCAATTTCTAATAGAAATAATTTGCCCACAGTTTAAGCTTTCAATTAATACTAATAATTATAAGGTTTAATAATAGTCATTTGTTTTCACAGAGTTATATGGTTTCAAGAAACTAAAAATAATCCTGAGTAAACAATAATAGCTTCAAAGTAATTATTCTTAATACAAATAATTTGCAGTTATATAGTATCAAATAGTCTGATTTAATACAAATAGATTTGAAACAAATCTATTTGAACAATAGATGGGATCCTGATAGGTACTACCACTTTAGATCTAAGTGGACCTAATAGTAATGGCAATAAAGGGGTACACTCTATATTCCATGAATCTCCAGAATTGGAGATTCATCATCAGATGAAGTTTTTGTGTCATAACTTGGACATCCCTTTTAAGTGGGGGGGGTCTTATCTCTCTTCATGGGATACAATTAACATATTCTAATTGCAGTTGACAGGGCAGGAGTTAAATCTGAGGAAAGTGCAGAGTTTCAATATATATTAGATGGTAAACAGTAAGGAGACCATAAGAATTGGACAGGATGAAAACGAAAAGTAAGTGATTCCTATCCAAGTGGTAAATAACAGAAACTATTGCAATACATTATCAGTAGCTGAGATTACAGAAGTTTAAAGTTAGACAGCTGATTGATCAGCTAACTTAGTTAGCTACACAGACTCAACCTGATTTGAGTTGTGATGTTAGTGAACTGAGCTCTATTTTTAAACAGGAAAAGGTAGACTGTATCAAACAAGACAAGAAAACAGTAAGAAAAAAAAAGTCAACTATTCCAGGTTCAGGAAAACTTTAATGTTTGCTGATAGTAGCATACAGTTGGTTGATTGATTTAATGGCATGTCAACCTGTTTAGATTATTTTATGCCTAAAAGTTAAGGAATTACATACATTGTACATTTATTGTTTTCATTTTTTGTGTAGTTTAAGAATTTCTAGTATGTGGTTGAATGATATCAAGTATTCCTATCTAGTACAAATGATTTGCAAACAGATCTATTTGACTCATAGACAGGACCCTAACAGATACTACTATTTTAGGTCAGAGTGGACCTGGAAGTAGTGGCAATGAAAAGGTATTCCACACTCCCGAGAGCTCCAGAACTTAAGCCTCACCACCATATACAGTTTAGAGTCATACCCAGGACACCTTTTTTTTTGCAAAGGATGTAGTCATACTACCTCTGCAGGGGCTACAGCTGGCAAAGTCTAAGCTCAGCCCAAAAGGCATATTCACATACACAGATGATAGAGGTTTTATTACCTTTTTGATTGTTAGTAAAAACAAATGCATACCTATTATTTGGCAATCCAAACACATGAGAAAAATTGTTAAAAGTACTTGTGCTGCAAAAACATTGGTAAGGCAGAAGTAGGTATTTTTTTTTATAGTAAATTATTATTGGAATTGTAACGAGTTGAAAATTTAAATAAAAAAAAAAAGAAAAGATAATCTGTAAAATATTCAACTATAAAATATTTTAGAAGAAGGAAGACTATTGTAGTTTAAAGATAGAAAGTTGCAGGTTTCGTACCATAAAGCTAATCTATTTTCTCGGTGAAAAGCTGGACACCAAGGGTATCCAAAGAACACCTGCCGCTCAATCACCGCTTGTCAATTTCTGCCCTTGTACACCCGGGCGCCTGAACCAAAGCACGTGTCCCAAAGGAGAAAAATGAAGTCGAACATGAGCGGAGGTTTTATACGTATTTGACTGGAAATGAAGAGGTTCATGGGAACATTATCAGAGTAAGAACACATATAAAAGACTAAGAAAAAAAGACAGCGCTTTTTTTTCTACCAAGAACAGCGAATGCGAGCATAGAGAGAAACTGTGAGAGAGTACGATTTTTGTCACAAGACGACTGCAGACGACAACTATAAATAGAAATAGCAATTCTAATAGAAATGGTTTACAGAAAATAGATAGCAAGATTCTTATGGATCCTAACTCATTTACAATCTATTGATTCCTTAACAAAAAGAGGAATACCTTTCTTTAAAATTCTTTATTATATCTTTAAGAAAAAAAAGATATTCTGTTTAGTCATTTAGGCTACCTTTGTTTCTCTATTCCATTTTTTTTTTGGTAACTCCGGCAACAACCCACAAGACACCAACTGTACGGCCACCTGCCTCCTATCATGAAAACTATTCAAGTTAGACGAACCAGACATGCAGGACACTGCTGGAGAAGCAGGGACAAACTCATAAGAGATGTACTCTTATGAACCCCCACACATGGCCGTGCAAAAGCAGGACGACCAGCACGAACATACATTCAGCAGCTATGTGAAGATATGGGATGTTGTCCTGAAGACCTGCCTAGGGCGATGAAAGATAGGGAGGAGTGGCGAGAGAGAGTCAGGGATATCCGTGCTACCAGCGCGACATGATGATGATGATTAATAATAATTGCCAATTCTTATTTGTGAATACATACATCATTTCCAGAAATGTTAATTTCTTTTTGGTAACAGCTTTTGGTTTGGTTTCTTTGTTTAATGGATTATTTAATGCCAAATCCATCCCTGTAGAATAACAGCAGTGATACTATTTGATCCATAGCTAGGAGGTTAGGGGGTTCATACCTTTCTGAAGGGGGTTAGTTCAAAAGTGAACATAATAGTGTGACTAGAGTTAGAATTGGCTCACTTTGTGGTTACAGTCTAGCACTTTAGTCATCATGCCATGAGGGCTTCTCCAAGTTACAAGTTGAAAATTTCATTATAAATGTATCATGTAAATAGGCAATCAATTTTGGTTGAAGCATTTATCATTTTCATGAAGTCAATCTTGTCATTCTATTTCTAACTTGTAACAATCTTGGCCACTGAGTTAAAAGTATATCCTATTTTTTCTGTATTATGATTTTAATGATTATAATATAGACAGTGGAGTCATTAGATGTCTATGTAAAATAAGCTTTAAAGGAAAGGTCAGCCAATAACAAGAATACTTTTGATATACTCTAACATAATAATAAAAAGTTGTGGAACCTGAAGGTGACAATGATACCAGTAATAGTTGGAGCCTTTGGGATAACCCTGAAAAACTTGGAAAATCCAAGGAAGAATTGAGACTGTCCAGACCACAGTACTATTGAGATCAACTTGAACACTTAGGAAACTTTCCACCACATGGACTTGAGTGAAAATAACCAGCTACAATTGATGTGAAAAACTCATAAAGAGTAAAATATAAGAGACCTGATAATCACCCTGTAAATGTTGGCCATTCATATTACAAGTAAATAGAAAAAGACTAGGTTTGGTTTGGTTTGTTGGGTTTTATGGCATATCAACCTTTGTAGGTTATTTAATGTGAAATCCATTATGTAAATAATCTGTTCTATTTAAAACAATTCAGTTTAGCATAAGTACACAGTTTAATGGTCAAAAACATTTCCATTTCAAACTATTCAAGCAGTTGTATGTAACAATTCGGTTAAGTGTAAATACAGTTTTAATGTCGAAAAACAGTTCTATTTGAAATAATTCAGTTAAGCATAAGCACGCAGTTTAAATATAAGTACGGTTTAATTGTAAAAGTCATTTCTATTTCAAACTATTCAGTTTTACTCAAACAATTCATTTTAGCATAAGTATGCTGTTAATTCTATTTAACCAATAGATAGGACCCTTATCAGGTGCTACCACTCCAGGCCAGAGTGGACCTGGGAGCAATGGCAATGAAGGGGTACGCTGCATTCTCCAAAGCTCCAGAATTGCTGGAACCTCACCATCAGATTGTTTAGAGTCATATCCAGGACACTCGTTGGGGGGGGGGTCTTACCCCGCTGCAGAGAAGCAGTCAGTGTATTCTACAGCCCCAGCCGACTGGGCAACAGAAAAAGACTAGAAACTATATTGCACCAAATTGACAGTCTAATGATAACTCACAATAGATCAAAAAAAGAAACAGGCTCTTGAAATGGTCCCTAAAGCTCTGGAAAGACAGGGGAATTGAAGATAAGAGGAAGAACTGAGACTATCCAGACCATAGCATTGGTAAAACTAGCGAGAATACTTAAAAGAGTTCAGGAGACTTGAAGAAACTTGATGTCACTCTGACTTTGGTGAAAAATAACCAGTTAAAACTGGTGTGAAAAAAATAGAAAAGCAAAAATAGCTATCAGTCCAAGAAAGTGAAAGTGAAACTGTTACTGTGCTTCAGGACTTCACAATATAAATAAGCAAATATGATATAATTACAAAATACTTTTAAAAAAATTTTTAGATTGTTAATCTTATATCACAAATATGACCATTCTATCTGATAAAAATTTTCAGTAAAAGAATATGATAAACTTTAAAATTACAAAAACTTGAAAATAGAAATTATAAGAATATGGCATTTAAACATAACTAGAATGTCATTAGTAATAGGAGCACTGAGAATGATTAAGAAGAATACTGGTACACAAATTTTTAAAAATTCCAGGAAATCAATCTCTATCTGATTACATACATAAAAAAAGCAAACTATCTTAATCCACTATGCTCAACAACTTTCTAAGAAAACCTTCCTTTATCACAGATCTCGGAGAAAAGACTTGGTAAATAATTCTATAAAATGGCAAAGCAAAAAAATTAAAAAACCTAATAACTACAACATAGTGAAGTTATAAGTAGTCTTTAAATGTGTCCACGAAATAAGCTTTGGAATAAAGGTTTGTAAAAATGAAAATGGTTTTGATATTCTCAAATAGTATAGTCTATTGCTTTTACAGAAACATCTTCAATAATAAATTTACAGAAAAAGAACTGCTTCATAAATATATACATCTTAAACACACACTGCGCTAAGAGCTAATGCCTATGTGCGTGCATGCATTATTTTCTATGAAGGGATTTGAATGAAATTTTACAAATAAAATCTGAAATATTCAGATTTTATCTGATTATAGCAAATAACTTTTTTGTCCAGTTTGGCATAATGTGATTAAAATATTTTTGCATTTTTTTTTTGTACAGTATGCACATATTGAGAAAAAACAACAAATGCAATGCTTTAATGTTAGACAAATAGAAAGATGGAAAACAAATTTATCTATAAATATATGTTCATTATTGTTTTGCCAACAATATAGATTGAAAAAGTGGTGCATTTATTATGAACACAAGAATGAACCAAGTATTTAACACCTTAACTACAACAACTTAGAATATTCTGAATGTACCCACTGCAGAGAGTTCCACCCCCAAGAAAAAAGGGAAGTACAGAGTATGACACTAAACTACATCTGATTGTAAGACTCCAATACTAGAGTTGTAGAAAGTGTAGAGTGTCTCTTCATTGCCATTACTCCTAGGTTCCCTTTGATCCAGAGAGGTAGTACCTGTTAGGGTCCCATCTATGGGTCAAATAGATCTGTTCAGAAATTATTCGTATTCAATAGGACTGCATGCAAAAATAAAAAATCAAGAAAAAGAACTATGCAAAAAATATAAATATGAACACACAATGAAGGCATAAAATAACTCTAGATGGGTTGACATGCCTTTAAAATCAATTAATCAATTATCTCTTATCTACTAATTTCAAGTATACACATCTTCAAACATCCTTATTTACACTATCAACTCTGAATTAAGTTGCTTTAGAAATTTTAAGCTTTTCTATTTGATTGCATGCTGCAAAAAAAAAACAACCTTATCAACATGGGGATCTATGGCACAATTCCACTCAGAAATTCTTATCTTCCTATCTTCTCTCAGCACTGAAAAAACATTTTATAGACATTTTAAAACAGTTCAGTATAAAATTTTCATGCAATATGATGAAACATCAACAACAAAGAGGTCTATGGTACCAATCTTCAAAGAAATCATTCATAATTTGAAGTATCAGACTGTTTCTAATATTTTAGCATCTAAGGGATACAGAGTAAAGTTTTCAACCTGGATATGAGAGTGCATCTGACCCTTGCACAACTGGTAAGGAAAATATACCAATAACTCCTTAACCTCCTACATACAAGGGTTGTTCAAAAAAGTTGTAAGCCTCACTTAGATTTTAGATTTATTGCACACCTCTCACCTTTGTATAGGCCTTACTTATATGGAAATTAAAAAATCTGAATCGGTTTTTTTGATTCTATAAGAAGTGATAATGTTTGGCCACAACAAATATGTTCATCTATGTCTCTTCTTTTTGGGTGAGACTTAGAACTTTTTCAACAACCTTGATACCAATATTGAGTAGACTGATTTTCATGCATTTGTAGAAAATGTGGGGCAAAGAACTCTGCTAAACCTGCCTTCAATGAAACTACTACTGAATTTGAAGTGTCATGGTTTACATTTTCTGATATACAAATGATGCAGAATATAGTTTACAGCCTCTGTGCTTAGTTATGAGAGAGAAACAGACAGACAGAAACACAACCCAGGAGTCCTGACACATGGAGCAATGAATGAATGAATACGGAGATTTCTGAACATGCACGTTTTTTCTCAGCACCGATTTGAAATGACGGTTGGAGGATGATAGCATCATCTGTGGGAGCAGTGGGTGGTAAAAAACATTTACACACCAAATAAGCAATGATATGAAGTCTGTCTGGAAAAGTATTCAGCAATTTTAGATATCTTGAGAACAAGTTGTGTGGTCATGATATAACTTGGCAATGGAAACCGTACTGTTAATTTATGGACAGACTCTCCAGTGGATTTACACAGATGGCAGTCAACACCACTAAGTGAACCTGTGTATTGTGTTACTGTAACATTCACAATGAATCTGCATCAAGTTTTGCTTGAAATCATGGAGATTATTCAATGATTAAAAAGTTTTACTCTCATCATGAATAAAAGTATGTATTCACCCTACACCTCTACCACAGGAAGGATGTGATACAAAGTCAATTTTCAGGTGGAGTACAGTTGATTTAAATTCAGAGCTTTCCTTCTCTTAGAAAGGTTGCCTTACCAAAGCTGATAGTCCATTATTTATTGATAATTGAGAAGAGAACAGATGGATACATGTCTTACCCAGGGGCATGAGGGGTGTCCTCGTGGTGTAATGGTTATAAGCGCGGCACTGTAGAATCGTGGTGAGTTTGAACTCCAGTGGTGCTATTATATTCGGTTTTGGACAAATACCCTTGGGCATCCATGAGTCTCAGGAGGCCATCCTCCTAGGTTCTAAACCTCCTTGGTGGGGTTAGTTTTATTGCCTGGCGCCTGAGGTGCCCATTTTTAGGGGAATACTGATGGGGTCGGAGGAATTTTTGAGCTGCTGGGTGTGTCTGGGCTACGGCCCTGCGTCCAGACCCTCCTAAAAAGGCCTTGTGCCCAGTTTGGTTATTAAATCACAAAATTTTGGTTATGGTAGATGTCAAGTGTATTTTATCATAGTCAGAAACCACCAGAGAATTTTAAACCAAAGTTCTTATTTAATCCTTTCAATTAAAGGTTTTACTTCAAAATTACCTGAAAATTATTGACAAGGACAAAAAGACAGGA
This sequence comes from Sepioteuthis lessoniana, assembly GCA_963585895.1. Taxonomy (NCBI): domain Eukaryota; kingdom Metazoa; phylum Mollusca; class Cephalopoda; order Myopsida; family Loliginidae; genus Sepioteuthis; species Sepioteuthis lessoniana. Next base: position 60,018,840 of record OY757913.1, on the reverse strand, counting down.
GGAGAGAATATAACAACCAAAATGTGAACAACCCTGGCATATAAATAATGTAGATAATAACTCATCTCAGTTGAATGATAGATTTTAATGACATGTCAACTCTTGTAGGGTTATTTTATGCATAGAAGTGAGAGAAATGTGTCTATTGTACATTGATATTAACATTTTTTGTGTAATGTTTCTTAAGTGATTTTTGCTCACAGTTAATCAAGTATTCCTGTCTAATTCATATACAATCATATACTTTCAAGTAACTACTTTTACTTTACAAATTATTTGTTTGCAAACAGTTACATGATTTCTATTAGTAAATAATAATCCTAAATATATAATTACAGCTTCAAGTAACTATTCTTAATACAAATAATTTACACACAGTTATATGGGATTAAGCATTCCATACTCATTTTCAAATAGATCTATTTAACCGATAGATAGGACCCAAACAGATACTACAACTCTGGGTCAGAGTGAACCTGAGAGTAATGATACTGAAAGGGTTCTCCACATTCCCCAGATATCCAGAAGTGGAGCCTCATATGCAGATGCAGTTTAGTATCCAAACCATGGTACAACTTTGGTGATGGTCAGTGGGGGTCTTAGCTCCTCTACAGGGGATCATCATCATCATCTTGTTGTGCCACCAGCATGGATATCCCTGACTCTCTCTCGCCACTTCTCCCTATCGTTCATTGCTTCTGGCAGGTCCTCAGGACTACATCCCGTATTTTCACAGAACTGCTGTAGGTAGATTTGAGCTGGTTGCCCTGATTTTGCTTGGCCATGTGAGGGGGCCCATAGGAGAACATCACTTATGAGCTAGTCCCTGCTTCTCCAGAAGTGTCCTGCATGTCTGGTTACTCTACAGCATATTCAAAGCTCCACTGAAAAGGTGGACGATAGGCTTTAATAAGTAGTATCAAGTTAAAACAAAGAAACAGCTCTACATAAATTCATAGAAATATTACTCAATGCTGTATTTGACTGATTATAAAGCAATTATGACCAGAAGATACACTTCTAAGATTTCCTTAGCATTATACCCACTCCCTGCAAAAAACCCCCCAAAAAACAGCATTGGAAACCTTGGCATCAAGCTAATAATTCCACCACCACAAGAAATGAAGCTCTTCTTAGTTAATGAATCTTTTGATAATAATGAAATGAATAAAAGTCATTAACAGCAGGTGATTGTCTTTAATTGGAAAAGCAAAATGAATTGGTTGCAGCCTGTTTAGTGTAGGAGTCAACATATAAAAACTTTAGCAAAGAATTACTGGTAATTAAGACACAACAGAACATAACATGGTTTGAAAGGTAAGAAGTAATTTTGAAAGGAAAGTTCAGAGATCTGGCCTTTAAATATTGGACAAGTATAGGGACAGTTTTTATTCAAAGCTACAATCAATCCACAGTTTGTGTGCCAAGTCTTAACGCATACACAAACACATACAAGAGAGAATGTGAAAAGGCATGCAAAATACTTTGTATAGATCATGGGTGAATAGGTGGAGAGATTTATCTTGTCTCCGTTGATGCAAGTCAAGTGAGTTGATCAGTTAGCAATTAAGGTAAATCTTGCTTGCTGGTAATCTTGCAGTCCAGAAACAACTTTGTCCTCAATCTTCTACATTGTTGATTAGGCTGTATGTGTTTTATAGTTCACCCATGGCAAGCCATTGATATTCCTTGATAGAGATTGCCTCAGAATAAGGGTAGGAAACCTTTGTTTATTTATGGCACTGGAGATTTTGGTGATCTAGCAAAGTGTACCATGCAAAGAGAAATAGATTTAGATAGGTTGGAGTGCAAAAAACAAATCAGTCAATAATGAACTTGTTTATCATTAAACAACTGTTCAGACCATTAATACTCAAGTTGTAATGACCTGTGAAACTAAGTTTCTAACCATTACTTCATGGTGAGTAGCAGCTTTCTCTTACACAAAGTGCTCAAATACTGGCCAGTAGAGCAGGATAAAACCAAAATAAATATTTTCTCACCTCCTTATATCAGTCTAATGACAATAAGTTTTGTGAATTCAGGAAAAAAATCTCCTGATGAAATGTTTCATTGTATTTTTAAAATTTATTTCATGGATAAATCAGTTTTTTTCAAGCTATTATATGGCTTCACATAACTATTCTTATTTAATAAAAATAAATAATTCACTTGCACATAACTATATGGTTTCAAGTATCTCTATCTAATACTAATAATTCATAGACAATTATATGGTTTAAAGTAACTGGTAATTATTATAATGATAATAATCTTTCAATTAACTATTCTTAGTACAAATTATGCGCACTAGTTATATTGCTTCAAGTATTCCTATCAAATACTAATAGATCTATTTGACCTATAAATGGAACTCTAACAAGTACTAACACTCTAGCATGGAGTGAAACTGGAAGTAATGGAAACAAAGGGGGATTCAACAATCTCCAGAGCTCCAGAACTGAAGCTTCACCATCAGATGTATACCCAAGACAGTCCTCTTTAGGGGAAGTCTTACTCTTTTACAAGGGATACCATTCAACAGATTGAGAGTGTGTGTGGGTGTGTGTGTGTATATATATATATATATATATATATATACACACACAATCAACATGTCATCTAATATTGTTGTATAGCAGAGAAAGAAAACAATGCTGATATATAAAAATACAATTTGCTTCTTTTCTTTTATAACCCAAAATATATGGATGGGTAAGAGAGAGAGAGAGAGAGAGTCAAAGATGGCTGAGCTTGCACACACAGAGGAGGACGGTACAGATCTTCCATGTAAACTCTCTGCCTTTCGGGTCAAAATCTACCCATTCTGGATGCCCATGCAAATTCTCATCGTTACATCTTCTCCAACCTGCTGCTTACATGTGGACACAACTCCTCCTAGCATGCTATCCACACAATTTATGTGGCATTTTCGCTGGGGAACATGTGTCCTGTTTACTTTAGGAACTAGGTGCATTTCCTGTTATTTTTGTTTCCAGTCTGACTTCCTTCTAGCGTGCCACCCATTTAATTTCTGTAGCATTTTCACTGGGGAACACCTGCATCCTGCTTACTTTAGGGACCAGATGCATTGTCTGTTATTTTTGTTCCCAGTGTCTGACTTCCTTCTAGTATACCACTCATGCAATTTACATGGCATGTTAAAGAGATTTTCAAGTCAATAATCAACAATATGAGTAAATCTTCAATAGAAAAGAAAGGTTGTAAAATAAGCAGCTTCAGTTCTAGTCCTGATTTCAACTCATGAGTGTGTTTGTATGTATGTAAAAACATAGTGAGTGCTACAGAAATACCTATCACATTTTAAACTGTCATCTGTATGGTACAAGTGACAATAGTAGCATCATCTAGTTAATGCCTATTTTTTCAGGTCGGAACAGCTATGATCATAATTCAGACTGGTGCACACCATACATTTGCTGTTGAAACATTTTGTAAGACTGGTGAATCTGTAATTGCTATACAATGAGTATTTTATGTAATGTTGGAATAGATACTGTTCTGAATAGAATTTTCAACCCATTGGAGTATTGATTTTCTATCCAGGGCAGCATCATTTTGATCAAACATGAAATGAGCACAGAAAGCTCTCAGTAAAGCAATTAGAGATTTTTAACAGCAACTGCATGATCATAACTGATCATATCTGGAAAAAATAAAAAGGTAACACATTAGCAAGATGGAGCTACCGATACCACTTGCCGAAGTTAACTTGCACTATAAAATGTGGAGATATTTTCCACCCTTATACAATATTTACCTGTATGAATATATTAATGGATGTTGACGCTTACAATTGCACTGGGCATCCACATAAAGGCTCCTTGTCAGAGGCAAATCTTTGACAAGGACAATGTTCTGATGTAACTGAAGATTCTTCAAAAGAATCATGTTCCAAAGTGGAGCCATTAGAACATGAGTGCCATAGAGTTCCTTAAATGCAGTCTTCAAAGCTGGTTCTGTTGATCAAATTGCAGTTTTATATAAATTGATTCTGAAAAAAGAAAAAAGCTTCATCCACCCCATGGATATTTTTCTATCGCATCTACTTTTTATAGTAAATTTCATTTCAACATATTTCCATCAATGTGAACAAAGATATAAATGAACTGAGTTTTGTTCCCTTGAGAGTCACCAAATTGGTGAAGTGCAAAAAGGTTTTTTAGAATTTTACCAGAAGTTAAACTGCCTCATTGTATATGTGTATTTACCAAACTCCTTGTGCCATGAGCATGGTGAGAAACAAGGTCAATTTCTCAACAAAACTGTAAATCACGAGTGCTAATATCTTAAATTTTTAAAAATCTTTGAAACTATTTCCTCGGTATGCATTTACTCAACCCCTACACCATGCAAAGAAAGTTGAATTCTTAGGCAGAGTACGGCTGATTTGAATTCAGTTTTAGTCTTCAATTTAAGTTTACCTTCTAGACCAGTTGCTATACTAAGGTTAAAGAGACCACTCTGACCTTTTTTAAATATAACTTTGTAGAGAAGATATGATTGTTGGTTGATTGTGTTTTACAGCATATCAACCCTTATAGGTTATTTAATGCCAAATCCTGTTTATTCATATATATTAGATAAATGATTTATAAACAAATAGTTTGTATGTAACAATTTTTACACAAGCCAGGGCTCATTTGTTGAATCATTCCAAGTATTACAATCTAATGCCAACAGTTCTATGGTTCCTAGAATCATAAAAGATTAACTACTTCTATTTCACCCATAATTGGGACCTGAACTGGTACTGCCACTCTGAACCAGAGTGGATCAGAGAGTAATGGCAATAAAGAAGTACTGTATATTCTCCAAAGCAACAAGACTGGAGTCTCACCATCATACTGTTTAGTGCCAAAAACAAGACATTCATTGGAGGCTGTAGAATATGCCAAACTCATCTCTGCAGAGATGGATTTGGCATATTCTACAGCCCCAACTGACTGGACTGGAAAAGAGATGGATTAATGCCTTTCCCAAGAGAATTAGAAGGAAGTAAAATACAAACAGACTCATCCAAAATATGCACTCAGCTCTCCAAGTTCATTTCCTAAGACGATAGTATTGTTGTATATATTGTCTATAACTTTGAAAAGAGTCACTGACATTGCACATCTTTTATTTTTTTTTGTGGTGAGGCACATTTAAACAATTTCTTCATTTGTATAATGCATAGGTTTCCAACTTGTTTCGTCCAGTTTACCTTTAAAAATTTTACAAAATTTAAATTTACTCCATCCTGTTTCCCTGCCCCTAGCCCCAATAATTCAAGTTATGCTTTTAATAGAGAAAAGCAACCAACAAGGAAACATTTCTTTAAAATCCTGCTTGAACTTTATTACTGAAAGTTTAAAAATCAATAATAATAGCAAATAAAATGTAATTTTCTCTCATGATTATATTCTGAGTTGCTACATTTTTCATATGATTGATAACATTTAACTATTAGTGTGAGTCAAAAGTTTTGTAATATTTTTGTAATGTGAAGCACAATTCGCTATCATCAGATGCTTTTGCCTAGGTTGTGAAGGTGATGAACCACAATGGATGTACAAATTTGATGACTCTTCTCAAAGTTATATACAATTATACAATAGATATGATCAATGAAATAGTAGATTTTTACTATGGACTAAATTTGCCCTCTTTTGAGATAAGATCAAGATAACTGACAGGAAACACTCCTGCACAGTAGAAAAATTCAGAGAGGTAGCACCGGACATTGGCCTAGCGGTTAGAGTGTTCGCCAATGGCCCGGGAGACCTGGGTTCAATCCCAGGTCGAGTCATACCAAAGACTCAAAAAATGGTACTTGATGCCTCCTTGCTTAACACTCAGCATTATAAGGTGCGGATCAAGGGTAAAAGTAGAACCATCCAGGGAAGGAGTAGCGCCCTCCCCTACATCTTGGTGTAGTAGCTATCGAAAAGGGAGCCTTCGGGTTACCCTCGACTATGGTCGCCAACTTTACTTTTTTTATAAATCAAGATTGTACAGAATTAAGCAAGTATCATGTAGTGTAGAGATTGAAATAGCCTTGGTATATATGGATAGCAGCATGGGTTATATGCCTCAATGAAAGCTGAAAAATGGCCTGACCGAAATGTTATGACAACATCAAGAACACAAATTCAGTCCAGATGATTTTTAATACTCATGTATTTATTTGCATAAAGTACAAGACCTTTTTTTAATTTGAATCAAAAGCCAAAAATAAATAAATAAATGAATTTAGAAAATATAGAATTATACACAAGTGTAATAACACATTTCTTTGTAACTATCGACTAACTTATTGTTTGTGTGTGTCACATTTTTCAGTTTGAATACTCATAAGAGTGCAAGAAATGGCCGAGACATTTTACATAGGATGCTTATGGGGAAGGAGGTGGTAGACAGACTAAGTTAAGTGAAACCTAAACTCCTCACCTATACTCCTAATACAGCGTGTCTCATAATGATGGGACCTGCATCTTAAAAATTGAAAATAAAATGTATCCCATCCAACCTGTACTTGTTTCATCACATGTATGAGACCTATTTTGATAAAAACAGAAATAACATCACCTGAATAAGCCAAGTGTTATATCTGGAAAAAACTCCAATGCCCAAATGTCATAACGCCAATAAAACTTTAAAATTCCATATTGATCTTTAATCTTTGGTGGTTGTTTCCAATGAAATCAAGGAGTTAACCCAAGTTTAGCAGGTTTTGATTACTATCAATAACTAGCAGTATTTACTCATATTTGTAGGGAATGAATAAATAAATATAAAATTAAATTTAAAAAATAAATAAATAGATAAAAAGAAAACTATTAAATTTGAAGAAACTTCCAGAAAAGGAGATGACGCATGCATAAAAAGAAAAAAGGATTTCCTCTTGATAAAGGGAGCAAAGTATTCTCCCTCTTTGAGGCAGTGTCCGTCGAACCAACAAGACTATTTTGCTGTCTGGTGTTTTGGACACCACGCTGTGTCCTGGGACATAGTGTCGGTTAGTCCCTTCACCAAGTAAATAAAGGAAAGTATGGAAGAAATGTTTTTGTCTCTTATTTATTTCTATCTTTTCTTTTTGTATATTTCTTTTGGGACTTTCCTTGGGCAAGGCATTGTGCCGGCTAGTCAATGTGGGGTGAAACAGTGTAACCAAAATATAGAGTCAGATATCTTACGGCAACACAGCCTTGCCCTTAGCCCCTGACTTTCAAAAGCCTTCAAAATTCCACATATTACAAACATGTTTTAAAATAATCATTATTAAAAACAAAGTATTCAGAATCATTTTAATTTTATTTTTTTTATTAAAGTATGAGGAATGATTGAAAAGTAATGCTCTATCAATGGAGAATTAATAGATATATGCACACACATGTACATACACAGGGTGATAGAAAAGTAACTCCCAATTAATGGAGAATTAATATATACACACACATACACAAAAACATGGTGATAGAAAAGTAACTCCCAATTAATGGAGAATTAATATATACACACACATACACAAAAACATGGTGATAGAAAAGTAACTCCCAATTAATGGAGAATTAATATATACACACACATACACAAAAACATGGTGATAGAAAAGTAACTCCCAATTAATGGAGAATTAATATATACACACATATACACAAAAACATGGTGATAGAAAAGTAACTCCCAATTAATGGAGAATTAATATATACACACACATACACAAAAACATGGTGATAGAAAAGTAACTCCCAATTAATGGAGAATTAATATATACACACACATACACAAAAACATGGTGATAGAAAAGTAACTCCCAATTAATGGAGAATTAATATATACACACACATACACAAAAACATGGTGATAGAAAAGTAACTCCCAATTAATGGAGAATTAATATATACACACACATACACAAAAACATGGTGATAGAAAAGTAACTCCCAATTAATGGGGAATTAATATATACACACACATACACAAAAACATGGTGATAGAAAAGTAACTCCCTATCAATGGAAAGTATATATATATATATATATTATAACAGTGTTGGTTGTCACTAAATCACTTTGTGGGTTTGTGTCGAACCAAGTGCAATATAATATGAAGAGTGCTCAATATCTAGGATAGAGCTTTTATATAATGATAATAAATAAATATATATTAGATAAATATATTTAATTCATGGAATTAAATATATATATCTAATATCTATTTAGTTATTATTATATATATATATATATATATATATATATATATATATATATATATATATGACACACACACACACACACATGCATACACAGGGTGATTAAAAGGTAACTCGGGGGTGTCCTCGTGGTGTAATGGTTAAAGTGATGGACTGCGGATTCGTAGTATGCGAGTTCATACTCCAGTCACGCTATTACGTTCACTTCTGGGCAAATACCCTTGGGAAAGGTATGAACCCCCTTGTCCTCCCAGCTATGGGTTAAATAGTACCACAACTGTTTTTTCTAGGAGAATGGCTTTGGCATCAAATAACCTACAAAGGTTGATATGCCATTAAAACAAAGAAAACCAAACCAAAGGTAACTCTTTGTTTAATACAGTTACCTTTCAGTTGCCCTGGAGAAGGTTGTAACAATGTGGAGAGACTTGTTACTTCTCATCTCGAGTCATGTCTGTCAATTTTTCAAAGGTTAATAAGTTTTTATGTTTTGTTTTTACTATATACCATTTTATAAAAATATATTCAAATTACTACTGATCTTTATTTGTGTTTAATGTAAATTAAATTCCTTAGTCTGAAAATAATGTACTCTTTTAATATCCAGCTGAAGGCTGAAATATACGAGGATCATCAAATAAGTTTCCAGACTTTTTTCATGTGGGCACTTTTATTGATAGTACACACATGAAACTCTAGTCCCCTTCGAAGTAATCTCCTCCAGCTGCAATGCACTTGTTGTACCGTTCCAACAACTTCTGGAAGGCCCCATAGAAGTCCTCTTGTGTGAGCGTGTCAATGACCTTCATCACAGCCTCTCTCATCTCCTCAATTGTCTCATAACGACAGCCTCTGAGCTTAAGGAATAAGCAAAAGTCACAGGGAGCAACGTCTGGACTATAGGGAGGGTGACAAACTGTCTTGATGCCCATCTTGCTCAAATAGTCTGTGACAAGGATGGAGTTGTGCATTGTCCTGGTGGAAATGCCACTGACCCGATTTGAAGAGTGCTGGCCTCTTTCGACAGAATCTCTTCCAGAACTCCCTTAAAACCTCAGCATAGTAACCCTAATCCTAACCCTTTGGCCAATCAACTGTGGTGTATTGACTTCCTTACTCCTCCCACACCTCTCATCATCCCTCACAGACTCTGTGCCTTCCTTGAATCTCTTATGCCACTCAAAAACTGATGCTTGATTCATGCAAGATGGTCCAAAAAGAGTCTGAAGCATTCTGTATATTTCTGTGGCATTTTTCCAAGTTTAAAACAGAATTTGATTGCATCTCATTCTTCTAAAGTGTCCTCATGTCCAGATTGCATTTTTGAAATTCCCCAGCAGTGACAATCAGGATTTAGTTGGGTGTATTCCAATTCCTGCTGTAGTTGTTGATTTGAACCCGATGTCATAAAAATTGGTCAGTCATCTCATAAGATGTATAGCAATAACATACTGATTTTCAAGAGTCTACGACAATTTTAAATGCCTGCACAAAAAAAGTCAGGAAACTTATTGAATGTACCATGTACATGAGAGATGCTTTATTACAAACATTATATATACCCAACCCCTCCATATGAGCAGGAAGCAACACTAGGTCAATTTTTTTGCAGAGTTTAACAGGTTTTAATTCAGAGTTTTCTTTCTCCTAGACCAGTTGGCATACAAAGATTAAAGACCCCAAGAGTTTTAGTGCTTTGTGGAATAGTGTAGGATTTGTCAGGTTGTGTAGGGCAATTAGTTGCAAAGAGCAATTAGTTGTGAAGACAGTTAACTCAATTCCCGATTGAGGAACAGGAACTATTTATGGTGCCTTGGGGCATCCCATTGTGCAAATGTGGACTATTCCATTGCATAGATTGTCATTGGCTGCTTGTAAGTAAGTGAAAGTATTTTATTATATAAACCAGCTTCAATTTAGCATTGTAAGGAGGACGGCACTGAGCCATGACCTGCTTTATTTTTGTTTGCCAGCAGGACGCTTTACAGAGGTATGTGTTATTGTCATTCTACAAATACAAACAGGTTTAACCAGTCAGGTCACCATGTCCATTTCTTAGGATGGTAACCATTGCACCACGAGCCCCTCCATAAACAACTATTTCTAACCTTAGTATAAATCTGGCCAGAACCAGTCCAAAAATCTTTTTAAGGATCAAACGGAGATAATTAATGATGGATAATTGTGTTACGCATGGTTACATTGTTATTTCCTTGCTAAATATTGTTGGAAAATAAAGGAGAGAGAGGACGATGCCGTAAGGTTTTTATATGGAGGTTTTAATGGCAGCATGGAACAAATGGTTTATGTATATGCAGCAAGTCTCGTATGAAGGAAGGAAATAAAGTTGTTATAGAGTTGAGAAGGCATCATTAGCAGCTAAATGCCTGAGTGAAATGTGCATAGTTAAGTTAAGGCATTGTTGAATGTGTGAGTGATGTATGGTCACCATAGGTGTAGCAAAGGTCGTTTGCTGGTTAAGGACAGGAATGATGTAGTCGCCCATGAATGCGTGGTCCTGGTCGTTTGGGGAGAGAAGAGTGAATGTCTCCAGAAAATGTTGCCCAGGGATGAAGTGGCTGGCTGTCGGAGTGGAATTTTGCGTCGCAGTCAACATAGCCAAAGCTAGAGGGGACTTAAAGTTGTTCCTGTGTGTGGCGTGTTGAATTCGTCTAATTCATATTCAACTGGGAGCCATTGGTCTATGAGAATAGACTCAAGAGGTCCATAAATTAGATGGTTTTCCTCATTGTGTCGTGATGCGGCTGCTTATGAAGAGAGCGGAGAGTAAATATGTCTGTCCTTTGTGAAAGCTTCTGAGGAAGAGAGTGTTTGGCGGCTTTTCCCCAATTTGGTGCAGCCCGAAAAAATGATGTGGGCTGAATAGGATAAGTCATCCTGATTGGGTGAAAATATGTGTCAACCCTAACGGCCAAATTAATTAATGTTCCAAACAAAAATACAAAGTTCTTTCTGCGACAGATACAAGAATGGTTAATTACAGTTATGCTTCCTTGAAATTGAATTTTGCATATCAGTTGAGGATTTAATTTTATAGAGCATAGAAGTTTTAGAAGATCTTGAGGACTGAAACATGACCTCTCCCAGGTTGCATGGGGTCACACATCATTTATGAAAGATTTTTATATAAAATTCTTTTTAAAAAACTTAGTATTATTATAAATATTATCTAGCAGTATTTGTATCTTGCAATATCCTATTTCCGGACAGGTATCAAAATCTACATCTGGTACATCATTACTCACAGTTCACAGTTTTGTAGAGAAGTTTACAACTATGTCTAACAGTCAACTCATCACTGAAAATTAGATGCTCTATAAACCCATCTTTATATTCCAAATGCTTCAGCATTTTCCATATAGAATTTATCGTGGGTGGTTTTGTTTTGGTTAAGTAGACTTTGAAATAACTACATTTAGTTAGGAATCACTTTCAACCATGTCTGCCATATTTTTCAAACTGATGCAGAATTTGTAACTCCTAATCTATCCTCCTTGGGGATTTCTGTTGACTACTAACTACTTCAAACACACCAATTGTCTCTCTGGACTTTTTACCTTTGCATAAATTAACCTGTAGTTCATAATTTATTGTCCCAATTTTAAATGAATCATTTAGTTGACAGTTATTTCTTGAAATGTATTCAGAAAGGCTGTTGTTTAAGGCTAAAACACAATGGGTCATAAGTGACTGATCAATTTTAATGGTATGTCAACCTGTTTGGGATTATTTAATGCCAAGAAGTTAGGAATCATGTTCAATGTTCGTTTGTATTTACATTTTTATAGACTTCTTCCTGAAGAGTTTGTTTTTATTTTTTGCACACAATCCTAATAAATACAAATAATTATTAAATAGATCTACTTTACCCACAAATGGAACCCTAATAGCTACTACCACTCAAGGTCAGGAAAGTGAAATTGAGTATAATGGTAAAGAAGGGGTACCCATGCACTCCAGATTTCCAGAACTGGAGACTCACCATCAGATGAAATTTAGTGTCATACCCAGAACACCCACTTTTTGAGGAGGAGATACAGTCAATGTATCAATGACAGGGCCTAGAATATCTTTTGGAATTTAAGCACACAAAGTGACTTCTCAACAGCCGTAGTTTTTGGTATCATGACTGCCAAGGAAAATCCTAATGCTGCCAAAAGCCATAATAAACTTCAAGTGTTTTTCTATAAAACTGTCTATCAAGAGTGTCATATTATATATATATATAGTTTTTTTCTTTTAAGTAAATTTTTGAAATTGTCTATTTCTTGTGTGGATACCCTGTACTATTCAGCTGTATTTTTAAACATATTTTCCAATGGGTTAGTGGATATGAATCAGAATAAATAAAAAGACTTTGCTTGTTTGTCCCCTTTAAAAAGACAAATGGTTCAATATATTGTTAATGAATTTGGTAAGCATAATTACTGAACCCCAGGAAAGGCTTTAGAATTTTGTTAAAGAAAGGAGGTCTCTTCAAGAAGGATACTGTAACAATAATAATAATCAGCAGTCATCTACGTTGTTGTAAGACATAACTAATCAAATGGAATTTAAATTTTCTAAAAAAAAAAAAAAAAAAAAAAAAGGAATTGCTTGGTTTCTTTGTTTAATGGCATATCACACTTTGTGGGTTAATTAATGCCTTAGTCATCCTTGTAGAAAGACATAGTAGGAATTATTTGTCATGAGAAAATAATTATTCACATTTTATTCAAATTGCTAATTAAGTGTATATGTAGTTCTTCCAGGTGGAGATGTAAAATAATTACATCATGTTATGAGTGGCGGTGACCAGGCCATTGGCCTAATGAGTAGAGTGCTTACCAATGGTCTGGGAGACCAGGGTTCAACTCCAGGTTGAGTCATAGTTAAGTCATAGGATATCTCAAAACAGTCAACATTATCGCAACAAGGAAAATATGAATGAATATAACCACTTCCCCTCTGAAAAAGAATAAATTATTGGGAATACAAGAGATCTGAGATGTCTCAACCAAATAGTATAATGGACAAGCACTTTAGTACCAATCCAGACTAGAAATGCTTTTTGGTTTTTCACTCAGTGAAGAATGTCACTATGAACGAGTCAATGGGTACACATGAAGTAAATACTAGTTGATGCCATTTTGAAACACTTGGTGGAATTTTATTAACTATCAGCTTAATGGAACCAGACAGTTGTAATAATAGAAATGTTCATTTGAATGCAAATTTCTGTGTCTACTTTTATCTTATGTGTGTGTATTTTCTAGTGTCTCAGGGGTGTGCATGCGTATGTGTGTGTGTGAGAGAGAGAAACTTTTTCCATTGATAAATGTACTTTTTCTCTGTGCGTTAAATGCATACGTCTTTTATTTAAGATGTCAAACTATATTCAGACATTCAGTATTTAATATAAAGTAAACAACATTTTTTTCTCTTTTTTTAACATTTTTTACCACCATTAGGTTGTAGAGAGAATTGACATTTTTGAGGAATCAGACACATTGTGATTTTCTTTTTCTTTCCTCTTTAATTTGATAGCTCTTACATGGAACCATATGACCATCTATATAGTACAAGCTCTCCACAGTAATTAATATATATTTAAGTGAGTGACATAAAATGTTTATTGATGTTAGTTGTTTTTGTTCTGATTGTTCATCATAACTAAACAATAATACTGTACATGCATTTTACCAATTCCTCTGCCATGAAAAGAATGTGATCCAAGGTTGATTTTATGCAGGATACTGTGGGTTTGAATTCAAAGTTTTCCTTCTTCTAGACTGGTAGCCTAAACAAGAGCTAAAGAACTAAGTCTACCCTACTTTTTATTCCTTGTTGGAGGGAGAACAGATGGATTCATGCCTTAGTGCTAAGTAAAATGTCAACAGCTTTTTCCAGAATTTAAACTTAGGTCCCCAATTCCATTTCCAAAGTACACCTCCACTAATAAGTAAAGTTGGTAACCTTAGTTGAAGGTGAACCGAAGGCTTCCTATTCAATAGCTACTACATCGAGGTGTAGGGGAGGGTGCTACTCCATTCATTGGATTGCTCCACTTTACCCTTGATCCTTACCTTATAATGCTGAGAGTTAAGCAAGGTGGCATCAAGTACCATTTTTTGAGTCTTTAGTATGATTCGATCTGGGATTTAACCCCAATCTCCTGGACCATTGGTGAACACTCTACTCATTAAGCCAGAATTTAACATTAAATAACCAAAAATGTATTGATAAACAAACCAAACACAATTAAATGACAAACATCAGATGAAATAAGAGTTATTCAGAGCAATGCTCAGAAGGAAATTTTGCATTTTTGAAGAGAAAAATGGAGACCCTTTCAAATGTAACCAAATTTTAGTTGCTAATTTACTTCCCTTTCAACATGAAAGAGGAGTTTTGCTTTAAGTATAGATGACAAAATCTCACTTGTTCCAATGGCTTTCACAAAACAATAAAGTGTATCAATTATGTAGTCAAATGGTTGAAGAGTATTTATCTTATTCAGGAAATATTCATTTTTCAACACAAACTTGCTAATACCTTTCAATCAATGATGAATATGAAAAATTGTATAGCATGAAAATCCCTAATCAAAATTCAACAAATAACTATTTTAGGTTTCAGGCTTATTGGTTAATCTTCATACACACAGTGTGCAGTTTAAAATGTTTTTGACTAAAATACTTTAGAGTTTATGAATATCGTTTAATTTTTATCCTATACAATATCAACATGACAGTATGTCAACAGCAAAAATTCTCTTGACCCTCTCACACCATCCATCCCTATTGGTCATCACTTTTGGTAAGTCATCTAGACAGTACTCAATATCAACACATAACTAATGAAAGTAAGTTTTGGCTAGTTGTCTGACACTGGTATTCTTATATATAGGAATCCATTGGAAAATGTCAATTATGAGTTCATCCTGATTTCTTCAGCAGTGCCAAACATGTCTTGCTCATCTTACATTGATGATTTGTAAAAGGGGAGGTAAGTGGCCATATAGCCGCTGTTTTGTGGGGGTGGTGCTACTGGGATCTGTTTAAAAAAGCACACAACATCCTTGTGTAGTTCCCATCTAGCTTTTTTCCAATTGTTTAGTTTCATATGATGACATATCAACCATTGTTGGTTATTTAATACCAAATCCTGTTTTATATATATATTAGATATATGATTTGTAAACACATTTTGTAGATACACACAATGAAATAATCAAACAGCTCTATTTCTAACAATTCACTTTAGCATAAGCCAACAAAGTTAAATACTTCCAACTATTGCTCTGTATCACAAACAATTCAATTAAATATCAGTCATTTGTCTACACACAGTTAAATGATCACTTCTATTTCAAACAATTCAATTTAGCATGAGTCATTTGTTTTCACTTAGTTTAAATGTCAAAGAGTTCTATTTGACCCTGTTAAGTGCTACCACTCTGGGCCAGAATGGAGCTGGGAGCAATGGAAATGAAGGGGTAATCCACATTCCCCAAAGCTCCAGCATTACTGGAGCCTCACCATCATATTGTTTAATGCCATAATCAGGAAATTCATGAGGGAAGGAGTCTTACCCTTCTGCAGAAATGCAGTTAGTGTATTCTGCAGCTCCAGCTGACTCGGCTGTGTTTCATTACAGTCCAAGTTTTGCAACCATACAATAGTACTGACATGGCTACAGCTCAAAAGAATTAGTGTTTTATTTCATCAGAGGGATAAGATTTCCCTATACAATGTAACACACTTCAATCTATTTGGTTTATAATTTAGCATTTCTGGAGAAGAAAATAGAGATACTTTCTAATGTAACATGTTAAATCTATTTGTCAAAATCTCATCACCATTACTAGCAATAACAAAGGCCCAGTGAAAAACATAACTTTCTTTATTGTCGAAAAGGATCTTAAATTCTGAATGAAAAGAAGTCTGATGATGCTGAATTCGACTCTCTTCTATTTTAAAGGTTTTATTATTAAGACTTTTTCAATGATCTAAAGCCATTTAAGAGTGAAGGATATGAGAAAAATATCTTCACCTTATGATTTGATCTCATGAGTTTATTTTCTTCGTATTGACTAACACAATCATACTAAATAATATGACACTTTCTGTTGACCAAAGCAGGAGATTTAGGATATAAATCTTTATTCTCTTCTTTTGTTCAAGAAGTTCATAAAGATCTATTGTGATTTTTTTACTTTGTTCTAAGAACTTATAATAGACCACATTTACCATATTCAACCAACTGTTCCCCAAGATGTTTGAGTTGAGACTTCTTGGCATCTGTTTTGTGTATAAAATTTCAGATTCTTTCAACAAGAATAGAGGAATTCTATAGTCAGCATTTGTCATAACAAATAGTTATATATTTGATAAATACACATTTTTACATTTATTTCCCTATAAAAAAAAAGTGTGATAACACTTTCTGCAGCAATATGTTTTATGAATTTAAAATTATAGTCTTGGTAATATAGGTCAAACTAGTGAGAGAAAGTGAGGAAATACAGTACAAGCACAGCATATGATGCAAATTATATATACATACATACACACACCACATATATATATATATATAATATTAAAAGATAAAATAGATTAATAATATGTATTATTTTTATGCATTTATGATATACTGAATTTTTTTCCCACTGAGTCTATATATGCCTTGTCTGCAATTATGCACAATATACTGCAAAATTCAAAAACATTCCTCTATAATTTCTGATAAAAAACTTGATATTCAACTATCAAATTTATATCAATCAAAATTCAATACAACTTAACCTCATAAACTGTTGAAGGTGGGTTCAAAATATGGAAGAATATTGCAAACTCTTCTTAAAGGATTGATTTTAATGGCATGTCAACCTGTTTAGAGATATTTTATGCCTAGAGGTTAGGGAATTATATTCATTGTACATTCATATTTACATTTTTATTGTGTTGTTGTTTCTATAACTTTTAAACTGACCTATTTGGCTCATAGTGAGATCTTAACTAGTATTACCATTCCAAAACAGAATGGAGCAGGGAGTAAGTGCAAACAAGGGGTATTCTACACTGCTCAGAATTGGAGCTTAACCATCAAATGCAGTTTTGTGTCATATTCAAGACACACCTTTTTGGAGGGTTTTTATCCCTCAACAGGGAATAAAGACAGCCTACTGTAAGTCAGGCTAACAGGGTGCAGATATCTATAAAAAATGCATTTTTATAATTTTAGCAAATAATAAATTACAAAAATATGTTCATTTTTGTAAATCTAAAAAAAAAAAAAAAAAAAAAAAAAGATTATTTGTCTAAATTTCTGAGATGAAGCAACAGATATCAGTGTTTGGTTGAAAAGTGATAAGTGAAAATTATCAGGAGGTTGCAGGTTCTGCGTAATTATCATAACCTCAAGGACAAGGAAATAGATTTACATTTTCTTTTTTAAGTATAGGAATTATATCACAGAATACACTGCTGATGAGACCTAATAAGGTGAAAACAGCTATCCAGTGGTTCTGTATGTCGTGTGCAGGTGTTTGCCAGATTTTCTGGTCATGATTATTCAATTTACAGGATAATAAGAAAGTTGGTGACCAGAATGCTCCCTTTTCAATAGCTACTACACCGAGGTGTAAGAGAGGGTACTAATCCTTTCCCTGGATTGCTCCATTTTACCCTCGATACATACCTTGTATTGCTGAGTGTTAAGCAAGGAGGTATCAAGTACCATTTTTAAAGTCTTTGGTATGACGCGACCTGGGATTGAACCTAGGTCTCCTGGACCATTGGCAAACACTCTACCCACTTGACCAATAAGCCGGATAATACCTCTACTTAAAAAAGAAAATGTATATCTTTTTCCTTATCTTGGAGGTTATAATAATTATGTGGTTGTGTATTTCCAATTCTCTTGGGAATATGTGGCTCTGGAGGTGATCGTGTCCTCTGTAAAGAGTACAGATGTAACTTACAAGACACATTCAGGTTAATTGGCTGAGCAATTGCCATGACTAGTAAATTGAGCATTGCTTATGTGTGATGGGAATTGGTGGCTCAGTGGTAGAGTTTTGGCTCTGCATTCTGTGATCACTGGTTCGATCTTTAGTCAGGGAGATCACAGTATACACTGCTGATGAGACCTAATAAGGTCAAAACAGCTGTCCAGTGGTTCCATATGTCATGCGCAGGTGTTTGCCAAATTTTCTGGTGATGGTAACTCAAATGACAATATAATTCCTCTACTTAAAGAAAATGTACATTTTTTTGTCAACTTTTAAAAAAAGTAATATGTTGTTGAAAAACAGAAAAAATGCATTTGATCTTAACTAATTTAAACTTAGGATTATGTAAAAAAATTTTTAGAATATAACTGTTTGCACTGAAACAAATGGAACAGTAAGTCTGTATCCTAATTACGAGTAATTTACTCTGCTGAAGACTTTTATTAATAAAGAAAGATACTAAAATACCGCTTTTATAAAGTGGATCTAATATGTAAATAAATAAAAAATCAGAAAAAACAATCCTTTCTCTAAGATATTATCATTCCAAAAGTTATTCAGACTACTGATCATATTCTTTAGGCAGTTAAGATTAGATTTTTTTTTAAAAAGTTTCCTTCGATAATTTTGAAATGAACCATTATCATACTGATCTCATTCTTAGTGATGTTCACACAACCAATCTCAAGTGTTTTTATTGATATTATTTTTTTTTTTTCCCTCAATAGGATACTATTTTCTACTTGATGAACAACATCTCGTAAAAAAAATATGGATTGTATGTCATTCATACTACCAGTCTCATTCCTAATGCCATTCACATCACTAGTTTAATTCTAGATGACATTCACAATGTCTCATTCTTAGAGTTGTTCAAACTACCAGTTTCATTCTTAATGCCATTCACACTAACAGTCTCATTCTTAGTGCCACATTTACAATACCAGTTTCATTCTAAATTCCATTCACACTACCAGTTTCATTCTTGATGTTGTTCAGACTATTAACTCTTTTTGTTGATATCATTTCTTTTTTTATTGGTAACTATTTTCTGCTTTGTGACCCACACATTTTTTAATATGGATTGTATATTCAAAAGAGGCTGTAGAATGAATTAGTTAAAGTATTGTTTGTTTGTTTTTTAAATCATTTTTCATTTTTTAAAAAGTTGATGAAGGATAATTGTTTGGATAATCCTCAGAACAAACCAGGTAATAAACATTCCGAAATAGCTATGGTTTATTTGAATTATTTCAACCTCATCAAGCAAGATTCCTTCTAATTAAAGGTAAACCCAAAACTAATTGATTCACTCACTGCTGTGCTAGAATTCTCCATACTTCCCTTTGGCCATTCAATTGTTTTGTACTGATTGACATTATCTCAACTTGGTAGACCACCAGACACATTATTCAGCTTAATGAGTCATGTTTTTTTAATTTCTTTTTACAGTTGCTAATTAGAATTTGGATTGAGTAAGTCAAACCTATTCACTGTCATTGATGAGATAACACCACCAGTTGCCAGTTTAATGTTATGAATTAGATAACTTGATTTATGATAGCATGTTATTTCATAACATGGCAGCATCACCTTGAGCAAACAAAGGAAATTTGCATATTTACTTTAGTGATATGACAATGTGTGAATGTTTGCACTATTTCAGGTCTAACATGTAGATATAATTTTTATGGTGTTTCATATTCTGTAATGTGAATTATTAAAATATCTTAACACATTTATCTCTATATTGGCATATTCCAATAATTTCTAATGGCATTATTTATCAATGGATCAGTATTTTTGCTTCAGTTCAGCATGATATCTGTGTGCTCTGCCTAAGACCAAAGTGTCACTCTCCTGGCACTTCTACCTAGGATAAAAGTGCAGTACCTGTACAAATAAAAATCCTGCCATTATCTTAAAAATTGTTTTATCATAATTATACAGCTTCAAATTGATAGAGTTAAGGTTAACAATATCACAAATACAAAAACTATATTACCATAACAATAAAATTTTCCAGTACTTTGTAGTAAAACCAGTGGCAAAAAGTTTGTAACCCAAAGAAATTTGCATCTAGGAAATATTTTCACAATTTTGTGCATTAGGTATACAGCTATGTTTTAAGATATTTCATAGTGGTTTAAATTTTTCAAATATATATCATAATCATCATGTCATGATGCTAGCACAGATTTCCGTGCCTCTCTCTCATCATTCATCCCTATCATCCATAGCTTCTGGCAGGTCTTCAAAACTATATCCTGTGATTGTACAGAGCTGTTGTTGGTAAGTTCTTGTTGGTTGGCCAACACTGGCACGTCTGTGTGAAGGGATCCATAGAAGAACATCATTTATGAATTTGTCCTAACATCTCCAACAGTGTTCGGCATGTCTTGTTCATCTAATTTAGATGGTTTTAGAAATTGGAGATAGGTGACTTTACAGCTGCTGTTTTGTGGGGTGTTGCTTCCAGAATTTGTTCTATACAGCTCGGAGCATTCTTGTGCAATTCCTGTCTAGCTTTTTTCAATATGCTTAGTCAGCATCTATGTTGTGTATCCATATATTTGAATTGACACAACTGCTGCTAAGAAAAAATTGCATTTTATTTTATCAGATATGTCTGACTTCCATATGATCAATAGCCTATCGATAACAGTTCATGCCTTTGCTTGTCACATATTGATGTCCCTTTCAGTAGTTGAGACACTGTTTCTGAAGTATGTGAACTTGTCCACTAGTTTCAGAGAACCACCATTTAGTGTGGAGATATCTCCTTTTTGACACACACACACATATATATATATATATATATATATATATATACACACCCATACACACACATATGTACACACACACACACACACACACACACACACACACACACTGAAGCGCCAAGACCTTACCACACAGTACCAGTAATGTTTTAATACAAGAATGGCTTTGATATTAAATAACGCATTGTAGGATTTGTCAGGTTGCGTAGGGCAATTAGTTGCGATAGCCGAGAGTAATTAATCACGTTAGCTAAGAGCAATCAGTCGTGAAGACAGGAAACTCAATTACCGATTGAGGAACAGGAGCTATTTATGGTGCCTTGAAGCATCCCATTGTGCACAAGTGGGCTATTCCATTGCATGGACTGTGATTGGCTGCTGGTAAGTGAGTGAAGGTATTTCATTATATAAACCAGCTTCAGTTTAGCATTGTAAGGAGGACTGCATTGGGCTATGACCTGCTTTATTTTTGTCTGCCAGCTGGACGCTTTACGGAGGTATGTGTTATTGTTATTCTACACGCATGAAGGTTGATATGTCATTAAAACAAAGAAACCAAACCAGACACATACAATTATGATAAAAATTTAACACTACAAAATTAGTGCAATTGTCAAAACAAGAGAAGATTTGATGATTGCACTAAAAAGCTCATTAAACGTCTATTCCCAGGAATTAAAAAAGTAAGCAATAATTTTTAGTTCATACATTACATTTATAACATATACATTATATATATATATATATATATATATATATATATATTACAAGTAATAGGTCCATATTCTATATATATGTTACAAGTAATATATATTACATACCATTGGCATCATTGGTAGAGTGTTTACCAATGATCTGGGAAACCAGGATTCAATCCCAGGTCAAGTCATACCAAAGACTAAAAAAAAAAAAAAAAAAAAGAGGTACTTGATGCCTTCTTGCTTAACATTCAGCATTATAAGATATGGATCAAGGGTAAAAGTGGAGCAACCGCTGGAAAGGAGTAGCACTCTTCCTTACATCTCAGTGTAGTAGCTATTGAAAAAGGAGCCTCTGGGAAGCCCTCGACCACGGTCAGCAAACTTACATATTACATATTATATTACAAAGCTTCCTTTTTATGTATATCAGTTGCTTTAAATCACAATAAAAGTGATGTATTCTTATATTAGTGTGAGAAAACACAATACAAGAGTTACAACATTAAACAATATAATTGGCAATTAACAGGTTAAATCTATTTTATTTAGCAAGTTGAGATAACACCTTTTAGAAAGTCATTGGTTGGATGCTACAGACAAGATAACTGTCTTAGGTTGGTTGGTTTGTTGGGTTTTATGGCATATCAACCTTTGTAGGTTATTTCACGCCAAATCCATTTTTATGTGAATAATCTGTTCTATTTACAACAATTCAGTTAAGCATAAGTACACAGTTTGTCAAAACATTTCTATTTCAAACTATTCAAGCAGTTATAATGTCGAAAAAAAAACAGTTCTATTTCAAATAATTCAGTTACGCATAAGCACGTAGTTTAAATGTAAGTACGGTTTAATGGTCAAAAACTTTTCTATTTCAAGCTATTCAGTTTACTCAAACAATTCATTTTAGCATAAGTATGATGTTAGTTCTATTTAACCCATAGATAGGGCTCTATCAAGTGCTACCACTCCGGGCCAGAGTGGACCTGGGAGCGATGGCAATGAAGGGGTACACCGCATTCCCCAAATCTCCAGCACTGCTGGAACCTCACCATCAGATTGTTTAGTGTCATATCCAGGAAACTCGTTTGGGGGCGTCTTACCCCTCTGCAGAGGTGCAGTCAGTGTATTCTACAGCCCCAGCTGACTGGGTAAGATAACTGTCTTAGTGAGAGGTCAGTTTAGTGCCATAGACAAAATAATTCATGATAGTATGATATTCTTTCACAAGATAGCAGCATCTCCTTGTAAAAACAAAGAAAATTTACATATTCACTTAGGTGATATGACAACTACTAGATTTTTACAAAACTTTGTATCTCATTTTTAGATTTGCCGTTCAAGATAGTTTATATTCATTTAAATTTTCTAAATATTTTGATATAATATATATTCTGTTGTGCACTAAATTTAGTTTATGATAAAATTTAGATATGATTTTTAATTAAAAAAACTTTTTTAAATCACTCCACTCACAATCTTTTAATTATCAAGTACAAGGGTGGACTGAAAAGCTTGTATGATGACATATCAACTGTTGATGACTTTTTTTTTACAAAAGGGATACAAGCACTGTAACGTGAACAGAAGTTGTGTTTGAACTGCAAGGAGAACTATGTTGAAAATAAATCTCATTTGGTCACATTCCATGACAGTTTCTTGGTCAGTCTATGAACTTTCCAGCCAACGCTCATATTAGCGAATAAGGCTACTGCATAATTGATGATTAAAAAATTGTGAAACTAAGTGATCTTTTTCTTTTTGATATTATTAAATTTGTTAATATCTTTTGTATTGGGCACTATTTAATTTGCTACTGTTAGCACACTGTTATTTTAGTTGTTAAACTATTGTTATTGATGTTACTTTTAAGACAAATGATCACTTGATTTTAATGGCACATCAACTCACCGGAAGTATTTTATCCTTAGATGCTGGGAAATTGTGTTCATTGTATGTTTAATAGTTACATTTCTGTGTAGTTGTTTCATAAAGTTATTTCTTTTGGTTTTTGCACATGTTCCTATCAAATTCAAATAATTTTTAAAAAGGTCTATTTAATCTATAGATGGGAATCAAACAGGTACTTCACTCTGGGTCTAATGAAAATGGGTAAATGAAAATGAAGGAATACTCCTCTATCTTCAGATCTGAAGCCTTATCCTCAAATGAAGCATAGTGTCATATCCAGGACACACCATTATTAAGCAGGAGGGCTTGTCCTTCGACTTGAGATCAAGTCAGTATATTCTAATCCCCTTTGACAGAGAAGTCGTTTTTTTTCAAATATTATCATATTAGTATTTTTTGTATTGAGCACAATTACACTCGGTACCATCAGCAATGACATAGTTTTTAAACTAACAGTAAATACACTTACTTTAAGCAAAAATGTACAGATATCATTAATATATATTTGTGAAAACTTAGATATTCTGTGGTAGAAATTTTTGATTTGTGTAAAAAAAATCAAATGAATCCTTTTTTTTTCACATTTTAATGAGACAAACTTGGCAGAGTTACAAGATTAAAAAAAAATATGTACTTGGCAGTTAAAGCGTTAATTTATAAAACAAAAATAAGTCCCAAAATAAAGGTTGGCTAGTACCTTAATATTCCAAGAAATGTTTTTTTTGTTGTTGTGGCTGCCTCACCACCTAATTTGGCCATCTTGGCAAGTGACAATTCTTCTCTTCAATGACACTAGTGTTCACATCCCAGCAGCTTGCTTGTAACTTATTGCTAATACTACTTCTATGTTATCTTGTATTGCCTGTTATCCCTTCTGAGAGCAAATCTCTTGCTTATCTAATCTACTATCACTGCTGTGTCTTTCACTTGGACACACCCAGTTCAAATTTTCAAATCACAAAGCTATTTTTGCTTATATTCAATAAACATTCATAAGTAATCGTATATCGTACACATTATCTTTCCTAGTTATTAAACCTAGCTTATGAGATCCATTTTATTTTATTAAAGCTATTTAGGAAGGTATTTTTTATTTATTGCTAAAATTGTACAACTGAGTAAATAACAATAACTCTAAGTATTACATGGGAAATAAATGGCTGTCTTTTCTTGTCTTGTATTTTAAATATTCAGTATTTAAGAGTAAAGTGTTGTTTTTATATGTCATTGATTGATTTAAATGACATGTAACCTTGTCAAGAGTTATTTCATACTTAGAGGTTAGTGTATCACATTCATTGTACATTCACATTTTTTGTGTAGTTGCTTCTTAAGAACTTTTCCCCCCACAGTTATATATATCAAGTATGCCTATTAATTAAAGATAATTTGCATTGATCCATACATAAGACCCTAACAGATAATACTACTTTGAATTGGAGTGGATCTGGGAGTAATGGAAATGAAAGGGTACTCAACCCTTTCCAGAGCTCAAGAAGTGGTGTTTCACTATCAGATGCAGATTTGTGTTGTATTCAGGACACTACCATTTTTTAGTGTGTATATGTAGGGGGGGGGTCTTGCTCCTCAGCAAGAGGATGCAGTCAGCATATTCTAAACCTTATTGACAGAGTTTCCAAACTAATAGTAATAATTTATACACAATTTTATGGTTTAAGATAGCTATTCCAATTTAATGATAATCATTTGTTTGCACACAGCTATAATTTCACATTTCGTCTCTAATATTAATAATTTTCAAAAAGATCTACTTGACCCAGAAATGAGACCCTAAATGATACTACCACTCAGGGTCAGAGAGAAACTAGGAGTAATAGCAAAGAAGGGGTTTCAACACTCCCCCATTAGATGCAGTTTAAGATACGACTTTTTGGGGAGGTATTACCTTTCTACAGATACAGCAAGTGTATTTTAAAACTCACCAATGGGTCAATGTTTTTATATAGTATGTCACTAAAAGTCACTCGGGATTTAGAAATTAAATGACATTTCTGTATATCAAATATTTATGATTATTTTTATACAAAAAGGAAAATTACTTTTTAGTTACTTTAGAATTAAAAAAAATACTGTCTTTGAACCTTAGTGTAATGGGTACTATTATAGAATCAAGGACCAGAGTTCAAATCCTAGATGGGGATTTTTGGGTTCAGTTTATGTTAATGCCTTTGGGTAAGGCATGAATCCATCTGTTGTCTCCCTACTCAGCAATGGGTAATTAGTAGGGAAGACTAAGTTCTTTAGTTCTAGTAAGGCAACCTGTCTTGGAAAAGGAAAACTCAATTCAAACCACTAAAAAATGAACTTCGTGTTGCATTCTGCTAGTTGCAAAGGTTTGGTTAATTTCTTTTGTTTAATAGCATATCAAAATTCATGGTTTGGTTTACTTTTATGGCAGATCAACCATTCTTGCTTATCTAATGCCACATCCTGTTCTTACATATCTATTGAATATATATGATTTGTAAACATAAGTTAACAAAGTTAAATGGTTCCAAGTATTGCTATGTATCACTAACAATTCAATTAAATATCAGTCATTTGTTCACACACAGTTAAGTGATCTGTTCAATTTCTAACAATTCAATTTCATTTGTTTGCACTCAGTTGAAATGTCAAACAGTTCTAAGTTACCCATAGATAGGACCCTTTCAGGTGCTACCACTCCCGGCCAGAGTGGACCTTGGCTTGGTTTGGTTTAATGGCACCTCAACCATTGTAGGGTATTAATGCCAAATCTGTTTTTATACATATAAACAGTTCTATTTCAAACAATTCAGTTTAGTATAAGTACACTGTTTCAGTGTCAAAAAAACAGTTCTATTTAAAACAATTCAGTTGAGCACAGTTTAGTTCTATTTAACCCATAGACAGGACCCTATCAGGTGCTACCAGTCCAGGACAGAGTAGACCTGAGAGCAATGGCCATAAAGTAGTACTCTGGATTCCCCAAAGCTCCAGCGTTACCGAAACCTCGCCCTCAGATTATTTAATGTCATATCCAGAACACTGGATAGGGGTGTCATACCCCTCAGCAGAGATGTATTCAGTGTATTCTACAGCCTCAGCTGACTGGGCAATCAACTTTCATGGGTTATTTCATGCCAAAGCAATCCTTGTAAAAGTACAATAGTGGTACTGTTTAACCCATAGCTGGTGAGGATAATAGTATTAGTCAGAAAGTGAACATAATAGCACAAATGAAGTTTGAATTCACTATGATGTTAAAGTCCAGCATGTTAGCCAACTTTACCACAAAGACTGCTCCCTTTCATGGTGGAGTGGTTGGGTAAATACATACCTTTGTTCCAAAATAGTTGTTAGATTTGTGTATAAATTTTATACCATAAATATAATTACAATGATAACACAGAAGTCATATCAAAAACAACAACAAAAAAAAAACTAGAAAAAGATAGTCATAGTTTATATCTTAAAGATTAAAAAAAAAGCTTATATGATTATAACAACAAATATGCTTAAACATAATAGTTTATCTCATCATGCAGATCATGAGTAGTGAATTCAATCCACAATGAGGGCCCCATGCTTATTGCTTTCTGACAAAACTAAGATATCTTTAGTTGGCTGGTTAGTCTTTTGGCACGTAAATCTTGTTGGTTATTTAAATATTATCCTTTACTTTTTTTTTTTTCACACAATTATACGGTATCAAGTATTCTCATCTAATACAAATAATTGAGCTTCACGACCAGATGCAATTTAGTGCCATACCCAAGACACAAGTTATGCTTAGTAGAAAACAGATAACAGTTTCAAGATAAAAAAAAACAACCCAAATATACTCAAAATGAAAAAACAAACAAATAAACAAAAGAAAATGCAAATTAAAATTACAGCTAAAAATGATTGACAATCCCTCAGCGAAAGATAAATAAAAGGATACTTTTAATACAACTAGTGTACAAAACAGCAACAACAAATTTGTTAACACAGGCAACTCACATAGTGTAATAATAAATTAGCTAGGCCAGCAGATCAGTTAGTGAGTTTGATTCTCACTGGCTGGCCTATAATTCTGGTCTTGTGCCAAACTAACTCAATCTTAGAAAATGGACCAAGAGGGACCAAGAAACAAAATAAGAGATAAATTTACATGTTTTGAGTTAAGTTTCTGTAAACCAATTTGTTGTTTAGTTGGTCGAGTCACAGGTGTGTTTAACCAGTTTTACCTGAAGTAAAGAGTGACATGAGTTTGAGTCTAATCAAGAACTTATTCTTTATAATTATTTCTGATCTTCACTATGTCTCACAAAGTCATAAAATGATGGCATCAGTGAGTTATAATAAAAAGTTAGCAAAGATTAATCTGAAAGAAAATTTTAGTAAAAGTTACATATGTTTTAGAGTCTCTTAATTGCACACTAGAACAAGGACTAGATTTTTGGCAATATTGATTTGAGGTACTATAAATTGAAAAATATAGATGTGATTATAAGCCCTGATTAGTGTGCCATAAAAGGCAAACATTTTCAAATCAGTCATTTCCTGACAGAATCAATGTCTCACAGGTGCCCATGAATCAACCAAGTTATTGGAAGGTTTAAAGTTGCCGCAGCTGTCTGAAGTTTTGAAGCCAGGAAGGATTGAAAGGAGTCAAAGTCAGTTTACATTAACTGACTAGCCAACTAATTATCAGAATTTTTAGGCAGGATCAATGGAGTTGAAATATCCAAAGGCCACTAAGTAAATGGCTTCAGTTTAAAAGGTCAGAAAATTTGCTTTTGTGGTTTTTATTCAAAAGGTCAAAGATACAATCAAACAAAGAGAGAACCAAGTTTAATAGAAAAAGCAATAAAAGACTGAAGTGTGCATATGTGGAGTGCTAAAAAGGACTTGGAGAGGTCATAATAGCTCACTTTAGATGGAGAGAAAAAGTAAAACAGAACAAAACTATGAAAAATTGGCTATCAGACTTTTATAGCTGATATTTCCTACCATACTTTCTCACCTTGACATCAGATATTTCCCACCGGACATTACTAGCTTGATAACAGATATTTCCCACCAGACATTCCTAGCTTGATACCAGATGTTTCCCACCAGACTTTCCTAGCTTGATACCAGATATTTCCCACCAGACTTTCCTAGCTTGATACCAGATGTTTCCTACCAGACATTCCTAGCTTGATACCAGATATTTCCCACCAGACTTTCTTAACTTGATACCAGATATTTCCCACCTGACATTCCTAGCTTGATAACAGATGTTTCCCGCCAGACTTTCTTAGCTTGATAACAGATATTTCCCACCAGACTTCCCTAGCTTGATACCAGATGTTTCCCACCAGACTTTCCTAGCTTGATAACAGATATTTCCCACCAGACTTCCCTAGCTTGATAACAGATGTTTCCCACCAGACTTTCCTAGCTTGATAACAGATATTTCCCACCAGACTTTCCGAGCTTGATACCAGATATTTCCCACCAGACTTTCCTAGCTTGATACCAGATGTTTCCTACCAGACTTTCCTAGCTTGATACCAGATATTTCCCAAGTTTTCCAAGTTTGATACTAGATATTTCCCACTGTTTTTCTAGCTTAATTGCAAATAGTTCAAAAAAGACATTCCAAGAGTGTTAACCATTATTTTATAACACTGAAAGACTGATTTCATCCAATCTCATTTTTGCTGTTGTTATAGCAGCATATGGCAACACAAAAGTGAATTTCAACTTTATTTTCTCATTTGGAGTTTTCTACAGTGTAAGGACAAACTTCTTGCTTGACTAATAATATACCTATAGAATTCTGATGATTAATTCAATAAGTCTGTGGCCTAATGAGGTATAAACAATTATTTTATACAAAAATATTTGTCTTAACAATCTGTTAATCTTATTAATGTATTTAGTCCAAAATTTCTCAATTTATAAAAGAGTTCAAACATTATGAAGTGAAAATATTAGATCAAAATTCAATTTTAAAATTCTGTTCGGTTACTTACTGATCCATCACAATGGATCTATTTTTATATGAATATTTTGAAGGCATACTTAAAACCATTCATAATATTCTATGTATAGTTACAGAGTAAAGCAACAGTAAATTTTGTAAATAAAATCGATTTCTGTTACACAAAATAAATTTTAAAAAATTATGTTATGTCTGTCAGTTTATGAAAGTGTTTCATTTTTTTAAATCTTAGAAAAGAAGAATTTTGATTCTACTTTGATTCCATAATTGTTAAAATCTTTTCATATTAAAAGACAAAAATCAGTAAAAAAAAAAAAAAAAAAATCACCTGATAACTTCTTTGAAAAGAACTTCAGAACTTACTGAAGATTATGAAGGAAGAGCAAATGGCATAATGTTATTTTCATAGGAAATGGAGTCCATGACCAGAGTTCAAATCCTGGACAAAGCTAATGCATTTCACTTTGTATTAATGCCCTTGGGAAAGGCATGAATCCATTTATTCTCCCACCAGCTATGGGTAAAGATTATATTTTGGCTTGTTTAGGCAACCAGTCTACAAGAAAAATTCTGAATTCAAATCAGCTGTACTCTGCTTAAAATTGACCTTAAGTCACACCCTGCTTGTAACGGAGGTATTGGTTAAATAAACACATGAAAATAAAATCACAATAGTCTAAATAAGGGTTTCAATTAACTCTTAAACTCATACACCTACTGCTGGCACTACACAAGCTATTCATACTGAAGAGATATTTTCTGATTTTTGTAAACAAAGACAAGGGTTATCACTTTAATATATTTTATATACTAGTGGTGTCAAGGGGTATATTAAAACACAGGTAATATATCTAGATTAAAGTAAATTATCAAATATACAAATCAATGAGCACTGGTTTCAAAATAAAAGGTTTATTAACAGAACTCAGGCCCCATAATAATAGACTATATATCCTTCTTGGAATCATGTTTTTCATAGAGATTATCATTCTAGGAAATGAACTTAGTGAGTAGGGTTCAAAATTCCTTAGGATGAATGCGCTAAGGAAGAAGATGTATTTTTCTGTTCACTCCTCAGCTATGGATGAATAGTAAGGTAGACAGGCCTCATCAGCCATGGTAAGACAATTGGTCAAGTACAGGGTGTCTCAAAACAGATGCAACTCACTAATATGATAATTATTTATTACTGAGACAAGTGCAATGGTGGACATTTGGAACACGTCCTGTAAAAAATGCATCTTTGAGCTAGAGACATCAAATTAATGTTTTTTTAACTGTTACTATATCAGCTTTAAGAACATGCAATATTTTTTAAGTTTCCTGTCTCAGTAATAAATTACCATATTAATGGGTTGCATCTATTTTGAGACAGTTTTAAAGATTTTGTCTCAAAATAAGTAGTGATGCAAAATATTTTTCCTCTCTAGTCAAAGGCATTGTGATCAAGGATTAAGAGATGTTACAGTATTCTATTTTCAAATCTGAAACAAAAAAAGAACACATTATTGTTAGTAGAGTTATTAGCAGTCATATGGGTCCCATATATATTGAGACACCTAATATAAGAAAAACTCTAAATTCAAAACCAAATGGGTGTGGGGTTAACAACTCTACCTCATAGAAACCTACTTTCTATTGAAACTGCAGCAACATCATAGATGTGGTAAGGCTGCAGCCCTGAAGGAATCAGCAAGATGCAGTTATATTCTCCTTAGAAGTTAATACAGTCCAGTAGTATCTTATGGACATGATTGTACTGATGGTGAATACCACTGAGATATATTGTTTCAAAATGAAAACTTTGAAAACTTACATCTACTCTCACTTAGCATACTGCACTTAAGTTAAAACTAGAATTGTCTTTCAGAGAGTTGCAATTTTATTTTCCATCATTATATACCAGATGCAATGGGTAAACTGTCTTCTAAAATAAGCAAAAATGAAAATAACACTGATATCTCACTTCACTAGATATATTTTCCAAAATTATAAAACATATGTTGAAATACAATGAATTAAATTTATTCAAAGAAATCGGCATTGGATTTAACAAAAGACTTCAGAAACTTCTGCAAGACATTTCAATGGTCTTCTTGTTTAAATTGGTAAATTGCTGTCATTATTCTTGCCAAAAGTTCATCTTTGATGTTGCATGGAGTTTTTTTAGTCACTTGCTCAACTGCATACCACACATAATAATCAACAGGATGGTAATCTAGGGAGTTAAATGGCCAGATGAGAGAGGTGATGAGGTTGCAGAAATTTTGGCACAGCTAAGACTGAGTTCTTCTACTAGAGTGGCATGGCACAGAGTCCCATTGCCAGACATAGGGTCTTCCAGCAACCACATTCTTGATCAAGAGCAGTATAACATTCTCTAGGTGCTTGATTAAGGGTTCCATGTTGAATCTGAGGCCATGTTGTAAGTGTAGAATAAACAAAGGAACTGTAGAAGGCAACAACACACAACAGCAATAATAGTGATAATAATAACAGTAACACTTACCAGAGGTCCAGCTTATTCAAGACAAACAACTTGAGCTGGACTGAGGGCTGGTATTTATGGACAAGCATATCCAATGAGATGATCCAGCCAATCACAATCTAAGGAATGGACTGGCCCATGTATGCACGATGGAATCTCCCAATGTGCCATAAATTGTTCTCTTCTTTCATGGAGGAGTGACTTACTTTGGTCTTAGCCAAGCTATTGACAACAGGTGTATTTCATGATTCAACAGTAAGATAAATGGAACTATACAGTAACCATTGCTAGTGACCACCCCAAACACTATGATGTGGACTAAGTGTTTGGTTTTCATCAATATGAATATGTCCTTAGATTGACGCCCAAACACAGTGAAATCTTATAAGAGTTTCTGGCGTGAATGACAAACAATACAGCATGCCATTTCAAAATTTCTGGTGGAGTGAATTGTATTCCTCACATACAGTGCCTAACCAACTAGTTTACTGCACAGTAAACAAAACCTAAAACAAATAAAGCACATGCATGAAATTAATAATTCAAAATGGCGACAATTTACTCATTACACACTCCCATGTGTGTGTGTGTGTGTGTGTGTATATATATATATATATATACACTCACACACACACACACACACACACACACACATAAATGTGCATGACTAAGTCCACTAGGCGTTCATTTTATGCAATAAATACTTGCTTTTTCAACCTAAGCCCATCTTTATCAATGCAATTAATTAAGCAATGATTATTAATTACATAGATTAAAATTCATTCGAAAACCATATACCTAATTATAGACTTATCTAAACATGACATGTGGATCACTATTACTAATATGAGGATAGACAAAAATGTTCATAAACTGACCAAGATACTTTCATAGTCCTCTCTGTAGTCCCCACTCTTCTTCCATCAGAGTTGCAGTGTTTGGAGTTTGGATACGACTGATCAATGATGACATCATATGAACTTTTCAAACCACCCTGATGAATATTGTGTGTATAGATAGATCAATAAGCTTAATGATGACAAAAAAATACATTTAACCCATTAAAACATTATGTGCTCATTTAAGGATAGTTAAAATGAATGTTAAAATCTCATTAAATACTTACATTTTGGTTAATTTAATGCATACTTTGCAATAAAATTTATATTTACATTATTATTACTGTAAATTTAAATTTCTTTAATGGAAAGGTTAAATGGAAGTTTCAGCATATTTACTATCCATTTTTGTGTTTCCTTATAATAATTTCACATTACAAATCAGAAAATCTAAAATTTGGGTTATAATAGGTTAAGTCATACAAATATTTCAACATATTCTCCTTCTTGTCATTGTGTTTAATGTACAGTAAATATTTAATAAAAAAAATTTTTCTAATAAATATTTGTCAATCTATCCCGTATAATCTGACAATTTGTGACTTAATAGTAGAAATAATTCCCACATTTTTAACTGTCACCTGTGTGGTGCAAAGCAACTCAGGCAAGTGGTAATGGTAGCTCCATCTAGCTAATGTCTTACAATTTTCTTATCAAATATGATTAGTTATGATCATGGATTGGATTAGTGCACTTAGTTCATTAGGTATTGAAATGTTTTTTAAGGTCTGTGAATTTGGAATTGCAACATAGCTTTTCATGCTCATTTGATGTTATGTCAGAATGATGCTGTTCCAGATAAAAAATTAATACTGCTATAGGTTGAAAAGTCTATCGGGAGCAGTAGCAATATTTCCATATAACTTGAAATAGGCATAAAATGCTCTCTGTGTGGCAGTTAGATTTTCACTAATCTTTAAAAAACATGTTAACAGCAAATATATAATGTGCATACCAGTTGAAGCCATGATCAGAACTTATTCTATCTGAAAAACAATATTAAGACATTAGCTAAATAGAGCTACTATTGCCACTTGCCTAATTTCATTAGCACCACAAAGGTGACAGTGTAAAATATGGTTAGT
The DNA here is from genome assembly GCA_963585895.1 of Sepioteuthis lessoniana. Lineage (NCBI taxonomy): Eukaryota > Metazoa > Mollusca > Cephalopoda > Myopsida > Loliginidae > Sepioteuthis > Sepioteuthis lessoniana. Next base: position 59,984,781 of record OY757913.1, on the reverse strand, counting down.
ATTTCTACCACACACTGCAAAAGACAAAATATCTTGTCATAAAAGTGCTTTTTTGAGTAGGACAATAAAAATGTAGACTCATGTAAATCAAGACTCTAACAAAACTTAAGTATAAGATAAAAATGGAAAATAAAACATAATCCCACTTTTGTCTTAAATGATTGAAATTTTTATCACAAAGAAACTTTTGCTTTTTGTGGAAAAAAAATTTAATAAATAAGCTTTGAATTTTGCAATCTTTTCAAACTTAAACTTTGTTTCAGCAAATAGTGACACTCACTCTTTATATTAACCACTGAAAACCAGGGAAAAAATAAGCTTGTATATTTATCTTCAAGGCTAAAAATCATTGCTACCTAGCATTTTCTGGTTTGTATAACAGAGAAAAATGCTTCTCCACTCTTTTCATGAAGATGGTACTGACTGGCTGAAATATTGAAACTGACTGGCTGAAATATTGTGGTCGAGAAATCAACAAAAAAACAATGAATTGTCTAAACAACTATTATGAAATATAAAAATGCTATGACTATACAAAAAATTAAAAAAAGTCATTTATACACACCACCTATGCATATATTACGTAGGTGAGATGAAACAAAAATTTGATAGTACTGTTATCTTAAAAACAGAAATAGCAAGTAAAAAAAGTAATTTTGTCTATCAATGATATCATGACCAATCCAAGTATTTTTTTTCATGGTAAAGACACAGAAAAAAGCAGGAGGGGGAGTTTTTGGACAAGATTATTTGGTGCATATATCTCTTTTTATAAAAAAAGAAACAAAATCAATGAACTGCACCCCACCCCACCCCCAAAAAAAAGAAAAAAGATTTCTGTGCATGAAACACAAAAGAAATTTGCTTATACCATCAAAAGATTACAATAGTTCATTAAGCTTCTTTTATTTTGTTTACTGGTTTATATAAGAAGTCAGAAACGACAAAATTCTTTTTCAGTTGAAGACACTGGAATGAGAACTGTATAGAAAACATGCACATGCTCAGTTACCAGATGCATCTAAGAAACAAAGACCATTAGAACAGTAATATTTTAAAAAAACATTTAGAGGACAAAATAAGGAAAAGAAAAAAAACAAAACGAAAAACAAAGACATTCTGGAAGAAGAAACCTTGTGGCTAAAATAAGAAAGATACAAAATGATAAAATGCAACTGATTAGCTAGATGTTTTGGTTTAGAGAACTGTAAAATAATCTAGCATGAATATAAAATGAGTTTGAATAAATTACTGTAAAAATATATTTCTTAATTCTCAGAATTCATTATCATTTCAATAGCTGAATGGACTTGTTGAAAACAAAGTAAAATGAAATGTACTACCCAGCACAAGTATTGAACTCATGTTACTCAGGTTATGAGTAACTTTTTTTTTCCCCCACAATAAAACTAGCTTTAAGCTGCATTCTGACTCAGTGGGAATACAGACATTTTTTCCTTTTTTTTTTCACCTGGAGAACATTTACCGGTCAGCTTTAACCCCCTTAGCAATCTTTCAGGATTTTTGCCTATTACAGAGAAAGTCAAGTGGATTGCATTCGAGAAGAAAAAAGAAAACCAGGAAGTCCAGGTGAGCAGAGACTGGAATGAATAAAGACTATTCCTTAATTTAAACTACAGGACTTTTGAACATATTCTTCTGGTTAAATATATCTGTGTAATTTTTAAAACGAATCATTATTCCAAGAGGTTTTTTAGACAAAGTATTGTCAACTATCTATAATATTAATAGAAGGCATGTTTTCAAATGTTATACGCTGTCATCACCCAAGATAAAAATATCAACCATTCCACTTTGAAAAGAAAAGGAACAGGCTAAATATCAGAGAGAGAAAGTAAATTTGATAAGAAAGGAAAAGAAAATAGAGAGAAGGAAGGAGGGAAAGTGATAATATGATACATCAGATATTTATCAGAGCACTTGAGGATCAAACACTCACTAATGCTAACCATTGCTCAATGGCAAGATACCCAAAGATATTTAAGCTTAGATTAGTTTGGTACAAGGTAACAACAAGCAGGGAACTAGTGAAGATAAAACTCTATATCAGTAATAGTCTGTAAGGTTAGCTTGCTAGTTATGACTTCATAGTTATTCATTTAGCCATTTAGTTTGCATATCCTGGCATAATGCCATTGCAGATAGGGATCCGTTAAAATAAGTTTGAGGGCCATTGTAGTTGATGGACATTGATGGGAAGATCCATTTGACTTGCCGCATAAATTGCAAAACAGGTAGTGTGCATGTTTCCTAAAGTAAACAGGATGCAGACTGTTCCCCACTGGAAGTGCTGCATAAGTTGTGCAGGTAGCATAACGAGAAGTACACCTGTCTCTTAAAGTAAACAGGATGCAGAAGTGCCACATAAATTGCATGGGTAGCATGCAAAAAGGAGGCATGTCTATGTACAACATGTAGGCAGGAGGTGTGACCATGAGAATTTGCATGGGCATCTGAAAAATTATATAAACCAGAGAGGATTTGATCTGGGAAGAACAAAGCAGAAAGAGAGGTTTCACAGAAGAACCACACCATCACTCCTCTGTGTGTGTGCATCTCAGCAGTCTTCAAGTCTTTCTCAATCTACCCATATGTAAGTTTTGGGTAATAAAAGGAAAAGAAAAGTAGATATTTATACAGCAGCATTGATGATTTTCTCTGCAATACAACAATGTAACTGATGACCAGAATGAACTTTATAAAGAAGTCACTAAAACAAAAAGATACAAACAACACTAGTAAAAATTAATAGCAAAAGCTTAACATAATGAACACTTTAAACAAAACCTCAAAAATTGTTATGAGAACTTTTAAAATCAGGTATTAGCATTGCAGTTCATATAAAAACTATTAATCAGTTTTTATAGTTGAAGGGAAAAATTTCTTTGGCTTTTTTATTCTTTTATTATCTTGGGTCTATCCAAAAATCATTTTCTTTGAAGGAAAAAAGAAAAAAGACTTAAATAGTTCAAAGAGAAAAAAAAATTACCTAATTTATTTTTCCAACTATATAAATTTTAGCAGATGAAATAACATACAAAAGCACAAATATTTGTAAATATGTATGCATAGACACATACATATATGGAAATAATGAATTCAAATTATAAAGAAAAAATGTGAACATGACTCAATGCTTATATATCACCTGAATACATCTAAATAGACATAAATATACAGTTTTAATATCTTTCTTTTGGCATTCTCTTATGCAAATGTGTGTGTGAAAGAGAGAGAGAGAGAGCCAAAAGAAAGTATAAAAACTCATTTAGAAAAGAGAAAATTGATGCATTAGAAGGATTTCTTTGAAATCTAAAGACTTTTCAAAAGTAGTTGTCAGGAATTTTAATACCTTTATTTTTCTCCTTGGCTAGAATCCAATGTTAAACTTATAAATTTAAATAAGAAAGTTCAAAATATCAGCAATAGAAGCAGCTAAGACAAAATGAAGCAAATTCAATGGCAAAGTCATTCAATCGAGGGCAGCCAAGCAATACAAGAACAAAAAGAAGAAATAAAAAGAAAAAAGAAAACTTTTCAAAGCAATTTTTTTTAATGTTTATTCACTTTATTTCAGTCCAATCAGAAAACAGTTCACCTATTTTCTTATTTGAGAAGATTACTGCTTAGATACAATCAGGTCCCTCTTGCCCTAAGGTAGTTAAGGGAACATTCTATGACTTGCTAATAGTGTTAGCTGTTCCACATAAATGATGTTAAATTTCAAATCAGATCAATTCATTCATCACTAGTAGAGGTACTCAGTAAAGCTTGCAAAGAAAAAGAGATGAAATGATTTTGATATAGTGTAGCAAGCTTCTATGGATACAGAAATATGAACATGAAATATACAATAAAAAGGATTTTATGTAAAAACAATTTGGTTATTTTCTGAGAGCCTCTTTCTCCACATTTCTTGTTCTGCCATCTCTAGCAAATGTGTGTGAGGGGGTGCTAAAAAAAAGGGTCCCAGTCTGAACACAATAAGAATGACCCAGAGAAATGTTCATGCTGCTATTCAACACACTTGGCACATTATTTATTGAGTTTCTGCTGTGGTGCATGGGACCACTCAACAAGAATGGACTGTTCCAAACCCATAAGGCAACCAAGCCGAAGTTAGAAAAGGACATAGTAATTGGATACTAAGTGTACACTGTATTTCTTTACTGGTACATTTATTCCAAGAATAAATACCTTTTATCTCATGTCTATCTTTAATTATATTATAAAGATATAACAGTTTCTTTAAAATATCATGATAAAAAAAAAAAAAAAAAAAAGAAAGTATTTTCCTTCTTAGTAAAGTCAGTGACCATAGTCAAGAGTGACCTGAAGGCTCCATTTTCGATAGCTGCTACACCAAGGTGTATGGGAGGGTGCTACTCCTTTCCCTGGATTGCTCCACTTTACTCTTGATCCTTACCTTATAATGCTGAGTGTTAAGCAAGGTAGCATCAAGTACCATTTTTTGAGTCTTTGGTATGACTCAACCTGGGATTGAACCCAGGTCTCCCGAGCCATTGGCAAACACTCTAACCATTATGCCAATATCCAGTCCTTCTTAGTAGAAAACTCTTTCATAGTCTTTTTTTTTTCACTTAATTGCTTAAATTTGAAATATATAGAAGTGCATAGACTTTTGTGCATTTGTATGCATAAATAAACACACAAATCATTATAATCATCAAGCCATGTGGACACCATGGATTCCTTTGGTTCTCTCTTGCCATCCATCTCTATCACTCTAGTTAAGTCCTTTAGATGGCACCCAGTACTGAAACCAAAATTAATCTTCTTTTTCTTTTATTTTTACATGATTTCATGTTGAAACTTTTTATCTTCAAAGAAAATGTTGCCATGTAGCACAAGCGTCTATGCTGCTTGACAATATGTAATCATGCAAAAGAAAAAAAAAGAACTCCTACTGATCTTGGTTTCAGACTTTAGTAAACAAATACTCGCCAACCTAGAAGATAATATATAAATTTAAGACCATTACCATACGTTTGTGTGTGAGTGTTGATGTCATTTTTGAAGTTCATTTCTTCCTTTTCTAAATAACTTATATGCAAAACTATTGCTTATATATATATATATATATATATATATATATATATATATATATATATATATAAATTAAATTGCGAGTCAGGCCTTTCCTACTAAAGTTTTGCCTCACCGGCTCCTCAGGGAATCTAGATAGTAGGTTAGTGTATATATATATATATATATATATATATAAATAAACAAACAATAAGATAACAAATGGGTAACACAGAACAGCTATTTTTTTAAAATCATGATGTAAATTAGAGAAATGCCATTTGTTTGTACATACAATATACATTGCATACTGATCATGGATATTAATGATCTGACATGATGTACAGTGTTTTGATGTTAGCCTGGGTGTGAAAACATGCACAGAAATATATATATATATATATATATATATATATATATATATATATTTATTTATTCCATCTTCTGCACATATACAGAGTTGTTTTTCACTGATTACTCATGAGTATTCCGTCTATAGCTAACCATGTTCAGATCAAACTATTTTTTGTATGATATAAAAGCTTCAGTCTCACCTAAGAAATGGTATATTTTGACACCTAGTGACCTAAAATGACCTAAGAGATCAACCTCAATTAGTCTCTGTGGGATTCTGAGGCTAAATCATTATCCATGCAAAAGATCATGTCCCTTTGGCTTCCAATTTGGTTTTGATCCTTGAACAAACACTAATATAAATGTACAAAATATAGCAGAATTGAAAGGATTCAGCACAACCAAAAGCAGATAACAACAAAGAAAAAAAATTAGATGTAAGTCAAAATAATTTAACAAACAATTAATTTAAAATTGAAGCAATAACAATATCAGTTATGCAATTCTTTAACAGTTATTTACAGTTAGGTCCATTCCATTTGTGACCACAATTAGTATATCGTACAGAATATTCTGACACTATAAAATATAAAGGCAACAATGTAAAAATAATTGTTAATGTAAAAAAATTTAGTTCAAATTATGGACCAGCCTATTTATGTTTCTCTTCAGGGTATTAGCCCTCAGGAAAGGTATGTATTCATCTTTTATCTCTTCCGCATAACTATATATAAAATAGGACAGACTGGTTCTCTAGCTTTGGTAGGGTAGCTAGTCTACGAGAAAGAAAAACTTGCCTGTAGAATCTAGCACACTGGTGAATCATTCTTCTGTTATCAGCTCATCCCAAAAATATGACTAGTTTTACACAAGTCTTCACCACTATAAATAAATCACCTGTCTAGTCATTTGCAAAGCTTGACTTAGTTTAATGATTGCTATTGATCCTGATAGACAAATATAATAACCAATTATATAATTATCAACATGTCAAGTTATAAATCAGATAATTTAACCAAATTGCTTTTTAATAAACTTGATAATTTGTTGTTGATTATGATATCATTTAACTTACATCTCATAGGGGCTTTAATAATGACTTCTTCACAAGGTAAAATGTTCATCATGGAATTTATCAGCACTCTAAATCAACTACCTTAATTTAGTGAATGTCTTAAATGGCTTACAGACAATATTAACCGATTTTCAATAGATGCTTATCAAGATTCTATCCTGAATGTTCCTCTCAAAAGACGTGATCTTTTCTACCCACACACTTGATGACAACAGTTCTTTATCGACAATTGTCAAATTCCCAAAACAAAAGCGTAAATAAACAAAATGGATTCAGTTCAAACAAGTTAATTAAAACAATACTATTAGTAGAACAAAAAAGAAAAAGAAAAAAAAAAGAAACAAAATGGAAAGATACAGTATTGTTGATAATTAATTATACTCAAATTTTTTTCATTAAAAAGTTAATTTTCTTAACCAAATATAGCAACATTTTATTTTTTCTAGGGAAACCCATGCAGTTAAAATGGATATCATTGGTTATTATTCATTACCAAACTCAACAGTATTGAAACTCTTTAACCAAAAACAGTATTGCATAAATATACATGAGTATATCATTGGTTACACTGGAAATAATAAAATTCAGGGATATATATCTTTTTATTAAGAAAAATTGTTTAAATATGTGTTAACTTATTTATGATGAATTATATGTATATGTGTGTGTGTGAACCTCTATTCTATTGATAACATTAGATCCCAAATTATAACCTTTTTCCTAGAGACTTTTTCTGAACACCAAAATTGATTTTGTAAAAATATTTATAACAAGAATAATGGCCACTAAAAAGCTATAAATGTTAATCTTTTTATGAGGTTTATTAACTTAAAAGGGTTCACAAAAATATAGTTTAGTGTTATGTTTGTGTTCACTGCAAAAACATTTTTTGGTCAGTGAATGCCATTTAAATCCCCAATTATGTCGGCATTTTCAGCTAGTTTGTTTTTACTCATAGTTAATGATAAATTCCTTTCTTCAATGCATTTACATTATAAATAAAACAGCTCTATTCTGTTGGTAATACTTAAATTCATTCCATACCATTGACAATCCCTTTCTTGTTTACTGCTTTTCCATCGTAAAATAATTTTCACCAAATTCAAATGAGACATATAATAACCTCATTCAATCAGAAATACTTATATTAATTTCTGATCACTGATAATTCCTCCCATCCTAATTTTCAAAGCATTTCTAAAGTAAGTTAAATAATGTCATTAAAGCCTATCTAAAAACAAGCAGTAATTTTAATCCCAAAACTTCAATATAACTTCTCTCACATCACATTAGTTTACCCCAACAATTAACTTAACAGATCTAGACATACTTCCAAATGATGATCATCTTTATTTAAATTTTATTTTAATTCTAATTCATATGAAAAAAAATATGTTCTTAATTTTATTGGAAGGAAGTCATCAAAAGATTTTTTGAGAAGTCTAAGAATGAATTACTTAAAAATTTGGTTAGGAATTTCAATATTGATCAATACCAGTCAGGTTCAATAACTGATTTAAAAATTTTTTTTTGCATATGAAGTAGGAATAATAATTCTATAAAGTTGATTAGCAGTTAAAATCTTTAACCAATGGAGAATCCCAGTATTGGAAAGAGGAAGCTCATTAACCACAACCAAATGAGAGAGAAAAAAATTTTAATACTGAATAGAACCATTTTGTAAGTAGCCACAAAATTATGCAAAATTATATCTTAAGACAGTTCTGAAAATAAGACGAGGTTTAGTGACCCAAGCATACTTCATCAAGACCATCACCCCTCACCTTGTTCTCATCTGTTGATCATATCAACTGGAGTGACTTCAGACAAATTAATGTCCTCCAATTTAGTGAGAGAAAAATTGTATTCATAATTTTAATTCAATCATTATTCACATGAGTCTTAATCTATAAAAGAATGAATTACTTTATAAAACTTCATCTAGAAATTTCAACACCAATCGATACAAGTTAGGTTAAAAAATTGATTTTTTTTATTTGCAAGGAGAGAAAATAATCAGAATATTGGACAAAAGGAGTTTATTTACCATAACTTGATAAGCAAAGAAAATTCTTGTAGAATAAACAAAAGAACTGTAGAAGGTATAAAACATCAATGAACAGCACTCACCTTCACAAGCCAAAAGTAACATAGCTGCCTCCTTGAAAAGCTAGCCAGCTAAAGCTCACCTCTTTTATTGAAGAGTGCATGAGCAGCATGTAGATTAGCTCACTTTACAGGAATGGACCTATCCAAAACATTTGCATGAGTGGGATCCATTAATCTACTTATACTCAACCAAAGTACTCATTGGTAACTTTTGGAAGCTCTACGTGAGTCAACAAACATTCTACACTAAATAAAATCATTTTGCAAGAAACTGCAGAGTTTTTCCAAAGTATGTCTTAAAGCTCTGCCAGAAAGTTGTAAATGAAAAAAGCTGATTACTGATTCAGACATACTTCATGATGACCATCTCTTCCTAAACATTCTTCATGTAACAGAAGATGGTCAAACAATGAGCAAAATTATTGAAAGTTTTTAGTTTTGTCATCTAATTGAGCAATTGATATTGTCAATAAAACAAAAGATAACCATAAATAGACATTGCTCCCTCAATCTTAGCTTTTTTGGGTATGGATAGTTGGCACAGGTGTCAGATTTAAAAGATAGCAGAGAAAATCATAAATATAAAGTTTGAATTTGATAGAAAATTTCA
>OY757913.1:59922595-59965095 GCA_963585895.1 Sepioteuthis lessoniana | reverse complement strand
CAGTGTACTAGCTATTGAAAAGGGAGCCTTCTGGTCACCCTCAACGACAGTCGCTAACTTTACTTACTTAACAACTAGTTTGAATTTAGATTTTTCATTTTCATAGACTGGTTAACTTACCCAAGTCAAAGAACCCAGTCTGCCATTCTCCTTGTCCATAGCTGTAGAGAGAATGAACAGATTCATGTTTTTTCAAAGGGCATTAGTGGGAAGTGAAATACAAACAGATTTGTCAAGGATTTTAACTCTAGTGTCTGATGCCATATTCTTCAACAATAACTGTTATGCTTAGAATACTTCCAACAAGATTTAAGCAATGTGTTTTGAAGTCCTTTCATGGAATTCTCAAACCTTTACAACCATCATTCTGTATATCACTTTCCTGCTAAGTCTTTCAGTGACTGACTCTTGAGAACATCTCAAGGAGCTAGCTCAAAAACATCTCAATGCAGGTTTTTATTATCTATTGTCCTGCAAACTAACTCCCATGACTAACTAAAAATAGTTCATTTAGAGAGGGGGTAATACTCATTGAATGCTCTCCACTTTATCACCATGGATTTTACTCAAAATTAGTAAAAATAAGAAAGAATATTGGCTTTATCATATAGATCATTACGGGAGGTGCCCGTGGCGCAGTCGTTATCGTCGTAGGAAATGAACACGGCGACACGAGTTCAAATCCTGGACGAGACTAATTGCATTTCACATAGCACTAATACCCTTGGGAAAGGTATGAATCCAATTATTCTCCCTCCAGCTATGGGTAAATAGTAGGACAGACTAGGTTCTTCAGCCTTGGTTAGGCAACTAGTCTAGGAGAAGGAAAACTCTGAATTCAAACCTGTTAAACTCCGCTTAAAAATTGACTTTGTGTCATATTCTGCCCGAGTGGAGGGGTTGGTAAATAGTATCATATAGATCATTAAGAAATCAATATGGATTAGGAATTATGTATAATGGCCTCACGATTGATGTGCACATGACATTCTTTAGAGTGATGGCCACTTGGTGCATTAAGCAGATCCAAGTAAATATTCAAGTAGGAAAGATGGATCACTATCATTTTCCTGCTTACATCTTGCATGTGTGTGTGTGTATATATATATATATATAAAGTGAATCTAAAATGAGAAAAAATTTTAATTGCATGACAGGGACTTAAGTTTTATGTAGCTGTGAATTTGATCTGATTTCAAAAAGTGCATCATTCCACAATGGTTAGTATGAGAGCTCCAGTGAATGTGCACATAATGCACTTTAGTATGTGTATTTAAAAAATTCTGTTTCAAATTCAAAATGACTTTTTTTTTAAAGACTTTTCTCATGTTGCATGGGAATGATCATTTGAATCACATTTCCAACTGGGAAGTACACCACCAAAAATCATTATCCTAAATGTGGAAAAGCTTGCCCATCAATAGCCTTACTCTCTTGATTTGGCCCCTGTCAACTTTTTTTTCCCTTCAAAAATGAAATCCCCCCCTGAAAGATTGTCAATTTTAGATGATAAAAGGAAATTTATGGTGTGATTTGCACATTACTCATCAAAATGACTTCCAGAATTGGAGAAAGACTATTTTAATGAGAAAAGTTTCATAAAATTGTATATAAAATACATTTTTGTTACTTGCTAAACTTGAATTATTCTCACATAATGGCCTCAGTTTACCAACTGCTACTAAGTAGTCATCCACCTGAATACTGAACAGGTTCAAAGCTGCTTAACTTTGGTGATCTGACAAGAATCAATGCTTTCTACCTAACTGGACAGTAAGTCAAATCAAAAACTTGCTTTCGAAAAAGTTCAGTTTCTTTTTGGACACGATTGATGTGCACATGACATACTTAGAAAAATATGGTACACATATATACAAGTATATTAATGTATTAGTTCATCTTTATATGAACATGTCTGTGTTTATGTGTTAGTGTAAGTATATAATGGCATTAATATAGGAGTGTCAAAGATTATATGAATCTTTCTCCCACTTAGGCAACACAGTAAAAAAAAAAAAAAAAAAAAGAAGAATTCCTTTGAGCAAAATCTAACAGTCACCTCTATTTTTTCTCTCTTTTCTTTCTCACCAATAAACACATTAAAAGAGCAAAGATCATGTCAAAGACTTTGACTGTTTCACAGATGTGCATACACATTTTGATGTTTAACTGATAAGACTACTAAAAATCCTTATCATTCAGAACCAGTAATCTGACTTCAAACATTGAAACATGGATCTTTGATAAGTGGCAAGAAATTTCAACAGAGATTAAAAGACATAGCTGAATGCCCAGAAGAGCAGAAATTTCATGACATGGCATTATTCTGGTTTTCAACAAAAAGTTTGTTTTTTTCTCATCTTCAACATTTCTATCATTATTTACTAAGCTTAGCTTAGTATAAAAATATACTAAACAGGAGGCATACTTAGGGTATCAGTAATAATTGTAAAAAATGGAATTAGTGACACAAGTTCAAATCCTGCATGAGCCTGTTTGCATTTCCCTTTGTGCAAATACGATTGGGAAAAGTATGAATCCATCTCTACAGGTAAATAGTAGGGCAGTCTGGATTCTTTAAGTTTGGTTAAGCGACCAGCCTAGAAGGAAAATCTGAAATTCAAACCAGTTTTACACAGCTTTAAAGTGGCCTAGTGTCACACCCTCCTTGTGGTGGAAGGGGCTTGGTGAACATAACTAAATGGAAGGAAATTGGGATACAAAGATTGTGTTTAATCTTTTAAGTGGAAAGCACTTACCTGTTTTGAACCCCAGAATTTAAAGTCTTGACCTATATTTAGACTAACATCTACCTCTTACACAAGTGATAAGTACACAACTATTTTATCCACAAGACAGGTAACCATAGATTTTTTTAAACGTAAGCTCAATAGAACTTGATGGTCAAACTTGATATTGCAAAGACGCAGTAAATCTTCACAAGTACTTTACTGATCAATGGCAATAAAGAGCCTTTGGAAGTGTTTTAAGTAAGAATTGACATTCTCAGTCTTTCACTATGAAGAATTAAATCTCAGACATCATCCTCATCAAGTTGTGATCATAACATGGACTTTACTGATTCACTCGCCATCACTCTTGTCAAGTCCTCTACATGGCATCCAGTGTCTGCACAAAGCTAATAAAAGTAAGATTTTGCTGGTCAGCCAACACTGGTCTGTCCATGAAGAAGAGTTTACAGAAGGATGTCACTTATGAGTTCATTCCACCTTCTCCTGCAATGACCAGCATGACTCGATCATCTTGGATGGTTTGTGAGATGGGAGGTTTGGTTTGGTTGTGTTCTATGACATCAACTTTTGTTGGTTATTTAATACCAAATCCTTTATATATCTAATATATATGACTGGTATATCCATTTTGTAGTTAACATTTTTAAATGAGCCTGGGCTCTTTTTTGCATACCGTTAAATTGTTTCAAGTATTGCTATATAACAGTTACAATTTAACATCAATCATTTATTTACCCAGTTTGTTCTATTTAAGCCATAGATAAGACCCTATTAGGTGCTGCCACTCTAGATCAGAGTGAACCTGGGAGCAATGGCAATGAAGGAGTACTCCACATTTCCTCACAATCAAATGGCATGATGTCATATCCAGGATGCTTGTTCAGAGGAGGGATCTTACCTCTCTACAGAGATGCAGTCAGTGTTTTCTACAGCCCCAGCTGGCTAGGCTGTGAGATAGGAAGTAAGTTACTGAATAATTACCAAACCTTATCTTAGTATTCTGTTTGAAAAACTAGTTACAACTACAATCCAATAACTTTTGTATTTCCATTTCATGTGGAGTGAATTGCTTAAAATCTACACAGTAATTAGTTCTTTTGATAGTTTTCTATTTCTCCAGCAAAGAACAAAAACTATTCTTGTTTATAAGAAAACCTTTTTTAGTAACTTTGCCTTACTATATCTTTGCAAAAACCTACATATAGGCAATTCAAGTTTATGAACAAAATTAGCATAAACACAACATTTGACACATTTGGTCAGCTACATGTAACTCTGTTAATTTTTGACTTGTTTTACTTTGATTCTAATTCTTATATTCTTTTATTATTCTAACCACCAGATTGTCTTTGTTTAGCATCAGTAAAAATCAGAAATCAAGGATTTTAATGCCTTCAAATAGTTAGACTTCGTAGCCTAGGAACACCTTACAGCACACAAGTAACGCCAACCAAATTCAAATCTCATCAGAGATAATTTTTTTTTTATTTTGAGACACACAGCTTATTTAATGATTGTAAAATTCATAATGTGGGATTTTTGATAAAAATAATAGGAATATGATAATCACCTGAAGAATTCACCACAATCTGAGCCATTAGAAGTAGTATTACCCATGAAGTGTCAGCCTGTAAAACTGTCACCCCAACATGTTCCCCTGAAGGTTTGTAACTCCAATCTGACCCACAAGAAGAATCATCACTCCTAAGTGTTCACATGAAAGATCGTCACTCCAATCAGACCTACCCACAAAAATAGTAACCTCAAGTGTTTGCCTAAAGGATTGTAATACTAGACTTATTAATAAAATTAACTGGGATAACCAAATTAAATAATTATCTTTTAAAACATTCTTATTACAATGGTTACTGAGTATCAATAGGCTGATATGAAATTTAAGAACTATTATCAGAAAAATGACTTTGTCATATAAATTCAAGCTATGAATTTAAAAAAAAGAAGTTCCAATTTATTTAAAATTAGAAATGTTAATAAGGAATAAAAACTAAAAATTCTAATCCAGAAAGACAATAAAACTGTTTGTTCTGTGTAATAAACTAACCATCAGCTGAATAATTGTCAATGTCCAATTTTTGAGTGACAATTTTTCAGAGGATTTTTGTAAAAGAAATATAAGCCCAAACTTAGCTGTCAATATTTCATCTCATAAAATCAATTGCTATTACATTTAATACTGATAACATGTATTTTCCCAATCCTACTACCACAGCCAATATTCAAATAGAGTAAATCTTGTTTGAATTCAGTTTTCCTTCTCCTAGACTGGTTGCTGAACTAGGGTTAAAGAACCAAGTCTGCTATACTATTTACCGATAGCTGGAGGAAGCAAAGATGGATTTATGCCTTTCCCAAGGGTATTACCCAAAGGGAAAGGCTAATAGCTTCATCTATGATTTCAATACTGGTTGCTGATTCTATTCCTTATGATGACTATTACACTTAACATGCCTCCTAAGAGTAATGTTCTACCTTTATCAATGGAAAAATCTTTCTCAGTGAATGAACAAACTATGATGACTTTCACTTATCTGAAGAAAAGAGAATATGCAGCTTTAATGGTTGGTTGGGTTTTATAGCATATCAACCATTTTAGGTTATTTAATGCCAAATTCCCTTGATACATATATATTGTTGTATATTAAATCACCTTTATACATATATATTACATATACCATTGCTATGTAATAGTAACAATTCAACGTCAGTCATTTTTACACACATATTTGCACACATTTAAATAGACTTATATGATTTGTAAGTGAATAGTTTGTCAGTAATCTTATCTTTAAATGAGTTAGAACTAATTAGTTTATCCACTATTACTATTGTTTTTACACAGTTAAATGGTTTTCATTATTGCTATCTAACTCTAATAATTCTATCCTATATTAATCGTTCCAGTGATTCTGGGGCTTTGGGGAATGCGGAGCACCCCTTCATTGCCATCACTTCCAGGTCCACTCTGGCCCAGAATGATACCACCTGATAGGGCCCTATCTATGGATTAAATAGAACTAAACTGTATGCTTATGCTAAATTGAATTGTTCAAATTAGAACTGTTTGACTAAACTGAATAACTTGAAATAGAAATGTTTTGACAATTAAACTGTGTACTTACATTTAAACAGCGTGTTTACACTGAAATGGAATTGTTTTTGACATTGAAACTGTACTTTCACTAAAGTGGATTGTTTAATATACGACTGTTTTAACACTTAACTGTGTAAATAAAATCTATACTTTAACAAAACTGAATTGGCTGAATTAAAACTGTATGAATAAATTGAATAGCTTGAAATACAAATATTTTTTAAAATTCAACTGTGTACTTATGCTAAACTGAATTGTTTGAAATAAAACTGTTCATTTGTATAAAAATGGATTTGGCATTAAATAACCTACAATAGTTGATATGCTATACAACCCAAACAACCAACCATCAATAGTAATCATTTGTTTGTACACAGTGAAGTGGTATCAAGCATTGCTATGTAATACTAATAATTCAATTTAGGCGTGCAGTTAAAGCGTTTCACTGACTGCTATTTAACACTAATAATTCTTGTTGGCATTATTCATTCATTTGCACACAGTTTAATGGTTCCGAGTATTGTTATGTATCACAAAAAATTCAATTAAACAACTCATTTGTTTACACAGAGTTAAATGGTTTAACAGTTCTACTTTTAACAATTCAATTCACTGTAAGTCATTTATTTGCACAGTTTAAATGTGAAACTGTTCTATTTGACCCACAGATAGGACCCTTTTAGGTGCTACCACTCGAGGTCAGAGTGAACTTGAAAGCAATAGCAAAGAAGGAGTACTCCACATTCCCTAAAGCTCCAAGGCTGAAGCCTCTCCTTCAGATTGTTTCATGTCTTATCTAGGACACTTGTGGAATGGTGGTGGGGGGGTCTTACCACTTTGCAGAGATGTACAGCTTCAAGTGTCTTGTGTAGGTCAGGATTTATAATGTCCAGAATGTCTATGGGTACATCCTTATGTTACTATTGTATATGAATATGCATGTGTCATCATGTATGTAAGAAAATGTCTTAAGTGACACATGATTGACTTCGTAAACAGCAGTTAGGAGATAACCAGAATCAGAGAGGCATTTGGTTGAAACATAAAAGGCGGTTTGATGGTTTTATGGCATATCAATCCTAACAGGTTATTTAATACCAAATCTTGTTTATATATATAATTTGTAAGCCAATAGTTTGTAGTTAATATTTCAAAATGAGCAACAGCTCATTTATTTGCACACAGTTAAATGGTTTCAAGTACAGTAAATAATTAAAGTTCTATTTGGTCAATAGATGGGACCCTACTATGTACTACTACTCTAGGTCAGAGTGGACCAGGGAGTAATGGCAATGAAAGACACTCCACATGTCCCAAAGCTCCAGGACTGAAGCTTCACCAACAAAGGGTTTAGTGTCATATTGAGGACACTCGTTGTGGGTGTCCTCTCCTCTGCAGAGATACAGTCTGTCATTCTATAGTTCTAGCTGACTGGACTGGGGTGAAACTATCAGAGAAAAGGATAACAAATCTTGTATGACTTGGTTTGTGAGGGAGAAGGAAAACAAATTCTGCTTTGCAAGTGCAGCTTTGACAACAGGTGGAAAGATGTTACTTGCAACAAGAGAATAAACAAGTCTCTTAGCAGTTCTCATTACCCAAACATCTAATAAGAGCATATGTGATTAACATATTTCCAAAAAGCTTTCACCTCATCAAAATTGGATGTTAATAGTTATCAATGTTGTTCTTTAAACAAAAATCAAAGAAAATACAGTTGCTATTTATTTCAATTTGTTAACTTCATAAATGCTAGGCACATCAGGAAACCTTTTATCTATCTTTTTTCATTTTTTTTAAACATGCTGGCAAAGTTAGTATTCTTTTTATTTCTCAAAGTGTCTGTGTGAAATAAAAATAACCTTTTGTTAGGAAAAATAGAGTCATTAGCTACCAGTTTATATTCAGAATATAGGAACAGTAATTATTTCTAGAAAACAATCAGAAAATCATAGAACAAGAAAACTTTCAATCATTCAACAAGATTAATTGGCCAAGATGAGTCCATAAATGATAAATAAAGTAAGAGAAACAATTCTCAAGAATTTAATTTTTCATATCAACTATTTTAAACTTTTTTAAAAAGTTCAATTATGAAATTGCCTAAGAGTAAAACACACATCAGTATTAAAAATAAAATGGCATGTCAACCCATCTAGGGTTATTTTATGTCTCAAGATAAAGGAATTGGATTTGTTATATGTTCTTATTTACATTGTGTAGTTGCTTCTTGAGATGATTTTTTTTTAACATGGTCCTATCAAACACAAATAATTTTTAAACAGAGCTACTTTATGCATAGATGAGGCTGTAACACGTACTATCATCCCATGTCTGAGTGAACCTAGGGGTAATGGCAATGAAACATTACACCACACTTGCCAGATGTCCAGGACTGGAACCTTACAATCAGATTTAGTTTAGTGTTATGCCCAAGACAACATTTTTTGCAGAGATAGGTTACCCCTCTACAGGAGATTCAATTCTAAACCCTCCCCATAGAATGGAAAAAAATCTACATTACTAAATGGGAACAGTGTCCATTTTTATAGATTACCAAATAGTTTGATCTAAAGCTACCAAATTTGATATGCCTAATTACTGGACACAATGTAAAAATGTTGCTTCTTGAGAAGGAGGAAGGAGTCTTTTAACAAGAAGCGATAATCAGCACAAAGCCATGTTGCTGCAAGACCTAACGGAGCATACAGGATTTAAAATTACCAACTTTGAAAGCAAAAGAAAGAAAAATTAACAAATAATTTGTTTTTTACAAAAAAATTATTCCCATTTAATAAATTTCAAATTACACTTAGAGGAAGTTCTTCAATCTGGAGATATGAAATAATTACATAGCATTATTGCTAAGTTAGATCTAAGAATCAAAGCCACACAAAAAATGTATGAATGGCCAAGTCAGGGATTGTTCCTTGCTATTACTACCATGTAACTCAGTGTAAACCTGTGAAAGAGTGGACACTACTCAGTAACCTCCATTGTCCGGGGAGATGCTATAAAGTGAACTTCTCATTAAGCTACTTGGATAACCTCATAGGTGAGGAAACATCATTCATCAATGCAAAGCAAATACTGATAGAAACTTTTCTTAGCATCACACTTACTTTCTTAGCTTATCAATTGACTTACTTCCCAGCATTATACAAAGTATGTTCAAAAGGTATCAAGACTGAATTTATCAAAACAGAAATGAACCATGTATGAAAAGTTAATTTTCTTCAAATAGTTAATCCTTTTCTTGGTATTCTACACACTTATTCCACTTAGTTTACCATTGGTCAAAGCACCTTTCGAAGTTCTCTTCATAGGGTGTAAAACTGCACAGCAATATCTATTATATCTTCAGGATCCTCAAATCTTAGTCTTGAGATCAATTTTCAGTTTAGCAAACAAGAAAAAGTTACACACAGGTTAAGTTTTGTAGGTGCTGCACTTGCATCATCTCATGTTTCATCAAAAATTATTGATTAAAAGTATAAAAATTGGCATTGGTTCATTAAGCAAAAGTCTAGACACACAGATATCAACACTTTACTATGGATCAGTTATTCACTTATGATGACACACTGCATGTATTGAGTAAGCTTAGATAAGTTTGGTACAAGGGCAAATTGCATTGTGCCTCATAAGGAACAAACTTATTGCACAGTAGTAATGGTCTGCTAAACTAGCTATTTAACCATTAGTTCATGGCAAGGAGCTCACTGAATGCACATTTCACTATTTACTGAGCTTAGATTGGCCAAAAGATGAGTTTAGAGCACCCAGTAAAGAATAAGTTATTACACACTTGTAATGATGAGGTAGACAAGCTCATTAATGACCAACTCAGAATGAGGCCTCCCAAGTACTTAAAAATCTTAGCTCTATCCAATCACAAGTGTGGGGCATCCAGTAAGGATTTAATTCACTATACAGTAATAAGACTTGCTAGTCTTGCTTGTAATCTATTAAACAATACTCTAGAGTTATTTACAAAGTTTAACTGAAACCAGTCAGAAGTGTGTGACAGCTAGTTGAGCTTTCAAACCATTATTTGGTTTTGGTTTCTTTGTTTTGTGGGTTATTTAATGCCAAAGCTATATTTCTAGAAGGACAGTAATGGTGCTATTGAAAACATAGCTGGGACAAACTATTATTTCACAACAGATTACTATATAGAAGATGATAATATCTGCCACCATCTACTCAAGAAGGTAACTTTCATAAATTTGACACTAGACTCTAGTCAAAGTTAGCTCCCAAGAATGAGTTCTACCATCTTTTTATTGACAAATAACAATTGCAGAACAAATACTTGTTTTCCTTACACAATGGCAGAACTTTTACTTCTATTTTCTTAAAACTCAAGAAACAAATTACAACTATGTCAATTTTTATTTTTGCCTAACAAAAATGAAATGATTGACTGTATAGAGACTAATTTAAAATACAATCTTGAAAAAAAAATTAGCATCTTCCAAATTATGAGTCTGTTTTGAGAAATAAGTACAAAACGAACTATCAATTTTCATTATCTCAGAAATACTTAATAAAAATAGGAGAAAATATTTCCTTTGGTTGTGTTTTGAGGCATATCAAGTCTTGTAAGTTATTTAATGCTATATCCTCTATGTGTATGTGTGTGTGTATATATATATATATATATATATATATATACACACACACACACACATATATATATAATATATAAACTATTTGCTTACAAATCCTCTCTCTCTCTCTATATATATATATATATATATATATATACACACACACACACACACAGTGGATTTGTAAGCTAATAGTTTATTGGTAATATTATTTTTGAATAAGCCAGAGCTAACTTGTTTGCACACAAGTGGTTTCAAATATTGTTATCCAACACTGATAATTCTATTAAATAATAATTATTTGTTTGCACACAGTTGAATGATTTCAAGTATGGTTATTTAACATGAGTAATTCTATTTATCAAGTATTTCCACATAATATAAACAATTTTTACACAGCTGTATCATTTCAAACAACTAATGATAACAATCCTCATTAATGATTGAATAGTTCTACTTAATCCATAGATGAGACCCTAACAGGTTTGGAGAAAATGCAGCATATAGTTATAAGATAATCTATGAAGAAATAAAAATCTTTAGATGTGATACCACAGTCAAAATTAAATTCATCAAAAGCCCAACATCAATATATGAGCTGTAATCAAAAAGTATTAAAATTGTGCAATTTATATTTTTAACAATTCAAATTAAGACCCGAGCACAGCTGAAATATATAAAATAAACAGATGATGTCTCGAAATCTAGATTTGGCAAAATACAGTGCTGCATATACAAACCAGACTAAGCAGGGTAAGAATTTTATTTTCTAATAATGTGGAGTACATCAAAACAAATACAATGACACAGCTTTACACCATATTGTCACGTGATGGCTCACGGAGACGAGGAGGTGGGAATGATACCCCCCCCATTGAACTAACATTATCTAGGAGTCAAAAAGTGACCGTTAGGAGAGAATGTGGGTCACGCAGATGTTCGCACCTAAGTGACCTTGGGTCGCCGGACATCGGAAGGGGAAAGAGAAAATGAAGCCAAATGATTGGCGGGGACCCCAAACGGAAGTGGGGTTCCCTTCCCCTCAGCGGAAGTAAATACAAAAAAGGAAGTTTTTGAGCAACGCTCGTGGCAGACGGACGATAGCCATTTTTACTCTGGGCTAAAGACAAAAGACTAACTGAGACATGAAGGACTCCAAAATCCTCCAAGCCAGTACTAAAAACAGAACAAAGTCTATTAGCCCGTGAAAAAAGAAAAATTCTCCAGTGGAACCCCGTCAAAAAAATAAGATAAGTAACTTTGGGACATTTTTCCCTTACACCCAAATTTTGTTTACCACTCTCTCTCTCTCAATTTGAAAAAGGATAAAAGCCAGGAAAAGACATTTATATTCATGGACTATCCTATTATATGTTTTTGACACTTTGGACGTATGTATACATATAACCGTAGTAAAGAACCTATGTATTTTCATTTTACCATGTGGTCTATGTTATTATTTCATGCTTTCCTTTCAGCTTCTACTCGCCTTACATTATCTTGCTTAGAACTGTCCTATTAATTCCTAAAGTATCACACGGGAAACCGGAGTTGCCAACTACTACAACAACATTAATATTATTACAACTAAGACCTATAGGCCCGTATTCTTCTATTATCTAAGGGAAAGAAGTTTAGCGGCCTGGTGGGTGTGTGATAGTGTGAAATTTTGGACCCCTTTGCCAGCGGTAGTCAGTCTGGCCCTAAATTATTCCCTCACGTAATATGCCAGTTCTTATCTGCCTGAGAAAAGAACTCTGAACAGGACTTATTTCTGTAGGGGATCAAGTGCCAACCTACCCCGTCTTCACACGTGCGAAAATAAAGTCCCGTTTAGGGATTTTAGTCAATTTGCCGTCACAATATCAAAGGAAATTTTTCAGAAGTCCTTTGACCAATAAAAAATGCACAAGATTAAAAGTATCAAATGCCATAAAGACTAATTTCAAGAAAAATAATGTTTGATTCATGGTTCATTTCTGTCTTGACCTCTTATCAATATTTTCTGGTTTCCTAAGCTGAAAATTCAACCATTGTTATTTAATACTAAATAATGTTTTTACATATACATCAAATATGATTAGTAAACATATTTTTTAGATACACAGTTAAAGGATCAAACAATTCTACTTCTAACAATTCAATTTAGCATAAATCAACAAAGTTAAATGGCTCTAAGTATTGCTATCTATCAATAACAATTCAATTAAACATCACTTATTTTTTACATAGTTAAATAATCAAACAGTTCTATTTCTAACAATTCAATTTAGTCTAAGTCATTTGTTGACACTCGGTTTGAATGTGAAACAGTTCTATTTGACCCATAGATTGGACCCTATCTGGTGCTACCACTCCTGGCCAGAATGGACGTGAGAGCAATAGCATGAAGAGGTATTCCACATTCCCCAAAGCTCCAAGATTGGAACCTCATCATCAGATAGTTTAATATCATATCCAAGATACTCAATGAGGAAGTCTTACCCCTCTGCAGAGATGCAGTCAGTATATTCTACAGCCCCAGCCAACTGGGCTAGGATATGAAGGATATTTTTTTAAATAAGCAGGCACAACTTTACATGATATCAAAAGATAAGCTGGTGCTTCAATCAAGGGAAAACTTCCAAGACTAAGTGTGTTCAATAATACAAGGATTATTTTTTTTAAGATAATTCATGTTTCCTCCATTGTTTATTTCTTTCTTCATAAATACAGTTGTAGTCATGATACTTTTTGAACCTAACTTTATGCTAAGCTTAAAGGGTGTCATCATAGGAAATGGAATCTTGGTAATTTTTGAACACATTTCATATCATTATAAGAGAAAAAAGGCAAGAAAACAAAAAAACAAAAGAAAAAAAACAAAACAATTTGATCTGACAAATTATGATCAGAATGAAATGTCTAAATTTTTCAATTCTGATGCTAAATCTTGAGGTAAAAATATATCAACTACTAAACCATCTGAGTCATTTATCTAAAGAAGCTTAAATTTAAACTATCTACCAACTTCATATTCTGTCTCTCAATCCCATGTCATGTTTGTTCTTTTTATTATATTAATCATATTAACAGCAGAATTGTAGCTTCAGAATTGGTACTTTTAACTACATTTCTCCAAGCCAAAGGGGGATACGAGTTCAAGCCTCATTGAGAGATTATCCATTATTATTTCCAGTTTGCACTCTTCTTCATTGTCATATGAATGAGTTGTGATAAAAATCCAATTAAAAATTCAACGAAAGAAAATAGTCAAAATTAATCATGCTAATGACTGACAATGTCTTATATAAAAATAAAACAATTGAATAAAAATGACATTTGTCTCAAGTTGAAAACATCATTGCACTGCTGCTCCCAAGAAAAAATTTCAATATAAAATTAGAATATATCAAAAGTACTTGTAAGACTATATGTGAATCCACTATATCATTAACATTATTATAATATAGCTTGAATTATTATGAATAGTATTCAGAAGCATATTTGCTTTAAATGTTATAATAGCAGATACAAGTATTATGCTTTCAACAATTTTCAAAATTGATCCTAAGCAAAGTAAACATATTTCACTGATCTAAAAACAGAAATAACTATCCATACTTTATTTCATTATTTCAATGAGAACTATCCTAATTATTTAATAAGATAATTGAATGCAAATCAATTTTTGTGATGCTTGATTAAAAAGCTAAAACCTATCAGCCAAGGTATATAGAATTAGCTCAATGATTGATCTTTCATTAAAATTTAGTCAATTTACATTACTAAAATATAAAAATCTTGGATTAAAAAAATAGTTATCAAACCTGAATTACATTACAGATAGGCAGCTCAGTGTAGTTTCAAACCATTACATACCTGTAAATAGAAAAGAAAGTAAATGTTCAGTCAACATTAAGAATACAAATAAAAAAGGCAGTTGTTAGCAATAAGATTTTACATTAAGAAAATAAATGAAACCAACCACAGGTTTGATTACAGTAAGACTTTTGAAGTTCAGTTTTACATAACAAAACAAAAAAATAGTTTATAGTAAGAATAAGAACTTTTTAAAAAAAAGCTTCATTTACACTGAGAATATGAATGAAAACTAAAATTTTAATTACAGTAAGAATATGAATGGAAAAAAAAATTTAGTTCAGAAAAAAAAATTTTTTTTAATGTTCTGGTTATAGCAACAAAAAGAATGAAAAAAAGTTTTTTCAAAACTCAGAAAGAGAATTTAAAAAAAAAAACAAACTTCATTTACACTAAACATACAAAGGTAAAAAAAAAAGGTTTGTTTACATTAATAGGAATTTTAGTTTCTAAAAATTCATTTTTTTTTTCAAGTAACAAAAACTAAGTTAAAGAGATTTTTAAAACTTGCAATTACTTTTATTTAATTATAATCCTTGTCATCTTTGAAGTGAGTTTACCCAAAATTCTTAATGAAGATGTGTACTTAACATGGTTTATTGCACACAAAGAAATCATCATCATCATGTCGCACTGTCAGTATGGATTTCCCTGACCCTCTCCCAAGGTTACACCCTGTATCGGCACAGAGCTGTTGTATGTAGGTTCTAGCTGGTCATCCTGGCTTTGCTCGTCTATGTGAAGAGGTCCACATGAGCATGTCACTTATGAGTTCATCCCCACTTCTCCAGCAGTTCTGCATGTCTAGTTAGTCTAACTTGGATAGTTTTTGTGATGGGTGGTAGGTGGCCACACAGCTGCTGCTTTGTGGTGTGCTGCCTCCAGGACTTGTTCAATATTGCTGGTAGCATTCTTGTGTAATTGCCGTCAAACTTTTTCTCCAAATGTTTAGTTAGTGTCCATGTAGTGCATCCATATAGCAGTATTGACATGACCGCTGCTTGGAACCCTCAGACAGTTCAATGCCAAGACAGAAGAAATACTTGTGGAAATTCCCAAAAGTGATAAAACAAATAATAAAAACATCACATTTTCATGAATGTAGTAATGTCCCAACCTGTTCACAAACGTAAACAGATTGGATTACTTACATCCATAAAAACATTACATTCGGCTACGACCGGATATGATGAAACCCTACATAACACTGACCTGCCGTTACAGCTAAAAAAAGGGAATAAATTACATTTCACAACATAATAGAGCCCGTTCGTCAAAAGTAACTCTATTAAAATAGAATGGATTATCTTCTGTAGACTATCTCGGGCTAAAGAAGGACTGTACTTCCACGTCTATTTTTGATAGATGAACTTTACGTCTATGCAGCCCAGTTGGCTAACATAGTTTTCCCTTTATATAAACAAGCTTCAGGGTAAAAAAATTTTCGCTCGCTCTAGTTGTGACTCGAGGCCCTTCAAGGCACAATCCTACTTCTTGTGGTCACATTCACCTTACATCACATAGATATGCAATCAAGGCCCTTTTAAGGACCACTAGAGGTCTCCTCCTGCAGGTTGAAGTATCTCTGTGAGCTCTTACGAACACATCAAAGCAGACGGCCTGGAGGCCAACACAAAGAGGACTCTAAGACCACCTGGTCTTAACCAACTCGATCGATTCCACTGTCCATTTGTTTAGCTATCAGTTCCCTATCTGTGCAGCACTAAGATACCGCCAATCTTAGCCGCTGCCTCCCAGTCCATTTGCTTGATAGTGCAGAGCTATGGCACGGGTTAAGCCTTAATACAGCTCCCAATATGTCTGCACAGCTAAGGCGTGACAAAGCCTTAGTCCACTTCCCGATACGTCCACACAGCTGAGGCACAGCAAAGCTTTAACCTCACTTCTTGATTTGCTCGCTCGACTCCGTATGTGCCAAGGCATGGCAAATCTTAGCCACAATTACCCTGTCTGTTCACTTGGTCTGCAATGCTAAGACACGGTTAAGTCTTAGGCATCATACTCACTTGACCCTACGCAGGATCTAGCCCACATATGACTCACTGTACAGATTAGCAACCACATCGACACACCCCCTGTTAATATATTGGACTTCAAAAACCGGGACATCGATCTACCAACTTCAACCATACCAGCTACTGACGTCAAGCATCTAGCTGATTCTCTACCAACGACGACCATGTCCGTCATCGACATCACTCATCCAGCTGACTACAACAACAACGTCAACATATAACAACAACTACTTACATCGGTTCTTGTAAACTCGGCAAATAAATTATCATTTTTGTTATACTGTTAACTTTGTTTCCTTCATTGTTCTTTTGGCTGTCATTACTCGCACACTTAACTCTCAAATAATTTGCAGGGTCGACATGCTTATCGGCTCTGCAACAGTAATTTACTAAGTATTTTGCTCAGATTTGGCACAAAGCCATATGAATGGAACACCTAATGAGACTCAAACTCACTCCTAAAGGTTTGCTAGTTTAGCTTGCTAACCATTACAGCATCTGAGATGGTCTAAATTTTCATGAATGGAGACAGCAACACTTCCCAGATCAAGGGATCCAACACTGACAAAATAAATTAAATGATGCAATTCCTATTTTAAAAAATTATGAAAACTTCAAGGAGCCAAAAGATTATATGAATTAGAGTTTGAAAAACAAATTATTAACGAATGAATTTTAACATTTAAATTAAAAATAAGAAAAAAAACTTAGTTTCTAAATCGAATTGTTAAAAAGTTTCTGTAAATCAGCATGCAAAATCAGTTGCCTTGTCATCGCTGTTGTTTCTTTTGTCTCATAGCTGCCTCTTTCACTTCTGTCAAATCCATTTTTTTCCTTTCTTTCTTTATCCTCTCAAAGCAGAAATTTGTTGTCTTATGTGGAGCCGAAAACTCACTTATACAAAATACGGGTCATTTGCATAATCAAAATTCGGCACCGTTCAACTACAACTAAAATCAGGTTTTCGCACTGGCCATCCTCTTCTGGCCAGACAACATACAAAACATGGTCTCTTTGACCAACAAGGACAGCCATTCACACAAACTGCAGCTAGTAGTTCACTGTCTATCACTCCCACCACAGTTTCACAACTTAGAATATACTGACTGTATCCCTTGCAAAGGATAAAAATCCCCCCTCCAAAAAAGGGTTGTTCTGAGAATGACACTAAACTACATCTGATAATGAGGATCCAGTTCTAGAGATCTGCAGCATGTGGAGTTCCCTTTCATTGACATTACTCCCAGGTCCACTCTGACTTAGAGTAGTAGTAGAGTGGTAGAAACTCTTAGGGTCCTATCTATGGATTAAATAGTTCTGCTAAGAAGTAATCAATATTTGATAAGGTTTATTTAATCCTTGGTTAATTAGGTGTGTATTGATGTGGCCTTGAAGTGTTGGTGCCAGTCTCGTAGTATCTGCCCAGAGGTGTAGTGAGGAGACCAGAGGTGGTCTTGGAAGACTTTCTGAAGTTAGCTCTTAGAAGAGCTGTTTGAATGAGAGAGCAGCTGGGATTGGTTTGTTGGATGTGATTGGCTGGATTCTACGCAATCTGCTTTGGCTGGTGGTAAGGATGCAGATCCCATATTCAATAGCTTGGTTTGGTGATGAGGATATAGACCTCATGCTGCTGATAGAGGAACAAATCCTACCTCTCCTTCAGGCCTGAGCAAGCCTGGCCGCCAACTTGATATTTTTTTGCTGCTGCCTGTTGTGATTATATAGTGGCAGCCACTGCCTCTATATACCGAGCTGAATTAAGAGGCTTCTCTGCACAGTAAGTTCCTTTATTAAATCTAAGTAATAATAGAATACTTCATTGTACTTTAAAGAAGGACTTTTATATATGATCTATTTTATCCAGTGGTTTCAAACTTGTTTCTGAAAGGCCCGCAGAATTAATCTCTTACGAAAAATAGTTTGTGTGTTAATCACAGAAGTTTTCTCATGATGTATGCATCACGGTGACTTAGCGTTTTCACTAAACCAGGGATTTTAGGCTGACAGCTACGATATTTCTATTTGACCCATAGATGGGACCCTAACAGGTACTACCACTCTAGGTTAGAGTAGAACTGAGAATCACAGCAAGGAAGGGCTACTCCAAATTCCTCAAAGCTCTAAGGCTGGAGCCTCACTATCAAATCCAGTTTAATGTCATACCCAGGACACTGATCCCAGTGTTTTTGGCTACAGAATAAAAGGAAGGGTCATGGAGGATGCACCTGCAAAGTTGTATAGTAGGTGGTATCCCTATGTTTTTAAGTTGCAAGTGACTGGTAGGGAACTGATCATATGATAGATAAACAAAGGATGTTAGAGACAAGACCAGAGCAGTCTCCCTCACCTGCTGAAACACATTTATCAGGAATCGATAAAAAATTTGAGACAAGGAGTTCTGTAAATTCATTGCTGGTAGCCAACTGCCTGAAAGATGCACACCTTAAGACCTGATCCGAAGACAATAAATAAGATGCATAAATTATTTAAGACATTTGTGTCCTTTTCTGTCAGTGTATAAAAATCAAGTGTACCATGATGATTTATCACTTTCAAGATCCTGATTAAGTGACTGCAAATAATTCAAAGTAAAAATTATGTGTGTGTGTGTATATATATATATATATATATATATATATATATATATATATATATATACACACACATACATACATACATACATACAAAAGAGCTCAATACTTAAATATATGATATCTGAGAGTTATTCATTGAATAAGAGAAAATTTCTTTTTAAAAAAGCATGTTTTTTTTCTGAATTATTTTCCATAAATATTTATTCTTGATTGTTTGCAATTGTTTTATAGCAAAAATTATTTCAATCTAGTTAATATATTTGTTTGGAGACTATTTGAAATTGCAACAAATCAAACTGAATACTTAGGATTGAACAGAGGTCTGTCATCAATTTTGGTTGCCTGGTAAGTGCAAACCATGTGAAATTTATAGAAAAATTTGAGATGTATACAGAGAAGCATATTTTAGTCAAATCAGCTAAACATGGACTTGTTACTACAAGCTTGAGTCAAAAGGACAGTCCACAGAGTGGAAACACAGACTCTCCGGTAAAGAAAATATTCCAGACACAGCAGTCAGTAAAGAAGGTCATGCTGTCAGTCGTCTTAAACATGAGAAGACTCATCACTTACTTTCCTTGAAAAAGGTGCAACTGTAAACAGTGCTTTCTGTTGCTAACTCCTTAGACAAACTTCACTTTATTCATTGAAAACCCTTTAATAAGACTTAAATATATAATATCTGATCTATAAGAGTTAAATATTCTGGATAATGATAACTGACAATACGATTAAAAAAATATGATTGAATGGAAACCAGGTTTGTTGAAAATAATTTATTCACATAAAATTTTCATTTAATGACTTCATCAGATATTACAAAATGTTCCTTTTAAAAATGAGTTGTTGAATGAGCTTTTATTTAGTTTAATGGTACATCAACCTTTCATGGTTATCTAATGTCGAATCCTATATATACATATTTTTAAGTGAATAATTAAGAGGTAACCTTTTTAAAATGAGCCAGAGGTCATTTGTTTGCAAACAGTCAAATGGTTTTAAGTATAGTAAATGTTGGTTGTATTTTACAGCAGATCAACCCTTGAAGGTTATTTAACAACAAATCTTGTTTATACATGTATATCAAATACAATGGGTAAATGAATAATTTGTAGGGAACAATTTTTTAAACAAGCAAGGGCTAATTTGTTTGCACACAGTAAAATGGCTTCCTGTATTGCTATATAACACTAATAGCTTTATTTGCAGACATTCTATACTGGAAACCATTTAACTATGATTTAATCCATAGTCGCAAACCTTTCAAGTACAATCACTCAAGGTCAGAGCAGGCCTGGAAGTAACAGCAATGATGGCATTCTACAGATTCCCCAAAGCTCCAAGACTGGAGCCACACCATCAAAGGATTTAGTGTCACATCTAGGACACTTGTTGAGCGAGAGGAGCGGGGGCTATCTTACTCCTGCAGTTGGTGTATTCTACAGCCCCAGCTGACTGCACTCATGAAAGAAGTAAACTCATCAGACAATTTTTTTTTTACATGTGATGTAAGTACTCTATGATAAAAAAAATCTATTTAAAAGACAATGACACTTGAAACCTCAACAAAGTATTCCTCTTCTTGAGATCTTATCCACTCATGCCATTGTCTATTCATTCATATACTGTAAGGTCATATCTCATTGCCTGGTTATATCAAAGCCATGCAATCAGTTGTGTAAAAATTAATAACAGACAGACTATATATATATATATATATATATATATATATTTATATACATACATATGCAGTAGAATTACATCACTTATACACATGCTCCATCCCAGGTACTCAACATTCTTGAGATATATATAAGTATTATTCGGTTCAGTTAAACTGGAGTTGGGAGTAATTCCATCAGGACAAAAAAAAAAACATTCAACAGTGAACATTTAAATTTTCCTGGTAAAGAGTTCAATGTAACTGACATTGATTTATATCAAAAACACCTAACAGGATGGAAATAAATTTATAATCCTAATGTGACAGGTTTTTTGTTTTTTTTATATACATATTGTACTAAATGTGTGAGCAAAGAATGATGGAATTGGCAAACTATTTGAATTTTAGTTGGGGATATTTATGTTCACTTAGTGCTAAAGCCCATGGGAAAGACATGAAAGCACTTCTCCTGAGGCCGTCTCATTTGTGCTTGTTCTCTCATGGTAGTTCATGTAGATTAGTGTGAGTGAATGAGCATTTGGCCAACACATTCTTCCCTCATTATCTTACTGTTCAGATTATAACTGTAAAAAGTTGCTACAACAATTATCAATCTTGACATGAGACAGTCAAAATGTGATATATATGCAAAAATTAGAATGAACATATTGCAGTAAATATTGCTTTTTTTTTTTAATTATATGCTTTTTCTTAACATATGTCCAGTTTTGGAAACACTCTGTGAACAGAGAAACATTATTATTATTATTATTTATTTATCTATTTATTTATTTACTTATTATGCAGTAAGTTCTAACAATTCCTTTGTTCAGTGAAAACGAATTTAACAATACATTTTTTTTTAAACGGTTGAGAAAATTTAAATTTAGAAATTGTTCAAGTTCACAACATTTGCTTACAGTTAAAAATGACTGACAGAAAAATCAATTTTACTGTAACCTAATTTTACACATCAAATGAAACCAAGTTGTACCAAAAAATTAATAAGATCCAAATAAACAAACTCATGCACTTTGAAGGTGATTCATATTCTAAAATTAAAAAAAAAAAGTGTTATTCCTTAAAAATATTCAAAAGAAAAGTAAAAATGCAAAAGTAATGATTTAACAGTATATAGCTTCTATTTACAAACATTTGCAATAAAAAAAAATGGGAGATTAAAAAAAAAAAGTAAAAAGAAACTGAAACCGATTTGATTGTTTTAGTTTTGAACCTAAATAGATCAGCATCTTTTGTTGAAAGCATTATCTCCCTTAATTCATTTAGAATATATATCTTAAGGTTATGCTCTAAATATGTTACAAATTTTAAACTCATAAAACTATTGATCATGCATATGTTGAAGTCTTTTTTTTTTTTTGACTAAAAATTAGGTTGTCAAAATTTAACCCATACACAAGTATATACAACATGTCCAATATTTTATAGGGAACCTAAGAAAATGAACTAAAACATCAGTCAACAAAATACATAAATGTGTGTACAGTGTTGATCTTGCAAATTATTACAACTGAGTAATAACTTATAGATGAGTAATAAATTATCAGTGGCTAATGGTTAAATTTTGTAGATAAATAAAAAAAAAAACTATATCAGTAAGTCTATAGCCTGAAATGTGATTATATTTAGAAAATTTTCACAATGATTTT
Source organism: Sepioteuthis lessoniana (assembly GCA_963585895.1). NCBI lineage: Eukaryota > Metazoa > Mollusca > Cephalopoda > Myopsida > Loliginidae > Sepioteuthis > Sepioteuthis lessoniana. Next base: position 59,942,793 of record OY757913.1, on the reverse strand, counting down.
TAATTTATTTTCTTAATGGACAATGTTTAAGTTCACTGACAGTAAAGGAGATAATATTGAAAATGAAATATTTCTTGTGTAAAATGAAAATTGTTTTTTTTATTTTTAATGTTTTGCCATTACTTATTGTATGTGTGTATATATGATGATGGTTGTCAACACAGATCAAAGCAAGACTATCAATGGAAGATCCAACAAGAAATTCTAATTATGATGTAACTGAATATGACTCCTGATTCCAGGAATGGTTATAAAAAGTCTACCAGAATGATAGCATGAAAGTGTCTTATTATTCATAACACTCGTCTGTACTTTAAAATGAGAATGCATTTTGTCGTGGTACTTCAGTCAACCAACCTAAGTACAGACTTTATCACAACCATTAAAACTTCTAAAGAATTGATCTCTAATTGCATTCCTCAATGTCTATCCAGCTTCATCTTTATGAATGTGGCTACAAAGTATGCTTTGCATAATGGTTATCATTGTAGAAAATAAAATCTGTGATCAGAGATCAAACCCTGTTTGCAATTCACTTCATGCTAATACTTTTGGGAAAGGTAAGAATCCATCTCCTCTCCCTCCAGCTATGGGTAAATAGTAGGGCAGATTGGGTTCTTTAGCCTTAGTTAGACAACCAGAGAAGGACAATTGAATTCAAACTAGTTTCACTACTTAAAAAATGATTTCATGTCCCATCCTACCAATTGCAAAGGGGTTGAGTAAATACATACATATAACCATATTTTATGCAACAAAGATTTTTTATGGTTTCCATTCAAAAATGTGCAAATTTGTCTGGTTACCTTTGTTCGAGGTTTTGGAAAAGTCTAGTCAAAGTGGAATCAACCAATTGGGGGGGTAGTCAAATTATTCAACACGCAAAATAAACTGATGGATATTCACCAATCAGACATCAGCAAAATACTTCTCTTTTCCACTTCAAACTTAGTCTCTTTTATATTCATCAAATCTTGCCACTTCACGGAGGCTTATCTCATTCTCCTCCATAAAACAAGTCACACCTCTTGTGTCCTTTTCTTTGTCTGCTTTCCAGAGAGAGCACACCTTCTGTTTCTTCGAGGTAAGATTGTTCGTGGCGTTACTACTACACTCTCATTTCAATTTTTCTTTAAGGGAGAAGAGTTTAGTGCATTGACAAGAAAGGAGACAATATTGAAAAAGGAGTATTTACAGTTATAAGGCATCAAGTATTCCAGTCAAATACAAATGATTTTTCAACAGATCTATTTGATCTTTAGATGGAACCCTAATAGATACAACTACTTTGAATCAGAGTGGACCTGGCAGTAATGGTTATAAAAGGGCACTAAACACTCCTCAAATCTCCAGAACTGGAGCCTCACCATCAGATGCAATTCATTGTCTTACCCCTCAGCAGAGGATACAGTTAGAAAATAGATAAAGAGAATTTACTACAATCATGACAAGTTAGTTTGATGTCTTCATAGGATATTTAATGCTAAATCCATTCTTGAACAAGGACAGAAGTGGTACTATTTCACTCATAGCTGTGAGGGTTGATACCTTTTCCCAACTGTTTTAGTCCAAAAGTGAAAGTCATAGTACAACTCAAGTTCAGATTTGTTTCCAATGATGTTGTACTCCAGTAAGTTAGCCAATGTGCTATAGACACTCCCCCATCATTATAAGTCCTGTAATACAAAGTAATTCCATAATTGTTCAGTTTCATATTTATGCATGTGGTTAACTAACCCAACATCTGCTGAGACACGCATAACCATGGTTTATACAATCAATATTTTTTTGGTTTCCATTCAAAGATCTCATTTCAGTCTTTTTCTTGAGCACATATCTTTTCACAGATTGTTCTTCACCAAATACAACACCACTTATTTGCCTCTCAGGTTTCAAAATTTGATGTCTTTAATTATTAATGTTTTCAAACAATCCTTAAAATGCAATTTCAACTTGTGAGCAGAATTTTCACCAGTGACTAATTTACTCAGACAGGAGATTCTAGGGCAACCCAGAGTCAGCTATGTGGACAAGATAACCATTACACCTAATGTGATGCTTAAACATCATAGATTTAATTCTGTATTACTTACTCCTTTCACAGATCACAATGTCATACCTTACAAGAAATACAAAGAATACATCCAAAGCAGTGCTGATGAAATCACTTTAAAAACAATAAATAAGACGTCCATGTTTCACAGGCATAAAGTAATAATCACAGGACACCTATCCAATAGGTTTTTCCCTTTCACCTCACACTTTACTCCATACTTATTCCATGTCTACCCATGTAACTTTACAAAAGCTTCACTCACCTTCTTCCCATGAAGAATTTTCTGGTCAAAAGAAGACATTTGAGTATTGCCAATATAAATGAAACCATACAAAATCCTCAGCTTCTCACCATATATATACAAATCTATAACTTAAAAACAGATTTTCCTGAAACAGATTAATATACTGAATAAGTTCTTGCCTCTCCACCACTAGATTAATGTTGTTCTAATGGCAAGCATGCTTTTAGCAAAGAAGTCCATAAAACAATTTGTCTCAGGACATGAATGACCAATGAAATACTCATCTACATATAAGAGATCACCAAGTAAGGTAAATATCTTTGATTTGATAGTAAAATACCTCATATTAAACAATTTACTAGCCTAATATAAAAAAAAAGCTAAGGTACACCCTTGAAAAGCTATACTTGAACCATACCCACTTTTGCAGGTGGTAAATTGTATTAAATTAGTCACCTAGTCCCAGTGGTCTTTCCTTCAGCTACTGCTTAGCAGGGCTAAGTTTATCATTTGTTCTCTGAGGCACCCCAAAAGAATGCCAAGATCAAGCATTTTTTTGTCATTGCTATGTATGAGTTTTAATTCATGTGTACACCCTCACTATGAACTGGCTTCATGTCAAATCTGTCTTGCTGGGAAATCAGATAAATCGATAACCTTCAAAGACCATTTTAAAAACCATAGCAAAATACAAGCCGAAAAGGTTGCAAGTAGGTATTTTCATAACCTGTTAGAACTCCTTTCACTAACCCAAACAAATATTCAGCTCAACAAACACCGGCCATATGACAAAGACTGAAACTCAACTGACACCAGGCATCTACTTTTAATGTATGTGAAAGAAAAACTGAGCATCATAAAAATATTTTCTTACTAATCAGAAACTGAGCTACAAGACTCACAGCAGCCAACCTGAGCCTCCTGTGTTATATATAAGAAAAGCTGTTTGACACAGCAGACAGGATCCCAGCATCAGAGAGAGAACATGTCCAGTAAGCAATTCAACCATCCATGAGGGTTAGTACAACAAGCCACTGGTAGTCTCATCTCACACATGGAATTTCACCAGGTACTTCTCAACTACAACTCTGACATATGATATATCCCTGAACAAATGAACAAACTATCAACAAGAGTTAGAATTTTTTTTATACCTCAAATACATCTTGTCTCCATTGTCATGTTACTTCTTGTTCTTTTGGGGGTTAGTGCAAATTGTGGTACCCTAAGAGAACTTCATTTGTACCAAGACTATCCACACACAGATATAGTTACTGTATGGCTCAGTAGCTAAAACCATTTTGAGCAGAAAGGAATTCAGAGTGTCTTCAAATCAACTTGTGTTTTATAATAAATTGGACAGATCTATTATTAACATGAAATGTAGTAAGAAAAAAAAAACACATGTCAATCAGTATAAATGACAGCAATTGAACTCAAAGTCCATTTGAGATCATGGCTCTTATTGGATGGTTTCAATCAGAACGAAACAGTCCTAGAAGTCACAAATAAGTCAATGAGAAACACTCAACATAAACAGTTGAAATGCTCCATCTCTACTTTTAACTATTTAGTCGGACAGGTAATGAGAATTCACAAAGGAATAAAAGTAACATATGCACATAAAAATATGGTCATTTGTTATTTATCAAATCAGCAAAGAAGAACTTAAAACAAAAGGAGATGATGACAGAAGACAGTGACACAAAGACAAACAGAGCAACACCAGAGAGACACTAAACAAATGAAGAATGAAACAAAGCAAATGTGAGAAGACAGAAAGTTAGCTGAGCATCCAAGTAAGTGCCATGTCATATAGATCTGCTGATCCTAGAGTAAATCTCTATATAATATATACCCTGAAATAGTTGTACAACACTTGTCTCTTCATTCTATCATTAAAAAAACATAAGCATTTTTCTTTGTATTTTTATCTTTTTATTCATGTTTTTTTTTTTTTTTTAGAGACAATTGAGTTCAATCAACAATCCAATAAAACTATCAAAAACAAACATAAGGTATTTCTCAAACTGATAGACAAACAGTTCCTATAATCACAAAATATTCAATAGGAACACTTTCAAAGTTAGAAGCATGCAAAAACATTTTTCTTAAAAAATCCACCATCATAAAACAGCCACTGCCTGTAAATGTATATGAAAGTTCCATATTTTTTTTAATGGAAATTGTTTCAACCACTTGTTATCTACAAAGTCACCTACCAAGTTGAAAATCAAGAAAAAGTTGGCATTGTTTTCTGAATCTCTGTCACACGAAAGAGGTTATATCAATAAACTGTCAATCACCAATGAGAAATATGCACATGACATTGCATTTTCTAAACACATGTTGGCAAAAAAAAAAAAAAAAAAAAAAATACAAAAGTACTTCAACAATGGAAAATAAGTAAAACAGCCCCAGTATTAAAAAAAAATCAAAGTAATGTACCATTTGTTTAGGAGAAAATGACTATCACTACATTCCTAAAATAAAGATCTGCAGTGATATTAAAATGCAGATATAAAACCAAATTTCTACTATGCTAATTAGAGTTTTATCATAATTAGAGACAGAGAAGAGGAAAAAAAACAAAAAGATGGAGAAAAGAGAGTGAGAAAAAGATAAAGAGAGAGAGTAGAGAAGTAAAAAGAAAGGGATAGAAATGTAAACACAGAGCACTGCGATAGGATAATGGTTAGCAAACAAGTCTCTGAGATCATTACTACCAGTCAGTAGTAAATTCAATCCATGCAGGATGCTCTGTACTTAGAGCCATATGCTAAGCTAATCTTAGTAAAGAATTATTTGTGTGGGTGGGTGTGTTCAAGTTCAATCCATCACTGATTTGACTCATTACCATAATCCTAACACATAAAGTGGAAACTAATTTTCAAATTGCCCAAGGAATTTTTTCCACTCAGCAGGAATCTACCAATAAAATCATAATACTTTACTTCTACAATGAGAATTTGGTATGCAGTATGTGTGTGAGCAAACGTGTAGATTTTTATGCTATCTATCACCTACTGACTCAGTTAAAAGCAGTAAAAAGAAAAAAAGAAAATAAATTAAAAAAAATCAATATTTCACTTTGAAACCTTGTAATCAAAGAATATAATAAATATAGAGAAATAGAAAACCTGGAGGGCAAGTGCAGTTTTTCCTTATCAATCAAAACCATTTCAATTCCAGGCAAATCAGATCAGCAAAATTGGCTCATTTGGATTTGATCCAAGTTTCTTGATCATCAGTAACTTGAATAATATTTCAGAGCATTAAAAAAATTGCCTTGTAAAAGATTTAAAAACAAGTTATGAAGAAATACAGAGTTGATTTCAAAGTTTCTTGAAATCAGAGTCTTTAAACAAAATTTTTCAAATGGCAAATCTTTTTATATTTTCATGTTAAGATCATTTCTCAATATCTTTTCCTTTTTTAGATTGCAAAAATTAAACAAGTACCAAAAATAAATCGCAGTCATATTGGATGATTTCCCTCCCTCCAACTTGTAGAAAAAGATTGAACGAGATGACAAATGTGTCATAATATTTCATGAGCGAAGGCAGCAATGAGACAACAGAACTTAAAACTCTTTGATGGCAGAAGATTTGTTGGGGCAAAAAGATGGAGTATTGTTCTCCATGGTGGCCATTGCTCATTGCTTTTTTTAGGCCTCTTTAGTTTTCATTCAAGTTTTTTTTATTGTATATGGGTTGGTTATAGAATGTTTTCAAACCTGATTCCTCTACCAAAATATGATAGAAAACCAAAGAGTAACAGACTAGTAAAATGAGTAAGGAAAACAAAAAAATCAACTTTCATTAAACAAAACTTAGCCATATTTTAATGTTTCCTTTAATCATTTTATATCTTGATAGAGTTTAGTTAAGTTTTAAACCTGCAGCAGCTAACACACAAACATTATATATATATATATATATATATATATATATATATATATATAAATAAAAATGAATAGATTCACAAATGAATATGAAGTTGGTATTTAAGTTTTTATTTCATATACTTGTGCTCCACACTTGTTTCAGACTGTTCTTTTCAGGGGATTGAGAATGACTTGGGTAGTCTTTGATCCCTACTTTTATAGTGAAACTTGTTTTGATAGGGGTGTGACCCTTTTAAATTACAAGATTTGTGTCTGTGAAAGTCCTATTAGAGTGAATGATACATGAAGACCTCTGGCCTCTTCAAATGGGTTTTCCTTCATTATATATATATATATATATATATATATATATATATATATATATTCACACACACACACACACACACACACACGTATCTACTTTGCATGGGGATATTTGCATACATGCATGTACACACACATATACACACACACACCTGTACACATATTTTGGGGGATTTTTTCTAAATTTATTTCTCTCTCTGTACACATAATTTTGCATGAATGTATACCCATGTGTATGTGAAGTTAGGCACAGTTTAATCTTAGTTTAAATCTATCTATATAAGGGTTTTGCTAATTCACTGATTGATAAATGTATATGTGAAAGGAAAAGTCTATGAACATAAATTTTTGTAGTTATTAGATTTTTCTTTTAAAATAATTTGAAAACTTCATAGATTTGCATGCCAGTTCAGTTAAAGACATGGACCTCTAGAATGCTTAGACAGGTAATTTGTTTATAGTAGTGAAGATTTGTAGAAACAGCTCACTTTTTGGATGAGCTGATATCAGAAGAATGACACACCATTGGGCCAAGATTCTGGGTAATGCAAAAAGCTATAGGTTCAAGACAATGTCTCAAAGATAAGAAAGAAGAATTAACTGATATATCCTCTGTGCATCAACTGTTGAATGAGAACCCTCTACCACTGTTCATACTTAAGACAACTGCACTCAAAGGATTTTATATAAAACTTCAACCAAAGTCAAAGAATTTGGTTTGAAATTTCTACATTAGCAGTGAGGTACTACACCCAGAATATAAACATAACCAAGAGGATGACACTAATCCAAGCACATGAATATCTATTAATGCAAATTCCTTATCTTTCTTCTTAAAGAAAAATTTGTTTAATTTTGGTAATATTTTATCAACCAATTTAGAGCTAAAAAAAACAATTGTCATTGGATCTAAACATGACTAAGATTTTTTACCAGATGTTGTGTACATGATATGCTTGTATCAGTGATACTCCCATGTTTGTTTTGCTGACTTACTATAGAATCCCACAATTATACTCTACAGCTAAATTCAGAAGTAGAGTACCTTCCTATCAATCGCTATATTCATATTCATCAGGAAAACATATCTGATAGATATTTATGCTAATCTTCTCATTGTGCATGTGTATATATATGAGGTCTGTGTGAAAAGTAACCAGACTGGGTGTGTTGTGAGAGCTATGGGCTAAAGGATAAGTGGATTGTTTTATCATCTAACATGATATCTGGAGTGTGTAACTGGAATCTTAGCTTTCTGCAACCTTTGCATTTTTTTTTTTTTTTGACATGCTTTTGTTTACATCTTTTTTTGGTTCATTCAGCCATGAGTTCAGAGGAATGAATGATGAACACTAAACAACAAATAAACCTGGAATTTTTGGTCCAGTTGGGAGAAATTACATCCCAAACACTTCTCATACTTCAATAAGTGAATGAATATAACACCATGTCATGTGCACATGCTTTTGAGTAGCAAAAGAGATTCCACGTCAGGCACAAAGAAGTCAAAGATGTTTTCAGGAGCAGGTGGCCTTTAACAAGCAGAACTGAGGTCAATCTTGAGCAGGTAAGCAGGGGATGTGTGGTGACCATCAGTCAACTGCTTATATGATTGCAAATCAGCTGGACAGGGGAAAAAAAGTGTTTGGAAACTTATTACGCAAGATTTAGAAATACAGAAAGCCAGCACAAAAATGATGCCAAGACTGCTGAATGAAGATCAGATGTGTTGCATGCAGGTGTGTCAGGACATCATCAAGCATCTTCAAACTGAACCAGACTTTCTTTATAGACTGGTCAATAGTGATGAGACATACATTTTTGAGTACAATCTTAAAAGCAAGAACTACAGAAGTCAGCCTAAGTCTCTGATGAAGAAACTGACACAGTCAAAGTCATGCTGATCATATATTTTGTCTCACAGCAAATTCTTGCCACAGCACCAAACAATCAGCAAGTCTACAAGTAGATCCTGCAGTATATGCTTCATGTGAGAAGAGAATTGTGGCAGGACAAATCATGTCTGTTTTACCACAACAACGCACGTACTCACAATGCTCTGAGTATCCAGCAGTTTCTGGCCAAGAGGAACATCATCATACTGGAAAATCTTCCCTATTCACCTCACCTTGCTCTATGTGACATTTTTCTTTTCTCCAAGCTGAAAGGAATCATTTAAGGGTCCTGTTTTGAAGGCATGGAGGCCATCAAGAAGGCCATATTATCAGAGCTGATGGGTATCCCAGAAGAATCCAGCGCATAGAAGCATGGCAGAGAAGAATAGGAAAGAATATTAGAATCAAGGGACATAACTTGGAAGGGGAAACCATTTAAGTTTGTTATTTGAAATTGAAATAGATTGCTAGTGACAAAAGTCCCACTACTTGTCAGGTACACTTCATATATAAAAAGCTATTAAAATGTATTGGGACTGAATTTTTAAAACGTACAATTTCACTGAAGACATGTGCACAGCTAAGCAACCTATTTCTTAATGTGTTGATGTTGAGATGAGTCAGTGCCAATCTTTTATCAGAAGTTTCAATACTTTCGGATCAGAAGTTCTTTGTTTTTTTAGTGTTCTTTATTCTAAACCAAGCTCCTTACAAGTTCTGGCTTCTTACATATGATTATACATCCTAAATATGATAAATTATGTATAAATTTATATCAGATAAAATAGGTATATGTATAAATTATACATATGATAAACACTACATATATTAACATCTAGACCAAGCTCGTTACAACTTCTGGTTTCCTAAACTGAAAATTCATCTCAGAGTAAAGATTTGAGTATCATGGCACAAATTTTATACCATATCAAAAGAGAAATTTCAGCAGTGCTCTAAACAATGAAAAACTTGTTGGAATAACTGTGTTGTATACAAAGGGGACTATTTTGAACAGAAACCCTATTTATTTTTTTCTTCTTTCATTTGTCTTGGTAAATATAGCTTCAGTCTCAATACTTTTTGAAAATAGCTCATTCTTTTTAATCATAATGTTGCATCAATTTAGTTGCTACCTCTAAAAATATTTAGAAAAATGAACCTCAAATTATGAGCATTTCAGAAGAAAACTGTCTTTCATTTATTTAAAAAAAATAAGATTTGAACAATAAAATTTTTTTAAAATACTATAAAACTATTTTAACAAATGAAATTCACATCAGACCAATTGATTCAATGAATAGAGTTACATGATATTCATTTTTCAACAAAATCTAAAAAATTTTGATTTTAATGGTATGCAACCTTACAAATTTTGATTATGCTATTAAATGGAATTTTAAATTGAAAAAATCAATAACTTAAAAGGTAATAATTTAGTGCATACCATTAATGGAACAGTTAATGTGCTATAAAAACACGTTTATAACAATTATATAGAAATAAAGACACCTGTTTTGATTTGTTCTTTTTCATAATTTTTATAACTTTTTCATAAGTACTTCAAATAATCAAAGTCACTCGTCTTTTTTTTCTCTAATGCATTTGGTGAGTGATTTAATGAAGCAAATAGATTTGTTTCTCCTGAACAACAAATAAACAATAATCAACAGTTTTTAGAGAATTTATAAATCAAAAATTATTTTAACTTCTCTCTCTCCATATATATATACATAACTCCTAGCTTGGTACAAAACTAACCAACACTGTTTTTTATAAAATCTTTTGATGATAAATTCATAGTATCTTTATTTGCTCAAAGTATTCTAAATAACTTCTTATGTCATGTTTCAGCTAAATTGTATATATATTTATCCAATCCCATTACTATGAGCATGATGTGGCTCAAAGACAATTCTGAAGAGGAGTACAACTGATTTGAATTCAGTTTCCTTTCCCCTAAACTACTTATCTTACCAAGACTAAAGAACCCAGTCTGTCCTACAATTAGACCATAGCTTGTGGGGAGCAAAGAAATGAATTCATACCTTTCCCAAGGACACTAGTGTGAAGTGAAAAATGAACAACTTCATTCAGGATTTCAACTGAAGGTGTTGATTCTATTTCTTATGTCAACAACAATTACATTAGGCACATCTCCAACAAAATTGTGTATTCCATAAAACAAGAAACAAAAGTTTAAAAAAACAAAAACCCTCCAGATTTCATTCAATAAATTCTTGGAAGAAGTCTCAATAAGATGAACTTACGTTGCATAGGATCAAAAGGAAATAAATCTGAAAATTATACTTAACATGGAAGAATTACCCCATCTCAGTTCAATAGTTTTGTATTATGTTATTTCCTGTCACTACCCATCAAACACCATTTTGGTTTTTTGATTCAAATAGGGTCCAATAAGCAAAAAAGTAGTTTAGAAATTAAAAAAAAAAAACTTCAAGTAAGATTCAAACTTAAACACCTTGTCCAAGAAAAGCTTGCCGGTCCAGAACAGTTGCCTTCTAACCATATAAGAGATGTGAGATTTGATCTTACTGAAGGATTTTTTTCAATTTCTGATTTGTCTTGTTTAGTCAGGTCTATAAACAGATAAAAAAAAACCAATGAAAATAAGATGAAAGAAATGCTAGTCAAACATTAATAATGACAATGCTTTATTTTAAAAATTCAGACACCTGAAGACTATTATATCTATTTACTACTAAGTGTGGATAATGAAAGAAATACTTTATAAAAATGAATAATGACAATATGAGTAGAGTGTTCACCAATGGTCCAGGAGACTGAGGTTCAATCCCCGGTCAAGTCATAACAAAGACTCAAAAATAGTACTTGATGCTGCCTTGTTTAACACTCAGCATTATAAGGTACAGATCAAGGGTAAAGTAGAGCAATCCAGGGAATAGAGTAACGCCCTCCCCTACTCCGAGGAGTAATAGCTATTGAAAAATGGAGCCCTCGGGTCGGCCTCGACTACTGTTGCTGACAACTTTTTTATGTCTACTTACAACAAGGTGTAAACAATAAATCATGAAAGACTTGAGTCATGAATTAATAATAACAATAATGACAATGCTTCATTTAAAAATATCTTCATATCCTAAATATCATACAGCTCATCCAAGATTTATATTTTTAATAGAGTTACCTCTCCAGGAAGTGCATATATTCAGACAATTCTACCTAATTCTCCATTGCAGGAATAATGTGTCAGCAAAAATATTACAAAACAGTATAAGGAGAGTTTTAACCAACATCGAAATTTTATATTTGATTATATTGTGATGTTTTTAATACAGGCATACATTTTTATGAAATATTTGTCAAAATTAGTGTATGTTTTGTTTATTGATTCTAAGTTAGGATTTAAAATGAATAAGCAACATTTTTTCTTACATTTTTTTAATCTTAAGAAAGGTTTTAAATGCTCATATAGAAAATAATGATCAGTACAGTTTATGGAAAATTACTTCCAAAAAAATTCTAATATTTCATCAGGATAAAGCAAGACTATTTGTTTCTTCTTTGGTGATCAGTCAAAAATGTTACAATTTGGTTTTCACTCATCTGCCATATTCAACAGATATTGTACATACCTTTTTTTTTTTTTATTTTGGTCTCCACAGAATACTGTATGAAAAAGAAAACAAACAAAAGCCAAATACCCAAAAAGATTTTAAAAGGTACTTAGAATATTTCTCTGTGGAGGAATGTAAAAAGTTGTGAAACAGTGGAATAGTGACATAGCAGAATGAAATGAAGTTGCTTGAAAGAAAAGGCAGAATTAAAAGATGAAGTTACTTTTAAAAAAAAATGTTTAATTTAGAAGAAAAAGTCAAATTAAATCAAGTTGCTTGAAAAAAAAAATCTATGAAATAATGAATATATGATTCAATTTAGTTAATTTCAACAATTTTTTTAAAAAAGAACATTTTTAAAAATTTTATTTAATAAACCAAACTATCTTTTCAGCCAGCTAAATAATTTCAACTGATTCATGAAGAACTGCACGAAATAACCTGAATTAAGAAGAACAAAAGCAACTAATGCAAGAAGAAGTGAAAAATAAGATATAAAAATATATTTCTGCAACATTGATAAATGCAGCATGTTCATTTACATTATTTTTTTTGTTTTTCTTTTAAATTTCTTTTTATTCTAAACATACTGAAGGCCTTTTATTCTTTTAATGAAAAGAGAACAAAAGCGAACCTTTTATCAGAAAGGATAAAACTGAACTTCTTTTCTTAAATACAAATGAAATAATGTAATGAATATTTGTCACACAGTATCACCAGCAGGGACTCCAATTGGTTATTTAAAACACAATGATAATTTATTGATTGGGGAAATTTCATTACAAAATTCATGTAGTTTAAGATACAATCCTCTTCTATAGAAACAAGCCAAGCCTTGCTAAACATTAAAAGTACCAATTTGAATTCTTTTTCTAAGAAACATAAATGTAAAAATTTATTTTAATTCTGAGTCTACCAAAGACAGACAGTGACAACTACACAAGAAATATACTAACAATCTATTTAGTTATTAGTCCTGAGGATTTGAATAAACTGACTGTATCTCCTGCAGAGGGGTAAGACACTCCCCTAAAAAACAAAACAAAAAACAACAACATGGTGTCCAGCATATGACACTAAACAGCATTTAGTAGTGAGGCTGGAGATCTGGAGAGTGTGAAGTACTCCTTCATTGCTATTACTCTCAATCCACTCTGATTTGGAATGGTAATACCTGTTAAGGTTAAATATATCTGTTAAAAAATTCATATTAGGATCATATCCAACAAAAAACAAAAAAAGACTCTTAAAACAACTACACAAAATATATCAATATGAACATTTAATGAACTCAATTTTCTAACCTCTAGGTATGAAATAACCCTAAACAGGTTGACATGCCATTAAAATCAATTGATCAATCAGTCAAAACAGTCCTCTTTTGGATCACCATCAACAACCTCATTGTATTTTTCCTAATTTCATTCTGTGTTTAAACTATTATTTTTACTTTGAGCAAAGCCAGATGTAGCTAAGAGCCAAATTCAGATTGTAATAGAGGGGTGGGATACTGAAAGATTTGGATAGTGCAATGTTCTATTATAAATACTGCTCAAGACAAGCAGAACAGTCAAGCATAATGTCATGATGGAGGCAATGGTCATTCACAGTACACAAGTTCATACAATGGCATCTGTCAACAGAATAACCACATAGAAAATCATCTGTTCATGCATGTACAGTAAAGTCCCCTTTGACTTCCTAGTAATATCTAAGCTGTGCAACAGGTTTTCTTAAGATCCTTTGAAATAGCTGGATATATTCCAGACAGATTTCATTTGTTAATAACTAATTTTGAAACCAAAAAAATGACAAAATTTCTAACTGAAACAAATGCAATGCTCACATTTTGATACTCATTTAGAAGTTAAAACTACTTAATGCACAAGATTTGGTGGGAAAAGAACAATATCAAAAGAGAAAATATGCAAAAAGCAGTAGATTTTTAAAATTTAAAAACACTAATGAATTAATAATATATACAATAGAATACTTCATAAACTGGTCTCCTCATCTTGAGTGATCTAGTTATAACACTTTAATCATTGGACATTTCCAGACTTCTTCAGTTGTCTGTTGTATTTTGTGAACATTCTGGGGAAAAAAACTAAGATGAAGACAACAAAATAAATCAGAGTATGCTAACCATTAATTGTTTATCTCAGAAATTCAGAAAGTAAATATTTTATTTGGACTTCTTGAATTTCCAGAATGTTTATAAAAAAATTCTTAAATTTTATCCTGCCATATGAACAATTAATTATTCTGTGGAGAAGTTAGCTAAATGAACATACAGAGATTATATATACACTCACACACACTTGAATGAATATATATATATATATATATACACACACACACACACACACATACACACACATGTATATATATATATATATATATATATATATATATACACACACACACATGTATACACATTTGTATGCACTGACAGAGATATATTTATACACATGTGCACATACATAACCAAGACTCAAAAATAGTACTTGATGCTGCCTTGTTTAACACTCAGCATTATAAGGTACAGATCAAGCACAGACACACACACACACATATATATATATATATATATATATATTATATATATACACACACAAATGCAAAAAAAGATACATATGCACACAAACATACATATGTGGAGGGGTGTATACATATATATATATAACTCAGCACAATCATTTTATTCACAAAACTTTATACTTTGCTCAATTGAATAAATATGAATATCTACAATTTATTGGTCAGTTCCATAGGTTTGATAGATGCATATTTCTCTCCACTTGCATCAGTGATCAATATGTACAAGATTAAGTAAAAGACAGAATTATAGATGCTAATTTTCAAGACAAGTAGCCTTTTCTTGCTTAAAAAACCCTAACCTCTATCTATTACACACACACAGGGTGACCCTCTAATAGACTTAGTAAATATTTACATTTGTTCAATTTCTAATTTCTCTCACATTTTATAAATCTTCCTACATAGAAAAGAATTCTTCATCCTACACTTTATGCCCTTTGATAATTTCAGAACAATCAAACTCAAACTGACCTTTATTAAAAGCAACTCACCCATGAACAATTTTGAATTGAGTCATAAATTAAAAGAAAAAAAAAATCAACCTTAAAAATAAGAAATACATATCTTAATTGCCATGAATCTCGGTTATATTTTAATCTGAGCATCCGATTCTAATATTTCCATGAAAAGTGATTGATAAATTTATTCCCTGAGGTATGAAGACATGAATTAGTTCTAATTAGATTTATATGCAGTTCACTTCTTTGAATGATTTCAGAGAAAATTTCAAGTTCATAACAGTTTTATTTTTGTTTGAGAGAATTAAAACTCCAAAGTCAGCAATTATTGATTGATCAATTGATTTTAACAAAGTCAACTCCTCTAGGGTTATTTCATACCTTGTGGATAGGGGAATTGCATTCATTCTATGTTCAGATTTACATTTTTTGTATAGTTGTTTCTCGAGAGATTTTTTTTGCACACAGTTCAACTGAATATAAATTTTTAAACACATCTATTTGACCCATAGATAGGGTACAATTAGGAGTCAGAAGTGACCTGGGAGTAAAAATAATGAAGAGATACTGCACACTCTCCAGATCTCTAGAAATGGAGCATCACCATCAGAAGCAGTTTACTGTCATACTCAGGACACTCCTTTTATTTAGATTACTTTTACTCCTCTCCCCAGAGGTTACAGTCAGCATATTCTAAACCCCAAGTATTTGATTGGTTATTCTATGCATGGATAAATTTCACTAAATTGGCTATTGTTTATCTCAATTCTAAATTCAACAGAAAATTTAAGTTTTATAGTAGAAAACATTTCCTGATGAGTTTGTTGATTGTGGTATAATAGGGCAGGGCAATTATTGAGAAAAAATACACTATCACCTTTACTTTTGAAACCAAGAAGGGGCATGCTTCTTCAGGGTCAAGATCATGTCCTCAGAGATCTCCTGAGGTGATAAGCCTTTGATATTAAGGTAGCTACTGACTGTATGATGGTCAATAATGTATTTTCTTAGGAATTCCAAATTCAAATTTCTAGAATGAAATAAAACAATTATGGATTTGAAATTTTATGAATTTACCCAACACTTCAACAATAGACAGGATGTGACACAAAGTCAATTTTAAAACAGAGTGCAATTGGTTTGAATTCAAAGTTTTCCTTCTCCTAGACTGTTTGCCTAACCAAGGTAAAAAGAATTCAGTCTGCCTCACTATTACCAATAGCTGGGGGAAGAAGAGATGAATTCATAGCTTTCCCAAGAGCATTAGTACTAAGTGAAATGCTGACAACCTTGTCCATGATTTGAACTGTTTGTCAGTTCCATTTCCCATGATGATATTAAATATCCCTTCAAATTTTTTAAGTCATCATTCTAATGGTAAAACTGAATTTAATAAGAACTTTGTACTGAAAGTCTTTGTACCTTAGGCAATAAATTTACCAATCACCTATTGTAGTGTAGCTTTCAATTGTATTTTCTGTTTCCACTTTTATAAAAATCTTGAGATACTTTGTGTATTTTTATCCCAATTTTGATGGCATAATTAGGAGAAAATTTTCTCCAACGATTTCTTTAAAAATAATTTTATAATTACTTCATAAATTATGACTCCCCCATAATTCTGGCTTTATGCCAAACTAGGCCGAGCTTAGTAAATGACTGCCTCAAATTAATTTAGTTTAATTCAACTAATCAATTATGGATGACCTGAAAATTTAAAAGAAATAAGAGGAAAGAGTCATCTCTTCAGCAATAAAAATGAATACTTATAAAATCTCTCATTTCAAAAAAAATAAGATAGTTTGAGTTACAGAAAAAAAAAATTCAGTATGTATCCACCCAACCCCTCTGCTACACAGGGCCAATATTTTAAGTCGAGTTTAACAGGCTTTAACTTTCCCTCTCCAAGACTGGCTGGCATAACTAAGTTAAAGAGCCTCGTTTGCACTACTATGCACTAATGACTGGAAAGAGAATAGTTAGATGCATACCTTTCCAAAAAGTATTAGTGCAATGTGAAATGCAAACAGCCTTGTTCAGGATTTGAATTCTAGTTTCCATGTTTATTTCCAAGGATGATAATTATTATACCACAATCAACAAACTCATCAGGAAATGTTTTCTACTATAAAACTTAAATTTTCTGTTGAATTTAGAACTGAGATAAACAATAGCCAATTTAGTGAAATTTATCCATGCATAGAATAACCAATCAAATACTTATTGAAAACTGCCTTTAGTTCTAAAGATAATAGTTTCATTATTGATAGCACATTGGATAATAAAAAAACCTCATGCTGCATAAAATTCTACATAAAAAATTCTTAATACTTTGAGTTAAAAAGACATTAAATGGCATGAGTTAGGTTTTAACAAGTCTCTAAACACTAGAAAAAGTGAAGACAAGGTATGAAGTTATATATAATCCTACTCTGTCAGTAATGTTTGGGAAATGACCAAAATTTTCAGTTTTTGGCAATTTTTTAAGCTTTTAATTTCAGCTGAGCCATAAAATCTGAACACAAGTTGTCAGTGATGAAAAAAATTTTGAGAGTGATGGCAATGGAGTTGATAAACCTAAACATAATTAAAATTAATAAGAAAAACAAAATTTTGACCAATTCAATGTTTTCAAATCTATTTCCCATTGGTTCTTTTATTTATTTTTTTTATAAATGATTGTTTTGCTGTCATTCAAATAACACCACTTTCTGCTTTGAAACTGGTAACAAGTTTAGCTTTTTAAAGCAAAGCCTAAGCTGATAAAAGAGAAAAAGCAATTGTAATAAATTTTTTAAATTTCTATACTTAATTCTAAAATTTCTTTTCTGAAATTTTTTTTATCAATATTCATGCAATAATTATCTTTGTTAATAAATTTTTGTTTTATTTAATAAAGGATTTATTTATTCATTTTATTCTTTTCAGGTAATATAAGGTTAATTAATGCCAATCATTTTCTTTTCCAGGCAATTAAATCATTTCAATCAACTATTCCTATTTATTTATGATCATATATCAACTATAGCTCCAAATAACTATTCTTAGTACATATTTTGTACACAATAATATGGTTTCATGTTTACATACCTGATACTACTAAGTTACAAGCAATTATATGTTTTCAAATAACCATTCCTATCAAATAATGACAAGAGTAATTAGTTGCTGACAATTATATATTCAATTGAATATGTCAGTCAAATTGCAATGTGAATGTTTTAAGAGTATTAATTAATTTCCATCATTTTAAACACAAACATTTCAAACATAGTTATAATATCAATGTTTTAAGAGCAAATCTACTTCAAAATCATTTTAAACATTATTTCAGATTTAACTGTTAAATGATCTTACCACTCCAATTTAGAGAGAATCCAGGAAGAATGGTAACAAAAGAGATGACTCCACATTTCCCAGAATAAAAACCTCATCAGTAGATGCAGTTTAGTCTCACGCTAGGATATAGGAACAAAAACTTCAGTCACTGAGATATATTTCACATATAAATGTGGGTATAAATTGTAACATTAAATTGTTGATCTAATTGTTAGTGGCATTTCCAAAAAAGACAAATATCAATAAAATAAGTTTTATACAAATCTACTAGCTCATCTAAACTTATCAAACTCATTAAAAAGATATATTTTAGATATTAATGAGGCATACATTAAAATTTAATTTCTTATGATTGATATGATTTTTAACCTTCTTCAACTCAGAGTTTTCTTCTTAGTTTCCCAGCCTCTATATTCAAAATCATCATCTATATTTTAATTATCTGATTACTATAGGTATATGTCTTGTTTACTATAACACAGCAAAAACAGCACAGTACAGCATAATTATTGTTGGAGCAATATCATTAAAACTTGGAGAATAATCTAATATCCAGTTGAATTTTTACATTTTAATTTGGAATACTGTCAACTCATTGTATTCAAAATGCATATCCTAAGATAAGGATTATGCTTTGACCAATCTGATCTCAAATAATTCAGCAAAAAAGATAAAAAATAATTATGACCATTAAACTGTCAACATTAATTTAAGGGAAATTATTCATAAAACTTTGCTTTTTAAAGTTATCTTTTCAAGGTTCATGGAAGTAGAGGCAAGCCAAATGCTCTTCTTTGGGGAGCAAATACTTTTCTGATATACAACTTCAACCTGGCTAGATTTCTCTTGTGCTTTTTCATTTGAAATGTGTATATAAGCAATTATTTTACTTTTGGGGTTTAGAAAAAATATCTAACATAGAATATAGAATTAGTAAAAATATTGCAAAACATATGAACAGTGAAGCAGTTTAATTTTTCTAAGATTCAAAATAGATTTTGACACCACATATCTAAACAATGAATTACAACTGTAATATGAAGAGATTCAAAACCAATAATATGTCATTTCTTATCTGACATTTTAAGTAAGCTTTTTGGAAGGTTTGAAAATAGTTGTGCATTGAAACAAATTTTTTTTATTCTTATACAATCTATTGATATACATTTTCATCAATTATTATTTATCTATTTTTTGTCCAACTCTGTAAATGATAGTTATTGATAATTTTAACTAGTATTGTCCTTTATCTCCCTTTGTCCATATTTCCCATCTTATTTTTGTCTTGTAACATAAGCAGCACATGACTACAAATGAAACAAGAAAATTGTTAAATATATATAATTCAGAGCCAGAAAAAAAAACAATCATTATCATGGTTAATACACAATCTTATTCCAGATAAACCTAACTGCTTTATTCTAGTACACCACAAAAATATATTTTATCACTTCCTAAAAGGACGAAAGGCAAAGTTTATTTTGGTATTTTTCAGACACCATAACTTTTGGCATCAAATAAACTGCACTACGAACTTCAAGATTAGAAATAGATTAAATCCAAAATATTTTTCCAGAAAAGATACTATCAGTTTATTGTAAAGCAGCATCCAAAATCATCCCAAGAATTGCTTAAAGTTCTTGAAATTACATTTTAAAAACATTTCTTTCTTTCTTTTTTTTTTGTAACCAAACTCATTTAAAAGGTAATAATTCACCATTTAATCCAGAATATTTGATAAAGTTTCAATGAAGTCAAATTTTAAAAGAGCAATAATTATTCTAGTTTCCAAACATCAT
>OY757913.1:59845095-59920095 GCA_963585895.1 Sepioteuthis lessoniana | reverse complement strand
AATATGACTAACATCACAGAGCAATAATTTCTTTAAGAAAAACAAAAATTGGTCACATTAGGATTATAAATTTATTTCCATCCTGTTATGGGTATTGATAAATATCAATAACACCAAAAGAAAACAGGACTTCTTCAGATCCAATGGATAAATTAAATGACATGCAGAATAGACACAGGAGGGAAGGGTTACCTCCCTGCTTTACTCACCTCTGTTTTTTTATTTTTTTTATTTCCTGTTGGAAATTAATTCAGTTACCTTTCCATTGAAAAGTATGTGCACATCACATGGTACCTACTATATCTCTTTATTTTATTTTATTCATTCCACCTCAAAATATTTTTACGTTTTTGTTAATTAACCATTATCTATGAATTAGCCTAAAGTTTAAATCTATTCCTATGTCTACATCTGGCCATTGATTCACATCGCTGATTTAATAATTATTAAATGTGATGTGCACATAATTTTCAATGGAAAGGTAACTGAATTAATAGGCTCGAATATAAATTTTGAATATATATTCAAATTTTGAAATTAATTGAAGATAAGTAATACTGGATACTTACGTAAGGTTATCAAGGAATGTCGTACTTCCCTAAATTATTATTATTAAATCTTGAATTTACATTGAAATATAATTAGGATAAAAAGATTAAAATTTAATTTACTGTGATTCCAACCGAAAATGAAAAAATGAAGAAATAAAAAAAAACGGAGGTGAGTAAAGTGGGGAGGTAACTCTTCAGCCCTCTTCTACCCCCTCCCACTCTTCCCTCCTGAGTCTATTCTGTATGTTATTTAATTTATCCATTGGATCTGAAGAAGCCCTGTTTTCTTTTGGTGTTATTGATATTTATCAATACCCATAACAGGATGGATATAAATTTATAATCCTAATGTGACTGATTTTTGTTTTTCTTAAAGAAATATATATATATATATATTGAATATTAACAGTGTTTATTTACATTATATTGAACAACAAGATAGGATATACTACATAGGCAAATGCCAATATACCCTTGTCCAGTATTGTGCCATGGAGAAACACTCCATCATCTTACCAAAACCATGACTCCTGGAGAGGTTTGATGCAGCCACAATAGACACTGCTCTGCCAACATATTTCTTACCAAACACAGATCCATATTCTCACAAAACTACCAGATGCCAACTAAAATAGATCATATTTCATTTTTGAAATATTTAGTTGTCATAAGATAGAATCACTTGGACCAATTTTTTAAAAGGATGTCTAATTAAAAACAGTATGTTCTTATTATCTTAACATGATGTCAAAAGCAAGAAACCCATTCAATATTAAAACAGTCAAAGGATAATATATACTTCCACCTGAATCATTCACTTCCCATCCTTAAAAAAAGCAGTTATTTGCTTATGCTTTCTCAGAAGCAAGCAGATTACATTGTACACAAAGAAAAAAAGAAAAAAAGTAAAATATTTATTGCAGATGCTTTTCTTCAAGTGCATTAGAATACATCTGGTGTTAAAGAGGTGTATCAATCAATAAACAGCTTGTGCGAGATATCATATATGATAACTTGATATTATATACATCCATACTATATAAGGCACATGCAAAATTTCTTAAGTATTTTTTAAATAAAGAGACTGAATATTGAGTAGAAAATCACTTTTCAATTTAAAAAAAAAAAAAAAAAAGTCTAGTAATTTTTTCATATAACTTATACAAGGACTTTTTAGCTAGACCCAACTCCATCATCAACCCACTGTGCAACTTTGTGTAATGTTTGTCATAAGAAATGGAATCAGTGACTCAAGTTCATATTCTATGATAACTTGCTATTATAAATCTTTATTATCTAAGGTGCATGCAAAGGTTCTTAATAACTGATTTAAAATAAAGACTAAAACAATAGAAAATCCCTTTCAATTTAAAAAAAAATGCTGGAAACTTTTTCATACAGCTTATATAAATAAGATCTTTCTGGAGAGTAGTATCTTAAAAACAAGCTACACAGTCTTAATGTAACTTAACAATTCAGAAGGGTTCTTAAGGTGCATGTATGAACATACACACCTCTATGGGGTTACTCAGATGCTATTAAATAAGTTCATATGCTGTATGACTGTCTTATACATCATGACAATGCAGGATTTTTTGGCATAACACTGCTATATCACTCCATCATGCACTTAGCATAATGGTTATTATCATAGGAAATGGAATTGGTGACAAGTTCAAATCCTAGACAAGACTTTATATTTTACTTTGTGCTAATACCCAAGAGAAAAACATGAATCCATCTGTCCCCTTCAGTTATGGGTAAATAGTAAGATAGACTGAGTTCTTTCGCTTTGGTTAGGCAATCAGTCAAGAAAATTCTGAATTCAAACCAGCTTTACTTTATTTAAAAACTGACCTTGTGTCATCATGCCTGTGGTGGAGGGGGGTTGGGTAAAAACATACATCAAACCACTGATAGTACAAATTTGGCTCCCTGTGGTTGATGGCTTTTCTTAAAATATGAGATTAAAGGAGAACACAAGAAAAATGATGTTAATCCGGAACAAATGTTTTGACAAGTGAGGCAAACAGTAGAATAAGTATGTAATGGCCCAAGAGGAGTACTCTGAAGTGGACTAAGGCTACATAGTTTTGAAAATAACATTTCATATAATAAATACTACCACTCTCAATAACCCATGAAATGCAGGCAACTCCATTTTTATACATATACAGACTAAGAAACATTAAGATCCCTTAAAAAAGAATATATCAATACTGCAAAGCATTAAAGACAGATGATAGTCTTAATATTCTTATAAACCACAGAAATGAAAATTATTATAATTTTAACTGATAAAAAGTCAGCATAATCCAAAAAATGGAAAAAAAATCAAAATGGCAATGTTGAGAGTCTACATTAATTTCTAAATACAAGACAATAAAACAACTTGGATTCTAAAGAATTCATCTTAGCCAAATTATGATTGAAACAAGATAGACTATCTATAATAATCTTCAGTCCTATCTTATAGTATTATCAATTTATCAAAAACTATATATTACTCTTTAGCAATAATCTTTAGTTCTATTTTATTGCATCAATAATCTTCAGTTATATTTTATTACAACAATAATCATAAATAAATTTTCAAATAATTTTACTAATCTAATAGCTCCAAAAGACAGATTCCAAAAACTAAATCCACTAATCAATTGGAATTTTTTGCTAATCGAGTAATATATTTCTGGAACAAATTGCCTAATCAGATTAAAAAAAAAAGCAATAGCATAATGAATTATCATATTAAATTGGATGGTTTCAGAAAAGAAATGATAAGAAAAAGCATTTAAGAGTTAATTTGTTTTTTAACTATCAGAAGAATTACTTAACAGAATTTGATTTGTATATAGATATGGTATTAACAGTGTATATATTCTGTGAAAAGTTTTTTTGTTTTTTTTGCTTTTCATTTAAAGGTTGATGTGAAAAGATTTTAAAAAGCAGAGAGAAATAGCAAATAAATGACTAACATTTGGCATCTGTTTCCATGTTGATTCCATCATCATTAATTGAAAAGGACAATTTCACAGTATCTAAAGATGCTGTACAAGTGAAACATGTTATACTAATAAATAGTTAGTTCCAACAATTTGATTTTCATCTTTCAGTCATATTTTTTAACCACATTATTGATTTGTTGGGTTTATGGTGTATCAACCCTTGTAGGTTATTTAAAGCCAAATCCTGTTTATATATAAAATATAATTTGTAAACACATTTTGTAGATAACATTTTTAAATGAGCTAGAGCTTATTTTTTGCACCTAGTTATTTCTATCAAGTATTTCTATCTAAGTTTAATAATTCTGTTGAATATTAATCATTTGCTTGCACACAGTTAAATTATTGCAGGTATTGCCAAGTAATACTATCAATCTAACATCAGCCATTTGTTTGCACACAATTAAATGGCTTTATACATGATTTTTAAGTCAACAGTTTGTAAGTAATCTTATTTTTAAATGAGTCAGAGGTAATTAGTTTGCACACAGTTAAATGGTTTCAAGTATTGCTATTCAACATAATTTTATTAAAAACTAATCATTCATTTGTACAGTTAAATGTTTCCAAGTATTGCTACCTAACACAAGTCATCCTATTTTGTATCAATCATGCATTTGCACACACTTATATGACTTCAAACATTGCTATCTAGTACCATTAGTTTTATTTGCACACAGTTAAATTGTTTCAAGCATTAAAAAAAATTTAATATCAGCCATTTATTTGTACAAAGTTAAATGATTGAACAGTTCTATTTGACCGATAGATAGAACCCAAACAGATGCTACCATTCTGGATTGGAATAGACCCGAGAGTAATGACAATGAAGTTAATCCACATTTCCCAATGTTCCAGGACTGAAGCCTCACCATGCAGTTTAATGTCATACCTAGGACACTTGTTGAGAAGGGGTTTTACCCCTCGGTAGAGATGCAGTTGGTGTCTTCTTCAACCCCAGGTCACATTGTTGGATATCATTATCTGAATTGTTTATCACACATACAGTTTATATATAATGATTCTGCTGATTATCATTAGCACAGTTTTCATTATAAATGGATTATTTACAACGGGATTGGCATTTCTGCTGATCCATGTGTTTGAGAAGGTGGTATGAGTCATGTTGTGCCATTAGTTTAAGAACATTAAGAGACAGATTACTTGAGTAAATAAAAAGAAAAAAACTGAACTTGAAGAGAAAAATTGGGAAAAACAGAGGAAGAACATCAAGACAGAAGATTGAAGTATAGAAAGTTATTGTGAGAGGAAAAAGGGTTGATTAATTTCAATTCATGTAAGGTTATTTTATGCTTAGGGGTTAGGGAATTACATACATTGTACATATATATATTTAAATTTTTTGTGTAGTTTGCTTTCTTTGTTTAATGGCATATGAACCTTTGTAGGTTATTTAATGCTCAAGCCATCCTTGTAGAAAACAGTAAGTAAAGTTGGCAACCTTAGTCGAGGGTGACCTGGAGGCTCCCTTTTCAATAGCTACTGCACCAAGGTGTAGGGGAGGACACTACTCTATTCCCTGGATTGCTCCATTTATCTTTGATCCTTACCTTATAGGACTGAGTGCTAAGCAAGGTGGCATCAAGTACCATTTATAAGTCTTTGGAATGACTCGACCTGGGATTGAACCCTGGTTTCCCGGATCGTAGGTGAACACTACTCATTGACCAATGGCCAGTATTGGTAATATTTAAACCATAGCTGAGGACTAAGGAGGTTCTTTCCTAAGAGTTTAAGTACAAAGGTTGATATGACATAAAGCAATGAGACAAAACCAGTAATAATTTTTAAACAGATCTATTTGAATCACAGATGGGACCCTAACAGGTACAACCACTCTGGGTCAGAGTGTATCTGGGAATAATGGCAATAAAAGAGTACTCTGCACTCCACAGAGCTTTAGAACTAGAGCCTCACCATCAGATGCAGCTTAATGTCATACCCAGGACAACACTTTTTGGGGGAGGTTGTACCCAACTGCAGGCGATAAAGTCAGCAAATTTCTAGGGCCATTCAACAGGGCGGTAAAACAAGAAAAAAAGAACAAGAAAACAGAGATCAAAGTAGTATACTCAACTTCCTAATTCATTCTCTCCATCTATCTCTTTTACCTTCATGTGATGTTATGTAATAGCATATGTTACAAGAACAATGGAATTTTGCATTATTATGAATTTAGACTAGGTTTCACAATTGACATATATAAAAGTTGTTTTTCATATCTAATTTGATAACAAAAACACAGTTGGGCCACCTTGCCAATGCTATAGAAGAGATATTCAATATATAATTCCTTTCATGCATATACATGTGTGTGAGCAGGATGAGATGTTCCAGTCAGAAGTATCTTTATGAGTTGTCTAAATTTCAGAGACGAAGCTTGATGATTTTTATCATTAAGGGTTTTCGGAATATCTTTATTATTATTTCCATAACATTTTGGCCAATATGTCCTCTGGCCTTCTTCAGGTGTTTGTCAAACTACGTCCTTTTTTGAATCCATGGGGGTCGCCTGTTCTGACAAACACCTGAAGAAGGCCGGAGGACATATCGGCCAAAACATTGTGGAAATAACAATAAGGATGAAGACAATAGTCCAAAAATACTTAATGATGAAAAGTATCTTTATGAATTCATAGGCTGACCTCTATACTCTTATGGAATTTGACTAAGTGAGGTTTATTTTTAACACAGTCCCCCTTGCCATTAGGTTAAAACACTTCTTTCATCTGTGATGCAGTGCTTTTATCCCATTGGTAAAAAAAGTCATCAAAAGCAGATATGAAGTCATCATCTGAACTTTTCAGCTCACCCTCATATAAGGGAGACTGAGAGATCATATACTCAAGTCCAAACAATTATTGAAATGAAAAAATCTTTTTCTTTTTCTTTCTAAAAGAACCTTATACCAACTAATAAGATTCATTATATCTATTTAAAAAATGACTTGAAATGCATGTGCATATCCAAAGTAGATCCTAAGATGTGGAAAAATACTTTCTTAACATAATAAAGATAAAAGATTTTTTTCTTTCTATAGACCATTTTTTTAAAGCAATTTATTGATTATCTAAATGACATTCTGATATTCCATTATTTAGTTTTTATTTTCCAGGATTTAAATTTTACTAAAAATCAATAAAAAAAGAAGTAGGTTTTTACTCTGGCAGTTGGATTTAGTAATTATCCAACAAAAATTAACCTTATTCTGAAATCCAGTAATTCTTTATAGGATCTGCTATCATTAGAAATGATTTCCCCATTATTATATATCACATGCTGTCATTAGAATAAGACATTACAATGGATATAATTAGCATTTCTGAAATTTGCTTCAGATTTCAAGTATGCTTTCCCTAAATCTTTTCATAACATTAATAGTTTTCAATGATAATTTTTTACTTTTACCCAACTTCATAATGAAAGCAAACCATTTTTTTTTTTTTTAAATGGCACTAGAATTTGATATTTAGAAAAAAGAAAAAAAAACCTGAAAAGATTTTAAGATTAAAAAATATACAGGAAATAAAAAAAGAAAAATCATTGATTTTAATGGTATATCAAAATGTGTCGAGTTATTTTATGCTTACAGGTTAGGGAACTGCATTCACTGTAAATTCATATTTCGTGTAGTTGCTTCTTAAGAGTTTTTTCTTCTATTTTTTTTTTTTTTTTTGCACATAGACCTATCAAATACAAATAATTTTGAAACAGATTTACTTGATTCATAGTTTGGTTTCATGGCATATCAACCTTGATAGGTTATTTAATGCCAAAGCTATCTATGTAGAAGAACAGTAATAGTATTAAATCCATAGCTAAGGAGTATAAGAAGGTTCATACCTTCCCAAGAGTATTAGACTGAAAGTGAATGTAAAAGCTAACTCACACAACAATGTTGGAGTGTTAGAGAATGCAGATTACCACTTTATTGCCATTGCTCACAAGTCAATTCTGACCTGGAGTGATAGTACCTGATAGGGTCCTATCTATGGGCAAAATAGAACTGTTTGACATCTAAACTGTGTGCTAACATATAATCTATGAAACTGAATTGCTTGAAATAGAACTGTTTGATCATTTAACTGTGTGTAAAATAATGACTGATGTTTAATTGAATTGTTAGTGATACTTAGCAATACTTGGAACTATTTAACTTTGTTGACTTGTATTTACAAATCATATATATATATATATATATATATATATATATATATATTTATAAATAGATAGATTTGGCATTAAATTATTAACAAGGGTTGATATGCCATAAAACAAAACAAAAATAGTTTATACACAATTATATGGTTTAAAGAAACTATTCCAATATAATAATACTCATTTTTTTTTGTACATTTTTTCAAGTACTCCAATTTAATACTTATAATTTTTACCAGATCTATTTGACCCCTAGATAACATCATAACAGGTATTACCATTTCTGAGTCAGAAAAGACAGGGAAATGACAATGAAAGTGTACTCCACTCCTCACCGTTTCAAAACTGAAGCCCAACCACTGGATGCAATTTAGTTTCATATTTAAGACACTGCTTTGACGATGAGGGCTGTCTCTTTGCAGGGGATGCACTCAATATATTCTTGGTTCTGCTAATAGGGCAGTGACACTGATCCAAGACAGAGTGCAAAGATACTATACCCTGATTTTTAGCTGAGGTTCTGAGCCACACGTAAATAATCCCATCATTTTAACAGTATAGAACATCAATGAACAGCACTCACCTTCACAAGCCAAAAGTAACATGGCTGCCTCCTTGGAAAATAATTTATTGTATTTTTTAAAAAAATATGTGGGGAAATACAAATTTGGCACAAGGCCTAAAAATTGGGTGGGGAAGGCTGGTCTACACTATCCTAATCTCTAACTTAACTAGACTCATTCACTGACCAATACATATCTCCAAATTAAAAAAACACCAAAATACCTCAAAAGAACATATCACTATCATACTGCATTCACCAAAAACAACAATCACCAAAACACTACTGCTCCATGGACTTCTAAACTTACTCCCATATTTACAAAGTGAGGGGGAGGGGAGCGATTTTAAAAAAACTAAACGAACGCTATATACATTTATTAAAAACTCCCCTAAAAACGAAAATGAACAAAACATATATACATTATGATGGTTAGTATGGGGTCCCCCCCACGTACTAAAACATGGCAGAAAGAGGAGTTAACCAGTCGAAAATAGTGTCGAAGGAGGAAAAATAATCAAATAAGGTAAATAAATAGTACAAAATATAAGTAAACAATAATTATGAATTAACATAAGCCCTCCATCGCACTCCTGGAGAACTCCAATTCCTGTCATCTAACAGGGGGAAGGGAAGGGAGAGTGAAACAAAAGAAGGGGACAAAAAAAGAGGGGCCCAATGACCTTGCATACTCTAGCTAAGTTAACTAAATTAGGAACAAACTAAATCAAAATGGCCTAAAAAAAATTCTAACTTACCTGGGCTGGGTGGTCACGTCCTTCCGGTAACTCAAAATTCTTAAGTCCCTGGAATGTCCAGAGTGAAAGTAAGGTTGGCTCCTACCACGCGACACAAGCGCGCAACAGTCACCCACCTTTCGCCAAACTCCAGCGAAGAGAGTCTCTTTCTCTCAGACCGGATTTTGACTTTGATTTGGTGTTTGTAAAATGCCACCAGGGTCTGAGAAGAAAAAGACTCGTCCTCGTAGAGTTCCTTCTTTCTCGTCGTCCACATCACGACACGCATAACGCCGAGTAAGCAGAGAAACACATAGTGTTCCTGTCTGTTCAACCTCGGTACCACATTGCTGCACACAGAACTGGCTTCCAGGACAAAAAACTTTCCATTGAGGATGCGGACCATGTAGCCTTCAAGAAGCTTGCACAGCGGCCGTACGACCGGGCAGTGAAAGAAGGCGTGACTAATAGTCTCCTCCAAATCACCGCACCGGCCGCACTCAGGTGAAATGGCCTGTTGCGCTGCAAACAATTTCTTGCCGACCCAGAGGGCATTCCGAATGACCAGCCAGGTGAGGGAAGCCTCGTCATTATTGAGACACCTCATCCTGGGGGCCCAAGGCCACAGTAAGCGACCCTCCGCCTCCGTCACGCCGAGCTCGCCAATCAGACCATCGCTAGCGGCCCCCCTAACTAAACAACGATATAATGCCTTACTCGACAACGGCCGGCTGTCAGAGAGACCTGTCTGCAGCCGAGAGAGAACTTTCAAAGCATGCCGGCACTCGCGATAGAAGGGGCATTCGCGTCTGGGCAACCGATGGGCCTCCCCATCAGCAAAATGCACACTTCTTAGCGACGGGAAAGACTGTTTAGCGTCTTCTTTCCAGACGCTTCCCGCCGCCGTGTCTCGTGAACACATCCGGTCTAGGAAAGTAAGACGCAAAGTATGGCGTCGTACCTCGACGTTAGGTACTCCTAGACCGCCTTCAGAAGGGTGAAGGTAACAGATCTCCCGTCGCACCAAAGGATGTCTCTTTGCCCAGAGAAACTGGAAGAGAATCCTTTCCAGCTTGAATAGGATGGTGGCCGGGATAGGAAGCACTGAAAGTCGGTATACGGCTAGGGAGTAGATGTGCGAACAGCACACCTCAGCCCGACCCTTAAGGGAAAGCCGTCTACGCAGCCACAACTCAGTTGCGGCTACGACCTTATCCAGTACTTCCGACCAATTTTTTTCCAATTGAAGATCGGGCCCAAACCAGACGCCGAGTATCTTGCACGGACCGTCTTTCCAAATGAAGGGGCCGGGAAGGGCATAGCCTTTCCACGAGCCCAACCGCAAGCCGACAGACTTTTCGCGGTTAATCTTGGCCCCTGTTACAGCTTCGTACCTTCCGATTTCTTTGCTCACCTCCTCCACCTCGGCACTGCTCGTTACAAGCACGCTGACGTCGTCAGCGTATGCAGTGTACCTGGCTACCTCACTGGCGCCAGGTAGCGTGAGGCCGCGTAGGACCGGGTTCGCCTTTATCCTGCGTAGAAAAGGCTCTAACGCCAGGATATATAACATAGGCGATAACGGGCAACCTTGCCGAATCGATCGAGTCAGAGTGAAGGGCTCCGACTTTACCCCATTCACCTCCACCATGACTCCGGGGGACGCATAAAGGAGACGTATCCAGGTGCGAAAATCAACCCCGAAGCCGGCCGAAGACAAGACAGCCTCCAGAAAAGCATGGTCAACCCTATCGAAGGCCTTGGACTGATCTAAATTGATCAGCGCGGCATTTCCGTCGACTTTTTCTACGATCGTGCGGACCAGATGAAGACTGTCCTGGATAGTCCTACCCTTCACAGCACAAGTCTGCTCGGGGCAAATCAGACTAGGCAGGACAATCTGCAAACGGTTTGCCAGGATCTTCGCCAAAATCTTTAAGTCAGTGTTAAGCATCGTTAAAGGGCGAAAGTTACTAATCCCATCCCCACCATGTTTGTTCTTACGAAGCAACTTCACTATACCCCTGGTGAAGCGTCTGGGTATAGTACCCTGCCTCATCCAGTTGTTATAGATGGTTGCCAGCAAGGGGACAAACATGTGCGACAACCTCAAGTACACTTCGTAGGGCAGACCATCAATTCCGGGGGACCTGTCCAGCCCGACCGACTTCAGTGCATCCCGAATCTCCTCCTCCTTTATGCGCCCCTCACACCCAGCCGCTTCAGTCGCCGAAAGACGAGGAAAGTCGGCAAGATAGGTGTCGAACTGAGCAGAACTCAGTCCGGGCTCCCTGGTGAAAAGCTTCAAGAAATACTGCCGGAACTCACCACAGATGGCTTCGTTTGTAGTTCGACGGAGCCCCTCCGGCGATGTGACACTGGCGATATGCCGATCTGTAGCATGCCTGAGTTCCTCGGCCCGTAATTCCTGGGCCATATTCGTCGCCTCGCACGACATTCTCTTTAACCTAGCCCTAACTACCAGAGCTTGGTACTCCTTAATTTGCAAGGAGGCCAGCTCGGCCTTAGCTACGTTAACTTGCCCACTATCTCCCGCCAACACCGCCCTATCTAGCTTATCCTTAATCGACCTTTGCTCCGCTACCCTAGCTGACTTGAGTCTCCTACTATAGTCGGCAGCAAAGGATCTAATGCTATCCTTAAGGTTAGCCCACCACCTATTTCCCATAATAGCCCCCGTCAATTCCCGCTTTATCGTTAGTTCTAGCTGGTTCCGGAAGTCAGCCTCCGCCAAAAGGGAAAGGTTGAATTTCCAGTAACCAGACATCCTACATCTAGCCTTATCTAACTTAATCGACACACATAAAAATTTGTGGTCGGAATCTTTATATGGCTCAAAACTTGGACCACCTAAATAGTCTAAGTCGACTCGCTTAACTAACACTCGGTCCAAATAGCTATAAAGCTGGGCCGAGGCGCCCCTACCGGTCCAAGTCCAAACTAACTTATTTGGATGCCTTTCGCGAAATTTGTCAGCGAGATCAAATCGCTGTACAAACTCGCGAAAATATCTGGCATCCAACGTGTTAGTACCCGAACTAATAGCCCCTCTATCTAAATTGGGATCAAGGACGGCGTTCCAATCTCCCACTAAAATTACCCGCTTCGACGGACTGACGTACGGCTCGATGCGCCGGAAAAACGCAGGGAGCTCACTAGTAGCGTTGGGTCCATAAACCCCAATCAGCCGAAACGCCTTATCCTTTATGGTAACGTCCACCACGCAAAGTCTGCCCGCCGGATCTGAAAGAACAAGAGCACACGTGGCGCCCAGACGTCTACTTATCAGCCAGGTGACACCTCTGGAACGACCATCAAAACATGCTGAGAAGGACAAATAGTCCTTCGACAGAATATCTTCATGGAAGTTGAAATCAAAACGAGTCTCCTGCAAACAACATATATCAATGCCGCGACGCTGGAGGTATAAAAATAAATGGGATCTTCTCGAATCCGACCTCAGGCCGCGGCCATTCAGACTAGCCAATCTTATATCCATCATGAACATTACAGGGGTTGAGTGCCCGGACTAAACATGGCTGGGGTCAGGACTCCGACGGTCTGGCTCATGGATCCCGTGGCCATCTCATTATCGATGGCTCCGTCATGAGCGAGACCCCCGACGTCCCGCGGAAAGGTTAATTTTACAGCCCTATAAAGGGAGGGGTGCAAAACAACAGGGACCCTCCCAACGAGCCCCTTACAAGATGAAAGATCGTCCTTTATGTATGATATAGGGCCGAGGGCCTCGTTGGCTTCCCCGAGCATTTTCATCACACCTTCCGACCCTCGGCCCTTCCGAATGACGGTGGTGATCCATGAATTGGGGAAATTTTTAGGGTCCTCCACATTGCAACCGTTGACTTCTTTGAAGTTGTGGAGGACCCTTAAGTCTTTCAACAGCTGTGGCTGGACCTTATGAAGACGATCCAGGGCCCCCTCATCCACCCGGCAGATGTTTGATCCGGTGTGATGGCGCGGTTTGTCCCGTTTTCTTATATGTTTAGGGACCTCATCCCCCGAGCTGTCGATGGATGAGCTCCGCTGCCGTTTCTTTGGTGTGGTAGATGGTGATGATGAGGTTGCTGTTGCTGGTGGTGCTGGTCTAGTTGGTGGTGATTCCAACGGCAGCGGAGGGGGGGTGGGTCCCTTTTTCTTCTGTATTAAGACGGACATGAGAGGTGGAGGCATGGATCTATGAGGTGGTGTTGTTGGTGGCGGTCGGATGGTACGAGGATGTCTAGGTGATGAAGGGGTGGAATGAGAGGACCCTGGTCGTGGAGATGATTTTCTCTCCTGGTCCAGCCGCTTTTTAAATTCGAGTAGTTTTTCAAACTTCTCCCGGCCTGGGCTGAAGCATCTGACCTTGGGAGGAGTGTGTTGTTTGGGTGGGGTCTTGAATGGGCCTTTATTTTTTGGGGGGGATGATTTTTGGGCATATGTGGGTAACTTGTTGGTATTGGACATTTTTGAGGGGGGTGTTGAACTGTCGGTGCCCACCTGGGACGACTTTTGGGAGCGAGGATCCTCAGGTTGGAGCTTCCTCCCACCTTTTCCCACAGTCAGCCACTCAGCCTTCGCCTCTTCGGAGTTAACCGTAGGGGACGAAGGGGGAGTGGGGTTTTTTTTACCCGCTGGTGTGGGCGAGACTACGGGAGCCTCCTTTTCTGGGTTGCTTTTAACAACAGGTGAGAGGGTACCGGGTTTATGGTCGGGCTTCTTCGGGGCCTTCTTCCCCGGGCAAACTGCGGAGAGGTGACCAATCTCGCCACAGTGCCAGCAGGCGGGTTTCCTTCCCGATACTATTACGGGAAGCCTGCGCCCTTCCACCTCCAACCAGTTGGGAACGGAGTAGAAGGTTTTCATGTCTAACATAATGTCAAACCTCCATTCCCCACGCATTCCATCATGTGTCGCAGAGACGATGTCACCAAATTGTAGCATGTACGCGGCTAAATTTGCGTCTCGAAGGTAGCTCGGGACCTCGTATATTGATACCGTGGTCCGCCGTCGCCCCATGTATTCCGTTCTGAAAAAGTATTCTTTATTTTCCAGGGATTTTTTTGTTAGGGCGACGGCTTCTTCTACAGTCGGTACCAATATATCCCAGAAAGCGTAAGAAGCACCAGCAATTATAGCTTGTGCTTTTACGCCCAGGCTGGAAATCTGACGGAGAACCATGTCTTTTGCGGGCTTAACGATTTTCCTGGATCGTTTGTCCACTAAAAAGACAGACACCGTTCTTTTTTTCTGGTCTTGTCTTACCTCCTCCAAATTGAACATAAGGCCATGCTCCTGTATTTCACTGGAGATGGCCTTTGCTCGCTGGAGCAGGTCGTCGACATCGACCTGTATTTTCGGGGGGGCTGTCCAACTATTTTCTTTTTCTTCGGAGATTTTTCCTGGTGTGGCATTTTTGTCGGGGGAAGATGATTTTTTGGGGGGCGTTTTTTCTTTCTGGTCAGGGGGAGGGGCATTTTTGGGGGTAGGTGATTCTTTTTTCTTTTTCACCTGGGGGGGAGGGTCACCCTTTGTAGGGGAAAAAAGGGCCTTTTTGGCCGAGCCATCTGCCCGGCCGGCCATAATTGATATGCTGTTTAGACAGGGGGGGGGGGTGAATGTGAAAACAAAAAAAACCAAAAATATGAAAAGGTAAAAAAAAAACTTAACTTTTTTTTAAAAAACCAACCAGGTCAGAAAATTTCAGCCCGGCCTGGAGAAGTCGTCACGATGAGAAGAATGGTAATCCGTGTGACTGAAAATGAAAATTTTTTTTTTTTGAAAAACTGGTCAAAATGGGACCAATGAAGTCAAATGGCTGCCTCCTTGGAAAAGCTAGCCAGCTAAAGCTCACCTCTTTTATTGAAGAATGCATGAGCAGCATGCGGAGCAGCATGTAGATTGGCTCACTTTACAGGAATGGATCCATCCAACACATTTGCATGAGTGGGATCCATTAATCTACTTATTCTCAACCAAATTACTCATAGGTAATTTTGACACTCTACTTGAGTCAACAAATATTCTACAAACAGGAAGTATTTTTATTTAATGATAAATCATCAGAGAAATTATCTGGCTTTAAATTTAAAGCATAGAGAGATTTTCAAAAGTGAGTAATAATATCTAAGTACTTATTATTTTAAGCAACATACAGTACTTTCTGTTTAACTGGAAAAACAGATTCTTAACTTAATAAAACTTTATGTAAACTCTTCAACAAAATGCAATGGGGGGGGTGATGGTTAATAGCATAAGAATTGTTTCAGTGAAATGAGTTCAAAGGCTGGATAGAACAGTTGGCATTCACTTGACAATAATAATAATAATAATAATAATAAGGCATGAACACATTTTCCCCCTCAGCTAGGGGTAAAAGCAGGGAATCTGGAACCTTTAAGTGCTGTAAGATGAATTTAACTGAGGCATATAATAATAGGTTAGGTCAGAGATCATTTCTTGCTTTTTATAACACAGTATAACCTGTTGTATGTTACTTATAGAGGCAATGGACATTGCCAAGTAATCCCCATTGCCATAAAAAGTACCATGAAGAAAAAATAGCATGATATCCTGCTGACCTGATAAGTTATAGGAGAAGAGAGAGACACTGTCAAGTAACAACTGCCCAGAGAGATGCCATGAAGGAGAATTACTTAGTATGACATCCTCATGACTGAAAGGAGATGGGCACTGCCAAATAACTCCTATTGCTCTGAGAGAGGCTATGAAAGAGAATAACTACATAGCATCTTGATGACCTAGTAGGCTATTAGACATGTCCAAAAATACACACAATAAAATAAAACATGAATATCTATAAATAAAAATCAACCATATATATATGTGTGTGTGTGTGTGTATGTTAAGGAGTAGACAGAAAGCAATTATGATTATTTTAAATGTCAGATTCATTTTGCAGGCTTTAATCTATTAGTTTTACTCCCAGCCATCCAAGATCATTCTTTCTGTGTATTGATCCAATCATGAATATGGATTACAATTCAATGTCTGATTTATATTAACATATCAGACCTGCATGAAGCCAACCTTTCAAATGAATAGCCCAAAAATGTCATAACATACATATTAGATAACAGCAGTCCAGTAAATAATAATAATAATACCTTACATAGCTTTACCAATGAGAAGACAACTTATAAGTTTTACCTTGATGTATAAAAAATTTAAATGCATCATTTCAGACTTAATTACAGCTCTAATTTTTTTTTTCATTCATTTTTAATTTAATAGATTATGGGGGTATTTTCTGTGTAAAGGTAATAGATCTTAATGGTTAATTTTGCTGCAATCACCAAGAATCTAATTAAAGAGAAAGACAAGAAGTAATTAATCACAAAAAATAAGAGATTAATGGGAATTGATTTTTAAGAATAATTATTGGACAGTTCTGTGTCCATAACAATAATGATGAAATTTGTGAATTTCTGAGATTTTCTTTTTAATACACAAAAGTGAACCTAAGTGAGACCAATTGGCTCCTATAGTGAAAATGCTACACACTAAAAAAAAAATAAAAAAAATGAAAGATTAGGGTATAACAAAAGTGTATGACAAAGAAACAACAAAGCAGAAATCCAAAGAGAAAGAAACATTAACTCTGGACTTAAAGTCGAAGGTTGTTGCTAAAGGGAAAATATTCATTAGGGAAATTAGATCCACTGTGCAGATGTTTTACATAAGAACCTATTGGGATAGAACATGCATCTGGTGTGGGCAATATTAAAAAAAGACCAAAAAAAACAGATGGATGCTGCTTGCTTAAAGATTGTGAACTAAAAAGAATGATGGTTTATTATAACAAATTCAATACTAACCTCACAAGTGGGATTTTCAGCTTATGACACTGAAATATACATTTTTTGTTAAGACTTATAAGTTAATAAAAATCCCCAAAGTTTTGTTTGTTTCCTCCAAGTGACAAATGTAAACAAATGTTTATACACTATAGCTATAGAGTTTGAAAAATAGTTAGAATCAGCACTAAGCTGTCTAACTAGCTGAGTCAGATCTCAAAATGATTTCCAGATAAAGGAGAGTTGTTTTATGGTGCATCACGAAATTCTATTGTGTGCATATGGATTAGCTCATCACCTGGATTGTGATTGACTGCTGGTCTTTAAGTGGATATATTTGTGTATAAATATCAGCTTCAGTTTAATAGTAGAACAGGATCTGTATCGAGTTACAGTCTGTTTTATTTTTGTTTGCCAACTGGACGCTAGTTGGGACCCTTAAACCACTAAGTGTTACTGTTATTATTATTCTACAATAACCAATGGTAACACAATATAATTTTCTTTAAAGCCTTGATTTTCCAGTGACCAAAAAAGTAATGATGAAAAATAGTTAAAATTTCAGTTTCAGGCTTGGACATTTTCACAAAAGTGTCAATTTTATATGGTCAAAAACAATTATAAATATTCATTTGAGATATCTCAACACAAAAAGTCCAGTTTAGCATCACATTGAAATGGAATTTTCAAAAACTTCTATATTAAAAACATACATGGAGAAACCCATAATAATGAAAAAGTTGGTAGCTACAGTTTTAGATATCCTTGATTCATAGAATAATAAAGAGCCCTATAACTTATTGTCCACACTGCTGATGAGCATCTATGTAGAAGTCACATAGTCAACATCTCCAAGAGTTGAAAGACCTCCTTTTCAGTTTAAAATGGAATACATTCTAAAAATGACTGAGGCACTCAAGGTATAATGGTTATTATCCACAGAAATAAACTTGGTGACTAGAGCTCAAATCCAGGATGAGGCTATTTACATTTCCCATAGTACTGATATCATCATGAAAAGTATAAATCCAACTAAAGGTAAATAATAAGTCAAACTGGACCCAATAATTTTGGTATGGTGACTGATAGAGGAAATGCAAACTTAACTCAAACCGGTTATACTCCACTTGAAAAAAAAATTAACCTGTTACATCCAACTTATGGTGGAGGGGTTGGATAGATACATACATTCTGGAATTGACTTCCTCTGAGTTTATCATTTTCACATTTCAGCTATTATGTTTCCAGCCTTTATTCAGGTACCTGTTATATTCAAAGAATTTACCCATATGGCTTGAATAAAAATTTGTTGATAATTACCAATAACCTTGGCAGTGAACTTCAATCATGAATTAATTACATGTCTAGTGCTCTGATCATAGAGTCATTTCTCACAGTTCAAGCATGATTAGATAATAAATACATTTTAAAAAGACATCTTAATGATTTCCATATATGAGGTCAAACCATAAACCTTTTTCTTGCAAGCCTAATACAATGACCAATGAAATCATCTATAGTTATGATAAGGGAGCACCAACAGATTAAAAAGCCACAGCTTAGAGAAAACTGGTTTGTCTTGGCTGCTTTCTTTAAGCTTTGTTTATTTGTGCATGAAGGCAAACTTTATCAAATCACGGGTTAATATTGCATTAATTTTTCATCTGCCAACATAGACAAAGCTGCTTAGGTCTACTAAGTCTCTTTGTTCATATGCAGAATTCCCTGTACCCAATTTTGATCCACAACCTAGACATAACAATTAGTCATGGTTTCTTTTCATTTGCCAAATAATGCTTACTGCATTTGCTTGCCAAAGTTTATCATATCAAGAGCATTTGTTTTCTTGACATCAATCTTTCCTCTTGCTACATAAATATTCAATTATCTGCCCTTGACCAGAGAGTTTGACATCAGTTAGTGAACCTGTCTTGTTACAATAGAAACCAAAGTAGAAGCCAGAAATAAAAAGAAGGGCTTGCCAAATATCAATTTTTTTTCTTCTGGTCAGCATCATGTAATGACAGGAAAAATCAACTTTTGCTCTGCCAAGCTCAACAGCCATGATGAGTATGCTGCCGTGTGAAAAAAAAGTCTCTTTGCCACCAGAAGTCACTGAGATGTCATGTGCAGCAAACTGTGTCAAGACCATAGAGCTGAATATAAGGGCAATGAACATGTTTTAAACACATTGAAATATTTCCAGTTTTCATTTTCATCAAGTCATGCAGAAGCCTTACTAAATACATGTCAAAACCATTTTAAAAAATATATAAATTATTAGAGCTCTTTTAATACAATGATAACCAAATCCAAAAAAGCACAAAGTAAAACTGACTCTTTAATGTACAGTCACATAACATTTTTATTCCTACAAGATACACAGGTAAGTTATATCACAATTTCTTTAACTCTTGTTTCTAAAAAGACAACTTCAAACTCTAAGAACCTTCACAACAACCCTGCATCAATGTTAAATTATTCTTCTCTTATCCTGGTTGCACATCATGGCTAGAGTACCTAATCTGCCCTACTATTTTATTCATAGCTTGAGAAGGAACATATGGATTTATGCTTTTCATTCAATAATAACTGCTGAAAATTATTCTCTTCAACTGCTAAGAAGTCTTTATTTTGCTTTTCATATCTGAAGAAACCTTATCTGATTATAACTGCTGAAAATTATTGGTTTATAACATTTGTTTTGTCTTTCATTAAATATGCTCTTGTCTATATATATATAACTTCTACATTTATATCTTATTTCAAATATAAGCTATGTATTAATCTAACCCCTGACTATGAGCAGCATGTGACACAAGGTCAGTTTTTAAGCAGAGTATAGCTGCCCAGGTCATGTCATACCAAAGTTAACACTCAGCAATATAAGGTACGTATCAAGGGTAAAGTGGAGCAGTTCAGAGAAAGGAGTAGCGCCCTCCCCTATACTTTGGTGTAGTAGCTATTGAAAAGGGAGCCTTCTGGTCACCCGACTACGGTCACCAACTTTACTTTAATACCAGCTCATTAGCCTAGAGGGTAGAGTGTTCGCCAATGGCCCGGGAGGCCTGGTTTCAATCCCAGGTCGCATCATACCAAAGACTTTAAAAATTGTACTTGAAACCTCTTTGCTTAACACTTAGCAATATAAGGTATGTATCAAGGGTAAAGTGGAGCAATCCAGGGAAAGGAGTAGCACCCTCCACTACACCTCAGTGTAGTAGCTATTGAAAAGGGAGCCTTCTGGTCGCCCTCAACTACAACTATAGCTGGTTTGAGTTCAGTTTTCCCTTGTACTAGACTGGTTACCTGATCAAGGCTAAAGCATAGTGTTCACTACTATTCACTCATAGCTGGGGAGAGAGGACAATAGATGGATTTATGCCTTTCCAAAGGATATAAGTACAAAGTGAACTCAAAACAGCCACATCCAGGTATAGAACTCGGGTGACCAATTCCATTTTTTATGATGTTAATCATGTCTACTAAAAGGTTTATTAAACAAGTTGAGAGATCGAGACTTTTATGAAAACAAAAATAAATAATGAATCCAACATT
The DNA here is from genome assembly GCA_963585895.1 of Sepioteuthis lessoniana. Taxonomy (NCBI): domain Eukaryota; kingdom Metazoa; phylum Mollusca; class Cephalopoda; order Myopsida; family Loliginidae; genus Sepioteuthis; species Sepioteuthis lessoniana. The sequence continues at coordinate 59,899,665 of OY757913.1, read as the reverse complement.
ATTTTTTTTTCAAAATACTTCCCTTCACATTCAACACACTTATTCCAGTGAATTTTTCACTGGCTGAAGCACCAATTTAACTTTTATTATAGTGAGAAGTTGTGCCAGCCTCTTTGTTAAGATGATTTCCACATAATTAAATTCTACACTTGACACGAATTTTCAGTTCAGGAAACAAGAAAATGTCGATAAAAGCTTTGGTCTGGATAGTATGGAGACTGTTGCACTTGCACAATCTTGTATTTTACCCAAAATTGCCTTTAAAAAGTATTGAGACATAAAAAAGCAATTCTTTTTTAAAATGGTACTGTCTGGTCTCAAAGTAATCACTGATTATATAAGTTACTCAAGCCGTGTTATTAAAATTCTTAGATTCATTTTTGTTGGTTTTTGATTGCGCTTCATATTTTGACATTGATTCCTTCAGACATTCAATTCATGATAACTCATATCATACTCAATATGTCTATAATTTCTATTGTCAACTCATTTATGAATAAGCAACCCAGGATTTTGCACAAATCTTTATTTTTTTTCAAATTAATGCTACCAAGAAATTTTTCAATGCTTAACAATCATGAATAAAATGCAGTTTCTATCAAAAGGAAATGTACACACTCATTCTTGGTCATTTTTTTTATTAATATCATTTTTTTTTTAATTAATATCATTCACAAATTGAAGGTTCAGCAGACAGCATAATGCACCAAGAATTATTTTCAAAACAAAGGTAGTTATCATAAAGGAAGTTATATTACACAAGCCAAGTCATGAAAATATCAAGAAAATCCCAAGAACAACATATATATATATATGCATGTATACTAATAAACACAAACAAGCACAAATACTTAAACATAGTCAGCCAAAGTAAGTATTTACCCAACCCCTCCCCATGTCAAGATGGTTGGTTGGGTTTTACAGCATATCAACCTTTGTAGGTCATTTAATGCCAAATCCATTTTTATGCAAATAGTTCTATTTCAAACAATTCAGTTTAGCATGAGTTTAATTGTCAAAAATATTTCTATTTCAAACTATTCAGTTTATTCAAACAGAGCTAATTCAGTTTAGTATAAATACAGATTCTGTTTACATACAGTTAGATATCAAAACAGTTCTATATATAACTATTCAGTTTAGTGTAAGTACAATTTCAATGTCAAAAACAATACTATTTCAAACAATTCAGTTTAGCATAAGCATGCAGTTTAAATGTAAGTACAGTTTAATTGTCAAAAACATTTGTATTTCAAACTATTCAGTTTAGTCAAACAGTTCTAATTCAAACAATTCAGTTTAGCATAAGTATACAGTTAGTTCTATTTAATCCATAGATAGGGCCCGATAAAGTGCTACCATTCTGGGCCAGAGTGGACCTGGGAGCAATGGCAATGAAGGGGTGCTCTGCGTTCTCTAAAGCTCCAGCATTACTGGAACCTCACCATCAAATTGTTTAGTGTCATATCCAGGACACTCATTGGGAGAGTGTTACCTCACTGCAGAGGTGCAGTTGGTGTATTCTACAGCTCAGCTAACTGGGCAAATGACAAGATGTGACACCTGGTCAATTTCTAAGTGGAGTAATGCTGGTTTGAATTCAGAGTTTTCCTTCTTCTTGGCTGGTTACTTGACCCAGACAAGAAAACCAGCCTGCCTTACTATCTACCCATAGCAGTAGTGGTGGGAGAGAATAGATAGATTCATGCCTTTCTCTAGAGCATTAGCACTAAGTGAAATGCAGAAAGCCTCATCCAGGATTTGAACTTGCCCATTCCGTATCCTATACTGATAACCATTATGCTAAGCATGCCTCCCTAAGCTTTCTAAAGCAGCTGAAGTAACTTAGCCAATATTATGAACCAATATGTTTGCAAAAAGGTACAAGCATTGACAAGATACTAAAAGGCAAAAATTTCAGTTGAGATTATATAAACCGAGACCTTCAAGTTGATACCAGGGTTGTTTATTTGCTTTTGTTTGTGGAAGGATTGCTATAAAATGTTGGATTTCTTAAGCAACTCCTCCAAATTTAAAACATAGAAATTGTGATAAAAATGTGTAAAAACTTACTGCAACAAAAATATATCTGTAACGGGGTGGAGGATGAGAAAAAGAAAGAAAAGCAAACAAACAATGTACTTATTTTGTTGAGATTAAAATAGTCACAGACAAGAAAGAAAAAAGATGTCTGCTTGATATTTGTCATTGTCTGTTTTAATGCATTGAAGTATATCTTGTTTACTTTAGATTGGGACTTCAATTGATTTTATAAGTATTCACTTTAAAGAAATACTATGAATCCTTCAATAGTTTCTATTTGAGCTCTGGAGCAAAGCAGCTATTTTAACTGCAAGTGAGTCTTTGACATTTTGATATCGAATTGTAGTTAAATTGTTCAGATATTTGTAAGGCCTACAGAGCAGTACTGTTATATGAAATTCAAGTGTTTAGAATAAATTTTCACATAAAAATACAGTCTTAACTGAAAACAAAGTTTGTAGTAATGAGCTTCTAAATCTAATACTTTTTTTTTTATTTCAATTAAAAAATAAAACCTTTTTCACTTTTTTTTTTATTCCTATAATTTCTGAAAGGATCATTTACATATAATTGGTAATTTTTCCTTGTTGTATAGGTATGCATGAAAATCCTGTGTTTGTTTTTAAAAAATGGCATAAAAATTATTAAAGTAAAAAAAAAGTAAACTGATAAATAATAAAATGAGATTGAAAAAAATGAGACAAAATTCTCTGGAAATTTAACATACAAGCGGATCATCCAATCCTAGCCGAAAGACCAGACCTAATGTTAATAGAAAAAAAACCTTGCCATCTAGTATATTTTGCCACTTCAGTAGATTACAAATTGACAAGAAAAGATAGACAAATACTTGGATTTTGTTAGAGAACTAAAAAAGCTGTGGAACATGAAGATAAAAGGGGTGCTCTTGGAATGGTCCACCAAAAGGTCTAAGAAAGAGACTGGGGAAACAGGAGATCAGACGAAGAATCAAGGCCATCTAGGACACATTACTTAAAACTAGATAGAATAATTAGAAGAGTTCTAGAAACCTGAGAAGACTTGCTGTCACTCAGACTTAATTGAAAAACTAACTGTTAAAACGGGTGTGAAAAACTGCTAAGGATTAAAATAATAAAAAATCCAATTCGTAATTATTCTTTTTTATACTTATACAAAATTTTAATAAAATTTTGATCAATAAATTAAAAAAACAAAAAAGAAACCTTTGGCTATTACAATGAAATATTATTACGTACAGCAGGTTGTTCATACATTTAAAAAAGCTTCAGAAAAGTGTATGTTTGTGTGTTCAGATTTATTTTAACGGCATGACACTGCTTCTAGGTTTATTATGTGCCAAAAAGTTAAGGGATTGCATTTATTGTACATTTATATTTTTTATCTAGTTGTCAAGGAGTTCTTTTGCACACAGTTGTATGATAGCAAGCATTCCTAATACTAGTAATTATATGGTTCCAAGTAATTATTTCTATTTAATGTCATTTCTAAGTACACAGTCATGTGGTTTCAAGTAACAAATAATAACCCTTAGTAAACAATTATAGCTTCAAGTACATATTCTTATGACAAATAATTTACAGTTATAAGGTGTACTTTCATAGACGAATAATTTTACAACAGATCCATTTGACCCCTAGTTAGAACCCTAACAAGTACTACCATTCTGGGTCAATGTGGCTTTAAAAGTAATAGCAGTGAAAGGGTAATTCACACTCTAGAAATGGAACCTGTCAAATGCAGTTTAGTGTCATATCCAGGACACTCTTTTTTGGAGGAAGGAGGCTCTTACTCTTCTGTAGGGAATATAGTCACTGTATTCTAATTCACCTCCATTCATGACAGGCTAGCAATAGAAATAAACAGATGCTTACAAAGAGCATATGTACCCAAATGGATGACCAGAGGAAAGACCACATTGATCCAAAAGGACCCAAGTAAAAGAACCGCTCCAAACTACAGACCCATAACCTGCCTACCGATGATTTGGAAAATATTAACAGCATAAGTAAGGGAAGAGACAGAAAAATCTAGCTATGGCCTGGATTGACAACAAAAAGGCATGGTCCTACAAAGCTGGATAATAAACTACCTCAAAATGTACAAAATATCAGATGAAGTCAAACTTTCTTGAGAAGACCATGAAAACTTGAAGAGTGGAATTGACATCAGGAGAAAGAAAATTAGCTGAAGCAAAGATCTAAAGAGGTATTTTTCAAGGAGATGCACTATCACCTTTACTATTCATGATTGCCATGATGCCACATACTCAGAAAATATATAGCTGGATACAAACTTAGTAGATTGCAAGAAAAGATCAATCACCTAATGTACATGGATGACATTACACTATTTGAAAAAAATGAAAAAGAACTGGAAACGTTAATACATGCAGTTAGAATATACAGTCAGAACATAGGAATGGAATTTGGCATAGAAAAATGTGCCATGCTAGTAATGAAAAGTGGCAAACGACATCTAGCTAATGGAATGGAACTACTAAATCAAGACAAGATTAGAAAACTCAGAGAAAAGGAAACCAAAAAATACTTGGGCATCTTGGAGGCAAACACCATCAAATAAGTGGAGATTAAAGAAAAGAATTAAGAACGAATATCTCAGGAGAACTAGAAAGCTACGCGAGACAAAACTATCTAGCAGAAACCTTATCAAAAGAATAAATACCTGGGCTGTACTCCTTGTTAGATATTCAGGACCCTTTTTGAAGTGGACCAGAGAAGAACTTAAGCAAATGGACCAAAGAACAAGAAAACTAATGACCATACATAAGACATTACATCCCAGAGACGACGTTGATAGACTATATGTATCAAGAAAGGAGGGAGGAAGAGAACTTGCCAGCACTGAAGATAGTGTTGACGCATCAATACAATGACTTGAGGACTACATAGAAAAGCATGAAGGAGGACTGATTATTACCATCAAAAACAATACTGACAACATGATGGACAACAGAATGACAATAACTAGGAAACAAAAATGGGAAGAAAAACAACTCTATGGGCATTTTAAATGACTAATAAACAACATCTCACACAAGAAAACCTCGATGTGGCTAAGAAAAGGAAACTTTAAGAGAGAAACAGAATCTCTCCTCATAGCAACACAAAACAATGCCATAAGAACCAATTATATCATAGATAAGATGCAACAAAATAGCAAATGTAGGTTATGAGGTGATAGGGATGAAACCATCAATAAGCAAATGCAGAAAATTAACACAGGAGTATAAGACTAGACATGACTGAGTGGGCAAGGTGATCCACTGGGAGATGTGCAAGAAATTTAAATTTGACCATATGAACAAATGGTCTATGCACAACCCAGCATCTGTCCTAGAGAATGACACACACAAACTCCTATGGGACTTTGGCATACAAACGGATCATCTAATATCAGGCAGAAAACAAGACCTTATAATAATCAACAACAAAAAAAGAACTTACAAAATTTTGGACTTTGCTGTCCTGGCTGATCACAAAATAAAACTGAGAGAAAGTGAAAAGAAGGATAAGTACCTTGACCTTGCTAGGGAATTGAAAAAACTATGGAACATGGACGTGACAATTATACCAATCAGGATTGGTGCTTTTGGTACAGTCACCAAAGGATTGTTGAAGGGATTGGAGGACTTGGAAGTTGGAGGACGAGTGGAGACCATTCAAACTACTGTATTATTGATAATGGCCAGAATACTGAGAAGAGTCCTGGAGACTTGCTGTCACTCAAACTTCCGTGAAAGACCATCAGCAAATGCTGATGTGAAAAACTCTCAAAGAGTAAATAATAAAGAGAGAGCTAAGTACCTCGACCTTCTTGAGAACAAAAAAAATAATGGAACATGAAGATGATGGTGATACCAACTGTGGTTGGTGCACTTGGAACAATACCCAAAGAATTGGTTAAGGGACTGGAAGACTAAAAAATAAGACAAATAGAGACCATCCAAACTACAGCATAATTAAGATTGGCCAGAATACTGAGAAGAGTCCTGGGGACTTGAGGAGACTTGCTGTCACTCAAACTCAAGTGAGAAATCATTAGCTAATGCTGGTATGAAAAACTCTCAAAGGAGTAAATAATATGAGAGAATATTGCCATTTCACCAAAGCAAAAAGACAAGATCAAAAATTTTTGGACAAAGAATATCTGTAAGAGTTTAGGTATGGAACTATAAATCAAAGGACAAGTTGAGAATAACCAAGTCATAACAATGCTGATGTCAGCAAGAATACTGAGTAAAATCCAGGTAATCCAAAGAGACTTAATACAAACTGGCAATCACCTGACATTTGGAGTAGCCATAAAACTTTATGAAAATACAAATGCAAGAAAAAAAGGAACATCAGAAAAGCAACAGAAATTCCCCATAGAGAATTGACAAGAGAGAAGTGATTACTATTAATAAATCATGGATATAGTTATGCAGAGGATACCTAAAATGAGAAACAGAAGAGCTTATAATTACAGTCTAAAAGGAAATGTGTCACGACAAACTACAAAGTAAAAACATGAAAAACATCTTTTATGGAATTAGGTAAGTGACTGTAACAAGCTAGTGCAAAAGGAATATAAAACAAAAAATTTGAAACAGTCAGACACTCCAACATATGTAAATAACTTGTGTTTGACTAAATAAACAAATGGCATCAGCATAAAATAAAGATTACTCAGGAAGTTTAAGATCCAGACTGTTTACTCTGTCTAGTCAATAACAAGAAAAGGAAAATTTGTCAAACTGTGGATGAGGCAGTGAAACAAAAGCTACAAATGAAAAAGCAAAAAAATAAAAATACCAGGACCTTGCCCATGGGTTTTAAAACTGAATATAAAAAAAAAAAAAAAAAAAAAGTTATTTTCTTTAATATCGACAAAAAAATCTAATATGATTAATAATGATTAACAGAATAAGTGACTGTAGTGATGGGAGGAGAGGACTATTAATGCTCATGATCCAATACTTTGGCACTTCTATTTCTATCTTGGACACATTCTGCCAAGGAAATGAGATTTTCCCAAAGATTATCCTTATTTAGGAAAAAAAAGTTAATTTTCAAGGCCAAGTAAAATCATCCCAATTATAATCTTCGTAACTGACTCAAATACAAACTATATTAGAATACATTTTAAAAAGTAATCCAAAGAAAAAGCATTTAACTAATTAACCAGGTGAATTGAGGTTCTATCTCAAGTTCCAGGTAGTCAAGTTTTGTTACAGTGCACTCACTTGGAAAACAAAGATCTGTACACTTAATGTTGTAACCTAACAAAAGGTTATTGAATGAGAAATAACCAAAACAGAGGTTGAAGATGAAATGGAAAATCTCTATAACATTAACAAACTACAATACTCACCAGCAGTGTGAAGAATGTTAACTCTGCTAGTGGTGACTACTTAGCACATTTTCACACTACCACATAAAAGTGTCCAACATATTTATGAGGAATTAATGTTCATAGGTAGGGTATATAACACAGTCAATTACATAAAATTGATGGGATCCATATGTATTCTGAGACAGGTATGGGAATAAGACAATTTTTGTCTTGGCTCATATATATATATATATATATATATATATATATATATATATATATATATATATATATACCTGTGGTAATCTAAATGAAACTGATCATATCTTGAACTTGCCTTCATCGGGATACAAATAGATACAAGGATCAAAATGGAGTTAAATTAATCTAAATATATTACAAAAAACAAAAACGAATAAACAAATAATCATCTATATAGTCATACATGATTGATTTTATCATTTTGTCTTTATCTTTGAAAAGATATATTTTATACTCTTTCAAAGAAAAACTGTCTTCATCTGTATGTATATTCTATATCTCAAAGTTTTTTTTTTAGATATTATTGGTTCATTAAACAGCATATGGGTCATTCAATACCCAAATTTTATACAAATAATTTGCAAATGAGTATATAGTTTCCAGTATTCCTATCTAATACAAATAATCTATAGGCGATTTTCTTAGTAGCTAGAGTATTTGCCAATGGCCTGGGAGACCGAGGTTCAATCCCAGACTGAATCATATCAAAAACTCAAAAAAATGATACTTGATCGCCTCCTTAACACTCAACATTATAACAAGGGTTAAGTGGAGCAATCCAGAGAAAAGAGTAGCACCCTCCCTGACACCTAGCTAATGAAAAAGGAGCCTTCGGGTCGCCCTTGACTACAGTTGCAATCCTTACTTATATGGATTCAAGTATTCCTATCTATAATTCATACACAATTATGTGGTTTTAAGTTACTCTTCCTATTCAATAATAGTCATTTGTTTGCACAGTTATATGGTATCAAGTATCCCTATCACATAATAATTTTCAAATAAATCTATTTAACCCATAGAGGATACCCTAACATGTACTACCAAAACAGATTACAATGGACCTGTAAGTAATGACAATGAAGGAATACTATACATTTTGAAAAACTGAAACCTCACCATTGGGTGCAGTTTAATGCCATACCCAGAACCCTTTATTTGGGGGGTCTTAGCTTCTTTGCAGGAGATAAAGGCAACATAGTCTAAGCCCCACTGACAAGGTCAAAATATCCATGGGATTTCAGCAAATATAGATATTACAATGTTCCTCAACAGAATTGCTGATTTATGCATAAATAATCCAATCATTTTGGACAGGAACTATGCAAGGTAAAAATCAGGCTCACTTACCTAAAATAGAAAGATACATTTTCATTGAACACCAAACATAAATATGAATTATTCGATGACAAAAAATGATTTATGTATTTTAACATTACCAAAACCCCCAACTGACAGTTCATATAAACAGATATAAATCCAAAATACAGAGTTTTTCTCACTGGCATAGGCAGCCAACTTAGATGTTATAAAAAGAAACAATGAGAGATCTAAAACTTAGAATTATTGCAAAAATCTTTGACTTCTTAGCTTGATCAAAAGAAAAAAAAGGTATTGGTTGGTGTCATCTAAGTACACACCTTTCCTATATTCAGCAAAAGGAACAGATGAAAAGGAAGAGATATAACTAAGTACAGCTGCTAATTACACATCTTAGTTCATTACATCATTTCAAAACATGTCTTAAGTACACTGATGTGGTTTTAACCCTGGAATCCATATAATTGAATCTAAAAAAAAAATCAACCAGGCACTACCTGTTATAATGGTTAGATAGTAAGACTAGTAGTCCATAACTAGTTAATTCGATTTTCACTGAGTTTCTCACACTTCTGGCCTTGTGCAACAATTAAGCTTAATTCAGTATATATTTACCCAACTTCTCAACCATAAGTGGGATGAGATAAAAGGTCAATTTTTAAGCAGAGCAAAGCTGGTTTTAACTCACAAATATTCTTCTCTAAGACAAGTAGTCTAACTATAAAAGACATAATGGTGACTTACCAAATGCCAAACGTAGGTACTGTCTTGATTGTCAAGTCGCCACTTGCAGAATCCAATGCGCATGCATAAAGCTGCCCTTTTTATATAGTGGGATCATTTGCATGAGAGAGCAAACGAGCATTTAAAAAAAAAACAAAAAACAACAGATGAGTAGACCTGGCAGCATCAATCACTTTTTTGAATTTGGTAAGTGTGAAAGGTTGAATTACAACTACAACTGAAATCAACATTAACCTTCACTTTGTAACTATAGGGATTTGCATTCGTTGTGCAACTTACATTTTGTATAGATGTTTAAGAGAGTTTTTTTGTTAGAGTTGTATTGAATACAAATAATTTTTAAACATGATCTCATCTTGGAGGTACTACCATTCAGGGTCAAAGTGAATCTAACAGTAATGGCAATGAAAGGGTACTACACACTCACTGAATCTCCTAACAAATTGTGTGCAAGATAGTTCATCGCAGCTTTTTAAGTGCCATGCCTTTCATCTAGTGAAAGGGGGAGTGCTCAATCCATATCATTAGAAGCGGCCAGATAGTTTAAAATTAATCTTGTCTCCTATTTCATCTCTTTCTCTTCCACTTTACACCCAAATAAAATCAGAGCTTTGATCTGGAGAAGACCAAGTCATGCTGAATTTTCTATAACTACTACAATGACAGAAAATCACTAGCCATTTAAAATCCATAGTATTGCATTATAAAGTTAAAAGCCAACAACGTTTATGTTCACACAATCTGTAATGAAGTTAGCCAATTGATTCTATAGCAAATGGTCACTTTTTTTTTCTTTCAGAATATTTTTTTAGACTTTAGACAAAACAAATGATATAATGTTAACCATATTTGAACTGGTATGGATTAGTCACCACTTGGAGATATAAATTACTACTAAGTAAGTAAAGTTAGCGACCATAGTCGAGGGTGACCCGATGGCTCCTACTACACCAAGGTGTAGGGGAGGGTGCTACTCCATTCCCAGGATTGCTCCACTTTACCCTTGAACCGTACCTTATAATGCTGAGTGTTAAGCAAGGTGGTATCAAGTTCCATTTTTAAAGTCTTTGGTATGACTCGACCTGGGATTGAACCCAGGTCTCCCGGGCCATTGGCGAACACTCTAACCGCTGGGCCAATGTCCCGGTATTAAAATTAAATTACTACTACTCTTCCATAATATTTGCTACATTTAGTGGATGAATTTATAAGTACATGTAACTATTATAGGAAAAAGGTAGTACTTAATAAATTAACTTTCATGGCATATCAACTGCCCATAATTATTTTATGGTTAGAGAATCATGTTCATTGTACATTTATATATAAATTTTTTGTGTAGTGGTTTCTTATAGTTTTTTTGCACATAATTATATATTAAGTATTCCTACCTCATACAAATAATTTGTATACAGTTGGATAGTTTCTAATATTCCTATCTAATTCTCATAATTTATACACAATTTATAGTTTTAATTAATCATTTCAATCTAATAATAACCATTTGTTAGCACAGTCATATGACTCCAAGTAACTAATATTCTTTAAAAAACAACTTTAGATTCTAGTAACTATTCTTAATACAAATAATTTAGTTATATGGTTTCAAATAATCCTATTCAATTCTAATGATTTTCATATAGATCTATTTGACCTTTAAATGGGACCCTATCAGGTACTACTATCCAGATCAGAGTGGACCTGAGAAAAAAACTCTTGCATAGTCAGAGAAAACAGTTACAATCTACCATTCAGATTTCTAGGATTTATACCAAGCCCACCTCCTCAAAAAAAAAAAAAAATTTAAATATTGTTGGTTGGTCAGTATTTTAAAGCACATCAACCCTTGTGGGTTATTTAATGCCAAATCCTGTTTTTATATATATGATTAATAAATGAATAGTTTGTAGAAAGGTTCATTTTTAAATGGTTTGCACACAGTCAAATGGTTTCATGTATTCCTATCTAACAGTAATAATTCTATTAATCAAGTGTGTAATATAAATAATTTGCCCGCAGCTATATGATTTGGTTTCTTTGTTTTAAAGGCATATCAAACTTCATGGGTTATCAAATGCCAAAGCAATCCTAGTAGAACAACAACATTGATACTATTTAAGCCAGAGCTCAAAGGATAAAGAGGTTCATACCTTTCCCAAGGGCATTAGTCTGAAAGTGAACATGATAGTATGACTGGAGTTCAAACTCACCCACATTTCAAGGCTACAGTCCAGCACTTTAGCCACTACACCATGGAGGACTCACCCTGACAGCTTGTTTCAAATAACTAATAATAATCCTTACTAAGTGATTAAATAGTTCTATTTAGCCTAGAGATGGGATCCTAATAGGTACAACCAATCCAGGTCAAAGTAGACCTGCGAGTAATGACAACGAGGGGGTACTCCACATTCCCCAAAGCTCTGGGACTGCAGCCTCACCATTAGATGCAGTTTAGAGTCATACCCAAAACACTCACAGATGGTGGGTACCACTCTGCAGAGATGCAACTAGTGTATTCTACAGGACAGCCTTAAAACTGTCAAATTGGTTGGTTTTTATAGCATATAAACCCTTGTAGGTTATTTAATGCCAAATCCTGTTTATACTTACATATATTAAATATGTTTTGTAAATGAACAGTTTATAGATAACATTTTAAACAAGCCAGAGCTTATTAGTTTGCACCCAGTTAAATGGTTTCAAAGATTGCTATCTAAAACCAATAGTCTTATTTGCCCACAGTTGAAGTGTTCTAAGTATTGCTATGTAACACAAACAATTTAACATTAGTCATTTGTTTGCACATTTAATAGTTAAACAACTTTATTTGACTGATAGACGAGACACTAACAGGTACTACCAAGTCAGAGTGGACTTAGAAGTAGCAATGAAAGGGTACTCCATATTCCCCAAAGCTCAGATGCAGTTTAGTGTCATACCTAGAACACTTGTTGAAGGAGACACACCCCACTGCAAAGATGCAGACAGCATATCTTACAGCTGTAGCCTACTGGGCTGTAATCCTATTGACTATATTTAAAACACACAAAAAGTAAAACAGCACACTGCACAGCAACAGTATATATTATAGATTTAAAATTATGTTGTTATCAAAGTAAACTAGACTTACGGTCAAGTCACAATAAAAAAGCACTAGTTCCCAATAGATCATGGAAGTTAAGAAGCAATCAGCCAGTCTAGTACTTGAATGCATAACTACTACTAAGGCACAGGAGCTGCTATAAGCAACCTAAGGCTTGCATGCCAGGTTAAGCAAACTAAATATTTACAATGTCAGCTGAGAGAAAAGAAAATAACCTCTCTCAGCAACACCCTGGGATGCTGCTGCTAAGTGACACAAAGTCAGTTTAGATTGGGGATCTAGTAGAATGAGAGATAAACAATAAATCACATATAGAATATTTAAATAGCAGTAAAATTATTTAAGTTTATTAAGTATTTTTATAATGTTCAATACTTAATAAACTAATAATTTTACTGCTATGTAAATACATATAATATAGTATCACAAACTTTAAAAAAATCTTATTTGAGTACTCACAGATGTATGACAGAAAATTATAAAACAGATTAATAAAATATATATATTATGTATTTATAACATACTGGTGGATACTCATCAGTAGATGATTCACTTTGATTCAATTAAAGAAACTCAATGTTTTTTTTCTTAGGGAAATAATATTTTTTATTTCATAAGTCATCTTTTGAATGTGGATTTCATATGAAAACCCCAAAGAGTAAAATAAATTCATCTCTTCACCAGAAGCAGTGGAGAGAGAGAGAGTTACCATTTCAACTCACCCATGACATCTCCAGAGACCTTTCCAGCTGTCACATGAGCCTGTCCCTTCAAAGCTTCATGTAGACATGTCACTTTAGTGCAACCACATACATCATACTTGACAATCTGTCAGTGACCTTTTCATCTCCATACTTCAAGCCTGCACTTTCTGACTTCACTTCCTCTGTGCCCAAGTTGGTCCATTGCTACGAACTTAGGTTCAAGTCCTGCTTCAAACACCTCCCTCAGTGAACATGTTATATAACATTTTTTTTTTAGTTTCCTTTACATTTTCTCATTTAGATGTGCTTGCAATTTTCCAAAGTAAGATTGCAACTGGTACTATGTAACCAAGCCAACATGGAAATTGGAATAATGCTTTTCTCGAGACTCCATTCCCTGTACACTGCAAACAACAGTACTCATTCTATCTCTTTCTATAGAACATGGGTCTAACCTTCACAAACCTCAAAGACCAACTGACTCAAAACTAAAAGTCAGCTCTTTTTATCTTTCCTCAGTCTCAGGCAAGAAACCAAAATTTCTCACATGTGTTAATCTCATTCTGGCCAATAATGTATGCATTGTGTCATTCAAACAATTTGCCTTCTTTTGCTTTGATGAGATATGTCTCTGCCACAGTAGAGTCAATAATATCAACTGAGAGTGAAGTATCTTTTTTCCATGTTAAGAGTCCTTGCATGTAGAAAGATAACCATCTTCTTGGAGTCATTTTTTTAGTTTTCCAGCCATTTTCTTGTTTAGATGTGCCTATAATTTTCCAAAGTAGACTGCAAAACTCAAAAGAGAATTCCTATTTAACTACTGATGGCAAAGTCAGGAATAATAAAATCTTCAAAAGTTAAAAGGATCTAAATTTGGAGTTTAAACTGTATAAGCAAATTCTCAGACAAATTTTAATCATAAAGAAAATAAACAGAAATAAAGCCATCAAGCAAAGCTTACTTTACATAACATAAAATTATAATGGAGTTAATTTTCATCAACAGAAATAAGATTGTGACAGGTCTTATGAAGAATTGCATACTTCTTTCTGAAGTATTTAAAAATGGTAATTGTAGAATAACAATAATACTTACCGCTGTAAGAGTCCAAGCTAGCGTCCAGCTGATAGACAAAGTAAAGCAGGCTGTAACTCAATACAGCCCCTGATATTTGTCAAGTATCCCATGTACGCCTGAGTACAGCACATGGACTTTTTTAATGTGGGAACCAGGTGCAGGACAGTAAACCACACACACCCAGTGGTTCCAAAAATGCCTTGAGCCCCATTCCTATAAAAAGGAGTGCCTCAGGCACCAGACAATAAACCTAGCCCCTCCAGAGAGGGTCAGAGCCTGGGGGCATGCCCCACCAAGGCTCAAGGAGTACCAGTCTTAGTGCATATGATGTGAATGCCAGCTTCCCAGAATCCACATCACCTAGTATTGACCAACTGCCACTGGAACCAAGACACATCCGACCTGATCCATGAATCAGGGAACACGGCTGGACAAAATGTGTCCCAGCCCAATGAGCCAGTACTGTAACTCAATATGAGGTACAGTCGCTGCAACAATACCAAATTGCAGCTGGTATTTATACAGAAATACCTCCACTCTTAGACCAGCAGCCAATCAAAGCCTATAGAATGGATTTGCCTACATGCGCACAACAAGACGCTCTAGAATACCATAGATAACTCCTTCTGAAGTTCAGTTTCTAAATCCAACTCAGCTTGATATATAATTGAGTGTCAATTTAGACAACCGGCCAAACTATGTGGTGTTGTTTATAGGATACAAACCTGTGAGGGAATATACCATTGGATTTTGAATCCAATGGGATATTGCCAAACTCTCTAACAATGAATGTTATCAGAAAATGATTTAAATGAATTTATCCAGAATATGAGATGTGATAAAAAAAATATGGTTAGTTTCAAGATAAAGACTTAAATAATTTTTAAAAAAGTCATGAGAAAAGAAAGCAATATTTTTCCCCATTTTTGTCAACAAGTGGATTTGAAAATGAACAGACCTTATAAAAAAAATTTAAAAAATAAAAGAAAAAAAAAGAATATCAAGGGAATGAATTATCTTTTTTCTTTCAGGCATTGCCATAATCACAAAGACAAAACAAGACAAAAAAACAAAACAAGAAAAAGTAGATTTTGTTTTTGAAACAATTCACAGAAAACAGAGAACTTAACTATAAAAGACAAGACTTAAGATCTGGAAAAAGATTTTTATTTTGCTTCATTTTTGTTTACTAATATTAATCGATCCAAAAATAAATTGATCAAAAATCATTGTGAACTTGAAAATGACTGGTTTAACAAAGATCAAAAGAAACTGTCAAAAAAAAGAAAAAAAGTGTCCTGCATGGATAATCTCTTTCATGAAGAAAAAAATAAATTATTGATTATTCAAAGAAGAATGTCATAAAAAACCAACAAATGTTAATACTGACATATTGCAATGATTTTATTTTGTTGAAATTAAGAAAGGGAATACCAGTCAACTAACTTTGATGTAAGCTCCTAAAAGAAGATGCAAGAGAGATATCTAAAAAAGAAAAGGAAATCATTATGGGCTTTTCAACATTCAAAACTTGAGTGTTTAACATTGTATAAAGTGTATGCCAGTTGTACAGAAACATATATGTAAATGCATGTGTGTGCCAGTTGTACATAAATGTATACATAAATGCGTGTGTGTGTGTGTGCCAGTTGTACAGAAATGTATATGTTTGCGCCAGCTGTTGGTCAGTTGGTTCTATTTTATGGCCTATCAACCCTTGCAGGTTATCTAATGTCAAATCTTGTTTATTGATATATACTGGATGAATGATTTCTAACTAAATGGTTTGTAGGTAACATTTTAAACAAGCCAGAGATCATTTTTTTTGCATACAGTTAAATGGTTTCAAGTATTGCTACCTAACACTAATAGTTCTCTTCACACACAGTTAAATGGTCTCAAGTATTGCAATTTAACATTAGTAATTCTATTTATCAAGTATTCCAATCTAATACTAATCATCGGTTTAAACAAATTTAACTGGTTTCAAATATAGTAACTGATAGAATAGCTGGGTCCCTCACAGGTACTACCAGTCCGGGTCAGAGTAAACCTGGGAGAAATGGCAATGAAGGAGTACTCTACATTCCCCAAAGCTCAAGTGTCGTACCCAAGAAACTCATGGGTGGGTGTCTCACCCCTCTGCAGAGAAGCAATTGGTGCATTCTACAGCCTGGGCTGTGTGCCACTTGTACAAAAATGCATATGGAAATGTGTACGCCAGTTGTACAGAAATGTCTATGTAAATATGTGTGTGTCTGCCATACAGAAATGTTCAATCAATTAAATAGAAATGTATGTGTAAACATTGGTGTGTATATATGGGTAAGAGAGGAGTAGATTTCATATGTAGAATTTATATGTAACTGCTGATATAACTGCATGTGCAATTAATACATAAATGTATGCATGCATGTGATCATCAGACCCAGTCTGTACTGATGAATACATTGATGAGAAACTGACTATCACCAAGCAGTGTTGACTGTACGTATGCTATCCTTATATATAATAGATGAAACAACTTTTCTTAATGATTTAGAGACTTTGCAAAAGGTTAGCATTTATATCATTAAACCCAGAGATATCCAAACATTTGGCATTACTAAGGCACTTTTTTAAAATAATTTTTTGACACATTGATCAACATTTGTTATCCAAGCCAAATATATAATTCAAAATATATATAAAAAAAAATAATTCAATGGAAAACTTAATTTATACTACAACAAAGAAAATAGGAATGAAATTTGACTTGACACAGCCAAGTGATTGAAATTCAACTATTATCAAACATAACACTGCTTGAGGAATTCAAATATAATTGCACACAGTAGTGAAAGAGTTCATCTTTGCTATTCAACCCAAATACATAATTCAAAATATAAATAAAAAGAAATAATTGGACAAAAATGTTACCAAATTAAAGAAATTGACACATGGAGATTATCAGCAACATACTGAAAAGGTCTGATTTAACCAAACACTAAAAATATTAGAAATATTGTGTGGCAATCATAAATAACTTCCATTTAAGTAAAATATGATTCAGTCATGAAGAATTTAACAATGAATTAATTTCAATCAATAATATATATTCACTATTATTTTCATCACCTTTTGACATTTATCAAGTAGCTTGTTTATTCCTCTAAAATTCAACTGGTTTTGAGCTCAAGAAATTTTCCAGACATTTTCACTTGATCTTGAGAAAATCTTTTGACATTCAGAACATTTTGCAGAGAACAAAAAAAAAAAGCAGGAAATCACTTGGTGCAAGGTCTGATGAATATGGTGGATAAGGTAGAATCGCCCAACCTAAAACCAATATATTTTTTATGGGATTCTTACATTATCATGAAGATGCCTAACTTTTCTCTTAGTGAATGCGGAGCATTTTCTCAAAGATTTTCATTTTGAGAATATAAGTCTGCATTATACACCTGATTACAGTTTAAAAACTCAAAATGAATAGTACCAGAGTTTCCTTCTATAAAGCTCTACCTTTTGTGTATTCTGTGAGGATTCACCCTTCTCAATCCACTTCTTTTTGCATTGAACATTGTCATAAAAGACCCATTTTTCATCACCTGAAATGATATTTTTGAAGTTTGTAAACCAGTTTCGGACTTGGCAGTTAGTAATGGCACCTTGGTCATTAACACTAGAAATTTGTTTAGCTGTTCCTGTAGTATTTTTGCTATTCTTAAATTTACACATTATTACATATAAAATATGCACTTTCATTTCTCCCATTTTAGGGATATGAGATCATAGCTTAAATTATGATGCACACTCTTTTACTACTGAAATAAGTGTAGAATAAACAAAAGGACTGTAGAAGGCAACAACACACAGCAATAATAATAATAGCAGCAACGCTTACCAGAGGTCCAGCCTATGCACAACATTGACACAGCCGATATTTGTCGCTGCCTCCCACCAGACACGACTTGACACAAGGTCAAAAGCCCGAAGGCCGATTAAAGTGGAGATAAAGGAGAGGGGAGGTCGGGAACGAGCCGAGACTCAAACCCTGCTGGTCAATGCTGCTCATCGGCTCACTTAGTGCAATGTGAGCCTGATGAGGCAAGCGGTTTCACAAACCCAAATGTGGGTCCAGGCACGTATGCCATTTTACGGCTTAAACTAGACGCTTGGTCTAGTGCCGTACATGGGTGACAAAGGAGACAAAAATGCAGCTCGCCTACCCGAAGGTAGCCTAGTCGAAACTAGGTGCCTAATTAAAGGCCCCAAGTCTGCCATTGTTCCTTTTGCAGAGCCACGCTCCGTTTATTTGTCGCTGCCTCCCACTAGACACGACTTGACACAAGGTCAAAAGCCCGAAGGCCAATTAAAGTGGGGATAAAGGGGAGGGGAAGGTCGGGAACGAGCCGAGACTCAAACCCTGCTGGTCTGTGCTGCTCATCGGCTCACTTAGTGCAATGTGAGCCTGATGAGGCAAGCAGTTTCACGAACCCAAATGTGGGTCCGGGCACGTATGCCAATTTACGGCTTAAACTAGACGCTTGGTCTAGTGCCGTACATGGGTGACAAAGGAGACAAAAGTGCAGCTCGCCCACCCGAAGGTAGCCTAGTCGAAACTAGGTGCCTAATTAAAGGCGCCAAGTCTGCCATTGTTCCTTTTGCAGAGCCACGCTCCGGACCGAAGTCCAGAACAGGCTACGGGGCTTCGCAAAAAGCTAAAAGCGAAGAGGTAGCCCTCACAACATTGACACAGCCTTTAGCTGGACTGAGGGCTTGTATTTATGTACAAGCATATCCAATGAAATGATTCAGCCAATCATAATTCAGAGAATAGACTGGCCCAAGTTTGTACGATGGAATCTCCCAATGTGCCATAAATAGTTCTCCTCCGAGGGGGGGAACTTCACTTTTGGTCTCTGCTAAACCATTGACTACAAGTCTACTCCATGATCCAACAATAAGAATGGCTGATGAAGGCACTCTTTAATAAGGTAAATTGCAGTTGCAATCAAAACATTTGAAGTTTGAAATGTACAGTTAAAATTTGCTTTTAAATAAACAGAAATTATTGTTAACTGAACTGAATAAATAAAGTGAAATTCCTCACAGTAAATTAATCTATCATATAATTTAAGAATTATTGTTAACAGTTCATGAAATGGAATCAAGTACACTCTACTTACTATCACATCACTAAGAACTTATTTAGTGATATTTCAAGAAATGTACACACACAAAATGAAAATAAAAGAAGTGATAGAAAATAAAATATTGGTTTGGTTTATTTGTTTAATGGTATATGAACTCCTTGCAGATTATTTAATGCCAAAATTTCATCCATTTCTAAATGTTTGATAATAATCCTAACTACCCTAAATTGCAGAATCTAAGTTGACCTTTTAAGTCTGAAACTGATTTATACAAACTTTAGGGTTGTCTCAGAGAGCAGGGCTAAAATTCAAACCTTTACCACTAGCTGACCACTCTGTGATAAAGGTTTGGATTTTAGCCTTGACATATAAGTTGACCCATAGTTTTGTAGAGATATTTTGAGGCTTAAAAAAGATTGACTCGTACATCATATAACCTACTGTATTTATCATTTCAACATTCCATTGCACCTTTTTTTTTTAATTTATTTTTCTATAAAAATCATTTCTTTGCACACAGTTATATGGTTTTAAGTAACTAATAATCCTTTGTAAACAATTACAGCTTCAAACAATTATTATTGATAAATGTTATATGGTTAAATATATTACTAATAATTTTCAAACAAAACTATTTGAACCATGAGGCTCTAACAAGTACTAACACTCCAAAATAGAGTAGACCTAGGAGTAATAATAATGGAGGGCTACTCCACCCACCCCCATCAAGTTCCAGAACTGGAGCCTCAGATGCAGTTTAGTTTTATATCCACTGCAAGATATACTGTCAGGGTATTATAAGCCCTGCCAACTGAGTGGAATAAACAAACAAATGAAAATTAGTAAGGAGAAAAAAGAAACTATAAAATACCAATTGAGTTTTAAAATACAAATAACTCAAAAGAAAACAAATGGATAAAGATTTCAAAATTAAGAAAAAAGAAAAGAACAAATTTACTTAATTGATAAAGTACTTTTTACAATACACCAAAACAAACAGTCTAGAACTTCTTTGGTGATACAAAACAGCTGAAGATGTAAATAAATGCTAACACAAGTGATTCGTGAAGTGAATATAATATTATTGTTTTCAAATAACATTTTGTTTTCAAAAGCAATACTATGTCTTTACAAGAATGATAAAAGATTGAAAAAATTAAAAAGTAAAAATTCTCAAAAATTTTAACAACAAATTTTTCAATCACTTTCTTTTTTTAATCCTGAAAACAAAAAACGCAGATATAATTTCAGCTTTCTCAATAATCATGCTTTTTCAACTTTATAATCTGATGCAATAAAATACTCCAGTCCAATTGATTGATTTTAATGGCATGGCAACTCATCTAGGGTTATTCTATGTCTAGAGGTTAGTGAAACACATTCTTTATACATTCCTATTTACATTTTTTTGCATACTTGTTTAAGATTTTTTTCCACACAGTCCAACTGAAAACAAATTATTTTTAAATAGATCTATTTTATACATAGATGTACCCCTAAGAGATACTACCATTCTAGGTCAAAGTGGACCAAGGAGTAGTGGCAATGAAGATGTATTCTACACTTCCTATATCTCCAGAACTAGAGCCTCACCATCAGATGCAGTGTAATATCATACACAGGACACCCCTTTTTTTGGAGGGTGCCTTACTCCTCTTCTGGGGATAAAGTCAGTATATTTTAAGTCATGCAAGCAGGGAGTAAAATACTTCAGGTTAGCTAACAATTGTCACGTGGTCTCCTACTGAGAGGAGAGAAATAAGAAATTTCCCCTACCCCTCCATGTTTGAATTGACAGGCCCCAAAGTTTGACCGTTAAAAAGAGGAAATTAGAATGTAGGTCAAGCTATCTGTACTCCGTAACCTCACCTGGGTGGATAGAGAAGGGGGACATAGGTCCGTATAGTAGTCCGAATGAATCGCCTGACAGGGTGAAGGGAGAAGAAAGAGGCTAAATGATTGGCCAGAACCCTAAAGCCGGAAGCACCCTTTTCGTCAGCAGAAATAGGAATGAAGAATTCAGTTTTTAGGACAGCAGTTGGTGTGACAAGATGTGTTGACACTGTCGCCAAAACTCCGGGCTAAGAAGCAAAATAGAGCTCTTGGACAGGAGATAGCAGATGCCTTCAAGCCAAGCTCCATAGAATCCCACTCGCCCGTTAAAGAAAATAATCTGCGAAGAAACCCGTCGAAAAAGCTAAGTAAACCTTAAAACCGTTTTCTCCCTCCACCCTTCCTAAGTATTGCAATTGTATGCTCTCTCTCTCTCTCTCTCAATTTAAAGAAAGAAGAAAGAAAAGAAGAAAAGAAAAAGGAAGAAAGACATTTCCATTTGGTATTGTCTGCTGGTAATATAGCCAGTACCTTAATTATTTGCTTGTGTCCGCACGTATTAAAACCTTGTTATATTTTAGATGTCCCCTCATGTCGAAATTATTCATCATGTCGTTTGCCTATCGAATTGCCTTCTTTTGCATATTCCTTTTCAGCTTCATTTTCACCTCAATTTATTCTCGCTAAATGTCCTATTCGCCTTTAAAAAATATTACACGGGAAATTGGAATTGTTGACTACAATAATGATAATATATCTAAACCTAGAGGCCCATATCTTCCATTATCCTAGGGGTAGGAAGACGAAGTGGTCTGGTGGATGTGTGTAACATGAAATATGGAAAACCCTTGCCAGCGGCGGTCAGTCTAGCCCCAAATTAACCCCCCCCCCATTATCTGCCAGTTCCCCATGTGCCCGAAGAAGGAATCTTAACTGGAACTTATTTTGTGAGGGATCAAGTGCCAGACTGCCCCGACTTCACACAAAAAATAAACTCCCATAAATGGGAAATAATATTTTATGCCACGTCACACAGTTCATCTAATTATCTCAAATGATATGAAAACACAAACTTTTTAATGGCTTTGTTTTTCAACTTTTACATAAGGTTTTTACCTACCTCTACAAGTAAACTCTTCAACTAGAAAAAAAAAAAATTCCCAATTACTGATAATCAGGAATTGAATTTAAATAGTGAGTGAGACTGGTGATAATATGATAAGCATCTTGGATAAAGTCAGGTGATTTCAGCCATGCATATGGTTCAATCTGCTCTCTAATAGGCTTCTTGAAATATTCACTGAATATGAGTAAGATATGGTTTGTTGATAAATAAATAAATAAATAATGATAATGAAAATAAAAAAGATAAAGAAAAGAAGTCTGGCAAAGACTGGCATCTCATCACTACAAGTAACCTGTGATGAATATCAACATTCACTTACTTAAGAAAAAAAGGAAACTTGATTATTGCAAGATAGTTACTTGAAACAGTGCAAAATAGAAGATCCATTCTTGTGTTTTATCCATCACTTGGCTAGCTCCATCCAACTAATTGATTTTTGGTTGCATTTTTCTCTCCATTTTCCAATTATGTTCTTTTACTTTCTCGACTCCAACTTTCTCTCCTCTTTTCCCTAATCTTTTCTCTCTCTCTCTCTCTCATCTATAATGTTTTCTTTTTCTCTTTCTCTCCACCTTTCCATTATATTTTCTTTCTCTTTCCTATTTTCACACAATATTTTCTCCCTCTCACTCACTTTCCCCACACAATATTTTATCACCCGCCCCCTCTTTTCTGCTTAATGTAATCTTTCCTCTCACAATCTTTTCTCTCACTCACTCTCAGCAATATTTTCTTTCAGTAATCTTATCTCTCACTTTCTGCCATGTTCTCACTCTTCATTTCCAACTTTCCACCATCTTCTCTCTCACCCATTTTCCCAACAATCTCTTTTCCTTCTATTTCCTACTTTCCCCAACCTCTTCTCTCTCTTTTTCCAACTTTCATCAATCTTTGTTATATTTCCTACTTTCCCATCTTTTCTCTTTCCACCTCACATTTTTCACTATTTTTCCACCCTCTTTTCTCTAAAGTCTGAGAACCATTTGGTGACAAAGCACCATAATGAAATCAATTCTTCTACTTTCAATCTTGTGTAAAAGGGAAGGCTTTTTAGATGCATTCAACTGCAGTGAATACAAGTAAAATAAATATAATGCTGGCTATATTAAGGTGCAAAACTTTCCAAGGAAAAAATTACTGTTTTCAATAGAGCATTAAATATCTTGTTTTCAAAAAACAGTACAAGGAACCTTGTCACACACCAAATAATTTTATAACTTGATTTGGAAAATTTTAAACAGCAAAAAATGAAAAACTTTATGAGCATAAGGACTTCTGGTTTGAGGAAAAAGTTGAAAAATTATTTTAAATCCATGTTAAGTCGAAAAAAACTTAGACACAAACCATGAAAAAGATACATATCTTTATAAAGATATCCTTTAATCATACATTTCAGGAGAATTGGTAAATTAAATTCAAAACTAGACACCTATCTTAGCCAAGAAAAAAAAAATTTTCAAATCCATTCCAGAAGAAAGGATAGTATCATTGAAACAAGTCAATAGACAATCTTTTTAAATAATAGTTACTTATGAAAATCAATAAGGAAACTAATACCTTAACAGACACTAATAATGACTTAAGCATTACAAAGTTTCTATTGATCTGTTTTCCTGCTTAGTTTTCTTTTCTTTAAAAATGAAAAATTTCTTTTTAACTATTATATAAATCTCAAATGTCATACATTTTTTATATTATTTTATTCTTGACCTTTTGTGTCATAATCATACAGAACAATTTCAAATACCATGCAGTTATTAAGGTACTTGTAACTAAAAACAAAATACCATTTTAACTCTAAAGGCCAAAAGAAAGAATTTAAAAGAAAAAAAAAGAAAGAAAAGGAAAAGAAAAAATTAAAAAATTCTTACTGCTAAGCAAATGACATTTCAGAATATTTTTATCAACCCAACATTCCTATTATATTGACATTTACAAGGCTGAGCATAGTCTGACACGAGGCCACAATGGTGAAGATATTCACTGAGTATCAAACTTCTCATAATAATACAAGATTGTTGAAGCTTTGAAACTTTTCTTCAAGGACATATCAATTAAATAAAATTCCATGAAAACAGTATGGATCTTAGTCCAATCAAAAATTTATGGTAGGAGTTAAAAAAAAACTGGTCCTTAACAAAGCTCCAACCTGTAAGGCTGGGTTGTTTGGTTGAATCTTACAAGACAACCCAAGGGTTATTTTATGCCAAGAATGTTTTGTTTTATTCCTTTGCTTACTAGATATAGTCCGAAGGATGTGGTAATCAGCTGAAGTCAGCATCTCTATTGATGGTTTGAATATTCAAGAGTAAATGTGGGTATCTTTTTGCAAGGGAGGATTATTGAAAAACATTCTTGATTGGGAGTCAATTTTTTTCAGGAAGTTGATTATGTTCTTAGGATCTGTTGTTTCAAATAAATCATGGACATTTTCTTTGTTGTAGAAAGGTCTTTGAGTATGGGCAAGATTTTTATATTCCATCAATGTGTTTTGCTATGTATAGCTTTTCACATGAGGAGCATTTTAGTGGAGGTTCCTGTTTTTGTATGAAGGAATGAGTTAATTTAGTGTAACCTATATAGAATTGGATTAGGGTTGTCTCTTCTTCTCTGACTAGAATCTAGTTTTCTTGAAGATGGGTTGTATTTGGTAGTGCTTTGTGGGTATTTTCATTCCATAGCTGTTAGCATTTCTTTATCAATATTTGGGCGACTTAAGGTTTTAGAACAGGGTATGATATTTTGGATTTTTTGTCTGGTACCATGTTGAGAGCAAATTTGGCTATGGAGTCAGCTTCATGGTCCCTGGATTCCTTTATCACTTGGGATCCATCTTTTGAGAATGTTTAAGAGTTTCCTGATAAGAGGGTTATCCACTTTTTAAATTTTTGGTAGATGAAAGTACAGAGAAGGAATGGATGAATCTTTTTGAGTTGCTTGTTAAGATAATGTTATATTTGGCTATGGAGTCAGCTTCATAGTCCCTGGATTCCTTTATCGCTTGGGATCCATCTTTTGAGAATGTTTAAGAGTTTCCTGATTAGAGGGTTATCCACTTTTTAAGTTTTTGGTAGATGAAAGTACAGAGAAGGAATGGATGAATCTTTTTGAGTTGCTTGTCAAGATAATGTTATACGCCAGGTCTATTATATATGTTTTCAGAGGTAAATATGGAAGCTTCTTTTGAAAAACAGTTTTTAGATGTTTTATTGTTGAATACTGCTCTGTATCCAATCCTGTTACTGTTTTTGGAATAGAGCTTAGTTATATGGTATCATGGATGTTTTATGTGTGTGATTTCTGGTTCTTTTGTTTGATACTGACAGGAAGATTCCTTTGGCATGCCACATATGTGGGTTGTATAACAGGTGGTGCACCTGTTTCCTAAAGTAAACAGGATGCATGTTGTTCCCCAGTGGAAGTGCCATATAAATTGTGCAGGCAGCATGCTAGAAGAAGGCGTGTCCACATACGACATGTAGACTGGAAGTGTGATCATGAGGATTTGCGTGAATGTCAGGAAAATTATATTAACCAGGGAAGATTTCAATCTGAGCAGAACAAAGCAGAGAGGTTTCACAGAAGAACTGCACTGTCACCCCTCAGTGTGTATGACATGGAGGAGTTTTAATACTTTCCTGCATTTTTCTTTTAGATGTAGTAAGTGAAGGATAAAGGTTAGTTTTTTATGAAAAATTATACCAAGGAATTTAAACTGATCAATCACTGGTATTTCTGTTCTGTCCAGCTTAAGCGTAGGGTTGTTATGCATTTTCTTTCACTCGGAAAAATGCATGCGTCAAGTTTTAGTTTTGGAGATCTTGAAGACGTTAGTGGTTGCCCATTGGTTGATTTTCTTGATGCATTGTTGCAGTTGACACTCTTCTTTTATAGAGGTCATGCAGAAGTCAAAATATAGGTAGTCATCAATTCCAAAATTCAGACACTTGGTGATGTTGTAGATGTTTAGGTTGAAGAGAGTCACTGACAGTAAAGTTCTGTGAGAGACTCCCTCTTGTGGATTATGGAAGTTAATATGGTTGGTTGGTTGTTTGGGTTTATGGTATATCAACATTTGCAGGTTTTTAATGCCAAATCCATTTTTATACAAATAATCAGTTCTATTTTAAAGAATGAGTACACAGTTAGTTAAAAATATTTCTATTTCAAGTTAGTCAAATAGTTATAATTCAACAGATTTTGTTTACACAGTTAAATGTCAAAATAGATTAAACTGAATTTTTTTAATATAAAACTAAGTACAGTTTCAATGTCAAAAACAGTTCCATTTTAAACAATTCAGTTTAGCATAAGTACGCAGTTTAAATGTAAGTACACAGTTTAATTGTCAAAAACATTTCTATTTCAAGCTATTCAGTTTAGTCAAGCAGTTCTAATTCAAACAATTCAGTTTAGAATAAGTATGCAGTTTAGTTCTATTTAACCCATAGATAGGGCCCTTTCAGGTGCTACCACTCTGGACTCAAGTGGACCTGGGAGTGATGGCAATGAAGGAGTACCCCGCATTCTCCAAAGCTGCATCACTGGAACCTCAACCATCAGATTGTTTAGTGTCATATCCAGGACACTTGTTGGTGGGGGGGGTCTTAGCCCTCTGCAGAGGTGCAGTCAGTGTATTCTACAGCTCCATCTGACTGAGCAATAACATGGTTGGTTTGATTCTGATGGGAAATTATTGATGAAATTGGGTAATCTGCCTCTCAGCCACAGGTTGTGTAGGTCCTTCATTTTACCATATTTCCTGGTAGTCTTATATGCCTTCTTGAGGTAAAAAAAATTACAATGAGAACTTGTTTTTGAATATTTGACTCTTATATAGGTTCCCAATCTAACCACATGATGAATTATAGAACTTTGGTTTCTGAAGCCACATTGGGAGTTGTAATAATGTTTTTGGATTTAATAAACCAATCTATTGTTGCCCATACACACAATGGTTTTGCAAAGACAGCTTATTAATACTATTGGACAGTAGTTTTCTGGATTCAAACTCTTTTTCCTGGTTTGGGTATGACGATGATAGATGATATTTTTCATGACTCTGGGAATCTACCATTTATCCAGATATTGGAAGGGATTAAAAGGTAGTCCAGTGACTTTTTTGGAAGATGTTTAAGGAATTCATGATGGATTTCATGTGAGCCAATTGTAGTGGTGTCCAATTTTTGGATGGCATCAATAAGTTCTGGTAATGTTAAAGGTTTGTTAGGTTTCAGAGCTGTCTGATTTGAAGTTAAGGAAATGTTTGTCTGCATTATGTTTGAAGTTAAAAAAAATGTCAGTTGTCATTCTCAAATGAGGAAGCCATTGAAAAATTCCAACTAGCACATTTGCTATATCCTCCCAGATTGTTGTCTCTGAGGAGCAACCCAGGTCTTCGGAGAAATTCCCTCAATCACCTTTCAGACTGCCCCTACTTTGGTGGAAGAATTAAGCTGACTCACATAGCTCCACCAGTCTCTTCTCCTGGTCTCTGCCATGGTTTCACACTCTCCCACCATGAGTAGCTTAAAGGAGTCTAAATTGATAGCAGTGGGTCCCCTCCCAAACCTGCACAGTGCAGCCCCTCAAAGGCAGATTGCCACCACAGAGTCATCACCAAACCAGGAGATGCTGTGTCGCCTTGAGAGTGAAGCCCCTGATACAGCTTCCCTTGCCATGAAGACTGGGGCTTCTGTCAAGTGCCTTGCCAGGTCTCTGTTGCCTGGGTTCTGCATCAGCTCCAGCTGCAGAGGGTCCTGAATTCCTCCCAGCTTGCTCCATCAATTCTTCAATGGGTGAGTCCACCATCATGAAGAGGCTGCAAACCCTCAAGCATGACACGGAAGCAGTCACTTAAAATTATTAAAAATATTTTTCAATAGATATTTCTATACCTCAAAGATTTGATGCAGTCATAAAAGTCAGGTGAAGAACAATAAAATACTCTTGATGTTTTTTTGTTGATGATCTTGAAATTTGTTCCTTTAAAAAAATTTGAATAAAAAACATTATTGATAAAAATGAATTATTTTAATTAATTTGAGGTACGTTCTATAAAACTAAAAAGTTTGACTATCAAATAAAATAGGTTTTGTATCAGATTTGTGCTTTGTCTATTTTTCATGGATCAAAAATAACCAAAGATTTTCTAAGAGTGATTAGTTCATATCTTTTGTCAGGGGTAATATTTATAGTCAATGGGATAAAGTTGATTAACCCTTGCTCAATAAGGAAGCAACCTAATTCTTCCTTTACTAATTCTTTCCAAATCACAGAACAACAAATGTTGAGTACCAGTGAAGATTGCCTTCTCTCCAATAATAGTGATCAACAAGATGGAGTTGTCTTTAACTGGAATCATTTTGAAATGAGGCTTCTTAATCTGAGAATTAATTTTTTATTTATTGCGGACTTTTTGTCCTCATCTTGGTAGTTTTTTGTGTTGTTTCTTCTTTAATTACGTTTCGGCCAAATTTTCACTTCTGGCCTTCTTCAGGTGATTTACCACGACCTCAGATAGGAACGCTGAGTCTTGTAACCATATCCCCAGTAATTACTGCCTTCCATAGTTGTTGTCTATCGCAACACCTGAAGAAGGCCAGAAGTGAAAATTTGGCCGAAACGTAGTGAAAGAAGAAACAACACAAAAAACTACCAAGATGAGGACAGAAGGTCCGCAATAAATAAAAAAATTAATTCTCACAACAAGATGGAGGTTGCTAAGGAATTTATTCACCTTAGTTTTAGTAACTTTGCTTTCATACCAGAGAGGATTCAGATATCCCAGATGGAAAATTCATCATTTTAAAGAAGTAAAACTTTAATATTCCATAAAATGCTCAAATATATTCTTTTAATTTACATGGGGCTGAGATTTTTAACTCTATAATGTACGTGTGTGTGTGTGTGTGTTTAAAAAGATAAATATACAAAGTATATACATATATGAGTATGAAGAGGTGTATATATATACATACATACATACATATGGATAGTATATGTATTTGAGTAAGTATATCTAAAGATATTGTCCTTGCTATGATACTAAACAGCATTTGATGGTAAGGCACCACTTCTGGAGCTCTAGGGTGGGTGGAGCATCCCTTCATTACCGTTACTCCCAGGTTCACTTTAATCCAATGTGGTAGTTTCTGTAAAGGTCCTATGTATAGGTCAAATAGATCTGTTTGAAAATTATCAGCATTGGATAAAAATACATAAAACCATCCATGTGCAAATTATTTGCATCAAATAGGAATGCATGCAAACAAATGATAATTATCGACAAATAAAGAGTGATTTTAAAAAAAAGATTAATTGAAATGAAACATTGAAAATCTAAATGATTGTGATTATTATCAAACACTTACAAATAAATCAAATTTCAGAATTAAATAACCCATAAGGTGTTGATATAGCATTAAATCAACCAGACCTAAAAATATTATATTTGTACATGTAATGATTGTACAGGATATAATATTCTACAAAATGGTTTGAAATAAGATTTGAAAATGTGGTGTTAAAATTGTTTTATTTCCTGTGTAACATTTACTTCTTCATAATACAATGAGCATTTTCAAGCATAAAACTTTTCCAGTTATGTTTGAAAACATTTGACATAATGAAGAACTAAATGTTACACCGGAAATAAAACAATTTCAACACCAGGTTTTCAAATTTTATTTCTTGCCATTTATACAGGTGTAGAAAATTACAAATTTATATGTGCAACTAGTTATGATTTTCCATTATTACTGTCCTTGGAAAGAATAATTTTTATATCTACAATCCATTAGGAGTCTCCCATAAAGGAACTAATACTTTCATGTTTGTATTATTTAGTGATTATTTGATTTTAGACTAAAAAGGAAAAAAAAATGCAATAAATGAAAATTTACTTTATTATTTCGGTACACCATAGATATAAAACTTTGTGGACTCATCACAAATCTAGAAAAGAGTGATTTAATCCCAGCACACATTTCTAATCATATATTTGGAAAAGTACAAGAAACTAATAGAATCATACTTTTAGGAATTAAGCCCAAATTAATTTATTTTGGGTCTTAAATAGTTCAAGGTATTAACACACAGTAAAGTATGAGGCTATCAGTGAGGATTGAACTCACTACAACAGCAATTATCAATAGGATTTGGTTGCTAAAAATTGCTCCATGAGTAGACATCTGAAGTATTTACTAAGCTTAGTCTGGAACAAGGCAACTAGTGGAAGCCACTTATTGAAAGTCACAAACTCACAACATTAGAAATATTTTTAAAAGGAAGCTCAACTAACCATTGCTACATAAGAAAATACTTTGCTATTTCATGTTTTTAACCTCTTAACTAAAACTAAATATATTCACTTTCACATATTGATTAAAAAAAATCAGTACAAAAAGACCTGTTGTACCTGTCTTCAAGGAAAATACCATTGTATCATTAATGATTTAAAGTGTCCTGTTTCAAATGTTCTGGCATGCAAAGAATTCAGAATACTGTTTTCAGCCTGGTTGTGGGATTGCATTTAACATCCATACATACCATAGATCAGGGAGTTAATTTTTTCCCCAATTCTAAATAATGCTTATTTATTAGACAAATAGCTTATCAGCTGCTAAACAAAATAATGGTTCTTATGTTATTCCTGTCTGTCTCCAACAATAGCCAACAAACACACATGCACAAATGGGAAAAAAATGTTTCTGGCGTAAGATGAAGGGGATTCTAGTATATACAGCTCTTCCCTGGCGTCCTGTTAGAAGGAGCAAGAGAAAGACAAAATTAAGTATTTGCAACTTTAAGTGAGTCACCTCAGTAAGCTAATATAAATTTCAAGTAGCATAGAATAGCAAAGAACCATCTTTTATGAATCTGATCTGCAACGAAGGGAGTCAACCAAATGTAAACAAAAGAAACCCAGTACATCAGATTCCCACAAGCATAAAGAAAGATAGTTGCATATAGGTTTTAATGAGCCTATCTTTATGAACAATATGGTTCAGATAAAAATTGGATTTTTTTTTTTTACACTGAAGATTTCAAAAATATAATTAAAGAGATGACAAATTGTCCTAAGTTAGAAAATTAATCCAAGTTCAGATAAACAGACAGGGGGCCAAATCAAATTCCATTTTTATTTCTTTATAAAAAGCATGAATAAATTTAATTGTTATGAAAGATGAAAGAACAACAGAAAAATATACTGAAAATGAATAAAAAAAATGAATGAAAGACAAAGTGTGAGAAAGTGTTAAGAAGTGAGAGCGGAAGAGGCAAAAAAAGAAGAGAGAGATAGAGGCAAGAAAAGAGATAGAGTGAAAAAGCAAGAAAAAGAGAGATATAGTCAGTGAGAGGAAGTGGCAAGAAAGAAAAAAAAAAAAAAGAAAAACTATTCAGAGAAAGACAGACAGACCAAGAAAAGTATGGAGATGTAGAAAGGAGAAACAGGGAAAAATTAATGGCCAGAGACTAAAAAGGAGAAAAAGTGGAGAGGAAAAGGAAGAGGAATAGAAAGGCATGATAGCAGAAAAGGAGTGGGCACAAAGAAATACACAATGATAGAAAAACTGGTAAGATACAAGATAAAGAGAGAGAGAAAAGCTGCTATTCAAAAACGCTAAGAATTTTCTATAAATTTTAAACGAGGAAGATAAAAATAATTTTAGAAAATTCAAATAAAAATGGAATTCCAAAAAACATCAAAATGAAAGATGACAAACAAAAATCAAGGTAAATGAAAATAAATTTAAAAAAAAAAAGAAACCAAATTACTAAGGTCATAAATATGAATCCTGCTGATTGTATGCACATGTTATAATTATCTAATTTTAGTCTAATACAAGGCTAAAATTCCAGTGCACTAAAAAAGGGTCAAATGCTATCACAGTATTAATGGTCTGCAAGATTAAGTCACTATTACCTCATGGTAAGGTACTTTACGCAAGTTTGTTATAAAAAGGCTGTTTTATATATTTCAACTTTAGAAGGAAGTATTTTGGACTTAATATTAAATAGATAAGGATTTAATCCGTCAGGATCATGTTTGGCAGTAACAAAATGAAGATCAGTTAAAAGAAAAACTATGATGAGCTTCTTTTTTTATTTTATTTTGTAGGGCAAGAAATCTAGGGCAGACTAAACGAAGTTTAGAAGTTAAAAGGAGAGGATGGATGCATGAGAATGGTGATAGCATTGAGATGAAACCAAAATTAGTAAGAAAATGGTAAGTAAAGGCCAGGGGTTTGGGGGCAAGGTGAAGAATAGGAAGGAGACATAAAGAGGTCAATAAAAATAAGTATAAAGAAAGTGGTAGATATACAAAAGTGGAAAAGAAAATGTCCATAATTCTGAAAAGATAATGAAATGGGGTGGGGAGTAAAAAAAAAAGAATGAGAAAAAAGAATGAAAACAACATAGGAAAAAGAAAGCATAAGAGTTAAAACAGAGAAAAAAAATGAGAAAGAAAAAGATATAGAAAAGACTAAGGATTAGAAAAGAGAAAGAGAAGAGAATGATGCACACTAAAAAAGATCGGAAGGATTTTAGGAAATATCGGAAGTGAAA
Source organism: Sepioteuthis lessoniana (assembly GCA_963585895.1). NCBI lineage: Eukaryota > Metazoa > Mollusca > Cephalopoda > Myopsida > Loliginidae > Sepioteuthis > Sepioteuthis lessoniana. Next base: position 59,866,620 of record OY757913.1, on the reverse strand, counting down.
GAATAAAATAAAGAAAATGTAAAAAAAAATTTAAGATTTTTTTTTTTTTTAAAAGCCAGAAATGACTTATAAAAAAAAGAGATAAAAAAAGGGTAAAAAACAGAGAAGGCTGAAAGAGAAAGGAGAAAGAGGGAGGCTGCAAAAGTGAAAAAAAAACCAAGGCCGGAAAAAAAAGGTAGATTGCCAGAGCTAACAAAAAACGGAAATGAGTGAAAAATAAAGGGCTGGAAAAGTGTGAAAAAAAAGGGCAGGAAAAATGTAAAAGAAAACTGGAAAAGTGCACAAAAAAAAGAAAAAAAAAACAAGGTTTGAAAAGTGTTTTAAAAAAAAAAAAAAAAAAAAAAAACAGAAAAAAAGGAAAAGGACAGGAAAAGCGTTAAAAAAGAGGTTGGTTGGGTTTTATGGCATATCAACCTTTGTAGGTTATTTAACACCAAATCCATTTTTATACAAATATTCAGTTGTATTTCAAACAATTCAATTTAGCATGAGTAGACAGTTTAATTGTCAAAAACATTTCTATTTCAAGCCATTTAGTTTAATCAAACAATTCTAATTCAGCTAATTCAGTTTAGTATAAGTATAGATTTTCTCCACAGACAGTTAAAAGTGAAAACAGTTCTATATTAAACAATTCAGTTTAGCCTAAGTACAGTTCCCTAATTCAAACAATTCAGTTTAACTTAAGTATGCAGGTTAATTTTATTTAACCCATAAATGGGGCCCTATCAGGTGCTACTATTCCAGGTGAGAGTGGACTTGGGAGCGATGGCAATGAAGGGGTACTCCGCATTCCCCAAAGCTCCAGTATTATTGAAGTCTCACCATCAGATTGTTTAGTGTCCTATCCAGGACACTCGTTGGCAGGGGCTCTTACCTCTCTGCAGAGAAGCAGTCAGTGTATTCTACAGCCCCAGCCAACTAGGCATTTAAAATGAGAGGACTGGAAAAGCATTAAAAAAAAAAAAAAAAAAAAAAAAAAAAAAAAGTCTTGAAAAGAGTTTAAAAAAAAAAAAAAAAAAGAAAGAAAGAGATATCTGGAAAAGAGTGAATAAAAAAGGGATTGAAGGCTGGAAAAGTCTGAGAAAAAAGTAGGAGCTGAATAAGTCTAAACTAAACTGCAAAAATAAGTGATAGAGAGAGAGATGGAAAAATGTGAAAAAATGGTTAGAAAGCTGGAAAAGTGTGAATAAAAAAGGGACAGAAAGCTGGAAAAGTGTAAGAAAAAGTAGGGTCTGAAAAAGTTTTTAAAAAATGGAAAGTGCGATAGAGGGCTGGAAAAGTGTTAAAAAAAAAAAAAAAAAGACGGTTGAAAAAGTGTGAAAAAAAAAAAAAGACAGCTGGAAAAGTGGGGAAAAAAAAAAAGACAGCTGGAAAAGTGGGGAAAAAAAAAAGACAGCTGGAAAAGTGGGGAAAAAAAAAAGACAGCTGGAAAAGTGGGAAAAAAAAGACGGCTGGAAAAGTGGGAAAAAAAAGACGGCTGGAAAAGTGGGAAAAAAAAGACGGCTGGAAAAGTGGGGAAAAATTTTTAAAAAGACAGCTGTAAATGTGTGGAAAAAAAATGGCTGTAAAAGTGTGGAAAAAAAAGACCGCTGGAAAAGTGTGGAGAAAAAAAGACTGCGGGAAAAGTGTGGAGAAAAAAAGACTGCGGGAAAAGTGTGGAGAAAAAAAGACTGCGGGAAAAGTGTGGAGAAAAAAAGACTGCGGGAAAAGTGTGGAGAAAAAAAGACTGCGGGAAAAGTGTGGAGAAAAAAAGAATGCGGGAAAAGTGTGGAGAAAAAAAGAATGCGGGAAAAGTGTGGAGAAAAAAAGAATGCGGGAAAAGTGTGGAGAAAAAAAGAATGCGGGAAAAGTGTGGAGAAAAAAAGAATGCGGGAAAAGTGTGGAGAAAAAAAGAATGCGGGAAAAGTGTGGAGAAAAAAAGAATGCGGGAAAAGTGTGGAGAAAAAAAGACTGCGGGAAAAGTGTGGAGAAAAAAAGACTGCGGGAAAAGTGTGGAGAAAAAAAAGACTGCGGGAAAAGTGTGGAGAAAAAAAGACTGCGGGAAAAGTGTGGAGAAAAAAAGACTGCGGGAAAAGTGTGGAGAAAAAAAGACTGCGGGAAAAGTGTGGAGAAAAAAAGACTGCGGGAAAAGTGTGGAGAAAAAAAGAATGCGGGAAAAGTGTGGAGAAAAAAAGAATGCGGGAAAAGTGTGGAGAAAAAAAGAATGCGGGAAAAGTGTGGAGAAAAAAAGAATGCGGGAAAAGTGTGGAGAAAAAAAGAATGCGGGAAAAGTGTGGAGAAAAAAAGACTGCGGGAAAAGTGTGGAGAAAAAAAGACTGCGGGAAAAGTGTGGAGAAAAAAAGACTGCGGGAAAAGTGTGGAGAAAAAAAAGACTGCGGGAAAAGTGTGGAGAAAAAAAGACTGCGGGAAAAGTGTGGAGAAAAAAAAGACTGCTGGAAAAGCGTGGAGAAAAAAAGACTGCGGGAAAAGTGTGGAGAAAAAAAGACTGCGGGAAAAGTGTGGAGAAAAAAAAGACTGCTGGAAAAGCGTGGAGAAAAAAAGACTGCGGGAAAAGTGTGGAGAAAAAAAAGACTGCGGGAAAAGCGTGGAGAAAAAAAGACTGCGGGAAAAGTGTGGAGAAAAAAAAGACTGCTGGAAAAGTGTCGAGAAAAAAAGACTGCAGGAAAAGTGTCAAGAAAAAAAATTTTTAAAAAAGACGGATGGAAAAGTGTGTAAAAAAAGAGCTGGAAAAGTGTGAAAAAAATTAGAAGGCAGGAAAAGGGTGAAAAACAAAGGGGCTAGAAGCAGGAAAAAGAGAGGGCTTAAAAAGTGTAGGGGGAAAAATGAGCTGGTAGGCTGGAAAAGAGTGACAAAAGAGAAGAGTGAAAAAGTGTGGAAAAAACAAAAAAAAAACTAGAGATGGCAAAGTTTCAAAAAAAAAAAAAAAAAAAAAAAAAAAAAAATAGAAAGAAGGCTGGCAAGTCAGAAAAGTAGGAAGAAAAAAAAGCTGGAAAGTGTGAAAAAAAAATGGGGGGGGGCAAGAAAGCTGGAAAAGTGAGAAAAATAGACTAGAAATCAGGCAAAATGTAAAAAAGAGAGGGCAGGAAAAGTGTGAAAAAAGGTTTGAAAACTGGAAAAGTATGAAAAAAGGTTAGAAAACTGGAAAAGTATGAAAAAAGGTTAAAAAACTGGAAGAGTGTGAAAAATACAAAAGAGGGAAAGAAAGGTGCGAAAAAAAAAGACAGGGCTAAATAAGTAAGGAAAAAAGTAAGTAAAGTTGGCGACCATAGTCGAGGGTGATCCAAAGGCTCCCTTTTTAATAGCTACTACACCGTGAGGTGTAGGGGAGGGCGCTACTCCTTTCCCTGGATTACTCCACTTTACCCTCGATACGTACCTTATATTGCTGAGAGTTAAGCAAGGAGGTATCAAGTACTATTTCTAAAGTCTTTAGTACGACACAACCTGGAATTGAACCCAGGTCTCCAAAGAGCAAAAAATGCAGATCTGAGAGTAATGACATTAAAGGGGTACACCAAGCCCTAGATCTAGGTAGAGGAATGTGAGAGAAGTGATAGACAGGGGAAATAGGTTATCTGAAAGAGTAGAAGTGAAAGAAAGGAAAAGTGGAGATCTGAGAAAGTGGAAATGAAAAATAAATGAGAAAGAAAAGCAGAAGAGAAAAGATAGAAAAAGAAATAAAAGATTTGAATAAAAAAATAACTCAGAGAAAATAATGCAATAAAAATAGACACTTAAAAATAAGGGAGGCAAGGATGAAAACTGTCTGTTTCAGAAGTGGATAAATGTTTGAAAACAAATAAAAACAAAGATGAGAAAACAATATAAAGTGTAAGAAGCAAAAAAAAAAAAAAAAAAAAGACAGAAACAAAGATGATAACATAGATAAGAAATTTAAAAAAAAAAAAAAAACCTTTTATGACTCAAAGAGTGAAAATAATATTAAAAAGATACCAAAATAAATTTAAAGAAAATATCTCAAGTAAAAAAAAAAAAAAAAAAAAAAAAAAAAATGTAAAAGGCTAAAGGTCAAAGCTCAGCTAAGAACTTAACACTTATTACTGTTATTAGATACCAACTTCTCTTCTGTGACAAATAATGCTACACTAATCTTTCCTGCATACAATGAATTTTGACCTCAATAAATGTTACCCCATTAATGAAATGAGGCATTAAATTTAATAATGTTAATGACTAATTATAATTATTATAAACCTATTCTGTTCGTAACACTTGCCTTGATTCCTGACCACTCTATTTCTTTTTTTCCTCATTTGGAACTAATTTCTTTAGCAACATTAATAACAATGCATTTGCTTTATATATATATATATATATATATATATATATATATATATATATATATATATATACACACACACACACACACACACACACCAGATACGAGGATCATTAAATAAGTTTCCAGACTTTTTTTCGTATGGGCACTTTTATTGATAGTACACACATGAAACTCTAGTACCCTTCGAAGTAATCTCCTCCGGCTGCAATGGACTTGTTATACCGTTCCAACAACTTCTGGAAGGCCCCATGGAAGTCCTCTTGTGTGAACATGTCAATGACCTTCGTCACAGCCTCTTTCATCTCCTCAATTGTCTCATAACGACAGCCTCTGAGCTTAGGGATTAAGCAAAAGTCACAGGTAGCAATGTCTGGACTATAGGGAGGCTGAGGAACTGTCTTGATTCCCATCTTGGTCAAATAGACTGTGACAAGGATGGAGTTCAGGACTGATGCTTTGTCCTGGTGGAAATGCCACTGACCTGATTTGAAGAGTGCTGGCCTCTTCCGACGGAATCTCTTCCTGAACTCCCTTAAAATCTCAACATAGTAACAGTAACCCTAACCCTTTGGCCAATCAACTCTGGTGTTCTGACTTCCTTACTTCTCCCACACCTCCCATCATCCCTCACAGACCCCATGCCTTCCTTAAATCTCTTATGCCACTCAAAAACTCATTCTGGATTCATGCAAGATGCTCCAAAAGCCATCTTAAGCTTTCCATACATTTCTGTGGCATTTTTTCCAAGTTTAAAACAGAATTTTATTGCATATCATTCTTCTAAAGTGTCCTTACATCCAGAATGCATTTTTGAAAATCACCAGCTGTAACAATCAGGCTTTAGTAGGGTGTATTCCAATTCCTGCTGTAGCTGTTCATTTGAACTTGAAATCATAAAAATTGGTCAGTCATCTCATAAGATGTATAGCAATAAGATACTGAATTTTCAAGAGTCTACGATAATTTTAAATGCCTGTACAAAAAAATCTGGAAACTTATTAAATTCACCACGTATATTGCTTTAGCAATGATTTTAATTTCTGACCTCAACAATTACATTCTCCCTGATTCATAATTTATTTTTAAGGCAAAATCATTTACAATACAATTATATATATATATATATATATATATATATATATATATATATATATATATATACACACACACACACACGTGTCTCCGATTTATTCTATTCTTATATAAATTTTGCATGTTAGTTTAAGAAAAATTGCATCAATAGATGCAAGCATATGTAATTTTGATGGATACAAATTATATAAATATTTAACTACTGCTTACCACATGCTGGAGCATTAAAAAAAAAAAAATAATAATTAATATTGAAAAAAAAACAAAGAAAAAAACAGAAGATAATTAATATTGAAAATTAACAGACAAAGGTAGTGAGTCACCTTAAAGTCTTCAATTTTCTATTTAAATTTTTGTATGTGATTTTGTTAAGAATGAAAATTGCATCAATAATTGCTGACATACATTATGGCAGCAGATAAAAATTCCATAAACATACAATATTCTTATGGTGTAATTGTAAGAGCTGTGTATTTTACCCACAGCTGACGTCTGAGTTAAGGCATAATATGGGGTTTCAAAAAATTATTTTCTACATAGGCTCTTCTCATTTGAAAGGCTTGCACAACATAGTCTTCCTCTCTTCATTCCCCAAATCAGTCTTGTGTTTTACATCATCAAGCTTAGTAAATTTCTATATACTCAGGTGTTGCCTGTCATATATAATAACTTAATGTTGTGTAGACATTCTTTATCTTACTAGGTTCAGTTTGGTTTGGTTTTATTGCATATCAACCATTGTTGGTTATTTAATACCAAATCCTGTTGATACATATATATTGAATATATGATTTGTAAACATATTGTTGACAAAATTTTTAAATGAACCTCAGCTCATTTTTTGCAGACAGTTAAATGGTTTTAAGTATTGCAATGTAAAAATAACAATTTAACATCAGTCATTTGTTTGCACACATTTAAATAGATTTACATGTATAAAAGAATAATTTGTCAGTAATTTCATATCCAAATAAGTTATAACTAATTTGTTTATACACTTGTATTGCTATTACTTCTACAGTTTAAATGGTTACTATTTACTAACACTTATAATTCTATTCAAGATTAATAATTAGTTTGCACAGTGGAAAGGTTACAAGTATTGCTAATTAACACTAATTATTCAATTCAACATTACTCATTCATTTTCACAGTTAAATAGTTCGAAGTAGTGCTATGTATCACTAACAATTCAATTAACATCAGTCATTTATTTACACACAGTTAAATGATAAAACAGGTCTATTTCTAACAATTCAATTTAGGTTTTGTTTGGTTTGGTTTGGTTTTATGGCATATCAATCATTGTAGGTTATTTAAGGTTAAATTCTGGTTATGCATTTATATTAAATATGTCTGATTCCTAAACACATTTTGTTGATTACATTTTAGAATGAGCCTGAGCTCATTTTTAAAGCATTGCTATCTAATAAGAATAATTCTATTTACTATTAATCATTTGTTTGCACACAGTTACATGGTTTCAACTATTGGTATGTAACATAATTTAACATCAGTCATTTGTTTGTACTCAAATAGGTAAATATATAAGAGATAAGTTTGTTAGTAATTTCATTCTTACATAAGTTACAACTAATTTGTTTGCACACAAGTATTGCTGTTGTTTCTAGACAGTGAAATGGTACCAATTATTGCTATCTAACCCTTATAATTCTATTCAATACTAATCATTTGTTTGGACACAGTGAAGAGGTTACAAGTATTGCTAATTAACACTAATTATTTGGTTCAACATTACTCATTCATTTTCACACAGTTAAATATTTCCAAGTATTGCTATGTATCACTAATAATTCAATTAACATCAGTCATTTGTTTACACACAGTTAAATGACCAAGTAGTTTTATTTCAAGCAATTCAATTTAGCATTACCCATTTGTTTGCACTCAGTTTAAATGTCTAACAGTTCTATTTGACCTATAGATAGGACACAATTAGATCCTACCACTCCGGGCCAGAGTGGACCTGGGAATGATGGCAATGAAAAGGTTCTCCATATTCCCTAAAGCTTCAGCATTACTGAAGCCTCACCATCAGATTGTTTACTGACACTTGTTGGGGAGGGGTCTTACCTCTCAGCAGAGATGCAGTCGATGTTTTCTACTGCTCCAGCCAACTGGACTGTTTCTAACTCATGGATAATACCAGATTTTAACATTTTTGATCACCCATACTTCATCTGTCCCATGAGACAATTATAAATTCAAGCAAGTTTTTCTCACATAATTAAGGAAAGTTAAAACAGTATGACAGGTTATTTATTACAAAACAGATTAGCATATTTTATACATATATATCTATAAACATTTTTATGATTCAGGGGTTTTGTTGTCTACAAAAGGCATAGCAAAGGATAAAGAGGTTTATTTTTGGTAATCTTTCATATGAATTATGACATATAAATGAATCACCCAATAGCAGCCAGATGACCAGATTTCATTAATTAACAAGATAAGTAGAATTTTCAATTTTGTGTATTTTGCCATTCCAGCAGACAACAGAGTGAAAATCAAATAAAAAGAGAGATAAATACTTGGATCTTGCTTGAAAGTAAAAAAAAATTGTGGAACATGAAGATAACAGTAAAACCTATTGAAGTTGATGCATTTGGAACAACTCTGAAAAGGTCAAGAAAAGTGACTGGGGAAATTGGAGATCAGAGGAAGAAACAAAACCATCCAGACCAGAGGACTGTTAAGATCAGCTAAAATACTTAGAAAAGTCCTGGTGACTTGAAGAAACTTGCTGTCCTTCAGACTTCAGTTAAAACTGTTGTGAAAACTTGCATAGAGTGAAAATAATAATTACAATGAGCTACCCAAAGTATTCCTTGCTTGAGTATTTCTTTCCATTCAATCTTTCAATGCTAATTACGACATCTTGTTGCTCCAACCTGCTCTAACACACACAGAACAAAGATTTTGTAAGTAATCCAAACCCCTGTAGAATATTGTGTTCTTGTCATGTATTGTCATATCAATGTTTCATGAGACATCTTTTATTGTCACTTCTTTGTTGTTCCTTGTCTACTTGGAGAAGTTTACACATCATGAAAATGATTAATTTATTTGCTCATGCACATTGCTCATCATAAACCCACTTCTTAAGATGCACACATTGAATTCAGCATTCTAAGCTTGACAAGAAACTCCAGATACTCTTATTAATAAAAACCACTTACATTGATATTGGGTTATTCAATCATATTTTTCTTTCTATAGCATAGAAAAAGAATTACACCATTAATTTAAAGTATCGTCAGCATGATACTAAACTATCTGATAAGGCTATGATTCTAGAAATCTATGTAATATGGAATACTTCTTCATTGCCATTAATCCCAGGTCCACTCTGACCCAGAATGGTAGTACCTGTTAGGGTCCTATCTAGATCTGCTTAAAAATTTTATTTGTATTTGACAGAATTCTATAAAAAATAGAACCTCTTAAACACAAAAAAATATTAACATGGAAATACAATGATTCCTAACCTATTGGCAATGAAATAAACCAAGATAAGTTGACACTCGATCTTTTACTATGATCCGATAGCTGTTCAAAATACTCCATTTTTCATAAGCAATGCATAGTGAAGAAGTTAGAATCTATGTATATGCAAACCTTTTGAAATAATAGGTGTCCCATAGCAATATTGTACACTCTGATAAAACAGTATTTAAAAGTTCTATCATTTTCTCTGGATGAATGTATATATATGGTTCTTAAAAACATATGAATTAAACTTAATGTAAAATTTTCCCAGTTTATTCCTGCAAACTAAGGAAATTAACATTTTATAAAAAAAATTGTAAGGAGAGTACTTTTTTTATAGGCAGTATTGTATCTTTGTTGATAGCTTTCTATAATAACTGTTTTGGGGCTAAGAAAGAAGTTAAAATTGTTTAAATACAAGTCATCAAAAGGATAGTTTTGAAAGACCCAGTACAACATTTATACCAAGTCCACTTTAATATACTCTTAACTTTTTCAATACATGTTTATCTAATTTTTTTTTTTAATTTTAAAATATCACAAATATTTTATCAATTCCATTTTTAAAACATTTAATTTCATTTAGATGTTTTAAACAACTCCTGAGTAAACTGCAGTCTATACCGCTTTCTAAATAGCCCACGTAAAACTTGAATTTAAAAAAAAAAAAAAAAGATCTATTTACTAAAGAGAAAAAAAACAAACTTTTCCCTATTTCTAAGGCAGATGTTTACATGTATGGTCTTCTGTAATAAAAATGGCTGACTTACTTTCAACATAGAATAACTTTAAAATTTTTTGTGTGGCTCAACCTGATGAGCCATGTCTCATGCAGTTCATATTTCAAGAAAGGTTGCCTATGCCCATTTTAAAGTATTAAAAATCAGCCTAGAGATCTTTTACAATGAATAAAATACCCAAATGAAAAAAGTCAAGAAAATATACAAATCTGTCAATAAGTCTATAGCCATATGATGAAAATAAAAGCATTTAGTTTTGCACAACAATCTCCCTTATCAATGCATTTAACTGAACACTACTCCATTAATCCTATAATTAAAACAGTGAAACTGAAATCAAAATTCAATTAGTAACTGTCAAGCTACAGACTTATTGATCCACCTCACTTGTATACAAACTGTAAAGATTTGAGAAAATATAGCTACTATCTACTTTATGATAACAAAGGAATGACATAAATAAGAAAAAAAGTTTTAAATGAACTGATTATTTTCACCTTTTTTTCATTTGTTCTTCATTAATTTAATAATTAGGAGTCACTAGAAAAAAATTGTTCTAATTTTTTTTTCTTTGATATAAAGAAATTTTCCTGCAGATATCAACAAAGAAATAAATGATGATAAAACAGAAAAAAAAAAAATAATGCACAAGAAATATAAATCATAAGAGCACTGAGTGTTCATGAACCCACTTGTCAGACAACACAACTGGCTCCTGGCTGAAAAATCACTGAAAATTTAAAATGCTATAATCAGTTATTTAAAAGCCAGATTGACTGTGTGGTTGCAAGGTAATACTCAAATAGAAATGATGATTCCCTGAATAGAATTCAAGCTGCTCAGGTGTATGTATTTCTAGGTAGTGGCACAAATATGAGCTCCTCCGGTTTTAAGGTCTAAACTTTCACTGTAAATAACAAAATGTGTGATCACTTTCACTCATCATACATCACCCATCTCTCATCACATGTCAATGAATGATTTATCTGATCTCCTAACATGCCAGCTTTAACACAAGGTCATTTAAATGTGGGGTGTGTGAGGACACACACAAATTGAAACTCATGCATAGCTGTCATAAAAAATGTTTGACCCTCTTTACATTCTCTTTTAGGCCACCTCAACCCCAACAATAAATTTAGCCCTATTAAGTAGGTACTGCCTTGGAAGAAGGTTCTCTGGAATCAGGCAATCAATTTTTTCAACTTATTTTTTTTTTAAGTGTTGATTTTTATGCAAAAAATAAGCTCAAGAAGCTGTAATTTTTGTATTTATTAACCAATTGGTGCTTTCACACTCATTTTTGAAATTTCTTTGAGAATTCCTGGATGATGAAATTTGACTTGCTGCAAAAAATTTGAAGGATCAAAAACCAAAATATTTCAAGAAATCTTTTCTCTTCCAGATTGTTTAAAATAAATTTTTTAACCAATTAGAATTATAGATAAATCAACCTCTTTTTCATATAATTTAGCATCTACCGCTATCTTATAAATAATTAAGATATAAATATTTCTCCAGTAGGTATGGAGTTATTCTGTATCTACTAAACAATTTCCAGTTTGTTTCTTTAAAGTGAAAATCTACATTCCTTTCCTTCAGGAATGCATTTAATTTCAACATGTTTAATAATCTTAAATAGAATGAACATGTTATTGCTTATTTCAGTCTATTAATACTGTTATAACAAGTTTCTTCACTTGCTAATGAAAAATTTTAGTTCTAGCTCAATAAATGCTAATGCATAAATATATTTTCTTACAACATAGTGACAGACTTACACAGATCTTTTACACATACAAAATATATCTATTTAGATTGATGCTAACAAAAACAGCAGCATTTCATGCATGAATCTTCACTATTTTAAATATTTACACTCTGACAAATATCTTTTCTCGGAAAAAAAATACTTTTTAACTTCTGTTTTTTAATGAACCATTTATACTTTTGTTCACTACCAACTTAATATCACCCACCCAGCCTAAATACCATATGACCCCTCAATGTTCTAGATTTTGATACTAAGAAATACCATTTACTTAAGATCTTAATCCATTATCAATTGTTTTATGAGTATTCACTTCTTAATTGTAGTTGCTTTCTTGAATTTTTATTAGATAAAGAATTATCAACTATAATTATTAATTTTTGACTTAGTATTTCTTTCATCAAAAGTTCAGTCACTTTTTATCATGACTACTAAAATACGTATAATTAGCTGAATTATTTATTGTCTCAACTATGCAAACTGTTCTGTATAGTAGGAATAAAAAGCAAATTGAAATGAAAGAAATACTAGTAAAAAATGAATAATGGTTGATATTGATTAATCAGAAAAAAAAAATCAAGATGATATTACTACTAGTGAAAATAAAGCAACTGAAATTACGATCAAAGAAATAATAAAAAATTCATAACAGTTGGCAGTGCTTCATGTAATGAAAATTCAAGATAATATTACTGCTTAATGCCAGCATCTGACATGTTTAAAGCAAATTAGATTCAATACAAGTCTCAGTTTGTCATCAATGTTAACCAGCTTTTCTTTAAAGAGAGGTAATCATCAAAGGACTCATTTCCTATTGAATATTACAAGCTCTTTTGCCTGTTTTAGTATCAAGTTTATTTCAGATAGTATAAAATGCAATAACTTCCTCAAAAGTACTTGAAGTCAGGGTTTAAGACAAAGATAAGAAATGCAAAGACAACTTGTTCCTAGAACAAGTGCAATTTATCCAAAAGTTGTTCAAGATGATTGAACAAATTCTTTACACTGATCTTATTACTATAATGATTCAACAGACCCATTCTATAATCTAGGGAGATGTTTCACACATATTGTAATGTAAGCTAGGTTTGAATACTCTTGTTAATGAATTTGATACTCACTGGGGAGAGCTTAAATATGTAGGATTTACATATATAAAAAAAATTTCCCAACTCAGATTTAAAATTCCCTCTCTGGGACCATACTAAGTCTAATTTGGTAATCACTGAACTAAATAAAATAAAATAAAACTAAGCAAATACTAAAAGAGTTACGATCATTTTTACTTTAAAATACCTGGTGCATTCATAAGTTTCCACAGTTTTCCATAACGTTTTTTTTTTGTACAGGCATTTAAAATTGTTGTAGACTTGAAAATTCAGTATCTTATCGCTATACATCTTATGAGATGACTGACCAATTTTTAGGATTTCAGGTTCAAATGAATAGCTACAGAAGAAATTCGAATACACCCTACTAAAGCCTGATTGTCACAGCTGGTGAATTTCAAAAATGCAATCTGACACTTTAGTAGAACAATATGCAATAAAATTCGGTTTTAAACTTGGAAAAAAATGCCACAAAAACGTATGGAATGTTTCAGACTGCTTTTCGACCATCTTGCATGAATCGAGCATCAGTTTTTGAGTGGCATAAGAGATTTAAGGAAGGCATGGGGGGGAGTAAAGAAGTCAATACATCAGTGTTGAGGTTTTAAGGGAGTTCAGGAAGAGATTCCGTCGGAAGAGGCCAGCACTCTTCAAATCAGGTCAGTGGCATTTCCACCAGGACAAAGCACCAGTCCTCAACTCCATCCTTGTCACAGACTATTTGACCAAGATGGGAATCAAGACAGTTCCTCAGCCTCCCTTTAGTCCAGACATTGCTACCTGTGACTTTTGGTTATTCCCTAAGCTCAGAGGCTGTCGTTATGAGACAATTGAGGAGAAGAAAGAGGCTGTGACAAAGGTCATTGACATGCTCACACAAGAGGACTTCCATGGGGCCTTCCAGAAGTTGTTGGAATGGTACAGCAAGTGCATTGTAGCTGGAGGAGATTACTTCGAAGGGGACTAGAGTTTCATGTGCGTACTATCAATAAAAGTGCCCATACAAAAAAGTCTGGAAACTAATGATTCACGTAACCTAAGATGTAAACAAACAAAAAACAAATCAACTCTTGACCTCATGGTTTATAGTGCAATACTCTATAAAAAAAACTTCAAGAATCTAAATTGCAAACAAAGTTTACAACAAAAAATTACTTATTATAAGATAGTTTTGTAGAGAAAAAGGTTACTGCAATTAATAAACTTAATTGATTAATTACTACAAATTATGATACCCTAAACCATTTTAAGTTTTTATTTGATTGAAATTTTTTGTGGCAAACATAATGTTATAATAAAAATTAGCATCTCTTTTTTATTAAAAAGTCTAAAATTTATGTAAAGTTTAAAACGTATTGTGCAAATACCTTCAGTAATTTCGTGAAGTGTCATAATCATTTCAAGAGTCGTTCACTCTCAAACATGTTCTTTCTATGGCTCTTATTGTTATCCTGATGTTGTAGATTATCTTTTCATTGGCCTTCGGGTACAGAATTCATACAAAAGTTACCTTTCATAATTTTAAAGAGAGTCATTATCATGCCAATATTATTGAACTTACTCTTTATATTGCTTTCAGCGCGGACATCAGGCTCGTCACTATCTTCAACCAGCTTTTAAATGTACACCCACTTCTCCAACTCAATATACTTTACAAAAGGTAATTATACTACATTATTCAGAAGACTGAAATATGCCAAATAGCACACACTGAACAAATCTTTTTCCAAAGGAGCATAGCACCTTAGGCAATCACCTAATTTATCTAGTATGTAGCACTAACCTTGATTGCTCAAGTTACAATGTTTTAGTTAATCCATTCTATAGATTTCTTCTGGTAGACAATTCATATTATATCATTTTGAGATGTGTTATTTATCCAAAAGTTGTTCAAGACTCTTAAAATCATTCTTTACATTGATTTTATTAGTATAATGTTTCAGTTGATCCATTATATATCTGAAAGATCAAAACAAGAATGTATTTAGTAATATAAAAAAAACAACTCTTGGATAAACAATTTTGACTTCTATGTTCATAAGTACTATGTAGAATGTTGTCTTGACCTTCCATTAGAAATTCAAGATTATCTTCTAAGTTAATTCATTAAATTAACATCTCATTATTGGGTTGATGTACTGACTTTGCTCATGAATTTCACATTGAATTCCATGTTCAATGCCTTGATGTCATTATCTCATCACTTAATTCAAATCAATATAATCAAGTAATAGAAATATTCAATTTTTCATTAATGCTGACAAGTTTTTCTTCCAAGAGTTTATTATCAAAGGACTCCTTTCGATTTGAAATCTACAAGCTGTTTTATTGATTTTAAATCTAAGTTAATTTTATAGAAAAAAACAAGTTCATCCAAGCTTCAAGGTATCCATATTTTTTCTCTTGTTCCTACGATAGGTATACTCATCTGAAGATCTAGTAGTAAGTGTGGTGTTTAAAAAGGCTTGTAAATTGTTACTATCAAAGGGTTTATCTTTTTATATTGCTGAATTACAGAACTTTGAAAAGTGCTCAAAATTTTTGGTCATTTAAAATAGGGTGGAGCAGAAACACCTCCCACATTTTAAACTGTCACCTGTGTGGTAAAAATGAACTTACGTAAGTGGCAGTGGTAGCTCAATCTAACTAAACTATTTTTTTTTTCAGATACAATCAGTTAGAATCATAGTTTGGACTGATATACAGCATGTACGTATTTGCTGTTAATCTGTAATTACTCCACAGCCAATATGAATAACACAAAAACTGGTTGGGCAGAATTTATTTAATTTGGAAATCTATCAGAGGGAACCTTTCTGTACATATATAAACATTCTCCCATGTGGTACTCAAGTTCACAGTTAGACACCATTACATAAGCTTGTGTACAGACAAATTGATAGAGGGAGAAATCATTCACTAAGCTTAGCTTGGTTTGGCACAAGTCCAGAAATATAGGGCACCCACTGAGAATCAAACTTAATACTTGCCTAACAAACTATTGCACCAGATGAGGTGCACTAAAGTGGAAGTAGATTATTCACTTTTGATGTAGACTTTTCTTGGCAAAACATTTTGTCATACCCTAGTTTGAATTTGACTCCCTGTAACTTCTAACTTTTTTCTAAAGTTAAAAATTGACATTGAACAATCATGAATGAGATTCTGGATACTATGACAGAGCAGTTGATTCAATAGTTTGATTGATTTTAAATGAATGTCAACCTATCTAGGGTTATTTTATGCCTAGAAGTTAGGAAATCACATTCATTGTATGTTCATATTTACATTTTTTGTGTAGTTGTTTCAAAGTTTTTTCAGCGTTTTTTTGCACATGGTCAGATTGAATATGAATAATTTTTAAACAGACCTATTCAACTCATAGGTAGAACCACACATGTACTACCACATGAGGTCAGATTGAACCTGAGAATAATGGTAATAAAGAAGTACTCTATACTTCACAAATCTCCAGAACTGGAGTTTGATCCTCAGATATAGTTCACTTTAATATTCAGAAGACTCTTTTTTGGAGAAGGTCTTAACCTTCTGCAAGGGATACAGTCAGTGTATTTTTAGACCCACTGACAGGGTGAGCAGATGAGTACATTACAGAATGCTGAGATAAGCGTGTGAGGTTTCAAAGGAGCTATCTTGAAGGAGCCTAAGCTGTCATTGCCCTAGGTAAGCTCTTTATTCATAAAATTTATTATCTATTAAATGGCTAGATAATTTCTGGACAGACGACATTCTAAATATCCAAGTTCTTTAACTTAACATTTTGCTAAATAGTATACACCACATACAACTGAGATTTGTGCCAAGAACAAGTCGAGCCTTTAGATTTAGCTTGCTAATATCCTACTTGAAATGCCTGATAATTTAAATCTTTACATTGAATAAGTGATAAATTTCAGCAAGTAAAAATAATAAAATTCTTTCTTATTTTGCTTTAGTCTGAGCCTTGTCTTACAAAGATGTCACCTTTGTGAGATGTTTGCTTTTCATATTACTGCCAAAATTTGTAATTAATTTAGTTGGCAAGCAAAGTTCAAATTTAAACTCTGAAATGCGACAACTGATTTGTTGTCATGTACACATGATTACATATTTAACCAACAACAAACTGAAAACGGAAAGTCCGAGTTGCCAAGTAGCCAATTGATTTGTAAATAACCCCAAAGTTGACTATAATAACAACAACACAACCAGAAAATCTAAAACTTCAAAAATACTGAAGGGAGGAAATACCAACTGAAGCATACCCTTTCCTACTTATGTCAAGAGAAAGTTGAAAAAGTACACTCACCTATTTTATTTGAAAAGTGGTATCTTATAGTTTAATGTTTAGCAAGCTAGGCTAGAATACTCTTGATAATGAATTTGATTCTCACTGGGGAGGCCCTAACCAGCTGGCCTTGTGTCAAATTAACCTAAGCTCAATAAATGACAACTTTAACGTCAAGAGGGGGTGAAACTGTAACCTTTTCTACTAATATGTCAGGAGGGAGTGGAACAGTACTGTATTCTGGTGATTGTGTTCCAAGATGACACTTGTCAAATTACAAATATGATACAGCAAGCAATTATACACCTGGAATGAGAAGTTATTCTACATGCAACATATGTTCTAGATCTGTCACACCTTCAAAGATAATCATTTACTGGTGAGGGGTTCCAAAGAATTCATTGAATCAAAATGATGGAATAAACAATTTAAGGGAAAGTGAGCACAACTGTCCGAGAAAACCCAGTTAAAATACTTTGTGACTGAATAATGATGCTATGAATTTAGACTTAAAAAAAAACTAGACAACTTTTGAATCTGTTAAATTCCTATGATAAGGACTATGATGATACTGCTGCTTTTATTTTTTTTTTTAAAAATGAAAGATTCTAATAAGCATTTAATTGCTATTTTCATTATATCATAAATTTAGATGATGAAAAAGAAAAAAATGCTATGTAAACAAACACCCCATGGAATTATCATTCAACTGGAAATTATCTTATTCTCTAAGCTTGAGTATTTTAAGCATATTGTTCTAATAAAGAATCTTGCAATGATGGGCCATTTTTGGTCAGTTACAGTTACATGTATATCTATAAATATAAGAATTTTAGAAATATATAGAAGATTGCAAGAAATACTAAAATCTTTTGCATCAATTTGATAGGTTTCAAATTACAGTAAGAAAAAGTGTTAATTGAATTAATGCTGTTATGTTCTTAAGACTACAAAAAAAAAAAAAAATCAAACAAAAAGGAAATGACAGAAATTCTGGCCAAAAATTCATTGACATTTCTGGACATCCATGCAAAATATTTGAAATTCAATCATTTACTGGCATAAATCTTTTGGCTGGGTTAGTGACAAGATTTACATAGTATTCATTTGAGACCTTTTGGCTAAGTTTTGAGCCAAGAAGTTGGTTAGTTATTCATATGCTGATAATATATCACTTCTATTGCTCAAAATAAAAGTTTAGTTTGAATGTATAAGATGATATCAAGTAAATATATTGATTCTACAACTTGTAGATTTTTGAGTCCTAAGCAACAAACATGTACTTCAAACAAGGGAAACTAATGTATTTATCAGCATATAAAATTTCAGAAAACTGGATGAATCAAGGACACAAATTGATGGCATGAAATGAGAACAAAAAATAGATTAAACATTGAGCATTTACACTTTTAACAGGTTTCTATTATTTTTCAAATACTGACATGTCAATCAAAAGAGCAATTAAAGAGCACAAGGTCAAGAAATCTTTAAGGCAAGAGCCAGAAATTAACAGCCAAAGGACTGATGCTTTTCCTAGTTTCAAAACAAATTTATTCATCTACATGTGAAATACAAAATATTCTCATCTTTTAAGGGTATAAAATCCCTGACCTAAAATCTAGACACCAAACTACATCTGATAACAACTAAGAGGGGATTCTACACTGCCCAGAGGCCAAAAACTGTGTGGAGTGGTCCCTCCATAGTCATTATTCCAAGGCCCACTCTGATCCAGAGAGATTGCACCTATTAGAGTCTCAGCTATGGATCAAATAAATGTTTGAAAATGATTAGTATAAGACAGAAATACTTCAAACATAATTGTGTTAAAATTATTTGTATTAATATTAGTTACATTAAGTATACTAAGGATTATTATTATTATCAAGTGTTTGAAATACTTAAAACTATATAATTGTGTACAAACTATAACAATACTTGAAACTACATAACTATGGAAACTATTGTTTTTAAATAGGAATAGTTACTTCAAACAATACATCTGTGTACAGATCATTGGTATTAGAAATACTAGAATAGATACTTGAAGCAATAATTCTTTATAAATAACCATTATCATAAATGACTTGAAGCCTTATAATTGCTTAATAATCATAATAATAATGAAGGATATCAAATAAAGACTAATTTCAGCATTAAATAATCCAACAAGGATTAACACACAAAACTAACCAAGCAAAAACCTACAAGAAAAATACTTTTAAACACTGAGCATTTGCACCCTTTTTAGATATGACCAAACTTAATAGTTAAAATCCAAATAGAAAATTATAGTACACAAAGTTGAAAAGTCTTCCACATTTATAGAAGAATTAAATCATCAAAGAACCAAAGCCTTTATCAGTTGAGCAAGGACATCAAGTTAAATAATAATATACCTAAGTGACAAAATCTTTATATATTTATCAATTCATGTATTTCTACAAATTGATAAATGAAAGCATAAAGGCAAAAAAGTATTTGAATAATATCATCAAAGTGTACTGTCTGTATGGACTCCTGTAACTCTTACCATCTGTCTATCAGCCATTGCTCTTACTAAATCCTTTAGACGGCATCCAGTGTCAGCACAAAAGGGATGAACAGATATTTTACTGGTCAGCCAATCCTGGTATGTCCATATGAAGGAGTCCATAGTAGAATGTTGCTTATGAGTTTGTCCTTACCTCTCCAGCAGTACCCAACATGTCTTGCTCATCTTATTTCGATGGTTTGAGAGATGGGAGGTAAATCAGCCTGTCCAGCTGCAGTTTTATAAGGTGCCACTTCCAGAATTTGTTCAAAACAACATACAGCATCCTTACATAGTTTCTATCTTACTAGATGGGAATTTGATATACATTCAAACTAAAGAATTAATTTCACAAATGACAGGCAATTTTTCATATACCATTCAAGGCTGAAACTTACCAGTTCTTTTTTATTTCATTGAAATTATCACTTAATTATTCACATTTCTTTGTTTTAAATAAAGGTTATTAATCTCATTAAAAGATAAGTTAAAAAGTACATAAGTTTTGAATATTTTTTAATATCAATATTTTTCCAAGTAGTGTATCTTTTTTAACCTACATAATGGGTCTAAAATAATAAATGGAAAGACTTTGCTTTCCTTTCTTAGGTATCAAAACAAGTTTATGTAATGCTAGCAAATTTGGTATTAATAGTTACTGAACCCAGGGTAAGGTTTTAAAGCTATGAAAAAAAAATGCATTCCTCAGATAAAAGAGGTGGTTTCTATCAATAAACAATCAGAAGAAAACCATATTACTGCTAAACATAACTTAGATGATTGATTAATTTTAACAGCATGTCAACCTGTCTAGGGTTATTTTAAACCTAAAAGTTAGGGAATTGTGTTTATTGTACATTTATATTTACATTTTTTGAGCAATTTTTCTTCTAAATTTTTTTTTTTTGCATATGGTCCCACCAAATACAAATATTTGACTTATAGATGGGACCCTAACAGGAACTAACAAGAAGAAATGGCAATAAAGGGATACGCCATAGTCCCAGACCTTCAGAATCAGAGCCGCACCATCAAAAATAGTTTAGCATGATACCCAGGATACTCCTATTTTTTTGTTGGATGGGTCTTACACTCCTGCAGGGGTGTAGGGGATGCAGTTAGCATATTGTAAGCCCTGCCAACAGACCAATGAGAAAAGTTTGTTTTCTTGTCTTCAATAGATGACAAAACAGTTTGATATCATCATCGAGTCATATCTAACTCTTGCCATCTGTTCCTATTGTCCATCACTCTTGGCAGGTCCTCTGGACAACATCCAGCATCCATACAGTGCTGATGAATTTAAGTCTTTGTTCATTGGTCAACACTGGTATGTCCTATGGGTAGGAGCTCATTGTTTTATTTTGTAGTTGATATATATATATATATATATATATATATATATATATATATATATATAGCCCAAGCAAAACCCATCATTGACAACACTCTCCAGCATCCAAAAGTAGTAAAGCATGTATATATATATATATATATATATATATATATATATATCAGTCAAAAAACTCATTCAGGATTTTAACTCAGGTTCCCTATTCCATTTCCTATGATAATAACCTTAACACTAATTCAAGTAAGCAAAAGTTTCTTGTTAGAGTATAAACCAGATACAAACACATTCATAGAGTTTAAGTGGGAACACTTCATTACAACCTCCTCCCTAAATATAACAACTTGCACTAAAAGTAATAAAGGTTGCATATAAAACAAACATTAGAAACTATTTTTAGCAGCATATCAAGTTTTATTCTAATATTAAAAATTAGCTGAATTCTTCTCATTAGTGCAAGTTCGTTCTTAAAATCAAAACTGAATAAAGCCATATACATAGTTCTTTGAAGTAGATAAACACAGGTTTATGCTTTGAACAGCTTCCTCTGAACAATCTACAAGAGAATCCCAGTTAATCTAACTACTAATCTGATAATTTCTCAAAGTCTCAGAACTGAAATTCATTTTTCTCCAACACTCAGGTGACAGGCAGCTTTTGATGTCTGATGTACCAACTGAAATAAAAGTTGTTCTTGCGAAGTTTTAAAAACCATTCTTGTAATCATTTTCTGCACAAACAAGACAATACATAATTTGAAATTGCATATCCTGACATGTAATACAAGCGAAGGCATCTTAATTAAATTTCTACTATTGTTAC